>CM055857.1:18652429-19252429 GCA_029490765.1 Euthynnus affinis | reverse complement strand
TGGCCACAATCAATAGATACCTTCCGCACATAGTATACCACACACACACACACACACACATACACACATCTTTGCACAGTAATAACACCATACTGTGTCTCTAAAGCGGGTGAAGGGTGTAATAAGAGGTGGCACTGGGGATTTCAAGGGGAAAAACAAAAACAGTGAAGGAAAATTAAAAACCATTACAGTTGATATGGGCCTAGTCATCATTAGAAGCCATTAAGAGAGTTTACTGAGCTGAAATTTCAATATAAAGGAAATTTGAAGGAATAAAGGAAACTATGACACAAAAGCTCCTCTGTCTATGTGTAAATAGAAGAAATGGTGCTAATTTATACAGGAGGGGGAGAGTATCTCTTGATTCCTTAATCTGTAATTGCGATCTCCAGTGAACGGCTGAGATATCCTTCCGCGTCAAGGAGCGGCATAAATGCATCTGTCTGGGATCGGTTTCATCTCCCAAACACATTCACGATGACAAAAACGCCATCAGCGGTATTAATAACATTCCACGCAGCGAGGCCAGAGCGGGTTTTAAATAAATGTGTTGCAATTTGGGGAACGTTTTCCACGCCACAACAGGACTTATTGATTTCACACCTATTACACATGCTAACCACGTGCGCACACATGTAAACAAATGCACACTCACACGCTCTGTATCTCACACACATACATGCACAGACAGCTGCGGAGCGACTTATGATTTTTACACTTATTAATTCCGTCAACAA
Source organism: Euthynnus affinis (assembly GCA_029490765.1). Classification (NCBI taxonomy): domain Eukaryota; kingdom Metazoa; phylum Chordata; class Actinopteri; order Scombriformes; family Scombridae; genus Euthynnus; species Euthynnus affinis. The sequence continues at coordinate 19,251,692 of CM055857.1, read as the reverse complement.
GGCTTGCAGAGGCAGGATTTACACACAAGATTACATTGGTTTAATAAAAAAAAAAAAAAGAAAAAAGAAAAAAAAAAGAAGGAGTGGGTGAGGGGGGGAAAAATAACAAAGAGGGAGGAGGTGGGGAGGAGGGGGAGAGGCGGGAGGAGGTGCAGGCAGGGAGCAGGCAGCCTGGTGGAGAGACACATAGAGTCTGATGGAAGAGAGCAGGGATTCATCTGGGATTACTTAACAGTTTACACACACATACACACACGCACACACACACAGACTGGCGTGCACGCATGCACGCTAACATACACACACAGATGCTGGCATAAATAAAAACACTTTCTCTCAGAGGGACAAGAGGAAAATAGGAGCGCTTACAGGAGAAGTGTTTTAAAGGAAAGGGTCTAATTAGCAAAGCAAGACGCCAGAGCCTGGGGGACACGCTGGGCAGAGTGTGTGTGTGTGTGTGTGTGTGTGTGTCCTGGCTTGTGTCTGAAGCTCAGCTTGTTTGTCCATCTCTGTCCCCCCCCACCCCACCGCCCCCAAACACACATACATACACCCTTCCCTGAGGGAAAAATATGGTCTATGGGCAAGAACAGAGAGTCCGAGATGAGGAAGGAAACAGGACAGTTGGTGGGAAATGTGTCTGTGTGTGTGTGTATGTGTGTGTGTGTGTGGTTAAAGTGTGAGTTTGATAGTCTCCACATCTGGGCTGCACACGTCTCCCAGACCCTTTTCTTTTTTTGGTTCACTGTAAGTGTGTGTGTTTGTGTACGCAAGGGTAAGAGAGAAGTAGGATAACTTTTTTTTTCTCTCTCCTTGATCTGATTTACAGGCGTTTTGGTCCTGGTTGTTGTAACAAGACGATACAAAATCTGGACAGGCAGTAATGAAAAAAAGGGGTATGCCTAAGAAATGGGGCATTTTTAAATCTTTGTTTTCCATTTCGCAGGCATTTTATTAATTTTCTGATTTGTCTACATGAGGAAGAACTTCTCACCTTCAGCATCCTTCTCTTTGTTCTCCCTGCTCCTCTGCTGGATCTCCAGCTCGGCCAGTTCTCCCAATATCTCCATACCATGGTGAGGTGGAGGGCTTGGGGCCCGGACAGCAGGTATAGGCGGGTACAAGGCATCTCTGGTGGCGCACAGAGCCGCAGCGATCAGGAGCTCCAGGCTCCACATATAGGCCCCTTGGAGCTGGGCCGCTGTGCTCGCCGGGAGAGGGAGGACGGGGTCAGAGGAAAGGAGAGGAGTGGGAGAACTACATGTTACTTCCACTAAGTCCTCATCTGGACTCCTCCCACTACCCTCCTCTTCTTCCTCATCCTCAACCACCTCTACATTCTCCCCATCCTCCTCTTCCTCCTCCTCTTTCTTCTCCTCTGGGGGCTCTACAGACACAGAGACAGCACATTCTGTCGGTGCAGACTCCATTTTCTCTCCTTCATCCTCCTCCATGTCCTCTTTTCCACATTCTCTATCATCCTGTTCTTTGGATAGCTCGGGCTCCTCTAGGCTAGCCTTCTGGCCCGGGCAACCCAGAGAGAGCTTTACTTTTAGGGCTTTGCCTGTGGCCGGGCAGGCTGGACTGGGGACTGAAGCTGGGGAAGGGCATGGTGGCAATCCAGAAATGATGCTCTCCGGCTCGGAGATGGAGCATCCTTTCGCTTCCACCCTCCTTTCCTCCTTCTTTTCCTCTGCAACTCCACTCTGGGACTCCACCACTTCACAGTCTCTCTCTTCTTCTTCTTCTTCTTCTTTCCTCCTCGCCTCTTCTTTGGTGAGAGGCTGGATGTGGCACGGATGTGGGAGGGACTTGGTGTCAGGCTCTGCTGGCTCCACCTCCACCATGGCTTGTTCAGCCAATCGAGCTTCAGGAGGAGAGGGTCCGGCCTTGTAACCCATGGTGATTGGAGGGTAGCTGTAAACAGGTGGCAAGTCTGGAGGAGAGGAAGAAAGCAAAAGTCAAATCAAACAACATCACATATTTATTTTTATTTTTAAAATGTACAGTTTGAAAATTTACAAGCATTTACAGAAAATAAAAAATCTCTTTTGTCTTTCAGTCGGGCCTTTAGCCTTTTAAATTCATTGCCATTCTGTTCAGGCAGACAGGATGAAGCACATGATTACAGTTGGCATAATACACTGACAGCAGGGTGCAGTGAGCGTGTGTGTGGGTGTGTGTGTGTGTATGTGTACAGTGCTGTGTATTCTATATACATTGTGTGTGTAGAAGCGTGAGTGAGTGTATAGATCCATGTGGGATATTGATGACACCCTGCCGTTTTCCTGTGATTGCAGCGCCGGCCCTGTCACCCCTGCGCTCTTATTATTGATGGTATCCCTCCGCCCCCTGACAACGCAGCCAGATGAATGCGTATCCTTCCGCCTGCACTTCTCAAGGACCCCTGAAGGATAAGGAGGGTCTGTCTGAAGATTTCACTGACCTTCCTCTTCTGACACACACACACACACACACACACACACACACACACCAGCTCGTGGCGCACGTGTGCACGCTGGCAGGTCACACACATACACACACTGAGTGTCCATATGCTTTCTCTGACCTTAATGGCTGACCTGCCCGCTGTCCCGCTTTAGCTTGCACATACACGCACAAACACGCATGCACACACACTATCTCTCTCTCTCTCTCTCTCTCTCTCTCTCTCTCTCTCTCTCTCTCTCTCTCTCTCTCTCTCTCTCTCTCTCTCTCTCTCTCTCTCTCTCTCTCTCTCTCTCTCAAGGACACACAGAACAAGGGATCAGCCATGCTTCAAACAATTTCTGCAAAATCAAAAGAATACCACGCTTCAAAGGCCAGTACTACATATCTGCAGCAGCCCCCTCCATCTCACTCTCTCTATATTTCTCTCACTATACAGTATGTTTCTCTTTAACTTGTTTCTTTCTCTCTGTCCTGTTTGCTTTATTTATATTTTTATGCTATCTGATTGTTCACCCCACTGGTACAGTTCTTCAAATCCAGACGCAGCGATCATTCATCAGCCTACAGGTTTCACTCACCTGGCTCTAAGGATTGTGGGTAGTCCTGTGGTGGCTGTCCCTCTCCCCTGTCACTACCCCTCTCCAGCCCTTTAGAGAGGTGCGATGGAGCAGGGCTGAGTGCCGGGGATCGCGGTGCTGCCGCAGCAGGGCTCGGTGCGGGGGTCAGAGGGTTCGGCGGGTGCGGTCGCCTGGATGGAGAGTGGTAGCAGGGTGACTGTCGATTGCTGGGACACAACCCAGGAGATGGGGTGGATGTCTTGAGCGGAGGAGGGGTGTGGGAAAAGGGTTTGGCTGCATGAGAGGAGGTGGTGGACGAAGAAGAGGAAGAGGAAGAGGAGGAGGGAGTTCTAGATGCCGAAGATTCGTGAGGAGAGTCTTCTACCGTGATAGCATGCTCCTCGTGTTTTCTCTGTGGAAATGGAGAGGAGGAAAATAGTAGCTTAAGAAATAATCACCCAAAATGTCATACGAATTTTCATTTTGCTTCTGTCACCAACGGATTTAACACCTAGTGATTAGACCTTTATCCGGTTAATGAAATCTATTGAATTTCATGAGGTGCATTATCTCAAGCAGGAGAGGAGATGCAGCGGGTTGTTCAAACAAATAGGACATTGGAGATTAGCATGAACATAAATAGCCACCACTGCTGAGAGACAAAGAAAAAACTTTTGAGTCTTCTGTCAGTTTTGGCCACATTGTTTGATTGCCAAATGATCTGGCAACACCAAAGGCTCTTTATCAGTGAAACCTTTTGGCGAGAAAAGAGGAAGTCATTGGCTTGAATAAATGTTGGTGAGTATCATTTTGCATATGTTTTTCTTTTAGAGTTGAGAAATCAGGATATCTGTGCTTAGTTTAATTTTTAACTTTATTATCTCTCAAAATTTCCACACTTCCTAGCTCTCATCTGCCCACTGTTTCACAATAATAAGTCAGCAGCATTTCGCAAGTTTTGGGCTAAAAATGTGTTCTCAGTTATATTAGAATTAGTTGTACCTGTCCTAAGGAGTGGCGCTGCATGTGCTCCATGGCTCGCTGCTGCTGCTGCTGGTGCCGATGCTGCAGGGCGTACAGCTCCTGTTGCTGTAGGAATGAGGAGCGGGAGTAGACGGGGTGATGCTGCAGGTGAGGAGGAGGGCCACGGCCTCCGTACACAGGAGGCCAAAGACCTGACTGCTCCAGAACATCTAGAAGAGGAGACAGATAGACAGAGGTTGTTTGACATGTTGTTTTATTTGAATATTATTATATTATAACAGAAAAAGGACACAAACAAGAAAGAATATCATTCCTGTTGGCAAACTCACACCATTTAACTTTGTGAATAAACAAGCAGTAAAGTAGTCAGCAGAGAGCAACAGTAAAGTCATTAAGAAAAATTGTGTCGCTGTGGGATTGAAAGAAGAGCTCAGTCACCTTCACTGAACACAGACTCCATATCCTCCATTCACCTTTTTTTCTATCTCTCTATTTCTATTGCTGGCGTTTTCTGTGCATGGACACACATTTTCTTTTAAAGCTCCACCCTGGGCGCATATGAATTCGGATAGACACACATGTACACACACACACACACACACACACACACTCACACACACACTCACACACACACATCCCTCCTTGGCTGCCTTGTCGCTGGGAACCTTTGTTCTGTGAGATTAGCCTGAGTGGGCTAATGTTTCCCAGGGGAAGGGTTCAGTGGATGCACTTCCCCTCTCTGCAGGAACTCCCACGGAGCGAGGCAAGGGAGGCGGGAGATAATTAAATTTCACAGCCTGTTTGCAAAGAGGCATTGACACACACACACACACACACACACACACACACACTCACATACACTCACACACACATAGAAAGACATACACACTCTTTTCTCTCTCTAGCAATGGCTAAGATGTACAACACAACCCTTAACACTGAGCAATGTCTCATGTTGTTCCAGACATGAACACATCTAACTTTAGATGTCCACATACACACACACCTACACACAGGCACACAAAGTTCAGCCTAAACACAAAAGTGCTCTGCCGCAAGAGAGATGAACGCCAGTTAAAATGGTTTGCATAATGCTGGGCACATGCAGAGGAGGGCAATGGAATAGCTGCTCCCATTAACGAAGCTATAAAACACAGTCCCACTGACAGAGGGACTTAGTTGAGCATTATATTATGATTAGCCAATGATACTAAAACTCTGGGAGAGAAATGGCAGCAGCTCGGATAGTACAAATGGAGAGAAGGAGGGAGGGCAGTAAGTATGAAAGGGTGTGCGTGATATTATTGTAAAAGGATGCTTAGCCGTACCAAGGTGATGATGTGGCCCGGGTTCTGTGGGAAGAACCACCAGCGGGGAGTTGGGGTCTTGAGTGAGTGACCCCAGCACAGGCTGGAGGGGGCTGGGTAGACCTGGTGGGAAGCCAGCGCTCATCCCCACATGGCTCAGACCTGGAACAAAGTTATACACAAAACACAGACAAATGAGAACAACATTTAAATACTTATTTTACAAAAAAAGATAGTGGTATGCGGAATGGGTAAATCTTAGGATGCACTCAGCATATAAATGCTGCTGCGCTTGAAGGAAGAGCAAACTTCATACACTCACACATAGAGGAGGAGGAGTAATGTGGAGTTTAGATAAAAAAGCATTATTAACAGCATGGTTGAACAAAAGAAAGACAGAAAACAGAAAAAGAAAAAAAATCCAAGGAACATTACCACTCACACTGATTGATACATGATCTCAACAAAACAAAAAACACATATTATTATTGGATAAAACACATGAAAATGGAGGAAATTAAAGTTACACTGGCTGTAAAAACAGAGAAAATGTGTAAGAAACGTCATGTGCTGCCCCTCCACTCTACTCACTGTATGAATGCCCCATCCAGAGGGAGGGACTTCCTGTCCTCTGCATCCAGTGGTGGTGAGCTGGATGAGCATGCGCAGCAGGGTCTGCCCCTAACTGACTGGCTCCTCCGGGTACCAAGAGGTGAGAGGTCAGGTCACCGTGGCAACTACTAGAAGGATGGATCCTGGCAAACTCCACACGATCCTTGTTTTCCCTGTTGTGGCGATAGGCGGGGTGAACTTTGTCATTATCTTTATTATCCCTCATATTGTCATCATCACCATCACCATCACCACCATTATGATCATTATCTTCATCCTTGTCATCTTCATTACCACTACTATCATTATAATCATCAAGAAAAGGAAATGTGACGGCAACAGGAACAGCCATCATCTTGTGCCTGGTCTATGAGTTCTCATTATATGTTTTCTTCCCTTAATATGACTACATAATAAGAGCCTGATACTTCAGAGACATTCGTATTAGTTCCCGTAACATTAATGCACCACATCTCATCTCAGAAAGAGACTGGGGAGGAGAGAGAGAGGGGGGGAGGAGAGGGGAGGAAGGGAGGGGGGGGGGTACAGAAATACCACATCAAAGGGTGAGAAGAGTAAATGGAGTGAGGGGATGAGAGAAAAGAGAAGCAGAGCCTCAGACTGGGAGAGAGACGCAGGGAGAATAAAAGAACTGCAGCTTATCAGATGAGAGAAAAAAAATGAATAGATGCTGCTAGGTGCATGTGTATGTCTATGAGTGTACGTTCGTATGGGTCGCTGTTTGTGAATTGAAGCGTACCTGATCATCATTTCTCTGTCTCTGTCCAGGTGATGAAGGCTGATCTGTTCCTCTGTCATCCTCTTCCTCTCCTCTGCCTCCCGACCAAGAGGATACACAGGGCGCGACACCCCTGAATTGCAAAAAAAACCCAAAAAAAACGGGAGAAAAATGCTTACACCAACTGCTGTGGACTAATCAAAAATATCATTAGATGACATTTCTGAATGACAAAAAGCGTCATGCTACAATTCCCAGAAGGCCTTTGTCAACCTGTGCCTGTACAGAAGCATCTCTGCCTCTTTATGATGAATTTCTCCTTGAAATTGAAAAAATTTTGAGCCAAGACGGAAGCTTTTTGCAACTATATTAAGGGCCTGATGTTGTCTTCATTGGGGCAGTTAATCTCAGAAGTTAAGAGTCCCAAATAAACATTAAAAAGAACCAAGAAAAGTGAGACACTATATGGCACTAATAGTTGTTCTCAAAAGTGTGTTATCATGGATTTTTCCTTTAACGCAGCCTAGAGCACAGAAATAGCATTAATTGACTTCCAGTGCATGCAGGAACATAAATGATGTCTGACCTTTCATGCTGGGCAGCACCCTGCCCTGTCTGCTGTGTCCAGGGGTGTTGTCTGGGGAACGATGGGGGGGCCTGGCTACTGCAACTGCAATACCCACCGGAGGCTGTCGCACCTCCCCCTCTCCTGCCTCCCCGGCCTCCTTCCCACCTTTGTCCCCCCTCTCTCCCTCATTAGTGGAGCCTCGGCGAGGAGGGAGCGACTGTTTGGGAGGGTCTTGCAGGGAGGTGTTGCTTTTGCCTCCTCCTCTGTCCCCCTTCTCTGATCTCTCTCCACCCTGCTTGAGGCAGCCCAGACCACCAAAGGGGCTCCGCTGGGGCAGCAGCAACGGCTGCTGAGAGCTGTAGTTCATTAAGTTCTTCATGGCATTGCCCTCACCCTCCGTGGTGTGCGATGAGGAACGGGACAAGGGTGGAGGCGGATTAGAATGGGGCTGGTTGTGGTCAGTGTTTGGAGCTCTGCTGCTCAGCCCTCTTACTTCACCGTTGCCAACTGATGCATGGTGGGAGCCTTTTCTCTGGTCCTCTTGGTGGCCCCCTCGAGCCCCCCAAGGTGTTGCTGTCTGACTTCCATCTCTTCCCCTCTCTTCTGTACTTGCTCCATGGCTGCTGTGCTGCTGGTGTCGTATCCTAGCAACCTTTTGTCCCTCCCTCTGAACTGCTGACCCCGAGCCCACTCTCCCATCGGGATGAGGACCTGAGAGAGAACAGTCCCTGAAGGGAGGCGTGCTGGCACCAGGGCCATTTTTAGACAAGCCCTGTCCAGTCCCAGGGTGTGTCCCTTGGGCATCTGGTGGGAGCGAAGGCCGGTAAACATCGTCCACAATCTCCACATCTCGGAAAGATGAAGATGTTTCCAGGCTGCAGGACCGCAGCTCAGGCTGAGAGCTCGGGTTAGAACTGGGTTTATGGAAGTGCTGTGTCTGGTGGCTCCAGTCAGGAGGTTTGTCAGCCTTGCCACAGCCAAGCTGCTGCTGGTGGGGCTGAGATTTGTCCTTCTTCTGGCAACTACTAAGCCGACTAAGGTGATGAGAGGGACTTTCAAAGGATCCATCTCCACTCTTGTCATCTCCCTTCCTCCCACCTCCTCCTGCACCACGACAATCAGGAGCTGCCAAATCTCCCAGCGGCCCAACTGATGGAACATAAGTTGGGCCAATGACTTTTGCCTCCCTGCCAGATCCTCCGGATGTTGATACTGGATCTTTTGAGTGTGCCAGGGTAAGTGGGGTTGGGGGGCAGTAAAACTCAGGATGAGGGTGGTGATGTGGGTGGTGCAGCCACCCTCCCGCCACTGTGGAGCCCATGTGTAAAGCATGAGGAGGAGGTGGCGGAGGGGGAGGGGGAGGAGGCATGGAATATGAGGCCACAGAGTGCGGAGTTGGAGGTGCCAAGATGGCTGTGGCTGCAGCCGCACCTCTTCTCATACATTCAGAGGAGGAGGTTGAGGATTCGCTGATCTTCATCTCCCCATTTATGGGTCCATCTTTGGAGCAGCGCCTGCCACCACCAGATGGAGGTCTACCCACCCCACTACCGCTGCAGCTGCTCAGTGCTCCCCCCTTTCCTCCAGAACCAGTCTCTGCCCCTGAACCACTGGACAGTTTACAGGCACTCATATGTTTCGTCGTCCCCTGACTGCCCGAGTCACTGTCTCTGTACTCCTTGTGTCGCTCCAGAGGGTGTCTGTGGTCCTCCTCCCTGCCCTGGGGTGTGAGGTGAGGAAGGAGAGCGTGGTGAGGGTGTGAGTAAGCTTGGTGATGGTAGCTAGATGGAGTGGTGGCAGAGTTCGTCTGATGCGAATGGTGATGATGAAGCTGATGTTGTTTGTCTTTGCTCTCCTGGTGCCTCTCCTTGCTGCTTGATCGCTCCTTCTCCTTTGACACTGATGAAACCCCTTTCTCACTCACATCCTTGGCACTCTTCCCACCTCCCCCGCCACCTCCCCCGTTGTCCGTCTCTCGGCTGCAAGAGCCAAGCGGGTGGCCGGGGGCAGTCCTGGCCAGCGGCGGAAGGCTGTGATTGGTGGAGAGCAGAGGGGGCTGGGGAGGAAGGCCCCTCAGGTAGAAGTGATCTAAAAAGAGAGGAGAGGGTTTAAAATGGATTGCTAAAATTGCAAGAGTTTTAAATGGTAGCTGGAAAGTGGCTGTTAAACATTACTTTTCATGCATTTTCATTGAAATGTGTTTCTGTAAAGGTATCTGGAGAAACACTAACTTGAAAAACTAGACTCTGAGTTACCAGCTGTTCTTACTCCTGTGGTGAGTGCTGATTAAGCAGTTTAGGGAGGTATATATATTTAAAGCATTTTTTTTTCACAGTTACCTTCACACACACATACCAACACCTACCTTTTTGAGTTTCATAGAAGCGGTGCTGTCCATAGAGACCGTTGCTATGGTGATCCAGGGGACTCATGGATAGAAAAGGAGAAGCAAGACTTCCTGAATAGCTGGGGTACCCTGTCAGAGGGAGGGAGAGCAGGAAAAAATTGATGTTTCTCTGCAGCGTTGACATTCAGCAGCCCTCTAAACAAACAGTTTATCTCTACAATCTATCATGAAATGGGGCCATTTTGGAAAACGTAGAAAAAAAAAATATGACCAGTTAGTGCTACTTTCACCATAAATGCACTTTTGCACAAACACACCACATGAGTTGACATTATTTACAGTGGACAAAGTGGTGACAAAAACCACAGCCGACAGCTACTGGCCAAGTGTTTGCAGCATTTAACTGGATGGAATTTGCTCTTCTACAAAACACATTTTTCCCAAACCCAAGACAAATAGTATGAACCATCACCCCCCCCCCCCCCCCCCCCCCCCCCCTTTAAAACACACACACACACACACACACACACACACACACACACACAGTCCTCCCAAGAGGTCACTGGGAGGTAAATGGTCGTTCCACTCTGTTCCTCGTCTTCAAGGACATTGAACTGAATTGTGGGATAGAGGAGGTCTTGGTGGTTGTGTTGATGGGGGTGGATGGGTGTAGGGTTGGGTGAGGGAGGGTCGCTGCGGGTGTGTATGTATGTGGTGGTTGAGAGGGGGGTGTTATTTGGAGAAAAAACAGTAAAATCGCCACAGGCCCACGCACATACACACAAGATCATACACAAGTACACAAAACGCGGGAGGCAGACATCTCCACTTTATGGGGCCAAAAGGCTTGGATTGTGTGTGTGTGTGTGTGTGTATGTGTGTGAGTGTGTGTGTTCTCCAGCAGCTGGTTTCATGCCCCACAGAGTGTCCTTGCCGGCCCGTTAATTGGCAGCCGTTAAAAGTTTAACGGTGGTGGCCAAAGTAAACAGCACTCCATAAAAACTCATCCTACGCATTCCACAGTCGCACTGCAAAACCACCAACGCCCCCTCACTGCTCCCAGCATGTTTGTGTGGGACTCAGTGTGTCTGCGTGTTCATACTGCAGTGTAAATGCATGAATGTGTACACTCCACTGTGTGTGTGCATGTGTGTGTGTGTGTGATTACTCTGACTGGTTAACAACCAGTGAATCTAAATGGCGACAATTAACCAAAAGGCTCTATCAGCCATCTAAAGCCAATCCCCCGGGTAATGATGAGTGATAAAACTCAGGGGGGAGGGAGGGAGGGTAGATGAAAAAGAAGAAGAGGGGAACAAAGACGGCAGAGGGACACTGTGAGAAAAAAAACACAGGGAGTGAAAAAAAAGGAAGGAAGGGGAAGTAGGAAAGAACTGATAGGTTAGCAAATGAATGAATGATAGAGAGACAGAAAAGTAAAAGAGACAGAAGAAAGAACAGGGCTGTCAATATGAAAAGCCCCCAATCTGGTGCTGCTATGAAGCGTTTGGAGAGGGGAGTGTGTGTGTGTGTGTGTGTGTGTGGGTGTGTGTGTGTGGGTGTGTGATAGGGGGATGGAAGATGAAGGAGGAAGTGAAAGGGAAGTGGAGAGCTTTGAGATGGTGGAGATGAGAGGACAGAGGAAAGGGAAGTAAGGAGAGGAGTGAGAGCACATGAGAGAGGAGGCAAAAAACAAGGACAGGTGTGGAAGAGAGAGAGAGAGAGAGTGAGCAGGATAGGTGTGTGTGTGTGTGTGTGTGTGTGTGTGTGTGTGTGTGTGTGTGTGTGTGTGTGTGTAAGAGAGAGAGAGAGAGAGACAAAGAGTTTGTGTGCGCTTGAGAAGGAATATGTGCTGTGCATTTCTTTGCGAAAACGTCTCATCTGTGAATATGTGTGTCTGTAGTGTGTGAGTGTGTGTGAGTGTGTGTGAGTGTGTGTGTGTATGTGTGTATCGGCCAGGTCTCTTCTCTCTGCGCTGGCTATGCTCCACTCTCTGGACCGTGGCCAGCTGGCAGACCGCCTACCGGAGCTCCCTGGCTTGAATTCTTAAAAACAATCATTTGTAGTGTGTGTGCGCGTGCTCGTGCGTGCGAGCGTGCACACACGTGTATGTGTTCAGACATCAAAGCCGAGCCACACAGACACAAAATCTGTCTGATAGGCACACACATTCTCCCTCTGCGCGCACACACACACACACACACACACACACACACGCACACACACACACATTCTTGCTCTCTTTTCACTGCTGCTGCTCTCTCCTGCGTTCACGTTGAAGTCCTGCCTCCGACTCTTTCTATGAATCTGATTTATAAGACAGTCACTCCGGGCGACATTAGTGCTCATTTTCAGGGCTTAACTGTTGCTATTTATCGCTCGATGAGCTACAAATGAGGCAGTTGTACAAACAAAACTTGTCTCCTTTCAAGCTTTAAAGCTGCACCAGGAGAGATTTCTATGTAAAAACACAGCTTTTATGAGTTTGTCTTATGAGCTTGAAATCAAAAATTTGCAGTAGTGAAGTGTCCCGAGACAGTGTGTTTGACTTACTTGCCCAAATTAAATTCTGGTGTGTACATTTGTCTGCTGACAGGATGTGACAAATTAAAACTCATAGCGGGGAAATAAATTCTGTTTCATAAACAGCAGCTCCCTCCAGAGAAAGCCGGACCCACCATTCTTTGCCTTTCCTTTTCTTCTGATACAAAGCAATTAAACGTTGATTACAAATAAAAAAAGACCCCTTAATTAGAGGAATTTTCTTAATTTCAGCAATATTTTCACCTCAAAATCATCACCTCCAAATTGCGGCAACTGGAGGAAATCTAGACGTCTTTGTGTCCATGTCTTAAACCACAAAGCGACAAATATGCGGGATATAGTTGAGTCCAGTGGTTTGTGGGATAATTGGCAGGTAGGCCATTTAATTCATGCTGTAAAATAAGTCAGAAGAGCCTTTTTCCATGGCAGACGCTTTGACTTGTCATAGCAGGGACACCACAGGTGTAACTAATAACATTAACAAGGGTTCAGTTCCATTTACGTGTCCCTGTAAGTCGTTCCAGCGAGCCAGCGTGCTCAACACCAGGACCCTGAAACTAGCTCACCTAAATGGAATGCAGTTGTTATTCACCTGTGCTTTTTTCCTGCTCTATGACAAAATGTCTGCTGTGAAACGACTGTGGTCTCATAGCTGGTTAAATGCTTTTTTTTATTGCAGTACAATGTATGTTATTGAAGAAAGCAAATAAAGTGAATGTCTGAATATAAGCTTTCTATTCTAATCCCCAGCAACAGTGTTTGGAGACATTTAAAAAAAAAAAACTTTTCCATGGCGACATCTCTGGGTTTTATTGTTCACTTCGCTCACATTTAGAACTGGTGGAACATGAAATTCTGATTCTGACCGTTTTCAGTTAGTTGAGAAATACAGCCTGTGACGGAAGCTGTCTCTCCGTTGTAGCTCTTTCAGAGGTTATCTCTTTAGACCCATCTCGCTGTCAAAAGAGAAATCCTCTTACACACACACACACACGCAGAAACACATGCACACACATACCTGAAAAGGACAGATAACTAAGTCAAGCTCATTCTTTGACCACAAACGGTTAACAGTCGAAAGAGGACATGATGCATGTTGATGCGCACATTTTTGTTTGTCAGAGAGTGTGCGTGTGTGTGTGTGTCTGATCAGGAAGGGGGCCGTTGGAGGTCGGTTAGCCCAGAAGGGGCCCAGAGGGTGGGGCTGCGGTCAGAGGGGGAGGTGAATGTGAAGAGAGAGAGGATGGTGGAAATAGGGGTAAGTTTCAGTGTGTGTGTGTGTGTGTGTGTGTGTGTGTGTGTGTTTGTGACAGTGTGTGAGTGAGGGGGGATATAGAAGCTCATGAAACTTAAAACTTACCCCCAGAAGAGCGTCGGGGGGTGAGAGATGATTGAATGAAAGGAGGGGAGAAAATATTGGATTGTGCTGGCAATGGGTGAAGAGGAGTGCTTGAAGAGTGTTGTTGAATTACTGTTGATTATGATGCTATTTTTATACTACACGAGTGTGTGTATGTGTGTGTGTGTGTGTGTTTATAGGTTGGGGCAAGAGGAAGAGGAAGATTTTGGTCGTGCACCAGTTCTGAAAGCGTCACGGTGCTTGAGCTCTGAACTAGAAAACAGCCACAAACACAAAACCACATACAGCACCAGAAGAGAGTTGCATGTGTGTTAGTGTGTGTGTGTGTGTGTGTTTCTATAAGTAGCATCATCTGAAGCATCACTGCTGTGCGTATTTGGCCTCAGCTCAGTGTTGGTTAAACCACTTAATGGCTCCATCTCAATCTAATCCCAAACCAAGACCCTGGATTAACCAGACACCAAGCTGCCTCCTGTGTGTGGATGTGTGTGTGTGTGTGTGTGTGTATATATATATATATATATCTTACCTTCATGTGAATGGGGGAACCAGATAGGGGAGGCGCTCGAATGGGGTCCAGTCCTATATGAGGGGGAGGACGGGGAGGCAGCAGGTCCAGAGGGGTGAGGGGGGTGTGAGGGCGGGGACCCCACACTGCTGGCCAGGAAGGAACCCATGAAGGAAGCACCTGAAAGAGACAGAAAAATGTTGGAGGTTAGAGAGGTGCTCACTGATGAAATTTGTCTCTGGATGAGCGAGTGCTGGGGGGATAAGTCTCCTGAGATGCCGATGAGCAAGCAACACCACAGAGAAAGTACTGAGAAGCTCCCAAGTATGACTGAGAGAACTTCCTCAGATGAAGGTAAAAAAATACAGAAGTTAAAAAAAAGGACGTGTGACAAATGTTTCATGTCCTTTCTAGACTTTTTTTGCACAGTTTATCACACTTACACCTTATTTTGAGAATGACGTGCACATGTCTGCTTTTAAATACTTATAATATACGATGTCTGTGGTTGCAATTTGGGACCAAATATATGTATCACTTGTTGCTTGCAAACATGCTACGCCCACTGAGAAAGAAAGCCTCTTTACACATCTTATAGACGTTTTCCAAAAATAGTTTTAACACCCTTAAATATCATGAAATATCTAAATGATCAGAGCACCCTTGGGTTGCGTTGAAACACAGCACGAGGTTGAGGCTAGAATTTTCTCTTAGTATAATGTGCAAAATCAGATGCAGCAGATCTGGGTGGCATTAGTATTACTGAGGAGTGCTGTAAAAAAATGAAATTATGTGACCTGCCCTAGAGAAATTAATCCCTTCAAGCTACATTCACACGGCAGCTGGAAGTGTCCCAATTCTGATCATTTTTCTCCTCACATGTGACACACATATCTGATTTTTTTTCCTCTTAAAGTTATGATTGGAAAAGAAGCTTCTTTTTTTTCAGTTCTGATCTGAATGGGTATGTGATATAAACTGGGGCCTGAGGTGCATGACTGACATGGAACTGAGTATGGGTTGATTACTATCACCTGGGACAAAATAATTGTTGTTAATTTGGTGCCAGGTCTTAGTCAGCATTAACATCAAATGATAAACGCGATGGTTGAAGGTCAAAGCCAACGTGGAGGCCTCATTTTTTTTTAATGAAGCCGGTCCATCAACACAGAAGGTTCCGGCAAAACACCACAACCTTCCTCAAACACCTCAACTTTAGTCTGACTACAATATGATGTCATCTCGCGAGGTGCAGCAGTAGCCAATCAATGGGCCAACATGGACACAGTATTTGCTATTGTATTGTTGTAAAATCATAAACTGAGGTGAAGCGTTTTGGCAGATTTGATAAGCTTTCAAACTTATAGATCTATTACTCAAAAACCAGACTTCCTGGATCATGAGTCACTGTAGTGGTACCTCAAATGACACATCAACACGCCAACACTACCCCTCGCACAAGACTGTTACAAACACCTGCTCACACTTGTACCATCGCAACTCTACGCAACATATTAGCCAAATTCAGATTATCTGGTCTGAACGTTACTGACAAAGATGGCAGAAAGCTGTAAACCCAACATCAAGCTTTCACACGGATTCTACATCCTGGTTTTCTACCAACCCTGTCTCTTTAACTTCATATATTACTGAGTTGCTTTCCCAATAATGTTGTGTTAGTAATCACTGCTGTAACCAAAGCACTTTGGTTAAGGTTAGTGAAAGAGTGTGGTTTCGCTTACATGTTAATTAACATGTTGTGCTTCAAGTCGTTGCAGTCTTTTTTTTTGGTATTAAACCAAGACCATTTCCATAACCCTTAACCAAGTGCTGTGAGTGCACAAACATAACCATAAAAAGCTGTAGTGACTTCTACCTAAAGGTCAGACATTTTAGTGGAGAAAAAAAGAACTATATGTTGCCAAAAACAGTAATTAACAACATTTTCTTATTATGTTGAGAGACATTGTAATTCAGCCAGCATTGCGTTCCTAGCTAAACGTATTTGCTGTTACAATTTAATTGTATATGAACTTCTCTTTAGGAAACAGGGTTGTTTCTACAGCGGTCTATGATCAACATAAATGGTAATTAGATTTACAGAGAGGAAATTCAGCTTAGACTTGTAATAGTTACAAAAAAAATCATAGCACCATTCATTGATCTATAGCACTCTTTTCAACACGGCTTTCTAATGCTTCACCCAGGTGAAAATTTGCCCAATCATATTCAAAAACATGGCATAGGGATGTGGTTTGAACTAGGAATATAAATGTATTTCCACCTCTCAGACAGGACTAAGAGCAAGTTTAGACATTCAGTCTCATCCTGTAACAAACTAACAGTTCAGTTTGGCTCCGTTTGAATGTATCTCCACTTATCAGCATGCTCTCATTTAGTGGAACAACCCCAACAGTTGTAGGGGAAGGAGGAAACAAATCCACAGGGAATCAGGTAATTAGTCACTGGATGGAGGGAAAGAGAGACAGAGAGAATGAGAGAGAGAGAGAGAGAGAGCGAGAGAGAGACAGAGAGAGAGAGAGAGAGAGAGAGAGAGAGAGAGAGAGAGAGAGACAGAGAGACAGAGAGAGGGAGAGAGAGGTGGTGGGTTGGGTCGTTACACATAAATGCTGCCTCGCATCAGAGACAATTACCACAACAGTCCGCATCTGAGTCACACACACACACACACAAACACACACAGTACCTTCACCTCAACCACGACCCGACGCCCTAACAACCACAACCACAACTGCCTTCAACTGTCTGCCGATCTCTCTCTCAAACACACACACACACACACAAACACATTAGAAAGAGAGCATCAGATAAATCAAGGGAGAGATGGAGCGGCGGTATTAAGAGACAAATCAGAAAGAGTCTCTCTATTTACACAAACACACACACACACACACACGCACTGCACATAGACAATGTGAAAGTAGAAATCCCTCAGTCTTTTGCTCTTGATGTAGTCACAATAAGGAGTAAGGAGAAAGAAAAAAAAAAGAAAGAATCGGCCAAAACTTTCCTTCTAGACATGTATTTTCTCTCTTTCTGCCTCTCTCTCTCAGCTGCTCTCAGACAGGATATTTTTTCAGTGTTTTTTTTTTTTTTTTGCTCCAAATCCTCTCTTGTACAACTGTAGATCAGTGGCCTTTCAGCCAGTCATAATAAAACACAGCTCATATAAGAATCGGGCTGATTTCACAAGACCCCCCTGGCAGTGCAGACTCTCTTTCACACACACATGCACACACACACACACACACGTCAAATAGAGAATGAGACACACACACTTGGCTTGCCGTACCTCATCGTCTATAACAGACGACAGGGGAAAAAAAGAAAAGAAAATTAGACGAGGCATCTTGAAGTGTCTCCAAGGCTCATAAAAGTCAACTTACATTAAAGACGACAGTAAAACAAAAATAAATGTTACACTGATTTCAAACAGTAGTGATATTGATTAGTAAGTTTAGTGGTGTAAATAGTCTGCATTCCTTGTTGACTTTCTTCCACAGCCGTTCTTTAATCTCCCACCCTCTCAGATCTCCACCCATCCCCCTATTTCCCCATCTTTTTCCATTTACTCATCTCTTTCCTTTTTCCCCTCTTTTCCCCCATTCCCTCTTTCCTGTCACCTCCCTCTCCCCCCTCTCTGTCTGTTTTCTGTTGGCGAGTTGAGGAGAAAATCATATTTGCCCGCTCCCTCTGGCCTGCTGATATGGAAAATCATCTCGGAGGCCAGCCGCTAACGTAAACCTTATTTCTGTCCCTGTGTGTGTGTGTGTGTGTGTGTGTGTGTGTGTGTGTTTTCTCTCTCTCTCTCCTCCCCTTCTTCTCTTCCTGCCCTCTGTTTCCGCCTTTGTTTTATCCTGATCCGCACATTCCCTTTCCATCTGTCACCGCTGCATCCTCTCGTAGTTTCCCGTAGCTCGGAGTAGAAACGCCAAATGACGAAAGCAAACATACTGAATTAGCCACAACTGATGAGATGTATCAGAGGAATAGTGCGAAAAGAAGACAAACATAACAAACATTACTCCCCAACTCAACAGTGGTTTTGACTTTCAGATCAACCGCAGATATGCAACCACATCAAAAATTCAACTCTGACCCAAGTGACATCATGATTATCTACACATATTACTATTGTGTGCATATGTTATTTAACATAAATAAAAGCTGCTGCTGTATGAAAACAGCTACATTCAGTCTCCATAGTGGTAATTAAAGTAGAAAACGTGTTTGTATGCTTCCCATTTTCCCCCAGTTGGCATCACGAGTTGGAAAAGTGTGTCAATACACAGGCAGCGAATCCTCAGATGTTGACAATCCAAGGTAATAAAAACCGGGATTATGAGTTTTCTATTCACACTAATACAGTCAGCTGTACTTACAGTGAGCAAAATCTGCTTTAGTTTATTTATGATTGACTGTAATGTGATTTGCTGAGGGGAAAATCCACTCAAAAACACTTAAACACTGTAAAAAAAAAAAAAAAAAACTAAAAAAAAGTATTGGAAGTGTGCCTCGCTTTTCTGGGCAGGTTTTTGCTGCTTGGCATATTTTTGGTATTCTCATGGATAACAGGGCCAAACATAAATTTTTGGATGTCGCTATAATTCCAGCGCAGCCACAGTGGAGTATGATAGCAGCGAATGTGAGGATTCAGCAGTATAAAGGTCAGGATTTGATGTCAATGTTTCAGAATATAATACCCAGAGACTCATAGATTGTGTTTTACACCGATGTTTAGCAGTCATTTGGGCAGAAATCTACTCATAAAAAGCAAAAAAAAAAAAAAAAAAGCAAAAAAAAAAGAAAAGAGAACTAAATTCTCTACAGAAAATAGTTTAAAAAAAATAAAAGCTGTCATATTATTGCTTTGACAAGAGGTTGATTGAAATAACACCTATGGCAGTGTGGGAATATTCTAGAGTTGAATTTTTTAACCCTAATAGATAAAAGTTGCCAAAAAAAAAAAGTTGGCTCAAATTGTGCAAGAAATGCCGCTTTTTTCAGTGCTCTCACGTTTTCACACCTTTAAGGCACATTATGACAGTTTTAATTAAAGATGGATCAATCTGGTCTGCACAGAGAGCTTGGCAATCATGTTTAGAAACAGTAAGAGGGTAAATGCTTTCATGCAAAATCCAAAGAAAGTGTCGAATGATGAAAAGCACCCAATAACATGCAAGGTTATTTTCTCATTTTTAGATTATAACAGATCTGGTCTTGCATTTGTTAAAGCCACTTATATACAATATATGCGGTATGTTGCATGTGCCAAGGCAAAGAAAAAAAATCTGTGTGAAAAAAAATAACCCTGCACCCTCTTTTGTGTGTTTGTCTCAGCAGCTGCTGAAGAGTGCTTGATGAGATCTACATTGAAACAAAACAGCGAGACAAAAGATAACAGGCCAGACCGTCCCAAGGTTTCTCACGATTCTAGAGAGAGAAAGGGAGGAGGAGGAGGATGAGGAGGAGAGGAGGAAGATGAGGAGGAGGAAGAGGCAAAACAGGACAAGAGAAAAAGAAAGACACCAAAGGGAAGGGCATCGGTGGTGATATAACGGATGTCACAAGGAGAAATAAGCAAACAGATGGCAAAAAGTAATGGAGTGATATTCTTTGCAACTCTCTGAATGGACTGTTGCTGATCAATACACACACATACACACACGTACACACACCTGGAAGGATGACGAGTTAAATCGATCTCCATCCGATTGAAGATCAATATCCTCTCATGTTCTATTGTCACATTTGCCAATTAACAAAAGCCTCTGTCCACACACTGATATACTGAACTCTCTCCCTCTCTCTCTCTCTCACACACACACACACACACATTCTCCCTTTTGCCAACGTTGGGGACTACTGAAAGAGCCTGACAGTACAGTCTCAGCATGTGTGTGTGCGTTAGTGTGTGTGTGTGTGTGTGTGTGTGTGTGTGTGTGTGTGTGTGTGTCAGAGGTTCTGACTCTCGTTAGCTTGGCTGTTACGCTTATTGCCGTACACTTGGCAACCTCTCGTCAGTCTGACCCTTTCATAAGCCTCCAACCACCAAGGACCCTGGCACTGAGCCTTCAATCTGTGTGTGTGTGTGCGCGCAAGTGTGTGTGTCCATGCGAGTGTGTGTGTGTGTGTGTGTGTGTATTTAGGGGCAGGAGTCAAGCCAGACCTTTCTGATCTGTTTTGACACCACGGAATTGCACAAGTGACAGGGCTACTCAAACAAGGCGGTCGTGGAAGACGCTTAGACACACAGACACGCACACACACACACACACACAAAGGTCCATAAAAGCATTATGGCACTGGGGACACAAACACATTCAATGTGTGAGTAAGCGCCTGAGCGGTGCTTACAAAGAATACGTTCAGGGGAGAAAAGGAGTTCTTTTGCTCGACTAGATCCAGATAGCATTTTCCTTCTGCTCTATCTTATTATTCATCAACGATTCCTCTTGACTCATTCATGTTAGAGAGAGCAGGGTGTGCAAGCAAAGCATGGCATGTCGCCTGGGACAAGCGGCTGTACTGAATCACATTACGGCGGGAAGAAGAGAGAGGACAGAGAACGAGAGAGAGAGAGAACGAGAGAGAGAGAGAGAGAGAGAGAGAGAGAGAGAGAGAGAGAGAGAGACAGAGTGGAGGGGAAAAATGAGATGAAAGAGCTACAAATGAGAGATGTCCCTGTGAGGCGCATAAATCAGCAGACTATGAACAGCACAGCTCAGGCTGCGGACCAGAGCCTCACCGTCACACACACACACATACACACACACACACACACACACACATTCCCTCTCTACTACCATCTCTCTGCATGCACCAGACTACTGTAGTAACATCCCGATCTCGCTGCGCCTACACGTG
This sequence comes from Euthynnus affinis, assembly GCA_029490765.1. Lineage (NCBI taxonomy): Eukaryota > Metazoa > Chordata > Actinopteri > Scombriformes > Scombridae > Euthynnus > Euthynnus affinis. Next base: position 19,230,827 of record CM055857.1, on the reverse strand, counting down.
TGCATTTACACCATCAAAAGCCACTGAGGATGCTAAAAGACACATCATCTGCTGACTGAGATTCTATGAAAATGACAGGAAATATAAAGCAGAAGGGAAAACAGGAGGAATTCGATAAATAGGAGAAGAAAACGTGCGACAGTGCACCTTGTGTCAAACCAGCCTGACAAGTCAAAAGAAAGAAGAAAAAAAACCCCCAAAAAACTCCAGTTGTTCAGAGTTTTCCAATGTCGAACGTGGCCCACAAGATCCACCAGCAAACTGTGAGTGAGAAGGAAAATGTTCTTGCTTTTTGACCACAGACTTTTTGGACGCCACAGACCCACCCTCCCACCTACGGCGGGAGGAAAGGCCATATATGGTCACGGAGAGCAGGAACACATAACACATGAGAGATTCAGGAAGGAGGGAAGGGGGGCTGTCAGAGTAGATTTTTCCATGTTTTACCAAAGAAAACAGGGGAATTTGGGGAATAGGGGTCATACGAGACTGGCTCTGATGCTTGGGTCAGAATGAAACACACACACACACACACACACACACTAATTAAAAGCATAAGGTTGCTGATATTTCAGGAAAGCCTGCGGTGAGAGTCAATAATGCAATTCTGTCTACTTGGATGTGTGTGTGTGTGTGTGTGTGTGTGTGTGTGTGTGTGTGTGTGTGTGTGTACGTGTGTGTGTGTCTGTGTGTGTGTGTCTGTGTGTGTGTGTGCGCGCAACTCTCCTCCTCCTCCAGACAGCCACCCACCCCCACATCCCCCCAGTAGTTTTGCAGCTCTGGTAAACAGCAAGGAAGCTTGTTCTGGGGAGTTTTGGTCGTCCTCCAGTCCGACATGATGGTGCCACACCCTTGTGGTCCATTCACTCTGCAGCCACAGCAAACACACACACAGACACACACACACACACACACTCTCACACATGCACTGACAATAATGATTTGAAGCTGTATGTGCCTGCTGCTGGATAAAATACACCTGGGGGTCAAGACACCAGGAAGAGCACAGAGTGAGTCTAACAGAAAACACGTCACCATGACCTGAGAGCAAAAAATGGAGACAGAGCCGAACAGCGCAGGTACACACGTGTTTCTTCATGATTCACTGAAGTTCAAACACGAGACAAGTTTACCACTCGTCATCATTAACGCACAATTCCTATTAAACACATTCTTTAAAGCTGCATTACGTGACTCGTTAACTTATTTGGTGACTCTGTTACCTATTAACGTGTATTCCTGATTGCAATTATAGTTCAAAAGCATGAAAGTAGACGTTAACAATATGTGAAGACCAGTGCTGGGGGTAGTCTGACTCACAGGATGTAGACTGTGGGTACAAGCCAGTTGTTGGCCGACTATTTCAGTTGGAATTCTCCTCCCCTTCTGTTATCTGTGTGTTAGTGTTTTCAAAAATTCCCTGTCGCTACGTGAGACAACAACAGCGTCCGAGCTAGTGACCTACGCGCTGAAAATTGCGAGTTTTGAGGAAGATTTGGAACGATGTCAGTGATCTGTTCCATTTCACACGAGCTTCTGTGATATCAGTTTAATAACATTCTGCAAAAGTAAATCATCTGTGGTTTTAACGAGTCCAGTGAGCTTCTCCAGAGATAAAGTACAGGAAGACTTCACCTCTACGGCACCGAAGATCAAGTTATGTTTGTCTTTTTTATCAGTAAAAGTCGCATCCCATAGTCAACATACGTCGTTTATTTTTCTTTATGTGGCGTTTTCTTTTGCAGGGGTTTAGCCGCCACCAAAACAAACTGGCACAGGGCTAAAACAAAGTGTGGAGATAGGCCTGGCTATGAGTAATGTAACACTTTAGTTCTGCAATCCAAGTAATCAGTTGTTTAGTTATGCTTTTAAATGAGCAATCTACTGTTAAAGTATTGCAGCGGGCTGGGGATTTTGCCATGGCAAGAAGAAAGGAAGAGAGGTGATCTCACGAGAAACAGCGTGATTTTATTGGTAGTAAAAGGTTTTACTTAAACACAGCAATGCCTTCTCGCAACCAATCTGGAAGGAAGGTACTAACCATGCACACACAACCTGGATATTACCTTACAAACTAAGGTTGACAACAATCCACAAGGTCCCAAAGTTATAGCGAATCAAACTACTTTGACAGTCAAGTCTTTTCTTCAAAATTGATCAAACACCGTTCAAAAGCACACAAAACAAAGTGTGTGAGTAAAAATGTAAGCTTATAAATTAATTAAGAGTTACTTTAATTGTCTGCAGTGTTTTGGCAGATTTTGATAATGCTTCGCTTTCAGGAGTCACGATCTATTTAGACGTTTTATAGAAAGAAATGCAATTTTTTTTTTAAAAGCTGTGCAATAATTTAAGCATTATAATCTCAACTTTCCTTTCATCTTGGACTCACGTTGCAAAAACCACTTCAGGCTATTTTTTACTATGAAGGTTTGAGATTGTGGCCCCAGATTTGCAGCGGCGGTGCAGCACGATCCTGCCTCAGCTAAAGTTAGCTCAAACTCCAGTGGAAACAAACACACCTACGCTGCAGGAGCGAAGCAGCACGGCGGCGCAGTGAGGAAGACGACGACGACATCCTTTAACACAGCAGACCCAGATTCAAGCGTATCCATGTCAACCAGCATCCACCCTGCTGAAGTGTCCTTGAGCAAGACACTGAATCCCTACTGGCTCTTGCACCGCTGTAACTGACCCTGCGGCTGACCTGCCAGCAGCCCAGAGAAGGTAAATTTCCCTAAGGGGATCAAATATCACATTATTATTACAGTATGCTTCTTATAAGCCATCTACAGCGCTCCCTTCAATCCCACACCAAGGAGAGTCATATCTCAGTATCACTGGAGCAGGATGTGTGTGTATGCGTCTACATACGAGTGTATGTGTGTGTCTGTGTGTGTGTGTGTGTGTGTTAAACCACGCCGCTCTGTATCACCCTCCATCATCGTGAGTTGAGGGGTTGTGGTTCCTAGAGAAGCACTTTACTTAAATTAGACCCTCAACGGCTCGACATGCAGGTGTCAGCGTGTGTATATATGTGTGTATGTGTGTGTGTCTGAATGTGTGCTGTGTGTGTGGATGTGTGTGTGGGCGTCAGACAGTCAGTGTGTGCCAGTGTGTGTGTGCGTGTGAGGGGGGAAGAGACGAAACAAGAGAGAAGAGCGGGATCAGCAGACAGCGAACACGAGAGAGAGGCAACGAGGGAGCGAGCGCAGGAAGAGAGAGGGAAGGAGCGAAAGAGCGATGGAGGGTGGAAGGGAGGGAGGGAGGGGAGGGATAGGGAGAGTGAGTGAGCAAGCGAGCGAGAGAGAGAAGGAGAGAGGATGGGAGCCAGTGACGAGGAAAGAGAGAGTGAGATATATATCGAGAGAGAAAGAAAGCAGGTGAGAATAACCTAGTCTGACCTTATTTCAGTATGACTTTCCCGTCCTTTATATTCCTTCATTGCAGTAATATTTACACAGGAATAAAAGATTATTGGAGAGATCCACAGAGATGAAATAAAGAAGAAGGAAGGTGATTAGAAAAAAGAAAATAAACAAAAGAAGGGATGGAGAGCAATAAGGTGAAGGATTGAGGGAAAATCTCAAATTATTTTCATTGTCAATTAGACAGTCAATCATTTTCCTCAATTAATTGATGAATCATTTAGTCTATGAAGAATGTTCAAAAATATTCATCCTTATATTTGAGAAGCTGGAACCAGTGAATATTTTCCATTTTTGCTTTAAGAAATGACTCAAAGAATGAATCGATTATCATACACATAACACATGGATTCATCAAAGCATTTATTTCAGCTCCACCTCCAATGAAGAGGGAGCAATAAAGGCCAGCACAAAAATCCAACCCAATTATACTCAACCAAAAAGAAAAATCAGTGAACTATCGTTCAGAAATCATAAAGCAAGTTTTGCCCTTAACACACTTTTACAGTCACACTAAAGATATGTAGAATATAAAGAGTCAAGACAAACATTGAAGAGTGCACACAGTCTGGCAATTGTAACAGGTAGACGCAGTTAAAGATGAAACAATTAGTTGATTAATGGAGATGTCGATCGACAGAAAATTAATCCGAAACCGTTTTGGTGACTGATTGTTAATTTGAGTCATTTTTCAAAGCAAAGATGCCAAACATTTCCTCGTTCCAGCATCTTAATTGTGATGAATTGCTGCTTTATTTTGTCTTAGCTGATCTTTAAATCTCTTTCAGGTTTTAGACTGTTGCTCATATATAACAGGTTTTGGGGCATATTTCACTATTTTCTGACATTTTGTAGGACAAACAATTAATGAATTGAGAAACTGGTCTGCAAATTAATCAATAATGAAAAGAATTGTTTTGTTGCAGCCCTAATTCAATATTATTGTTCATTGACTTTATGTGGAATTTATTAAGTTACCTTTTTTTTTTTTTACAGATTTTTGATGTCCAAATGAATGATTCTGAGGGAACTGTATTTAGAAAAGTGACAAAATAAGTTTGTTTAAATTTTTGTAGTATACATTTGAACAATTCGGTCTCAAGTAATGTTCAACAGCAGAATATATTTAATTTCTTTTTGCATATTTTACACATTTTGCTCATATTTTCCATATCATGATATATATTAATGTCAGAAAATATCCTTATTAATACCACTATAATGAGCCCTGACTACCAAGAGAAGACAGACTATTTTCACTGTATTCTGCAGCCGTTTAGCTTCACTTCTTCACTCAATGCACCAATTATACAGACTTAAAAGAATATCCCCCAATCAGAAAAATGAGGGTAAACTTCTCTACATTTTGGGGCAGATTAACAAAACGGCTCTCTGTGAACGGCTGTGAAATATCTATCTGGATGCCACAACCGAGACCATTTTCTGTTACATTTATTGGATTGTTTAAGATATTTGTCTTATAGTGATTATTTATTTATCCAAATGTATTTTGTTCAGTAATATGTAATTTAGCTTTGGCAGTAATGTAACATGAATACACAAAGCTTATTTGATTTGAAAAAAGACAAATCTGAAACAAATGGAAGAGGCGATAAAACGCAGACAACACTGAGAGGTTCTGATGAAGCATAACATGCGAACATAGCGTACACACGAGGAACCGAGGAACACACACACACACACACACACATACACACACACATAGGCAGGAGTGAGAACACACATGCAAAAGCAGAGATAAGTGCGCACTCATACACAAAAGAAGTCCCCGATATTATGCATGCACACATGCTTCCAAACATTACAAAAACACACATCAAAACAACCGGAAAAGACAGTAGGCGGTTATTAAAGAGACAAGAGAGAAAAATAGAGAGAAGGAGAAGAGACACTTTACCAGCAATCAAAGACGAAGAGGAGAAGAGACAGAGAGAGAGAGAAGAAGAAGAAGAGAGAGAAGTAGAGGTAGAGAGAGAGAGAGAGAGAGAGAGAGACATGCAAAAAGGGAGAGTTTGCTTCTAATCAGCCTGGATCCAAAATTTAGACAGGCACACATAGAGGCACAAGCAGTCCCAGTAGGATTAGGACCTCGGCACTGTGTGAGTGAGTGTGTGTGTGTGTGGTGTGCACGTCCCACGAGACTGATTAGCCATGAATGACTGATGACGGATCTTTGTTGTTTTTGGGGTTTTTTTTTTTTTTTTTTTTTGCAAGCTCTCTTTCTCGCACTCTCTTTTCTTGTTTTCTTTCTCACTATTCTCAGCTTGGGCAAGAACATGGGAGGGGGATTCACGCACACACACACACACACACACACACACGGCTGCACACGGCTCCATGTATATTCAACGAAGACTCCTGAATATACTTAATGCTTTCATGTGTGTCACTGTGTAACGATCCATGCTGTTCCACACAGCTGCTTATCTCTTTTTCTTACTCGCTTCCTCCCTCACACGCGCACACACACATACACACACACACACACAGATATGAAATCTATTTCCTATTTAAGAGCACATTAGCCGTCTTTCACACAAAACACTCAATCTGCTCAATCTGTACCACCGCAGCAGTGTGACTCAGAACAACGTGAAGGGGTCTGGCATTCAGGAGGCAGTCTGACCACTCTGCCTTCTTTAACCTCACCTCCAGATGAACCTACAGCCCCCTCCATCCATCTGAGCCCCCCTGACAGCAAAACAAACTGGACATAGACCCGCCTGAATGGAATCCATTACAATATGAATGAGCCAAACAGAGCTGAAAATGAATCGAATGGAGAACCAAAACACAACGGCCGAGAAAAAGGGCCCCGGCTGAGTCAAACAAGTCAGCTCGAGTGACGATGAGTCAGGCGTAAATGTGACCCTGAGACGTATAAAAGCCGGCCCCATCTCAGGTGTCGTTTTAACCGCGATAAGGGTTGCGCCGCCTCACTTTGCGGTGTGCATTTTCAGGAGGGTGCAGACCTGTGGATCTGGCGAGACTGTGACATCATGTCTGTCCCCCCAGCACTAAGTGATGTCACCTCTCTGTCACGTAAACAGGGGATTGCCTTGACCCCTCTGAAGAAGTGGAAAGCCATAAAATAGCAGGGAACTATAGCGTCACACACACACATATGTGCACACTTTCTTTTCACATATCATGAATACCAGCCACAGCAGCCACATATTCACATAAAACACCTTATAGGCCTACTGTATTTTTAAATGAACACACACACACACACCCAGCTCCCCCTCCTCCTGTACATAATAAGAAGCTGTTTTAGCCTTGTGTTTTGCAGGCTGTTTAAAATGTCATTTTTCTCTCATTTCTCTGACTTCACAGGCGCCGCGCTGAGCTCTCACTCCCTCTTGCCAAATCCTCAAATCGTTTCTGATTTAGTGAGTCTGGCCATGGGCCGAGTAGCACCGGGACGGGCCCGTTAACAACCGGCCGAGTGGTGGGGAGGGGGAGGAGAAGAGTGTATGGGGGTGTGGGTAGGAGGGGGGCAAATGAGGAAATGTGGAAGGAGAGGAAGCAGGCTGAAATTGAGACAGAAATAGGAATGCTGAGAGAAGCTGGTCTGCTAACAACACCAGGAGGCGATGGGTGTGCGGGGAGTTAGACAGAGATGGGAGCTGGATGTAAGAGGTGGGGGGGATCGATTGAAAAGAGCGGAGAGTGAAAGCAGGGGGTGGTGGGGGAGGGAGGGACGGGGGCAGAGTGGGGAGAAACAAGGCTGTGAGGAGGAGGGAGAAGAAGAAGCGGGGCTGGAGGACCACTCGAAGAGCCGAGAGGAGTGAACGCGGAGTGGAAGGGGAAGTGAAAGAGGAAAGCAGAAGGAGAGGAGGAAGAGGGAGGGCGAGCATGTGGTTAAAGAGGAGCGAGGAGACGGGTGGAGGGGAGGTCTGGCCGGCGAGGGAAGAAGGAGAAGAAGAGGAAGAAGAAGAAGAAGAAAAAGGGGGAAGAGGAGAGAGAAAAGAGCACATGGACACAGGAAGTCTGGCGCTTTCCATTCACATGCCAAGTCATCAGATGGCGGTGTGTGTTCACACCCCGGAGATGTCGCAACCAAATGCACCCCACTCCCTTCAAATCACTGCTACCGACAATAAGCAGCTGTTCACATGTTGGATGAGAGCTGGAGATGAGACAAAAGTCTTTCTGTCGCTGTAGCAAATGTGCTTCAGAACAAACACATGCTTCACTCAAAACTCCAACATCAAAAAGAGGATTACTTCATGTACTCTTTTGCCCATGCATATATTTTTTTTTTGTCTTTAACAGGGCTGGAATTTTGGTCACAGGAACTCTAACGTCATTTTGATTCGATGCAGATATTTAAATGATGCATCATAGTTTGCTTGACATATCAAAGCAAACACAAGAGTCTGATTTGTAATGGAAATGCCTCTAATGACTTTACTGGACTGGTTTAACTTAATGACTTAATGCCTTTAATGTGTCAACAGTCAGACACGTTTAACTGATTTCTTTGGCTTTGCTGCATATTTTATCTTCTGTAAAATGAGAATGAGGTTGCCAAAAACAAATTGTGTATATGTAAAACGTGATTTTTTATAGAATTTGTATATAATGTGTGTGACCTTTGATTGAAAATTAAACCAATATGTGTTTTTGCTTGATTTGGATTGAATTGAATTGACAGTTTGCACTCTCCTCTTCCTCACTGTGTCCAATCGCAGCTCGGCTGGCTGCAGCCTCCGCCAGCTGTCTCCTCCACACAGGGGGTCGTCTTGCACGCTGCACCCGGGATATGCCCCTTGTACCCCGGGTAGCACTCCGGTAAAGAGGAGCTGAGTATGTCTGAGGCTCATCCACTGCTGACTCATCTCACACACACACATACACACACAGGCAAGCGTCTCCTCTCACTCGCTTTCACTCTCACACTCTTGAGAGGCAGCGGAGACGCCAGGATGAGGAGTCAGGGATGACGGCCAGTGGGTGCCGTCAGGCGGTGGTAATCTGACTGGATTACCAACCAGGTGGAAACATTCAGCCTCTCTACTCCCTCTGCTCCTCCTTCTCCCTCTCTTCCTCTGCTCCATCCATCTATCATTTGCCTTCTCATATTCTCCACCCTTCTTTCTTTCTTTCTTCCTTTCTTTAGGGCTGTCCTTCCCACTTGCCTTTTAACATAATCACTACGCACATACTCACACAAATGCATATCTGTACTAACTACAGACCTCTGTGTCTCTAACCCTACAACCACACACGCATGCACAGAAACTTCCAAACTCATGCACACACACACACACACATCATCTCTTTAACGTCATGCAAGTTGTTTGTGTGTGAAGGTGTGTGTGCACAGGAGGGTGAAGGGGCGTGTCTCATCTGTGCTGCTGCGATGATCAAAGCCAATGCTGAGAAACTTCCAAGAGAGGAGAGACATTACTGACAGCGTCATGATGAATGGACGTGGCGGCTGCACGTAACACACACACACACACACACACACACACTAAAACAAGACTGAACATGGGGAAAAGAGTGAGGGAGAAAAGATGGAAGAAAGGAGGTCAGGGAAGAGGAAAGAGAGTGAGAAAAGACAGAGAGAGGTGGCAGAGAGGTTATCTAGTCTAACCAAAACATTATGATTATGGTTTATTACTTTTTCAAAGCTCAAAATACAAGCAGCTTAAGGTGTGTGTGTGTGTGTGTGTGTGTGTGTGTGTGTGTGTGTGTGTGTGTGTAGCTGCGCATGTGTGCAACATGATTTTTTTTTTCAGTCTGTATTACTAGGTCACACACACGCACGCTCTCTCACACATACACAGCCATGTAAACAAAACCGTCTGCTGTCTGGGAAGCAACACACCTGTTCAATGACAAGCTCTGCCACGCCCTCCATAATACTGCACACCTGTGCTACTGCAGGCTAAACCTAACCTTAATCACACACATACAACACACGTGCATACACACACACTTGCACAACTACTGCCCAGGGGCTAACATCACAGAAAAGGGAAGAAAGAGAGAGAAACTGGAATAAAAGCAAAGCAGTGAAACAGGGAGGGGAATGAGAACAAGACAGACAGAGAGAGACAAAGGCTTTCCCACTGCTCCTATCAGTAATCTAAACGCCTGTGTAATATCATTGTGGGGTTTTATCAAATGGGGGCTGAGTCTTATGGCGTTGGTATGCGGCTGTCATTCCATCACCTTGTCAAGCGCGACCATATTCAAGCAGACACCATGCTGATCTAAATAAGAGGCTTCAGCAAATTGATGGATTGCAGGTTTTCTGGGATATGAAGAAACAGGGGGGAATGAGAGGAGGGTTTTTTTTGAATCTCTGTAAGTGATACACCCGGGTCGGTCTTGTGAGAAGGTAAAAAATGTGTGTGTGTGTGTGTGTGTGTGTGTGTATGTCTGTGTGTGTGTGTGTGTCTTTCCAAAGATCTGAAACAAACCCCCCTACTGCCCCGGTATGGCCAACCCCACATCATATCTACCCCCTGTGCCGAGGCCTAGGGCCAGGCATACAGCTTTCTGAATCTCTAAGGGGGGCAAGCACAAAGGTAACCCCCATCCTAACCTCCCAGCAAACACACATACACACACACACACACACCGTATCCCAACCCCCATCCCAAAACAACAATCCTCTATGCCCATCATGTCAGTCAAAACCCCATCAGGGACATGCATGGAGAGTCTGGATATCTGGAATCTCAATACAGTGTCATGCACCTTGAGACCCAGTGAGAGGCCCTCTTGAATATATTTCAATAGCATTATCACCCTGCATTACTACGCTTTTTTCCCCCCTTCAACATTACGGAATCATTTTTAAATTGGACCATAATACATGTCAGCGAGTAGCAATATCAGTCAAAGTGGGGAATAATCTGTTTAAATCGTTATGCGGGTTAGGTGTCTGCTTGTTAAAACAAGCAGATTTTACTTACAGGTTTATAACTGACAAAGGAATATTTTGGGGTAAAATCATTTCAGTTAAATCAGGAGACATGCAGCGTAATGCATCACGAAATATATAAAATATTTTATCAATTTAAAATAAATTACAGTGTATGAGTTATTGTATAACATATATAAGTATAATGTAAAGTTTAACCATAATTAAGGAAATTATATAATATATTTTTTTACTATATTACATACAAATATTGAAGAATAATACAATATATAATACATTTTAAAATAGATTATATTTACAACAAAGCTTTTATTAGACATGTAGACTATTGAATTTGTACAATTTTATTCTACATTTCAAAAATTCCAAAATTGTAAAAAATAATAAATATAAATATTGCACTATTGGTCCTCCATACCTCGTAAATCAATGATAGAAAATAAGAGCGTAGAAGATTCTGTACGTATGACAATACAGTTATAGTGGGGGGAAAAAAGCAGGTTCACAGCTTTAACTGTGTAATGCTATATGGTTGTGAGACATTTAGTAGAAGAAGTCAAAGAATACAAAACAAGCTGATAAAAATATTTTTGTTGGGATTTTTCATCAGACTCCCTCCATATGAAGCAGAAAAGACCAGAACCAGAACCTCAAGCACAACAAATGTCAAACCTCTGGAGTTTAACCCGTATTTTCCTGCAAACTGCTCAATTCTACGCTGAGCTCAAGGTGTTGGCCGGAAACGTGGAGATCATTTATTGTGTTTGAAATCTTAAAGAGTTCAAATTTCGGAAGGGGACGTCTGCGTCGCTTTTGCTGTTGTGTATAACTAATGAATATGCAAATAAGTATAGACAGAGGATATGTGGATTCTACACACAACAGACGATATCCTTCATAGGCCCGAGTCTCAGCGTCTATTTAAAGAACCCGCTGCATTTGCAAATGATAATTAATGAGATTTCTCATCGGACACGTTTGCATTCATCCAGTTGGTCCAGTAGCTATTTAGCCACTGTATGATTTAGAGCAGAGCATTTCTTTCTTTCTCTATCTATACACACACACACGCACACACACACATATGCACACTCACACGCGCGCGCGCACACACACGCACTCCCCACCCCCACCCCTTCGCCCCCCCACCCCTATTGAGACAGGATACCAAAGCTACTTGTTAAATCTAATGCATGCACTGTCAACCCATTCGCACCCCGTCACGTCCCCGCTCAATATAGAAACCGGATTTTCTGGTATTACCCGCACCTCTATTAGCCAGAGCTCCCCTCCTCTCCCCGCCACCGCGACCCCCAGTTTGTGACCAGTACAAACCAGCGTGTTCCCCCCGAACCCACCAGCGCCAAACCACCATCCTCCTGGAGCCACACATGTGGGACTAAACATTGCATAGAAACTGTAGAATACGAGCCCAGTTAATAGCTTTAATTTATTGTTTAATGGGAAATATAAGCAGTGGAATTACCCAATCCTAATTAATTAAATCAAATGGCAATGATTAGTACTTTACTAATTGATGAAACCATATAAATCTATGACAAGATTATGCCACTGGAAACGCCTAATAATCCCTGTGTGATAAAGGCAAATAATCCTAGAATAAATTCTTGAGAGGTTTTAAGTCTAAAACAAAAAAGGAGGTGTGCCGTAAATTTAAAGTTAATCTAATTTGCAAAAGACGCCAGAAGAGAAACATTCCTGGTCGAAGAGAAACATTTCCCACCATTTTACGCAAGGCTGAAATACTAAACTGACAAATTATGTTTATTTTTCATATATTATAGACAGCGAGAAGCTATGTCATAAACAGTTCATAAAGCAAAACATAAAACTTTTTAAGGTGCCTGCGCCTTTTTTTTTTTTTTTGCTAAATTCTAAATGCCCACAAAGTCTGAGCAATTTCCTTCCTAGTAAATTTCACTTCGTCTCAAACATCTTAAAGGTTTTCCAAGTTGGCAATATGGAGAACATATGCTTTACACAAAAGACAGTCGCTGAATTATTTTAAAACCTACACTTGTCATTCACACACAAGAAAAGAGCTGCATTCAACACCGACCTGAGTGCGGACCCATGGAGAGGTGGGATGGGTAGTATTTCCCAGGCTGAAAGTGAGCGGGGTGCTGCACGGAGCCGTGGCCGCCTGGCGCCATCCGAGACGCGGCGCTGTGAACCAACGCGCTCCGCTCCGTCAGGAGGTGGTGCGGGGGAGCGAAATCTCGGCTTTCCATCCCGGCGAGAACCGATAAATCCCAAATCCAAAGTAAAATCCGGAGGCACCGAAGGTCTCAGGCACCCAGATGCAAATAATCCCTTTTATGAACTTCGGGATCCCCTCGCATTGAGCGGAGTTTTGGCTTTGCAGGGTAGAAACTGAGTCCCCGTCATGTCCTACAAAAGAGAGAGCAGGAGACACGTCAAAGCGCTGACAATAATGAGCCAACCAGGGATGTAGTGCTGAAGAAAAGGCTGAACTGAGAGACAGTCGCTGTTCGTGTTTAGTCGAAGCAACAAAAAGCAATTCAAATTTCTCAACAACGTTTTAAAAGACCACATTTACACATTACTCGCATTACTTGTACTATACTTTACATTTCATGTAACGACGGTTTATGCCAGCTCAGAGAGGTGAGTAAAGTCTGTTCTGCAGATAAAAAAGGTGGGTGAACTGAGTTTATGTGGATTCACTCTGCTCTACATCCTTGGCCCCAACAGTAGTCCGTTTGCCCCCCACCCCCCACCCCACCCGCCTTCCTCCCACCACCCCCCTCCTCGTCTTCATCCTGTGACCAAACACGATGCAAATAACGCACACGGGAGCTTTCTGTATCAGCGAAAAGAGTGGAAAGGAGAGGGGTTGATTTGGCTCAGGTACAAACAAATGATGCATATACAGTACAAGAGTTCACGGCGGTATAAAAAAAAAAAAAAAAAAAAAAAAAAAAAAAAGCCTCTCTCGATGAAGGAAGAGTTGTTCAGTCTTTAGACTCAACAAAGACTGGCCATAAACAAGCTGGACCTCGGGGGCTCCTGCACTATAATATGAAGAAAACCATTTGCACAATGTTCCTGAGTAAGAATACATAAAAAGCACTTTTCTAATCCTAAATTATGGCGACTAAAATTTCTTCCCCCAACCTGCAGTCCTCACACTGTCCAAAACAGAAACACACACACACACACACACACGCTTCTGCTTTGATTAATGTGTTGTTTTTTGTGTGGATTAAGTTTGATTTCTTTCCTCATTCAGTTGTCATTAAATCTGATGCTCTATACATTTAACACGTGGCTGTGTCACTTTGAGATATTCTGAATTTCTTCTAGTAAAAAGGGGGCAAAGAAAATGGGGTTGATAAGGTCCGCTGACACACACACGCACGCGCACACACGCACACACACACACATGCCTTTGATCAATGGCTGTAAAGCTTTTATAAATTAAATCTGACTTCACTACTAGCTGTTTTTTTTTATTTATTTACCAAACTTGTTTCACCTTTAATGTTTTGGGGTTTATATATATATATATATATATATATATATATATATATATATATATATATGTGTGTGTGTGTTGCATCATGGTGACCGAGATTCTGTTACTTATTAATGAAAATGGCAATGAAACAGCCATTTCTATCAACTCCTACGGAGTCAGCAGCAGTGGCCCTCGCCTTTTGACAATGGCAAACACCATGCACCTCTGCTACACATACAGCATATATACATAGGCTACACTGTAATCACAAACACAAATCAAATCACCTTTATGCTTCAGCGCGAAAGACCGGGGCAATAAACAGTGAAATAGACTAGGAAATCATCGACTTTATATGTATGCCTTATAGCCTAGGTCATTTACTTAAATAGGGCTCCCTGTGACGCTCAGATAGGGAGAGCTTGGTGCCTGCGTTCACCAAACACACCTCGGCAGTCCATCTATTAGGCCTTTCAATGCATGGCACGTCCATCTAGCACTCTGTAGCTGCTGATAGCACCTCCCAGGAATCAACGATAAAGGAACAAAGAAAATATCAAATGCTCTGGTGGACCAGGGGCTTATGAAGTGCAGAAGAATATAGGCTGCATGAGCTCGGATATTCAAGTCTCCCTTACGCACACACACACACACACACATTCTCTCTCTCTCTCTCACACACACACACATATACACTACTACTACTAAAGGACCCCAACTTTCAGGAATTGTGTTTGAGAGGAGGGGAGAAAAGACGATCTCCAAAGTTCAGAAGCTCTGACAGGGCCTGCAAATGTGTGTTTGTGAACATGTGTGTGTGTGTGTGTGTGTGTGTGTGTGTGTGTGTATGTGCGTCAAAACACTCCCAGCACAAAATATCCAAATGCATTCAGTTGCTCCCCATGATAATATTGGGATTGATCCACAAGTAAATTAAAATAGTTTCATTTCTTTCTTTTTTTTTGTATGTGAGAACCACTTTTGGTTATAGTCGACAGTAAGAGGAGAACTGAAGGTAAAAAAGAGAGAAACGCAGACTGCTGCCGGTGCACTGAGAAAGCAAAATGGACTCTCTCCTGTCCCCTAGGCTGTGGGAAACAATGGCCTTTCTCTACGGGACATCAATCATAAACCACTCTCGTCTGACGTTTGTCTATACATTTTTAAATTTTCAGGCCCTAAACAGACGTCCTCGCTGTTTACATTCCACGTCAACAGAGAGCCACTCAGGCTACATTTAACAACCTGAATCTAAATCCCGTGTTATCGCCACGCCACGCAAACAAAACGACGTGACTAGATCGCGCGTAACAGTTTGGTTGGAGATGATCATTGGGATGTAACGTGTGGCTTAGTGTGTGTGCGTGTGTATGTATGTGTGTGTGTGTGTGTGTGTGTGTGTGTGTGTGTGTGTGTGTGTGTGTGTGTGTGTGTGTCTGCATCTACGTGGAAGGCGTTCAGACTTCCTTCCACTTCAACCAGACTCCACCAAACCCTACACACACACACACACACACACACACACACACACACACACACACACACACACACACACACACACACACACACCTTCACCATTACTGTGAAGGGTCAAACTATCTTCAGAGGAGAATCCCTTAACAAAAGTTACAAATACTGGTCAAAACGACCATACATGAACATAACATAAAAGTCAGCAAATCCGTAAAGAATTGTGTTATTCAGATCTTATAGAACAAAGACTTAAAATGAAAATTACGCGTTTTGTGCAATTTAGAAAAAAACAGCTAAATTTAAAAAAAAATGTGTGCACCTCTGGACAAAAGATAAAGAAAATTTAAATTCATTCATGTTTGAAGTAGACAGAGTTCAGAGGCCAACTCATTGCCTTTAATAATTTTGCAGTAAGGTAAAGTCATAAGGCATAACCGGGACACTAAATCCGGATGTTCAGACTCCGGGCTAAACAGGAGAGACAAGCCCGGCCGAGTCGAAGACAGCCCGGCGTCTGCAAAGCCTTCATGCCGAGGGGGGAAGCAGGGAGCCCTGCAGTTTGCAATAAACCTCTCTGTCTCACTCCCTCTCAAACACACACACACACACACATAGCCTACACACACGCACAATAGAAAGCTAACAAAGAAATAATCTACAATTTATAATCTATAAAACTACAGGCGTGCAGAGACGCGCTGAAAAGCGAGTGGTTTTGAATAGTCAACTGAATGAATTAGAAACACACAAGTAATTTGGCTGTGAAGAGAGGTCAAATCAAAAAAGTGACACACATATCGCCCACAGCTTAGCTCTCCACATTGGACAGGAGGGGAGATAGTGGAGAATAGGAAACAAATCCCTCAAAATACTGTAAAATCAGGGGGATTTGTTGCTTTAATGCAAATATTATAATTACTGAAAAGGGTTGTCTTTACATCATTATTCTGTACGCGCAGCACTCATGGTTATCAGCTTGAATTTTTATTATTTACTTCTCTAAAGGCATGACAGTTTAGCCTGTTACAGCAGGATTTTTTTTTGAAAAATAAAATGCATCATGATTTGAATAAAACGCCAAATTTAGATCATCCTCCCCTGCAAGCAGGAGCACTTCAACAAAAATCGGCATTCAGTGCAACACAATGACTAAAGATTATAAAAGCCAGCTATAAAATAATTTGCTACTTACTGGTAAGTTATATCCCTTGCATGGCGAGTAGGGTATAACGAAAGAAAAAGTATAAAAATATTCAAAGTGAAAATCCCCGAGTCGCAGAGATGAAACATGTGGGATTGATTACATCCTATGCTGCTGCAGACTGTGGTGTGCAGTCAGTTGAAGTATGGGAGAGACGCATCGTAGAAGTTCAGGCTTGTAGTGAATCGGGGCTCGTTCATGCAGCCGGAGACTCAGACACGCCGGGAGGAGGAGGAGGAGGAGGAGGAGAAGGAGGATGGAGGGGTGTGTGTGTGTGCGCGGGGAGGGGTGAACGCGCGCGCCTATTGGTTTGAGGACGACAATGTGAAAGCGTGCCCGTGAGGCGCCCCCCTCCACACCCCACCCCACCCTTTCCTAACTCCCCACCACCACACCACCCTCCTCCACCCCCCTTCCGACGGTAAACACACGCTTCCATTGGCTGCCCCTCCGAGCCAATGAGGAAGCCGCCGGAGCCGAGCAGAGAAACGGCGGGCGTTTGATTTGCAGCCCTCGGCGCACTGCGTGCACAAGCAAATGCGAGGAGACAGGCGGCACAGCTCGGCGCTGTTCAGTGTGCAGGGAGGAGAGGAGCTGGAGCCGTGCAGCGCTTGCCTGCACTTTTCTGATCACTGGTTGAGAGCAAACAGCATCTAGCCTATTCTGTGTGATCCCACTGCAGTTCAGTTCAAATGCTGCTTGCGCTGTGAGTGAATCGTTATTTTGCTATGTGACAGCGATGATGTGATAGTTTTATTGATGCTCCTAGGGAAATCCGCTCTCTTTTTTTCTTCACTCGCCCCACTGCATGTGTTTTGCTAAATTAATCCTTATTAGCAGAATCTGCGTCTGATTTATTGGACATGTACACTCTGTCTTCCCATGCAAGATATTTACTCTCAAATGCAAGCATGTGCACAACCACGTTAAGATAATAGAAGATTAGGACCTATAATTAATAGGCATAAAGTTAAGTGTAAGGTTGATACAGAGAATATGTCCACTGGGATACTGGGAATAAATCTAAAGTAGGATTTGATCATATTTAATTCTCTGCTTGGTCCATAAAACCAAAACCTTCCTCTCGTAGTGCAGCTTTTGAATGAACGTGAATTTCTTCAGTGTCAGCTCGCTTAATCCATCAATACGCCATATTCACAGTAAAGGAAAATGTCATTTAACAACATTAAAAACGACACTTACACGGAGAAAGGTTTATTTTTATGTGAATTTGGGGAGGAATGTTTAGAAAGGTTGAACATAAATTTAAACAACATGCTACAGAATATTCAATATTTGTTATTTTATGACTTGCATGTCTGTTTACCTGTCTCTGTCGTACACACACACACACACACACACACACACACACACACACACACACACACACGGGCAAATTGAATCACTGCGTAATTTGAAAGCATTACTGTCCTCGGGGTTAGCCTCGCGCACGGTTCACTAATTTAGCCAATTAAAAGTGGAAGGATATGGGCTTGTGTGTTTCCATGTCGAAATATATGAGCTGCTATAGGCTAATATTCCCGTTCAGGTTTGTTTATACGTGGAGGCAAAGGGTTAAAACTCGGGGCTCCGGTCCCTGCGAGGCTCCTGATTGGCTGGCACGTTGCCACAGTGCTGTCCATCACCGAGTGTAAACAAGGCTCTGATTGGCTGCTGGCCAGTCCGCACTGGGCTGCCTGAAAAAAGCAATTACTGCCCCTGCGGTTTCAAGGCGGCCCCGCGCTGAACGATGAAAGGAGATAAGGAGGGGAGTTTCAAGGCGCCCCCCACGGCGAACCCCGTTGGCCCCAGAGCAAAAGGAGAGTCAAGAGTGACTAAATCAAAGGGAATACGGTAAAAGGGGGGGAAATTACACGTTGTATTAAATGTAGAGGCTAGATTCGCGGAATGGTGCAATAACAACTTTATGTTTAGAAAATGGAGGAGAGAATGGCAACAAGAACCGGAAAACAGCTATTGCGCTGCTGCCAGGGAGCTCCTTTTTTCACAAACACGAAGGGAGAAAAGTTTCTGCCGAGGAGGAAGGCGGTGGAAAGAGAGCGATAGGTCTGTTAAGAAGCAGAATTATGAGATTTTCTTACCTAAGTGAGATAGCACTGACAATATTGCTTTGCCAGAACTGAGCTCTTGTTGTACTGCTGCGTCTAAAATGTTGACTAGAACTTTCTTTTTTTTAATGGCCAACTGCTCAATAATTAAGTGGACATTTCCGCTTTTACACAGCAGCTTAAACGGTAGGTCAATTAAGATAATAGATGAGGTTACTAATTCTTTCTCAGTTAGAAACCTACTTTTATTATTTTTTATTCACATACGGCGAAAGAAATGTCACGAAGAGTTTCTAGGTAAATAAATATGTAGGCCTAGGCAACATTCCATATTATAGATATTCCCATATATTTTAAGTATAAGTCCTTTATTTTATTTTATTTATTTTATTTTATTTTTTGCTATAAAGCCTTTCTCTAAACAAACAAATCAGCAACAATGCAGTCATGTGGCTTCATGACAGCAAAGCCGTGCAGCCTGCATGCTTTTTAGCAGAACTTGTCCAGAGCTGACAACAGTGAACATGCACCTCATAAAGTATATGCAGACTGCTCCAACTGATGTCCCTTTACATTAAAACAGAGACCCCTTCCCTTATTTTGGTCTGGCCCCAAACAAAACACAGTGGAAAAAGGAGACCCAAGCTGTTCTGCAGCCGAGGTAGCTTATAAATTGTCTTTATGGAGGAATACGAGACTTTCACCTTTACAGTGGAATTAATTGATACATACTAAGCTATATATAGTTCAAATCAAATAACGCCAAAGCGAAAGCAGATTAATCACATCTGTAATTAGATAATCGTTACCCTCTTTTCCCATTTACATAGCAGCCTGCATTCCAAAGCCCTTTCCAATGGGCTTCAGCCACCACGTGTCCACACACACACACACACACACACACACACACACACACACACACACACACACACACACACACACACACACACACACACGCATATACACAATCATATAGAAAAAACTCAAATCTAACCATATTCTGCAGACTTCGGCAGTTGTTAAAAGTCGATATTTTATAGTCGAAATTATCTCTACGTCCAGCGTGACACGCGTGAATTATCATTTATTTATGAGTCCATTAAGATGCTTCAAAAAATAAACGTGTGTGCATCTGTAGAAGTTGTACGCTGCGTGCATGACGTCCGTCAAAATTGCAGGTTATATACTTATTTGTGCAGCTTCAAATGAAAAGAAATTAAAATCCAGTAGTTATTTGGAAAAATAAAGTATATGTTACAGCGATTCAGCCAGGCAGTTAGAATCCACCTTTATCCCACCAAACTTACAGTTTTTTACAAATTCACAATTAATTGGCTAAAAAATATTGCAAAAATAGCGATGTTATCCTACGTTGTGAAAATGTGTGTTTTGGATATTTCTGTATTAACTATTAGCCTACACTTAGTTAATGTCACTTTCCATAAATCATTCAGGACATTACAGGAACCACTGCCTGTACATGTAGATATAATAGATATGTAGATACAATACACTATTGTAGTATATACATATTTATAGTGAAATGGGACTTGGCCTCCCTGTTCTCTCCACCAACACTGTTGTCCTCAGCACTAATGACAGAGGGACAATAAAGAATCCTGTTTCGTAGCTCAAAAAAAGGAGGAGGAGGAGGAGGGGGGGACCGGCACTGAAAACAGAAATCTGCATTTAATTTATTTAGTGACAAGGAAAAGCCTTTTATAGCTTGATTTTTATTGGTTCTTTTTCACTTAAAAGGTGGGGGTTGGGTGTGTGTGCGCAGAGAGAGAGGGAGAGAGAGAGGGAGAGAGAGGGGGAGAGAGAGAGAGAGAGAGAGAGAGAGAGAGAGAGAGAGAGAAAGCATAACACACACGCACCCCAGCCTCCTCGGGTCCGTGTGCCAGCGCGAGCTACCCTATACGGTGGGGGGGGCGCGCGGATAATTAATGCGGATTGACTGATTGCTCTTGAAACAGACCGGTCCTGCGCGCGGATTGTCCTCGAGCAATGAAGCGTTCCTGACTGACACTTTCCACCTTCCCTTTTTCGCTTCCTCCTTCCTTTCTCTCTCCCCCCCTTTTTCTTCCCTCACACTAGGCCGGTGCGCAGGGCTCTTCCTCCGCGGCGAGGAGCCACACATCCCGGCCGTTCTCCTGCCGTCCGGCCCGGTCATCCGGAGGCAGCTTCTCCCTGCTCTCTGTACGTTAAGTGCGTTACGGTTGAGTGAATCGAAACATTGACTAAATAAATAGATAAATCCTGAAGTCATTTTCGGATTTTAACGCTTTTGTGTCCAACTAAAGCCTACACTGTACAGGCCACTATTTTCGTGCAAGTTTGGTGCAGCGTCTTTGCTGCAACTTAACCACATGAAGAGTTACGTCTCCGTAAAAAAAAAGACATGAACAAACAGTGCATGGCTGAAGTGAGTTTAGAGTGCACTCCACTGCATCCCCAACATTAATTGAATAAACTTTTGAACGTCTAAATAGGACCACATTAAAAAGGCATAATTCATAGTCAACGGGAAACACATTGGCGAGGCTGCTTTTAAATGAGGTCCAAATGGAGAGCTGTCTCCACGGGAGGCCCTCCATACAGGGCAGCCATCCTATTCTCACCAGATATTTCTGATAGCCCTTTAATGATGAGAATTTCCAAACAGGGCCGTTCACCAGGGAGACGCCCCGGCTATCTAAAGGTGGTGCAACCCCATGAGACAATAGAGCCATATTAGAGTAGAAAAGCATGCGAAATGCTGCGCTGCCAAGCTCTGGCTATGAAAAACAAGACTGCTCTGTGCGCTCTGGGCGTGTAACAGCGTACATCGTTCAGAGACATTTTCTCTCTTTTTTTTTTGTCTTTTTGTGGCCACTGTAACACATTGTAAATATCAACCCCCAACAAACAACAACGCCCCCCTCCCCTCCCCAATAACCGCTTAAAAGAAAAGAAAAAAACAGAAGACATGATGAAGTCAGAAGTTGACTGGACACAAAAACAACATGACCTTTTCTTCTCTGTGTGCGCAGGACAGATGCTGCTATTTCTGATCATTCTGACAGATAGGCTGGAGAGGAGCTCATGTCTCATACACATACACACACACACAAACACACACACGAAACAGTTGGCAATGAAAAATAAAACAAGTTAAAAAAAAAAACTGATCTCGATCAAAACGCTTTTAAAGATGTAGATGGAGCAAAACTGTTGTCTCATGTAGAAGACTTAAACGCGTCTTCAGACACCTTTTAGATCAAGAGGATGATGGCGCAGTAGAAGATGAAGATGATGATGATGGTGAAGATGGTGGTGACGGAGGGAATAGCTTGGGCACCAAATTAGTGTCTGTCACACAGCCATGTATCCGGCTGTAACCACTACCAGGCCTGTATGGATAAGATGAAAGCAGCAGTATCTATTTATGGACCATCAAAAGACTCAGGTAGAGGCTTTAATTATCGTTACCATTTGAACATGAACCGCCATAGCTTGCAGTCCTGCGCGTGTTTGCATTGTAAAACTTATAAAGGAGTTTATATTCAGACAGGGAGGAGAATTGAATTTTAACAGCCAGTTAGTTAAATGCTGATATGATACACGCAGATAATGGGATTAAATATATCGTGTGCCCAACGCTGAGCCCATCGCCATCTCATTTTGTGTATTTGTCTCCCAAATTTTCTGTAACATTTTCTCCTCTGGAAAAATGTGTGTACAATGGCACGGGCACAGGCGCACGCACGCA
This sequence comes from Euthynnus affinis, assembly GCA_029490765.1. Classification (NCBI taxonomy): domain Eukaryota; kingdom Metazoa; phylum Chordata; class Actinopteri; order Scombriformes; family Scombridae; genus Euthynnus; species Euthynnus affinis. The sequence goes on along the minus strand of CM055857.1, from coordinate 19,208,478 downwards.
CGCGCGCGCGCGCACACACACACACACACACACGGGGTTTTCATTAAAATGCAAGTGAACAATTTTGTTTTTCTTGTTGTTTCGAGAAGTCACCAAGATCATAAAACATGTCTTGTTAAGTTTAGGTATCCAAAACTGTTAACTATTATTAAACTAACACTTTTAACTGTGTGTATCTCTAGTATGGGCCGTGGGGTCAATAGGTCACCTGACCTCCTGCAAGTCATCACTCACATTTTTTTTATGAAACGCAACTGATTATTTCCACAAAAAACTTATTTTGCAACAAATGGTTTTGCGTGATTCACAACTTTAACCCATAATGTGCTTCCGTGACGCAACAGCATTTCTGTTAAGGACAAAAAAAAAGAACAACAAAAACAAAACAGTATTTCAGAGAACTTTCAACACTGTGAAAAACATTTATAATATTTAGTCATCTTGTCTTCTTGCACATTGTTGCTTAACCATGTTGGTCATATTTTGACCGCATGTTGAGGATGATCCAGAATCAGATGAATCAGATCATCTCCGCGTCTGGATCATCTCTTAAAACAACAACTCTGAATTCATGGTTGACGCTGGACGTCAAAGGCAGCAGCATTTTAGCCAGAAACCCCTGGAACTGAACACCATGCACTGTCAGACAAAGTTTAACTTGCAAAAGTTGAAGGAGAAATTATAACTAAAATCGTGGCTGAACTGTAATGTGACCAGTAACCACAGCTGTTACTTGTAGCCTATGTTCTATGTATAATACAGATATATTATAATTAATATAGCTGTTTTTATTCAATTTACTTATTATTGTTAAATGTTCCACATACTTTCACTAACTGCTCAGACTGAATGTATTTTTCTAAAAGATTTTTTACCCATTGTGTTTTCCCTAAAATAAAATAAAATATTATTTATTATGTGATATTTAAATAATAAGATTTTAGTATTTTTTAGACAACACAAATTCACAATAATGAGAAGAAGTAAAGCAGCTGCGTGATGTAGAGCTCTTCACACTGGACACTAAAGCACAGCAGCACCTAGAAGTTTATTTTCTTCTTTGCAGCAAAAGTACCAAATTTGTCAATTCAGATGCAAAATTTGGGAACTTTGTATAGGCGGGAACATTCTATTCGACTTGACTCCAGCCTTTAATGCACAATTATTCATAAATTATACATGTGTGGCTGCGAGTCTGCGACAAACTATACTCGCCTTTAACTGTAAAAGCAAAGTAATGAAATTGAATTTTTGTAAAAGACTCCCTTCACCAGTATCTAGGCTATTTCGAGGATCAGTCAACTACTCCGCCTCCATCGTTATTGCCACTAACAAATACAAATTCAGAAATCAGTGAAATATGACCTGAGAAAGACGTGTCATCTCGCATGGATATGGCCAACGGTGTTGCCAAAAGCTTCTCTCTCAGTCTGTGTGTGTGTGTGTGTGTGTGTGTGTGTGTGTGTGTCGTGCGTGCGTGCGTGTCGTGTGCGCCAATATATTGGCACAGTCATGCCCTCGAGAGGCCCCAGTTGATAAAGCTTCTTGCATCAACTTGCATACTCGATGTTCAAGAAGGAGATCGAAGTTTGTCATTCATAACAGTCATAAAAACATGCACCCATCCATTCACTTTATATATTGTCAAGCAGTTAAAAATATAGATAAAATACAAAAAATACGTGCAGATTTTAAAGTTGGAAGCGTACAATTCCTTTTCCCGCACAGTTTGCGCTTTTAAGTGCTGAATAAAAAGTAGCCCAACACGCACAATCACGCCTATCTATAAACAAACTGATGAATAAATAACTTTTCTGGACCCTGAAGCCACGGACTCAAAATAAGTCTAGCATTTTTTTAAAAACAGCTTCAGGGCTGATTAGGCTAATCCCCAAAATCTAGACTTTGTTGGTCAAAACTCCGTGAAAATACATCGACTAATTCTTCGAAACTCCTCTTTGAATAAACCAAACTGACCATCATTAAACATATAGAACATAAACCACCTACCTATAAAACGACCGTCTTCTTATACTTCACTCTTGTATTTATGGACATAAACTGAAACAAAACATTGCTTTACCGTTGAAACAAAAAAAAAACCTTCCAAAACTTGACAGTTCGGAGGGAGAGAAAAAAAAATCTATCCTTCTCCAAACCAACGCGCACTGAAATGTATGGACTTCCTTACACGTTAGCTCTCTGCTGAATTTATCCACCGAGGGGTTTTCCCGACTACAAGCGCCGGATCCTGTGGATGTGAGTTCTCCGTGAGGCTGTATAATAGCAAATTTATGTCTGGATGACGCGTCCTCTCTCTCCCACAATGGAGCTGAAGCGCTGACATTAAACAGAAAATTGATGGAGAAACTCTTTCCTTCTCTCACTCCCTCTCTTTCCCATGCACCCTTTCTTCTTGTCTATAGGAGACTAGAAGGGAGCTTTCTTGCATTTTTTTTTGATCAGGGGAGGGGGCAAAGGGACATCATCAAGTATGCTTGTGAGTTACACACCAGGAATACACCCACTTCCATCCCTGCCAACAAAGATATAGCCTACAAGTAGGCTACACACACACACACACACCACACACACACACCTTCTTCTGACCAGTATTGTTTTGTTTGCAAATGTGATTAGTGCTGAGCCGGATCTATGCAAGGGAGGTGGAGGAGGAGAAGGAGAAGGAGGAGGAGGAGGAGGAGGAGAGGAAGGCCTATCACTTGCATCTTTTTTGATATCCAGTATGAGATGTGCGCCAAACTGTCCTCTCGCTTCCTTCTCTTTGCACAAGTTTGTATCAAAGTGAACTATGGAGGTGCAAAAACACATCCAGGTTTGTAGTAGTCATTCCTCTTCACATGCACCGTGTGTTTAACCGTGATGTGGAAGGTATAGGCCATACCAAACTACTCACTGTTTATTTGCGGAATAGGTCGAGTCTGGCATGAAAATGAGCAATCATCGTCTCTGGGAATCTAATTGATATTTGTTTATAGTGGCGGTTCCTTGCCAAATGATAGGCCTAATTACCGCCTGGAGGTCACAGTTTACCCACCTTTTAAAAATTCACCACTAGCTACATCAATGGCTGCTATATATAGCCGCTCTCCCGAGTTTCAGAGGCATTTTGTTCTTGCCTGCCCTCTGAGGATGACCGGCGCAGGGCAAACACTGTCATGCACACACGGGTTCAATTGTAAGAGCGCTATAAACATTTAGCACAGGCGTTAAAGAGTCCACGGCATTTCTGCGCGTTCGCCCCGCAGCCTTTGATCAAGTCCAAACGGTCCAGACAAGTTTGTGCGTAAAAGTGAATTTATCTCCCGTTTCTCGCTCTACAGAAAGAGAGCTCAAGTCTCCTCCGCTGTGTCGATCTGGGGCTAAAAGAAACAAAGACATCATTGCAAACAATCGTGCAGTAAAAACACACAAACACAGTTTCCATTCGGGAATCCGTTTTTTTCTTTTCTTTTTTTTTTTTTTTTTACTGAAGAAGCGGATACCTATGCGTAAAAACAAATGAGCCGCAGGTTGGAGGTTGAATGCGGAAGAAGCGGAGTCTACGAACAGCAGCTTGGAAATAATTGCAGAAACGCGGCAGTTGAGAGTCTCCTTCCCTCCTTTCCCAAACAGGACCTCAGCTTCGGTTTTCTCCCTCTTCTCCCCCCGCAGCCCCCAGTGGCTGCCCCCGCGGGTCAACGCTTCAGGAGCACCACGTCACCACGTTAACCCCTGCATCGCCGCGTCCGGAACAAAAGCGGGCCGATCAGCCCTGTGGGTTGTGCAGAAAGGAGGGAGGGAGGGAGGAGGGGGATCCCTACAATTGGGGTGCGGGGACCTCCAGGCGGTTCCAGGGGGTCTCCAGCAAAATGAGGAACAGGTTTCTTTCAATTTAATTCAATTGGATGGAAATTCACCCTGCTACAGCTCATATTAGAATCACTGCTATAATTAGTCTGCAATGGTTTACTCATTGTTGTTTTCTCTGTGCATACAAGCTGTTATCCCGAATTTAGAAAAAAACTACTTATCTACTTGCAAATTTCAAATGAATACCATTTCAAATCTTGAATGAAGTCAGAATCAACGTAGTGGAAAAGACACCAGCTAAGACACACTTAAATATACTTTCCCCCCCTCATTTTCCCCCCCTATTTTCTTTACCTCAACTTTGTTAGATTAGCTTGTCAGACTAATCCACATCAACCTTTGCCAGATGTTTGTGTTTATTTATGATTCATCTTCCAGATTTGATTTTCCAGGAAAACAGCATGTGAATTACAGTTGTTTAGCAGCAACAAAATTTTTGAACCAAAACAAATATATGTCCAGCAGCGTGTAATGGCACCTCACAACAATGGTCTGCAGGTATCTCTGCATACTTTATATATCTAGGAGGGTCAGTGGACTGAATAGAGACATAAAAACATTGAGTGACATCAGACATTACCATCTAACAACAAGAAATATGCTTTACCAGCCCCAACAGGCAAATCCACTTAAACAAACTCGCCAAGTTCAAGCTAAGTAATTCTGTTATGACTTCCAAACCATCGCTGCCCTCATCACAGGGTTGAAAAATAGAAACTATTCTCAAGACCAAAAGCAACAATACATACATAAATCCTTCCAGTATGGTTTTGGCTTCCCCTTTGAAAGGATTTATGAGTAGGGGAAGTGGGAGGGTCATGGCAGACCCCACCCACTTAAGAACATGACCTTTATTTGTCTCTGAAATGGCCTACTGTTGCATTGTGGGTTATGCAGTTAGTCTATATAATCAAACCTCATTTTACATTTTCATTAAAGTGACAATGAAATGAAAAAATATATGTAATTTAACTCATTGCAGTCATTTTGAATCTGATTTATCCTTTTTAAAACGAGTTTTCCTGTTTAAATCAACATCGATTTCTATTTTAAATCAAGAAAAATCAAGAATGCATCCGCCTTATTTTCATATCTGTGCAAGATTCATGTTTCAGTGATTGTAATTTGCAAACTTTCGTAGAATCCATAATGTGTCGCAGCTTGTGCAGCACTTTTTAAAACGGCTTTCCGCCTTTTACGCCTCACACAGCAGCTCCTTTTATCTGGAAAAAAAATCTCCAAATTCTTCAGCGACATCATGGAAACTTTGTTGTTTATTTCCTGTCATAGTTGTGATGCCCCTGGTACTCGTCTTTCAACCAAAGTTTCGGCTGCTAGAGAAAACACGCACACAAACTGACCTCAGAGCAAACAGTGAAATAGATCCACATCCACGTATTCACTCCATCCATCTATTTCAATTCTGATGAAGGACAATTCTATTTGCGTTCAGTCAAACTAACGCCTGCGGCCTCAAACGCGACCTTCCCTCCTCATTAGAAAGATCCCAACCAAGGCCAGTTTTACTGCTAAACCCCTGACCGGCCCAGACCCTCTCTGCTACACACTCTGCCTGTGTTGGGTAAACATACCTTATTGAGATACTATCAGAGGTGTCAGGTGCTTCTCAGTCCTGGATTCCTTCATATACGTAACACCTGTCAGAGCAAAGTTATGTCTCGTACAATTAAAACATCCTTTTTTTCCCAAGCAGCACATATTCTTTGGTTTCAGGGTATGAAAGTCTTTAAATATTAAGTTGTTTACCAAAATGTCATATGCATTCACAGTGGGCTTTATCATTATGCAGTAAACACATTTACACAGGAAACATCTGTAATATTCATTACAAAACGACACAGCTGCAAGAGGAGAAAATACTTGTCTATTAGAGCATTTGGTGTGTGTGTGTGTGTGTGTGTGTGTGTGTGTTTCAGACAAGCTTTTAAGCCGATCATGATGTTGCACACATATGGCAGTATTGATAAACGTGGACAAATGTTTGAGATTTACTCTCTAGATGTGATGCTTCTCATTTGCTGTGGTGTAATACAGTTGCCCATTCTTAACCCTGTTCAGAGACGGCTCGCCTGCACATGTGTGTGTGTGTGTGTGTATGTGGACCTGTGATATTTGTGTGTGTGCGAGTGTGACACAGCTGCGATAGGTTAAGAATCAGACGTTAAACCTGTCTCTGGTTCCAATTTGAGGCCAGCTCCTCTTTGGCAAATGGAAAACACTTCAAGGTGCCACCAGACTTAAAGATGGTGCCGCTTTCTACAGTTTTACATGGTCATGTGATTTTTGGAGAACGGAGGTTGTTTGCCCCGGAGGCAAGTGCACTTCACACACACACACAGACAGGAGCACACACACACACACACACACACACACACACACACACACACACACACACACACACACACACACACACACACACACCATTGCACTCCTTCAAGTTTATAGAGGCCCAGTGACCCCATAGGTGAGTGTAGCTGCATAACTGAGACAGCCACAAAAGGGTGAGCTAAGAGAGCAAAGCATCATGGGATATGACTTTTGCCAAAACACTAAATTCTTTCATCTTTCCTCTCATATTGTAATGCATATCAGTCATAAAAGAGCGTTACATCACTGGACACACAGTGCTGCCTTTATGTTGAATGTGCCATACTGTAGGTCTTCATCTCTCTATATGAGTTATGGCGTGTATGCATATTCTATGAAGCCGTGTTAAAACACAGTGAACTGAAGTGACAAACAGAGACATCTCTTAAACGTCATGCCAGGGCATTCACCCCTCCATGCCATCGTCCATCCATCCTCTTCTAAGCTTTTTTTTTATTGCAGCTGCTAATGCAGCAGCCAGAACAGAAACAAAGCTAGCTTTGTGACCCCCCCCACCCTCCCCTCCTCGCTGTCTGCTGACGCGTTCGCTTGTTCTCCATGTCACCCCCTAGCCCTTGTTCCCCTTCCAATCTTTCACTAAAAACTTCTTTTCTTCCTTTTATAATTCCCCCACTCCACATCTGCAGCAGCATCACGCGGCCTGGCATGGCTGGCCTGGAAAGTCATGTGATCTCCACAGTGGCAGTTGAAGAAAAGAGAAGTGTGTTTCGGAACCCGTTTTTGGCCCAGCTGTGAGGTCGGAGGTCAACTCAACGCTGATCCAATCAGTTCAACCCACAAAAGGGTTGAGTCACTGTTCCTCCAGCTCTGTCTTTTGCTGCCTTTAATGCCATCTTTCCTTTCCTCTTTGCTTTTTGGCCTCTGGTCCGAGCCAAATGTCTCTCTTCAAAGCCCAACTGCGATTAAAGATGCGCAGATGTGGTTAGCAAACCTAAACATCACCAGAATATCAGACGCTTCACCATAACAAGGCCCAGAGCTAGACCTGATTCTGCTTATTCCGTACATTTACCCTGACAAATGCCAAAAAGAGCAGAAGTGTCTTGCTCTGTAAGGTCAAGAGGAGTGTGAAATTAGCAAAGCATGAACCAGTTTAGCTGGAAGACACTCAACAAGACAAGACTTTGTCCCTTTCATGTAGATATTGCATTGAATAGATGCACATGTCTTCCCAGCTTGTACTCAAGAACAATCATTGTTCATAGTTATAGTTTAAAAAAACAATAAGAAAATGGTGTAATTGTAGAGTTTAGAAGTCTAGACCACAATCAAAACCTCCTTAACAAAGAGTCTAAAACTCATTCAGTCCATCTTTAAAAAAAAAATCATTAAGACTGTTGATTTTGTGTAAGAATGCAACAGCAGTAAGACCTCGAACTGACTGACACCAGTATTATCAACATCAATACAGGTGTGTTGCAGTAAACTGATGCAGCTACAGGTATGATGACAGGAAATGCATTGTAGTCCACTGGCAAAGCTCCTTCATCAGCTTCTTTCTTTTGCAACAACAATAGCTTGTGTATACACCCGCTGTTGATCATGGGACTGAGCGAACGCAGCGATACGGCGCACGGGGGGGTGGGGAGGCTGAGGAATGAGTGAGTCGTGAAAAAAGTTCAGAGGGTTTATTTGGCTGGTGAAAGGGAACCGAGAAACATTGTTATTAAAAGATTATTCATGTGTGAATATTAAGACAGATAGATTGAGAGTTCATATAATCGTTATTACTGGATGTTTTGGGTTGACTTTAACCAAAAGTGGTCAAAACTGAGTTCTAAGAAAAACCTTAAATTGCTCTTCGGTTAATCCCAGAGCTAATGCATCTATTATATACAGTGGAAATCCATTTGAATATAAAAGGTAGATGCAATAGAAACATATGCAGTAACACTAAACACACTGTGACTTATACTGCCTCCCAGCAGACACACACACACACATACACGCAGACACACTCCCCCTGCCCTCTTCTGCACAACTGACAACTCTTCACCACCTTCATCCAGCTGCATCCATAAAGACAGATATGTTTATGTGGCATGTTGTGGAGGACTTTACATGAAGCAGATGCATTAAAACATCCATCTTACTCGGATGAAATTATTCCACCTCTCCTGCCCCCTCCTCTCTCCCCTTTTTTTCCCCCCTCCTGTGCAAGCCTGCTATCATCATCTCCAGCAACAAGTGGCCTCTTCCCCAGATGAATTTTTACATCCGTGGTAATGCAGTCTGCTCCTGACATGAAGCGGATGAGGGGCGAGAGAGGGGGGGGGGGGTTTCATTGATTGTGCTCAGGGGGTAACACAGGTATATATATAGAATATATATATATATATATATATATAGAAAGAGAGAGAGAGAGGAAAGGGGGTTTATTGTTCACAAAAATATAACAAGTGCATATGAATAAACACACACTCCCTTCTAACCTACACAAACACTCTCTGTGGCTTTCCATCTCTCTTGCCCCCCTTCTCCTCTTGATCAACCTGAGTGAGCGGGCTACTAAAATAAAATTTTAGTGCCGTGGTAATGTTGCAGAGCAGCATGGCGCCACAGCTAATGGGGGATCATATCTACATCCCCGTTCCTGCACCCAGCTCCATGTTAAACCCCAGCGTCTTATACGCTTGGCACGGGATACAGGACCGAAAGTTCAAATGTCCGCACATAAAACGAAAATAGAATTACAACAATGTGATATTTCTGCGTTATAAAAGGTTATAAAGGAAGGTGGGGAAAACTGAACAGATTTCTTTAAGAAAATGTTGGTCACAGTGGTTGTGTGTGTGTGGTTTATGAAATTCCCCAGCAGGGCTTGATTTAATTTAGGAAGCACTCCTCATAGAGAAGAGCAAAGGAAATAAAATAAATAAATAAAAACAGTAGGTTGGTAATTAATGGTAATTAATGTACAAATGCAGCAAGTTATATTTTCGTCTGTGCCGTGTATGGAACGTGATAATTAGGTGTTGCTGCTCAGAGAAAAAAAAAACATGATGCATATTAGTGTAAATGTTCAGCAGAGAAATCCAACATGTCTAAATGTTTTATCAAATCAGAGGCTGGTAGTGCCTGCCAGGGAAAGTGTGTGTGAGTGCATGTGTGTGTGTGTGTGTGTGTACATCATGTGAGCGGAGCATTATTAGGCCTTTCTGTGGAGTTATCCATTAATTCGGGGTTAAAGTCCATTTGCATCTAGACAAAGGGGACATGGGCCATCCATCTCCACGCTGAGGGGAAGGGGGTAACAGAAGGAGAGGGGGGGGGGGGGGGGGGGCGTGCATGTGTGCATGTGTGTGTGTGTGTGTGTGTTTGTGTGTGTGTGTGTGTGAGGGAGGTGAACCGTCCTCTTGCAGATAAATCTGTTGCCCTCAGGGGTGCGTTTACATAGGTGAGGACTGACTGTTCTGCAAGCAGAGTGATTTATCTGAAAATACCACCAGTAACCACACACACACACACACACACACACACACAGTCTCTCTCTCTCACTCAAACACACACACACACTCGTGCACACATCTATAGCACTGCACTGAATCAATTTCTTCACTATGGATGAAGCAGCCTATATCACTTCGAGCATGTGTGTGTAGATTAACTCACAGCTGCACACTAATGCACACAAAAACAGAGGAGCGCATCACACACACAAACACACACACCTACACACTGCTCAACAAATCCATACTGTATATTTTCAAAAAGAAAAAAAATGAAAAAAAGACCAAAATCTATATTTGAAAAAGGATAAAAGTTGATTTTCAGAGGATTTTTTTTTACTGCAGCTGCCTTCTCATCCTGCTTGTAGATCCTCCCTCACACACCCACAGAAAGGATTTCCTAGCAACGATTACAATGCGCGCGCACGGTACACACACACACAGACACCACACACACACACACACACACACACAAACACAACGCGCTGGGGCTCCCTCCAGCTATCAGCGTGGGCTTCCCCCTCCTCCTCCTCTTCTTCTCCCTCGCTGCCGCTCCGCCGTGGAGGAAAGGAGAGAGAGAGAGAGAGAGAGAGAGAGAGAGAGAGAGAGATCCCCTCTTCACAACTCTCCCCTGGAAGCCCCAGCTGCTGGCTAGACTGCGCGGTTACACGGGCTGCCTGCCTGCTTGCTTGCTTGCCTGCGCACCGGAATGGCGGTGTGTGGATGTGGTTCGGTTGCGCAAAAAGGCGACCACAACGCGAAGGAATGGACGTCCACGGAGAGAAAAGGAGGAAGGGAGCCAGTGTGTGTGCCCGCACCGCGTCTCGTTTTGACGGAGAAAGTCACGAAAGAAACGGGAAGCCGCTCCGTGTTTTCGAAGAGAGAGAGACCGTGAGAGGGAAGGGGGGGATGGGGAAGCTTGGAGAGCCACGGATGCCCGAGAAGTGCGCTTTTTATTCGGTGCGTAATGACACTGCGCGTCTCTCAGATTGCTGTACCGACGTGCTGTTGACGAGAAGGGGAGGGGGCGGGCGGGAGGGGTGTAGGGTGGGGAAGGAGGAGGGAGGGGGGTCTTCAACGTGTGAGGCTACCGGCGAATACCGGGGACGGTTTCATATCCAGATACTACAACCGACAAGGGAGCAGAGGCTACAGCCCTATTGCGCGCAACACGGCGCACATGGCACGCCCCCCCATCTCCCCCCACCCCCGGCGTTTGCTGCAGGGCGCCATTTTCAAAAGCCTTCTTTGCATACGAGATTTATTTTGCTGCAGGAGGGCTGCAGCCGTCCTGCCGTCTCATGTTACACACATATCTGCCCGAGAAGAATGCGGACTGAAGAGGAGCAAAACAGCAAAACTGGACGGAATCTCGAACATCTAATCTTTTTATTTTTATTTTTTATTTTTATTTTTGGCTTTTTTTGTTGCAAAGGTGAGAGATGATAATATTTATTTCTGGTAATTTATTAACGAGCACCTGTAAGGCAGCAAGGCAGTGATTTGGGCGTTGTTGTTATTGTTTGTTCTATAATGATTTCCATAGATTTTGAATGTTATTTGAGTAAACAAAACAATAAAATCGCATTAATTGTTAAAACAATATGCAAAAGCAGCCGTCTGTTACGATTAATAATAGAAATATAATTATGTAATGTAATTAAATTAAACACTCAACATAAACCTAAAAAGGAGCCTGCCAACATTGTTTAAAAAAAGAATATAAATTGATAAAAAGAGTTTTTATTTCATTTTACATTAAGAAAACCTTTCATCTGAACACAGCAGGTTACTAATTCCGTAATGAGCTTTTTACTATCTCAATTTATTTGAACAATATAACTCAATTTAAATATAATATGCCACTAATACGTTTAATATATCAAGATTTTTTTTTCCGCCTTTATTTTAAGTCAGTTTGAAATACTCAGTGATGCGTTCAAGGCGTAAAAATCCAAACTAATAAAAACCTAAAAATCTGTCATTGGCGGGGTGGCTGAGCCAAATTCGCCATGTTGAGATCCTTTGTGTGTGTGTGTGTGTGTGTATGTGTGTGTGTGTGTGTGTGAGTGTGTGTAGATATCCTATTACCATGATCTTTATTTTTACTCAAAATATAGATATAGGCAATAAACTGATATATAAGATTTTTAAAATGTTTTTTCAAAGTAAAAATATATTAAATTATCCGGATTTTTAGTTGGAAAAACAAAACTGAATTCACACACAAAGCGTCAGCGAATTTGACACCAGTGTGTGAGCAGTTGTTTTTTTTTTCCCCTTTGTACAGATTTACTGAGTGATTTTACTGGATGTTTTTCATGCTGAAAGATTAATTTTAGGGAATTCTCCTCCTGTTTCTTGTTGTCTGATGCGATGTTGTATCTTCTTTTAAAGTCTACAGGCTTCAGAAATCTAAAATTACAGGCTGGCTGCAGGAGCAGGCCTACTTTACATAATTACATGCAGTGGACTAGTCTGCTCACTTTGAAGAACACGCTTTTAGTTTTACTAATCATCACAGCATGCACAACAGCGGCTCATTAAAATGCAAACATATTATCCTTATTATCTTATTCGCAGTTTCTGTAATTCACTCATAACATTTTTGACAAAAGGCAGAATTCTCTTTTCTTCTGACTGTTCATTTATTTCACCGTCAACACAACCGATTTGTTGGAGGTTTGTTGAATAATTTCTCATAATGGAAAACAGTTATAAACACGTGTCTGTGTTTAGGTGTGTTAGGCTGAAACTGAGTGAGTTTACACTGAACAACAAAATGTAACCTGTGTGTATGTGTGTGTGTGTGTGTGTGTGTGTGTGTGTGCTGCAGTCAGTGAGGACTTTCTGTGTTGGTGAAGTTAATTCAAAGTGACTGCAGCAGGACGGGCAGCTTTTCTGTGGCAGCACGATGAGGCGATAATAGCAATAATAACAATAACAAGACACAGACTCTCAGGCACAAACACAGGCGGAGGAACAAAAAACACGGAATATTAACGTAAGGCAGACAGAGAGCGCGAGCTTCAACCATTCTTTTTTTTTTTTTTTTTTTTTAATTCATGTGTTTGATACTTAAAGCTAGACTGACGTCACAATGCTTTTAGTATGTTACAACTACAGCATAATAATAATAATAATAATAATAATAATAATAATAATAATAATAATAATAATAATAATATAAAAGATTAAATAAAAACTATACGCTACGTTTTTCTCACAAGCATTCAAATAAAAAATATGTATTTGAATGGATGTGAATTTATGTTTTTTATTTTAAAAAGTAAATAAAATATAAAATATCCTTAATAAATAAAAATAAGAAAAACTAAAATAATTTAAAAAATTATTTACTAAAAAAATAATTTAAAAAATAAAAATAAATCCAGAAATACTTAATACCCACAGATACTTCAAACAAGCAAATAAATAAATAAACTCACAATTAATTAAATAAACAAATAATAAGGTGATACATATTTTTGATTGGCTTAGTTTACTTAACTTATTCTCTTTACTTCCGTGTTCTTTTTCCAGTTACGCAGTGTTTTGGTTGTGGTTTGTGTTCAAACAAACTTCAAATATTGGCCAAATTTTCACTTTTATCAAAATAGAGTTTACAACTCATGTGCTGTATTTTATCGTCTTTTCATATTTGTGCAGTTTAAAATAAAAATATTGATAAATCAGTTTAACCATGTTGGAGTTTATCTCAGATTTTTTACCAAATGAATGAAAACGATCTGATTTTTTTGTTTTTGCCATCTTTTTGCCACCTTCCTTTCGTTCACGTTGATAGTTATTCATCAAATGTAATGCGTAGCCTTTAAGAAGTAATATTTGCAGTTGGTTGTCTATTTGCTTATATATAACGATCCTCGCGCGTGCATGTGCGTCTGTTCTGCGTGTGATCGTAATTGTTTAGATCTACCTGAATTATTTAAAAATTTCCAAGACAAACAAGTCGCGCGTGCGTGCGTGCGTGTATGTGTGTGTCTAATCATGCAAACCGGAGACAAGGCTGCAGCTGATAATGAATGTAGACTAAAGTGCAAATATAGGGAGGTTTAATGCTGAAAACGCGCTCAGATCAGTCTGTAGAGACGGTCGGTTTCTACTGAAAGACTCCACTGTCAGTAGAATAGAAAGGGTCGAGGTGGGTCATAGCAGCGGAGCATGCTGGGATATGTCCGTGCTGGGCTGCGTGGCGCTCCAAAGTGTTTTTTAGCAGATAGTCGAGGCCACAAACAGAAAGTTTTCTCTACTCGAATCGGACACTCGGGGTTTGTGGAGGAGTTGATTTAGCGGCTGCACGGTCTTTTTCTTGCAGCATCGAGAGGCGTCATGCAGGCCATCCATATTTCCATAATTGCATCGCAGACAATTAAGACGCAAATTAACAAAGTGGTGGGCCTATGAAGTGGAATATAACAGAGTCAGATGTGCAGCCCGCGTGCAGTGTACGCAATCATTCAAACAGCGATCAGGCATTTATCATTAAAGCCTCGAGACAATACAAAAAGCATTTTTTGCTTTAGATAAATCAGACAGATATGGAGACAAACCTTATTTCTTCACACGAATTATTTACCTTTAACTCTAAAAAAGCACGTGATTCAAATCAGTCTGATTAAATAGCAGAAGTTGATGTAATGTATTTACTTCCCTATACAGCCCTTCAGGATGGAGGTTACGATTGTTTACCAACTTTTTTTTTTTAATTCACCCATCATTATCATTGAGAATGAAAGAGCAAATGCTTCAATTTAGAAATGCTGCTATTTAGAAAATACAATATGCCATCACGTAGCCTGTTGTTGTTCTCCTATACATGAAAGATGCCCATTTTCAGCACCAGTTGATTGTTTGGTAAGACAGAGGCGGAGCTGACAGGAGGAGGGGTGGTAGTGGTGGTGGTGATGGTGGTGGGGGGGTCCCCTCTCCTCCTCCTCCCCCTACCCCACTCCCCCTCCACCTCCCCTCCTCAGCCCCTGCTGCACTGGGATGGCCTGAGAGAGAATCCCCCACCCTATAGCGAGAAGGCACCCAGCTAAGAAATACAATACAAACTCAATTAAATGCAGTCTCCGCTGCGATTTACCGCAATGAATGATAAATTGGTCGCCGTTCTCACACTGTAGGATCTCTGAAATTGCAATAATAGGCAGAATCGTTATGTAAAATATGCATAGGGCCCACATTTACCAAATTTAGTCCAGGAGGGGCAACTGTCTGCCTTGTGCCTTTTGTTAGGAAATTCCTGCTCAAATAACCAGGTTTGTCTCTAAAGCGTGTGTTTAAGGTCAAACTGCTACATGGGCTAAATTGCCACATTGTTACCCCAAGAGCAGACAGCCTCTGCAAAATAAAAATGTATCTACGACTTTCACATATTGCGAGAATGCTGAATAATTTTGTGGCTGTCTAGCGTGAAATTAGTACATGGCAAAAGATGGTTTAGCAGTAAACAGTGTAAACAATAATTACAAACAGAGAGAGAGAGAGAGAGAGAGAGAGAGAGAGAGAGAGAGAGAGGCCAGAGAGGGAGGGAGGGAGAAAGAGGGTCTTTACCTGCAGCCTCTGGAGCAGGGCGGAGGACAAAACCACCTCCAACTCATTTCAAACATTTTCTAAAACCATCAATCTTTTCACAATCATTCACATTATGTATGTGCTTTAAACCAGAGAGTTATGTGCTGACTTTGCAAATCAGTCAGTGAGCGTTAAACCATCCAAACATCTTATACACACCTTTTTGTTTCAAGTGTCAGTGATGTATGAGAATTTAAACTTCCTTAAGGAAAAGATTGGGGGGAGAAAGGAAATTAGAGCTGCAACTAACAATTATTTTCATTATTGATTAATCTGTTGATTATTTTTTTGATTAGGTGTTTAAAATGGTGAAAAATCTCAATCAAAGTTAGAGGTGAAATCCTTGAATGTCGTCTTTTGTCCTGACAAACAGCCCACAGCCCAAAGATATTCAATTTACTATATAGAAGACTAAATAAACTGATTAATCGACTCATTGTTGCAGCTCTAAAGAGTAGTATAATTGTCTTGTAAAAAAAAAAAAGAAAAGATTTATTAGGTTTAATCTTAACTATGAAATCCTTGGAGTAATTCATAAATCTCCCCATAGTCAAACGTTTACAGTTTAAACCTGGTAAGAGTGCTTGTTACTTAGTGGAAAGTGACTAAACTAATTTTATACATGAGTGACTTTTTCTAATTTTAAAGTAAAGCAAAAGACAAAAAAAGACATTCAAAGAAACATTTTTGTACTTTAACAAAGATACATTAAATGACTATATTCTGTGTTAATCTATTATACCCAGTTCTGCCCATTTTGCACCTATGGATCCTTTAATCTATGGATTCTCTTCAGTTTTACTCCATGTGCTCTTTGATCATGAGAAAAAAAAGCTCATTAAAATTTCAGTATTCATTTACAGCCTAAATGTCACTCACACCCTGCAAAAACCTTGCATGAGAAAGACAAATAAATAATAATTAATTGATCTATTCATTCTGAAAATATGAATAATCATAGGTCATCTGTGACTCAACACCGCTGCTTTTGTTAAGCTCATAAAACAATCTACATTCATTTAGGATTATAGATATTCAAGCAGAGTCACCTGGCGAGTGTGTAAATACACTGAGGGTCAAACCACTGAAACTCTTTTTATGACTCATATTCATAGCAAATATCACAGTAAGTGGTATGACACTGATGCCAGTTATATGAGCTTGTAAGGACCCTGAAGGAGACGTGAAACCCATAATGGCTTTTGAAAATGTGATTTATTTTTGGCCATGTTGACAGTTTTTCTAAAGTGTTCTTACAGCTTTATAGGCGATGGAAACTTACAGATTTTAAACGGAAGACGTATAGCTGGTAGGTTACCCCTCCCATCAGGCTCTATTCCCTTTGAGACATAGTTCAATTCTCTCCTTACTGAGGGCATAAAACAACAAGCCCACTATTCTTTTGTATCTGCACATTCCTTTTTTTTCTTCCTTTTTTCTCTCTACACACTGAAATAGTCTCAAACAAGCTTTTCCCAATTACCTCGCCGTGCTGAAACGCACTAATTTAATAGAACAGAGAAATCAATGTTATGTTATGCTCCTTGGGCTTCTTTTTTCTTTTTCTTTTTTTTCCCTCTCTTTCTTACATACACCAGCATGTTGACATGATGGGACCAAACGTGTCGGAACTGGGTGCAAAATATTATCTGCAAAGTGAGGAATGACGACCCACTAGCACTTTGCAGGAGTGTGTAGACTCAAAAGCATTAAGGACAATGTCAGCTTTTTTTTTTTCCTTTTCTTTTTCTTTTTTCTTTTTTAACAAATCCTGAAAATCTTAAAGGAACAGATTCATAAACAAATCAAATACTACAATTTCGAAGAGACGTGTCTAATTAACGTGGAAGTCAGCTTGTAGTTCGGGACACTTGATATTTAGGTTTTGATGGGGATATCTGTACTGTGAGTATACGGCCAACAGCGAGGGCTGTGTATCATGGAAAAATATTGATTTTGCAGTGGCTTGAGAAAGACAGACACACACTCACTCACTCTTTCTCTCTCTAACCCCTCCCCCCCCCCCCCCCCTCCCCTCTTCTTTATTCCATTAATCTCTCAGAGCAGTGTAAGATACTGGAGGGTTAGTGTAACATTGTGCAGCTCTAATATATTCCAGCCCTCACTTGCCTGTGGCATCCATATGTTTAATTCCACTACAAATGTTTTGACAGCAAATGAAACTCCTTTCTTTCTCCTTTTTTTCTCCAACATTAGGTTGGGGAAAAAGTAAAAAAACAAAAAAAAACAAAACAGTTTTGTTATTTTTGCTTTCTCTCTCTCTCTGCATCTAGTATGTGTGTGTGTGTGTGTGAGCACAGTGATGCTTTATTTAATTGGCTGTGGACCACCTGGAGTTTCAACATTTCCCCTGGCTGATTTCAGGCTCCCTCAGGTCAACTATACATGTGATGTCGAGCTAAAGAAAAGACAGATGAAATGTGTCATTTGCAATGCTAAACTGATATAATGTTTCACGAGTGACGTTGTTTATTTGCGTTTTATTAAAAAAAGCTTTGTGCTGTGTTATGTCAGGCTTAAATTTGTTAATAAAGAATTTTAAAAAGGGAAATCTTTGAACTTTTTTGGCTTTTATTCGTGGAACATATAATCCTTTTGCTTCCGCCTCACCCCACACACACACACACACACACACACATATGCACACGAACATACAATGTGTCTAAAAGCATCCACTCCCAAAAGCACACAATAAACACAACCACATGACCTGCAGGTGTGTTTCCGACACTGGACACCATCAACAAGACACTACGCTCTCTGTGTTAGTCTATCTCATACACACACAAGATCCTGACAGTGTGTGCGTCTATGTGTGTGTGTGCATGCGTGTGTATAGGGAGGGTAGATGTGTCGACCAGGAAGGAAGGAGGCTTATGAGGTCACCAGGAGAGAAAAAGGAGGAGAGAGGATAGTAGGCTGGAAACGAGGGAGTGTGTGTGTGTGTGTGTGTGTGTGTGTGTGTGTGTGTGTGTGTGTGTGAAGCAGGCTGGGGTGGCAGGGGGGTTTCTAACGTGTGCTTCCGGCGCAGGATAGCCCATTCATCATTCTCACATGGTGGGTTTACTTTGCCAGTGATAGAGAAAGCTATGAGGAGCAGCACTACGGGGAGAATTAATGTGTGTGTGTCTTGGAGGAGGGGCACGTCAATTGAGAATGGGACCGATGGCCAAACCAGATGTGAAGGTGTGTGCATTCGCCTGTGTGTGTCTGTGTGTACGTGTGTGTGAGTGTTTATGTGGCAGGGTGTGTCACAGGGTCAGATTTGCTCCCCCCTTCCTTCCCCCTTAGCTGACATACATGTCATATGCCACCTCTTACTCTCTCTCTCTCTCTCTTCCTCCCTCGCCCATCCTCACCTACATAAAATTGGCGAAAACACACACACGGCTGAGCTTCTCTACATTCCTCTATAGCGCACAAAATCACACGTAGATGCTCAACACACACATAAAACAGAATGACACATAATTGGACGTTTAAAATTTTAGAGTCACACACACACATTACAGCTTCAGTTAAGGTTAAAGGTGTTCTTACTTGAGATGACATCACTACAATGGTGTGTGTGTGTGTGTGTGAGAGTGTGTGTGTGTGTGTGTGTGTGTGTGTGTGTGTGTGTGTGTGTGTGTGTGTGTGTGTGCATGCGTGGGTTCAGAGTAAGGTCAGGTGACATAACAGATGATCCCATCAAGGTCTCAAATAAACCGCTGCTGCCATAGCAACAACAAAATATGCAACAGGCAGTCCTGAGAGAGAGGAGAGGAGGTGGAGGTCAAAGGCTGGAGGAGGAGGAGGAGGACAGATGAAGAGTCACATCCTTGGTCCGTGTAAACTTCAAACCGCGGCGGTGACTTCACACCTCCTCTCTGCCTTTTCTCCTCCAGGTTTTTTTTTTTTAAGTCTGTGAAGAAGTATTCTGAATCAGCTCAACTGGAACGCCTGATGCTTTTCAGGGAGGGGAATGGGGGGAGGGAGGGGGGCGTCCGCTGACCTCTGACCAGCGGGATCAGCCGGGGCCTCCTGTTATGGGAGTCGACAGGAAGGATCTCAAAAGGGTGATCCACAGCCTCCCCTACTGGCCGCATACCAAACCGCACTCTGATGACTGAGGTCTGAATCCTGAATCGACATCTGAATCTGATTAACTAAACCAATTAAAGGATCCATATGATTAAAAGTCAGTTGAGGAGGTGAGACATGATGGAGAGCGTCTTTTTTTTTTCTTCCTTTCTTCTTCTTTTTTTAATTCTCGAAGGGGGAAACGGTGAAGGGTGAGAGAGGGGACACGGAGGTGAGGTCGCCGCGGTAACTGGGAATTGGGAACACCTGTGGGATTCTGGGATTCGTCATATCATAGACATGCATGAATAATACACTGATACGAGCTCAGGCTCTCTCTCTCTCTTTCTCTCTCTTGTTCTGTCTTCCTCTCTCCTACAAACACACACTTTCCTCTGACCTTGTTTGGGGTCACACAGAGGGGGACTGAAATGAGTTTCAAATGTTCACATTATTTATTATTGGGTATCATCTCACTGTACAAATCCCTTACAGATGTTAGACTCTGGTGCATGCATGGGTGTGTGTTCGTGCGCATGTGTTCGAAATGCTACACAAACACACACACACACACGCAGAGCACTTTTAAAAGGACGTTGGTATGTTAGTGATTGGTGAGGTAGAGGAGTCAGTGCATGTTCAGTGATGGTGCATCTTCGTGTGTGTGTGTGTCAGTAGAGGGGGGTTGATGGGGGTTTGGGGAGGGGGTGAGGCTCTGACTGACTGGAGAAGAAATGAGGGATGATGTTTATATGGCAGCCTATTTGTTTTTGAATGCAAGAGGCTCAGAGGCCTCCCAACTAAAGGCATCAAGCGCAGGGCAAGAGGGGCGTCCGTCACTGTGCTGTCAGCGGACACAGGGAACAACGAGACGGAGGCAGAGGGAACGACACACAACTTGCTCCATCTTGTGAACGGCCCTTGTGAAAGCTTTTTTTTTTGTGTGTTTTTTTCTTTTGCAAAGAGAAAACAAGCGTGGTGCAAGAGCAGGGTGCAGCATACAGAAGTGAATGATCAGTCACACAGTGGGGGCAGTTTCACATGGTAAAGAGTCTGAGCGCTGAGGAATCACTCAGTGGGGGATGTGATCCAGGATCACAAAAAGTTGAAGAAAACTCTAATATTACGCAAGTAAGCACAATAAAAAGGAAACAGTTTGATTCTCACATTCTACGCTCTGGATTCTACTTTGTCTTTGATTGGTAAATTAAGATGTTTGAGTCAGGATTTCAATTTTATGAGCGATTTAAACATATTGCAAACAAAATTAGGAATTTAAGAAGGTTATATAACATCCAGGGTTGTAGCTGCTGTAACACTGAGGACACTGAAGTCATGTGGTCTTTTTGCTGAGAATTTGGCAGTTTTAGAGACTTGAAGGAAGTTTATATAGTGCATTTGAAACTTGCACATGTCTGGTATTTTTTTTAAGTTAATTTCAATATTTAAGACTTAATATCTTTATTAATATTTAACTAGTTTTAGGCAACAATTAAGCAAATAGAAACAGAATTTTGTATTAACCCAACACAATTGTATTCCTAATTGTGTGGAGAAGGCATTGAATATATAGAATTCACAGAAAAACACTTACTGTAAATGATTAGAAAATGTATATAAAAAATAAAATAATTTGATAAATTTACAGATTTTCTTTTTGGTGTCTGGGAAAAAATTGGGGGAATTTGGACTCATAGACTTTGAATTTCTAAAAATTCTGTTGTGCTTTTCCAAATATTCCTTTTACAGAAAATGTAAAGGCTTTAATAGAATAAAAGAAAAATGATCTCACTTACAAAACCCCCTCCCCAAAAAATCCACTGGATTATCTCAGAAAGCCGTTGTCACATAAATGAAAACAAGGCTGTTTTTCTTTAGTTCATGACATTAATTCAGTTGACATTTTGGTTCATGCGGTTGACATTTTGGACATGCTTTACATGAATGTGAATTCAAAATAAACACTTATATTATTAGTAGTAATAGTAGCAATGGTAGTAGTAGAAGTAGAAGCATTTGTGCTATTAGGTTTATAAAAAATGATACAATTTTAGAATAACCAGAAACGCAGATGCACTAGAATTTGGTCAATGAAATGTATGAATTTTTATAAAAATCCCTCTTGAAATAGCTGCAGCCGCTTTTGGTAGCTTTTATGATTTTAGGTGGACATAAAAATGCAACATAGTTTTACATAAATGAACAAGGTCACATTTGTGAAAACTAGTGGTGAAAGTCAGATTTACAAAAACAGCACAAGAGATTCCGTAAAGACGATCTGATTCTCCTGATGAGCTGCAGTTTGTCTGAGGTCTGCTGGCTCTCAAACTCTCTGTTAAAGGTCAGCAGTGAAGTCAGAAGAGAGGAGGTACGCTGTTGAGGACTGGTTGGTCACCGGCCTCGCCTCAGGACAGAGGGGTCAGCTCCGTCTCAGCCTGGATTGGACTGCTGACCTTTCTGATGTCAGAGCAGGGGTCTGTGTGTGTGTGTGTGTGTGTGTGTGTGTGTGTGTGTGTTTGAGTGCGGCCTGAGGGAGGATTAAAGGCAGGCCATATATAAATGTGCCCACATGTTGAGGAGAGGATACATATTGCCTCCCCCATTGGGATTTTTTGTTTCGTGAATGGTTGGGAGTTTAGATATCAGTAAATACACACACACACACACACACACACATATACACATACAGAGGAGGAGTGGGGGCAGGGGTGGGGGTTGAGGGGGGCTTTGGTACTTTGTAAAACACCTCGGGTTTCTGTTTTTGGCCCACAGACTAGAGAGTCCTTGGCACAAGCTAAATGGACGAAAGTAAATAAAAGTGGCCATTATGTGTGGGCTCCAGTAAATAGCTGCTCTCTTGTCTCTGTGTGCTTCAAAAAGAGGGGCGGAAGATGTGATCACGAGGAAAGCCCGTGTCTTTTCTTCTCCATGCCACTATAGAGAGAGAGAGAGAGAGAGAGAGAGAGAGAGGGAGGGGGGGTCTGGCTCTCCTCCTCTGCCTCCCCCCCAACCCTCCTTCCCTCCCCCCACCCTTCCTCTTCTTCTTTACCCCCTTTTCTCTCCTCTCCTCCTTTTCAGCCTCCTCTTTCTGCTTCCTGTTTCTCTCTCTCTCCAGTTCACTTCTGTCATCCCTCTCTTCGTCCGTCTCCTCGCCGCTCCTCTGTGACGTTAAACCCTGCTTTCGCCCGCCCAGTGTTTCTCAAACATGCAGGAAGGGAGAGATCAATGGTGTCCTCGGAGAGGGAATTACACAGCTGAATTTCGATGAGAGCAGAAGAAAGGAAGAGGAAGGGAGAACAAGTAGAGGCGGGGAAGGCATGTGAAAAAGGAGAGAGGGAAGAAGGATAGTATATCCTTCAAGAAGAAGAAGAAAAAAAGAAAAAGAAATGGGAGGAATGTGGAAAACTATGCAGAAGAACGTATGAGTGTCAGTGAGCCTTGCAAGACTTGATGCTAAAATCAAGCAAAAAAATTTTAAATGGAAATGAATCTTCACTAGTGTAGTTTGAGGTATGTGTGTGTGTTGGTGTGTGTGTGTGTGTGTTGTGGAACTGAGATAACATCCATAACTGTGAGCATCGGTCCATAATTTGTGCTGACAAGTGAATGCCTTTGCATGTGTCTTATTTGCTGGGATTGAAGAGATATTTCCTGTTTATTAGGGGGGAATCTGCTGTGTTTGCATCGATACACTCACACACACACACACTCACACACACACACAAGACAAGTGGCAAGTGGGAGATGAGAAAATAGTAAGAGACAGGGAAGAGAAAAACAGCAGCTGTAAATTAGGATTTGTATCATCATTCAGCTTTTTTTCCCTCCAAATCTGGTGTGATGTTATGAGGTGGGACGTTAACATGTTCTCAAAATTGTGGGCTTGAATGTGACTTTCTTCATTTTTTTTTCTTTTTGTTGTTTAGCCTGAACAACCTCAAGGTGTAACCCCACTTAATTTCACTCAATTAACAGATAAAAAGTTATGATTTTATTTTCCCATGCTATATCTGTCTCTGACACGTCCACTTCAACACAATAGAGTTGAATGTAATTTTGTTTGCAGTGCTGACAGACTTATAAAAATACATGAACGTTTCCAAGAAAAAGTGTCCTTATTATTTTGGTAATCCACAGATCTCACCATCAACAGTTTTCACGGAGGAAATTTCTGCGGTAGACATCTGGAAAGCCACTTGACAGCCAGCAAGACACTTAAAATTATGTAATGTCTAAATGTTTTTGAGCGCCATAAATTAAATCCATTTACCTCGGTTGTATTGGAATAGCAGCAGAAACAAAACCACAACTGAATGGCTCCATACCACTAGAGATTAGAGATATTTTTTTCCTAATTTGGGTGAACCGACCCTTTAAACTTCAAATGTGACCCTTTCAAAACACTTGAACAAAATCTTAATCACATCAACCACAACAAAAAGCACAGTCTAATGCATGGCTTCATGTTAAAAACAGTTAAAAACAATTGCGGTATGATGTTAAAAAATCAAAACTCGGAGCCAATCAGAAACCTCCATGTTCACTTCCTCTACTGACCCTAGAAACATTCTGCGCCTCCATGTGGCAAGATCCACAAAAGACCCACAAAAGGCTGTGAAAACATTTAAATGTCACTTAAAGTAGGAAACTTCTTTGCAGGCTCTGGGAACGGTCACACTGGAGTTGAAGGCTAACGTGACCAACCGTCCACTCCCCCCACCCCCCCAACCTTTAGACCCTCTCACCCCCGCTTTGATGTCAAACCACTGCCTGTTTCTTATCATGTCACTTGTGTGTAATCCTTGTGTGGCGAGAAACATTCCTGTCACTTTCTGTACACAGCTTGGACATATAGTATATATTATGTGCATAAAAATACACTAGACCGTTAAAGACGGTATCAGAGAAGACTGGCGTTGTTGAAGCTGCTGCCTACTATCTCTGTCTGTAATAAATCAGCAGAGCAGTAAAAACAAAAACAAAAAAAAAACAAAAACGCAGGAATGATCTTAATATTCGTTAGGTAAGGACCTGGCTGTTCATGTGATAAGTACCACTCCTCAAAATCCTAATGATGCTGCTGGCACCAGAGAGCCATATTAAAGCACCGTTTCAAATGAAAGGCCTGTTTCTGGCCGAGTGGCCGCAGACAGCCGCAGAAGAAAGGAGCAGTGGAGGAGAACCTGGGATAACACCATCTCTCTCCTGGCTCTGAACTCAGCGCAGGGCCTGAACGTCGTCAATTACTGAGAGATATACGGGCCGGTCCGTTTCCACCACTTTACTGAGTCCCCTTCAGTTGCAGCCCACTCGGACTGTAAATTATCACTCCCCCGTCCAAGGTTTGCAGCAATGTGGAGTCGCCAGTGAGACCCTCCTCTGTCTGGGTCCAAATCTGAAGGAATTCCCTCCCTCTGTGCGCCAAACCCCAAACCTTTGCAAACCCGAGCTATGGAGCATGCAGCTGCACGCCCACGTGGACACGCTCACTCGCAAACATTGATTTAAACACACACAAATGCACACAAATGTTCGTATATGGTATATAAAAATCCCCTGGAGCTATAGATCATTGGGAACAGGTAGAGACTTTAGCATTCACACACTCACTCACACACACACACACACACACACACACGCACACATACAGGCTGTAGATCATTGAGGTGGGCAGGGACGTCAGCACTCCCATACACAGTGAGTCTTATTGCAGAGTTTAATAGAGGAAAGCCAGCATGAATCCCCACAGTCATTCTGTTCCACTCAAACACACCATTCACAACACACTGGCCCTGTGTGTGTGTGTGTGTGTGTGTGTGTGTGTGTGTGTGTGTGTGTGTGTTCATACACCCATGCAAAAGTGTATGTACTGTACATTATGTGCTTCAGTATGTACTGTATGTGTGTGGGTATAGATATGTATACAATATGCATATATGAATATAATCAAGTGTGTTTTCGTGCAAGTGTGACATGCAATTTGTGTATCTGTGTGAGTATATTTGTATGTTCTGTGGCATCTTAGTTTGAGAGAGTGAGTATGTGTGTGTGTGTGTGAGGTGGAATGGGGGCTATATTGACCCATCAGTGCTGCTCTGTCACCTCTTCTCTTTATGAGTCTGGCCTTTTAAAAACACACTAGATTTATGGTCAGTTTGAGCGCTATCTCAGACAGTGTGTGTGTGTGTGTGTGTGTGTGTGTGAGAGAGAGAGCGAGAGCGAGAGAGAGAGCGAGAGAGAGAGAGGGTGAGTCAGGCAGATTTTTTTCCCCCAAAACTGTCCTAATGTAGAAAATTAGTCTTGTCTGCAGTCAAAAGAGGAATTAAACACATAAACAGTCAAAGTGATGAGAGGGTTATTAGCGCTGGGTGTTCGAGGTATTTTACACTGAGAAAGGACAGTTAGGAGATTTAAAAAAAAAAAAAAAAAAAAAAAAAGTACCTCTGGGATTTTCTTCTGTATTATTCTGTGTAATATTGAACTGATTTAATGCCTGTGTTGGAGCCCTGATCTCTCTTTCTCTCTCATAGACTTTACATGGAGTAACAAATACAGGAATAAAGAGGTAACAGACTAGTTTTGTCCACCTGATCTGATTTATCATTAACACTGTCTTTGACGCCCACATCTATAATGCATTATAAACATACTTACAGTGTGTTTTAATCTGTTTACTGCACTGTATATTTATTATTATAAGCACCCATAAATATTCATAGTGCTTTATAGTAGTATATATAATCATAACACATTATGAAGTATTTTATAATGTCTTATAAAGGTCAAGTATAATACTTCACGGTTGATCACTGACATTTCATAGTTTATTATTATTCTCATAGTTGTATACATTATTATAATTTTATAATGCATTATAATAACTTATCTTTTTTTTTTTTAAGGAGTCACTTTTTCTGATCAAACTTTTATGTAAAAGTAAAATATACAGCTACAGATAAAGTAGAAATTGTTTCAGTTATTATCTATAATTTGAGTCAATTTAGTGTTCAGATTGAGGCTTATGGAAAAACATTACAATAGTGAAACATAAATATCCACCATTCAGTTGTTCCTCATCAAAAAGTTGTGTCAAACTGGAGTACTCAATTCATTATCTGTTTTGACCCATTAACCAAATAAATTAATTTTACAACATTTTGTGTTGTTCTTGCATAAATTTAATATTCTGTTCACTTAAAGCAAACAGGGACCACTTATAGTGATGTATAACCAGCTTGTAATGTATTTTATCTGCTTATACCTCAGGAATTTCATTACATCACAGAGCAACTTATAAATCACATTATAATGCATTATAAAAATTATTATAATGTATGAGAATTATAATATATTATGATCCTTGCAAGACAAAGTCAGTGAGTGACCAGCAATTATAAAGTATGATACTTGACCTTATAAGTCATCATAAAATGCTTTATAATGTGTTATGATTATTGTTATAAAGCATTATGAATATTTATGAGTGCTTATAACTAGAATTATACAATGCAAGAAGCAGATTATAATGCACTGCAAGTATGTTTATGGTGCATTATAGACATGGGAATCATAGAAATAAATAAAACAGCAACAAAAACAGGTAAACCGGACTTCAAGTTACATCAGATGCTATGGAATGAAATTACATTCTGATTAGTAAATACTTCAAACTAAAAACAAAAAGGAATAAAATAAAAATACCCATAATGCTTTTAGGGGTGCGTTTACACAAGCATTCATAAGGTAAAAGCACTCAAATGTTCTCATGCCACAGTAACATGTTTAGCTTGGTGATAACTATCTGAGTTGTGATGTTTACATATGTTGACCCAAAACCAGGTTATCAGAACAGAGTTCTTCCTGCATGTAAACATAGTGATTAATGTCGATATTAACACATAAACACACGTTACGCATGCATGCACGCAAAGCTGAGCGCCGCAGATGGCGACTTGGCATCTCCTTCTCTCTGCAATGCAAAATCCCACGTCATCTTAAAAATGCTTTGCTTCCAAATTGATTTCACAGTGCGAGAACCCTCCACCCCCCCACACACACCCCATCCACCCCCCAGAGATTAACTAAGTAAATTCCACTTCCACTCTCCAAAAGGAGCACCCGCAATTTTTTTTTTTTTTTTTTGCTTAAACCTCAGATAAGCAGACGTGGAGGATTTTCTTGAGACTATATACCCTTTATCTGTGATTGTAGGTGCTATGTAATTGTGGATGGAGTCTAATGTGTGGTCCATTTGCTTCATTAATGGGGCAGACACAAGCCGTTCAGCCAAGAAAACCTCTATTGTTCCCTTTACCTTCCCATTTTTAATTTGTAGCATTAGTCCAGCAGTTGTTAGTGCTAGACCATAGTGCTTTGGTGATGGTCAAATGACAAAGTCTTAATAGAATATAGTGGGACGGGCAGGACAAAGGTAGGCAATGTTCAGCTGGATGCAGCCAATTTCTGTGTGAGAGGCCTGCCTAAAAACCCTATTCATAGGCTGTCTAATGCTGGTGCGTAATTAAATGTGATTACTGGAGCAGAGGGCTTCTCTCTCCCTCTCTGAGGGCCACACACAGGACTGGAGGCAGCGTGCATGCGCTCATTAAGGAGGCGCTAACAGATGTACACAAGCAACGACCACAGGCATACCTAAAAATCTAAGCCATATCTTTCTCCCTGGCACACACGCACACAAACATAAACACAAGTAAAAAATCATTCATCTCCAAAATGTCAACTTTTCAGGCGCAAAGGAAAGCAGGATTGGATTTGAAAGAGGTAGAAACCCAAGGGTGGTTTCATTTTGTATTAACCATCGAGGAGTAATCCTTCAACTGGAATTAAAACATTAACTGGAGTTGCAAGTTTTTCACCTGACAGTTCGTCGACTACCAAAAAATGCACCAAAACAAACACATACCAAGTGATGCAGCAGTAAATAAAAATCAGGGTAAACTATGACCTTCAGTCAGTGATAATCATAAGGCAAACAACCAGAAATATAAACAAAAATCAATTATGGTTTCCATCCACACATACACACACACACACACACACACACCTTGTCTGGCTGGCTCTCCGGTCTAGTTTCCTGGGCAGACACGGTCCCCTGGTGCTCATGGGAAATAGTGAGCATGCCAGGCCCCACAAAGGCGTCCTTTCAGCTGCCCGCATGCTTGACCTGTGCAGGGTCAGCGCTCTGCTTTGTGCCCCGTGACCCCTGAGTGACCCGGGGTCACAGTGAGAGCCCGAGGTCAAATCCAGATGCCTGCGTCTAATTTCGCCCCAACTGCGTTATCCGTCCAAATCTGCCCTAAAATTTGCCCCCACCAAGGCCCCACCTACCCCACCCGATAACCCACTACTACATCCACTGAGTCCCATAGAAATGCATAGGTACTCTGCAGTCTAATTGGACTACTGTGGAGTAGAGCTCACACACTCGAGCTGTCTCTTGCTCTCTATCACACAAACACACACACACACACAGGCACACAAACACACACTGGCCTGACCCCCTGTAACTGCACTAATACCCCATCCCATGGCCTTTGGTCTATCTTGAGGGATTAGGTGCAGAAAGACACACATACAAGTGCAAATACATCCACACACACACACACATACACACACGCACACACACACACATACACACAACAGGCCTGGCTGAAGGTCTACCTTGAGGGATTAGGTGCAGAGAGACAGGACCCTCCAGCCAATCAACCGGTCTGTCACATTGATTTTGAGGGGTCACTGGTGCACAATGGCCAGGGTTTTCCTGTCTTAACCTCTCTGATCACACACATATGCACACACACACACTCATACACATGCACACATAACCACAATAAACTATATTTATATCATTTACGTAGGGGCAGGGCTGGAAAAGTGCTTAAGAGCAAGGACAGGAAACAATGAAAGGTGAAAATAGAAAGAACACGTGAAAATAAGACTGAGTAAGTGTGTAAAAATAAATTCTATGTAAAAACAAAATTCTT
Organism: Euthynnus affinis; assembly: GCA_029490765.1. Lineage (NCBI taxonomy): Eukaryota > Metazoa > Chordata > Actinopteri > Scombriformes > Scombridae > Euthynnus > Euthynnus affinis. The sequence continues at coordinate 19,179,062 of CM055857.1, read as the reverse complement.
TTAAAAAAAAAAAGTGTTTTTAAGAGGAGAATTTTAAAGATGATGTTGAATGCAATCAGAAATTCATTAGGCTGGATTTTCCACAATATTGCTACAATTACAAACACACACACACACACACACACACACACACACACACACAAACACACACACACAAACACACACACTTCTATACAATTCAAAATTCCTCCCATCCACCTCTCAAAACGTCATCACATCCGTGCTTCTGAAAATCCTTCGTCCCCGGGGGAAGGCACACCCGGCTGGGGGAAAAGCTCCCAGGTCAACCCCCTCTTCCAACCCCAGGCTCCTTCTTCTCTTTCCTGGTCAAACAACACAATAGTCGTCTATCAGAGAGGGCACCGGGCAGGCGCTCTAACTGACGGAAATAATCCAGGCCACTGCCAGCAACATTTCAGGTGCTCGAGTTGAATCGTTTTTCTGACGTCATCCATGATTGGCCTGTTCTGTTTTAGTCTTTTTTCTTTTTTGTTCGCCCTCACACCTTTAGCCCTCGCATCCCTCTGTTGACTGTTTCCCTTTCCTGTGAGGAATCTCTGAGGCATCTGGAAAAACAGGATTCATACGTGTCTGTTGGTTTTGTTATCATTACAGAGCCCATCAGTGCTGGAAGACATACTCCCAACCTTTACTAAAGTAAAATTAGCAGCACAACAATGTAAAAATAAATCCTCACCGAAAATCATATTTAAGTAAAAGCATCATAAAAAATAATCACCAAAATGTAATAAAAGTATCAAAAGTAAGAAGAAAAAAGGCCCTGTGACTGATTATATTATGAATGTATTAGATTATTATTATTAGATGATCACTGTTGCAACTGGTCATTGTGGAGCTAGTTTTAACTACTTTATATACAGTTCAGTAGTTTAGTCTAGTGGTTTCCAACCTGGGGGTCGGACCACCACAAAAGGGTCACAAGATAAAGTTGAGTGGGATGATTATTGACATAGGAAAGAAGAAAACATAAATGCTACATAAAATTCTCTATTCTATTTTTTGTGAAATATTTAATAATTGGCCCTAATTCAGCCTTCATTGTTTAAATTAAAACAGAGAAGTTTATACGGGAATCATTCTTTGGTGGTGCTGCTATCAACTCAGACATCTGAAACGTGACACGGGGACCCAAGTAGACACTGTTTTTTCCCTAGGAGGTCAAAAGCCCAAAAGTTTGGTAGCCAGTGTTTCATCTTTAATCATACATTGAACCATATAGGCATCTCATATGGGTTTATAAAATGTAAAGTCCTAATCTGAAAAAGTAGTAACTACATCTGAAAAATAAATGCAGTGGATTAAAAAGTGTAGTATTTTCTAAATGTAATAGAGTAGAAGTATAAAGAAGCATTAAACGGAAATACTCATGCAGTACAAATACCTCAAAATTGTGAATGAATGAATGAATAAATGAATAGTTTTATTTTCTTGTCTGGTCATTTACATGACCCATCCCTTATGGGAATTATTCGGACACATTAACTAACAACAAACCAAACATTTTGGCATGTTAACCCACCATCATCTAACAGCACAATACATCAACATCATCCAAACATAAACATAAACATAAACCTCCCACAGATGATGCTCCAGGGGATATCCCACAATGGAAACACAACAAATATACAAACACAACCCCATAACCACAAAACACAATACCCAAATCCAAACAAAACAAAATCTACATATGCATCCATTAGTGCCAAACACAGTATATTTGATCCAGTTCATAAACCAATTGTCTGCAATCCATTATCTCCCACCCCATAGTGGAAATCTACAAGACTAGATTACAAAAGAAAGACCTTATAGTTCTAAAGGACCTCTCTCACCCGCCTAACGACCTTTTTTAATTTCCTTCCTTCTCACAAAAGACCAGAACATCCAGGTTCCAGAATAGCACATATCCTGACGCTGTCCTTATCACTCCAAACATAGCACCGCAGGCCACTTGGCAGGTTTAAATAACTGTGCAACAGGGCAGATGTTTTTAATGCACTTGAAGCACTTTATCTAGGGGGTCGTTTGATGTTGCTTCTAATTTCCCCACAGGTGCTCATGTTTTATCTATGGTGTTCTTATGTCTTGGATTTTATTTTACCCATTTATTTAAACACTTTTATGATTATTTTATGGGTTGGATATTATCTACCTGTTTTTTATACTTTGTTTAATGTATTATGCGCTTTATGAGTGAGTGGTTTTACTATTTTTGTCATGTCAAGTCAAGTCAGTTTTATTTATATAGCGCAGAATCACAACAGGGCACTTTTCACATAGAGCAGGTCTAGGCTGTACTCTTTAATTTACAGAGACCCAACATTCCCCCCCCATGAGCAAGCACTTGGCGACAGCGGGAGGGAAAAACTCCTCTTTAATGGGAAAAAACCAGAACTGGGCTCTAATTGCCCTTGACCAGTTGGATTTGGTCTTTTTCTGTTTTTGCTGAAGTGAACTCAAATTCCAATCAATCATGGTGATATTGCAATAAAGTATTGAATCTTGAATATAAAATAGAGTATAAAAATGTATCTTTCATGTTGTTTTTTATTTTTCTATCCCTTGCTTCAAAAATATATATTTTAAAAAATGCAAAATTATTATCAAAAAGATATTCAGTTAAAGCTCAGTCCTCAATTCCTATCAAATCTAAGTTTGGAACCTCAAATTTGTACTTAAGAAGGATTATATTACTTGAATAAACAGCCTATTTAATTACTTTGCACCACTGGAGTTCATATGGGGCACGATGCAGGCCTTATGTTATCATATAGTCCTTAATAAATGATACAAACATGAAGATAGTGGAAAAAAGGAAAGAAGAGAGGAAAATAGGGACTTAAAAGCTGAACCTCCGAGTCCGTCTGGCAGTAAATTGGTGTCTATTATATATGTGACCACCAGTGGGCGCTATGAGAATTTCACCAGCATTGAAACGCGCAGGCTGTGTTGTCTTCTCTCATGTCCTCGACTGTAATTCCTACTTCCTGGATACACGTTCAGAAAAAACAGCCAGGTTGGAGATGTTTTTATCATCTTGAACCGATTTTTCTGTAGCCTATACACACATGAAAACGCGGTTTTTCAACGATAAATGACCGTTTAATGTCACGACGTTACCGATGATAACGTGAGCAGGACGGCGAGGCGGTGGGCGCAGAGAAAGGTGAGTTTTTGAGTTCACTGACGGTAACGGTTAGCTCGATAGTTAGCTAAACGCTTTCATCTTTATGACCTGCTGGTGTTCGTTTAAAAGTGTTTCATGTTAAGGTTAATGTTCATGTTTGGTTAGTGGATATTTTATAAACTCAAGAAGGGTAAAAGTGTGTCATATGTTGAACCCAGTTGTCTCTGTGTTTGTCCAAAGAGCGCCACGTCATTGATCGGTGACAGAAAACACACCCGGGTTTCAGCCGAGTGCTGCCGCTGCTTTGGACCGGAGATTAGACTATTATAGTTCAACTTCAGCCACTGGTGCTCAGCTGTCTTCGTGCCGTTTGGCTTTTTCTTACCGGGGGAGAACGAGTGAAGAAGCAGCTCAAGATGACGGCGTCCAACTGGGGTCTAATCATGAACGTCGTGAACAGCATCGTCGGAGTCAGTGTGCTCACGATGCCCTTCTGCTTCAAACAGGTGCGTCCGCTGAAGCTGCAGACGAGCTGCAACTAAACATCTTCTTGTACCTTTTTTGGCGGGTTTTTTGAGACACCTTGATTTTGTCTGTTGGTGGGAGTATTCAGATGATTCACATCATTTACTCGAGGATAAGTCACACATTTTACTCAAGACGTACTTAAAGTATCAAAAGTAAAAGGTACTATATGCAGAATTGTCCATATCAGTGTTATATTACTAAATTATTGGATCATTAACGTTATTATTGACGCATTAACATGTTAACAGTACTTAAATGTTCATCAAGGTGGAGAAAATGTAACTACTTTATATTATTGCTGGGTATCTAATCTGTGATAATGTATCATATTTTTATAGAATGGGTGTACGTTTTATATGTAATGTCCTACTCTATAACTTTTATATAAATGTTGTGGAATAGAAAATATATTTTCCTCTTGAAGTGCAGTGGACTACAAATATAAATTAATACAAAATGGAAGTCATTGTTTCCTCCGTATTCATTTAGACACCACAGCAAGACATTTAAGTCAAAACAAAGATTGTAATTTAGCCTTAAAGTTATCTGAAACTAAAGTGTAGTCCAGGTGCTTTAGAAGTAGAGATTAAAAACATTTTTTAACACTAGAATCTCAACTTCAAACATAACTTGGACCCAAACAGCGACAGATATGAGACAAAAGTAGAATTATTACAGATACTTCAAATATTTGAATAAAGGACAGTGACCTTAAAACTGTATATAAGTACAATACTTAGTAATTAATTCACATAATTATGGGTTTAGGGACATTTTTCTCGCATCATCATTATCATATTATTGTCATGAGAGCTCCAATGATTTGTCGATTAATCAATTAGTTGCCAACTCAATTAAATTAATCAATCACATCATTCTTCTTAGTCATTTTTTAAGAAGAAAATCGCCTAATTCTCTAGTTCCAGCTTCTCTAATGTGAATATTGTCTGCTTTCTTTAGTCCTTCATGACATGAAACTGAGTATGTTTGGTTTCTAGACTATCGGTCGGGAGCAAACTAGACATTTTAGAATGTCACCTTGGAGTTTGGGAAACTGAGATTGACATTTTCTCCATTTTCTGACATTTTATGGGCGAAACATCTAATTGATTAATCAAGAAAATAATCAACCGATTAATCAATAATGAAAATAAATGTTAGTTACAGCCCTAATTGTCAGAAATAAAGCAACACATACACTTGGTACCATACACCCAAGTACATCTTGATGTAGTTTTTTGAATAGTGCGTTAGTTATATACACTTAGTTGCTAGTTTATTATGTCCACAGTAGTTCAAACTAAACACAGTTTAATAGAACAGCCCTGTAATAAATCTCACCATCAGGAAGGATGCAGTGCTCAGTTTTTGTTGAAACTGTTCTGGAGAAGCACTGATTCAACTCAAAGATCTTTTTGGAGGCTGTTAAATTGTATTGTTGCCTCTCATATTTACCAAAATATGGCATGATATGATATAAATCAGGTGAAGAAAATGTCTCTCAGTATAACACAGGACACTTTATCAGCACCACAAACCACATCCTCCAAAATGAACCTCTCTAAAACCTTTCTAAAATAACCTTCGACATGATACTGGTGCCTGTGTGCTTCATTTTGGCCTTGATGTGTTTGTGTAATAAAGACATGGATGTGACAGAAAGTTTGCGTAATGAATGACAGTGTTACTTAATAGCCTGGCAACTTCCTCATGAAACCAGTAGACGCTCGGTTGAACATGAACAGCATCTCTCTCTCTCTCTCTCTCTCTCTCTCTCTCTCTCTCTCTCTCTCTCTCTCACTCTGCTGTGAGACTGAATGTTTTCGTTCCCATAAATCATTTGAAACCGTTGTCTTATGTTCAAGTAACCCCACACATACATAAACACACAATTATTATATTATTTTTTTTTGGCACAATTGATGAACTTGTTTTTAACATTCTGTGTTTACAAAAGTTCTGCTGAAGTACCATTTGGCAAAATACTGTTATTTATGACTTGTGTGTGTTATATGTGACCATGAATCAGAGAGTACACAGTATTTATAAGGCATTTATCTACAAAAGGAACTAAAAATATGGGGGTCCCCTGTACTCCCCTCCCCTTTTAATTTAAAAAAAAAAAGCAACACACCTCTTTCCAATATCTCAACCAGAATAAATGGGGGGAAAATGCATTAATACAGTATATAATAATAATAATTATTATTACTATTATTCATTGTTATGACAAGGCAAACAAAAAATCCAGACTACCCTCTCCTAAACAAAGAAAAAGTATATTGCCTTCCCCCTCTCCTGCCACCATGCTGTTTCATTTTCATTCAGTCTAAGACACTGATATGTAATGTGTGTTTTATTTTAAATGGGAAAGAAAAATCACAGATGTCATACATCCATTTAATTTTTTGTTTATTATTCTTTTGGGAATTGTCTTTCTGGTAGTCTCACATCACCATCATCAAGTTGGCATGTGTTCAGACTTTTCTGTTTTGTTTTGTTTGTTTGGTTTGTTTTTTTATTTTTTTAAGACAATGAAAATGTGCAGTGTTTAGCCTAGCATGTGTCATTTGGGGCTTTTCTGTGGTGATGGAATGTTTTCACACCGGTTTCTGTCTTATCACGCTCCCTGGAAGCTAATTGTTCTCTTCCTGTTATAGATAAATGCTTAACTCTTATGGGTGGATAAAAATTGTGTCCTCTCTCTGTTTTTCATGTTACGGAATCCAGTACTTGGATATTTTTTTTGCATTCTTTTGCTAGATTATAAAGGATGTGTGTAGTTTTTCTCAGACTTTTCCTCTGCATAGACATTAATGTTTTGAGTCAGACAGTTAAATGATAGTCTGCTAAGTTGCCAACTTGAGGACTTTATTTTGGGGTTTCAGTAAGATAGCCAGAGATCACAACAAGTCTATATATGTACAGTATGTTTCATCTTGATTAAAGTCTTCTTCTGCCCCCCCTTACAGTGTGGTATAGTGCTGGGAACTATCCTGTTGTTCTTCTGTTCGTGGATGACCCACAAGTCATGTATGTTCCTGGTCCACACAGCCAGCAACACCAAACGAAGAACCTATGCTGGATTGGGTGAGATAAAGTTGTAATGACTAATGTAATGTAAATGAATTTTTAATTTGCTGTTTTGTATTGCTTGTTGACACATTAGTGATTCTATCTATGCAAAGTTCATGAGAACTCTTTCATTTGCCCCTTTTATTGGTTCCCAGTATCCAGTTTCTGGCAGAGTGTTCCTGGGAAAAACCCTTTTCACTGGAAATAATATTCATTTTTGGCAGCAGCAGCTTCTTTAAAGGACCATTGTGTAGCATTTAGTGGCATCTAGTGGTGAGGTTGCAGATTGCAACTAACCGAATACCCCCCTCCCCCTTCAAGCGTGTAGGAGAACCTACGGTGGCCGCGAAACTTGCAAAAAACACGAAAGGACCTCTCTAAAACCAGTGTTTGGTTTGTCCATTCCGGGCTTCTGTAGAAACATGGTGGGCTCCTTGGAAGAGGACCCGCTCCCTATTTAGACATAAAGGGCTCATTTTAATGTAACAAAAACACAACAATTATTAGTTTCAGGTGATTTATACACTAATTAAAACATACTTATGAATATTTAATCCCATTTCTGCCAAGTCTGTTCTGCTAGATGCCACTAAATTCTACACACTACAGCTTTAAAGTAGAAGAAGTTGGTTGTTAGCAGTAGGAACGATAGCCATCATGACTGAACAGACAAATTCATGCACAGACACTTAATTAACAGAAAAACATCACTGACCATAACAATGAATAATAAGATTCTTTCGTACTGTCACACACACAGTGAATAACCAGTGTTACGAATGTCACACAAGCATAGTTAGTTTGTTTTATCAAACAGAAAGACTATTTTTAGGTCGCTGCCATCTGTTTGCCCACATGTTGTTCACACTGACGTCTCTCCCTTCTCTGCAGCCTTCCATGCTTACGGGAAACCAGGAAAAACACTGGTGGAGACGAGGCAAGTCTAATTATTTATTCACAACACACATTATGTTGTATTTGGAGTGTATATTGTGCCTTAATTCTCTGAAAATAACCTTTAAAACATTGGAATATTTAAAGTGTTTCAGATAATTTAGGACATCCATTGTAGGTAATTTGAAAAAAGTTGATATCCCACATGACTCTTCATGTCTTCTCTTTCTGTTCTTGCAGTATGATTGGTTTGATGTTGGGGACCTGTATTGCCTTCTATGTTGTCATCGCTGATTTGGGCTCAAATTTCTTCGCTCAGCTGTTGGGTTTACAGGTTTGAGATCATGACTTAATCTTTGTAAACAAGAATGAGTTCATAAGTTCTCCACTGCACAATTCTAAAAATATAGTTAAAGCTTTTCTATACGTGTATTGTAATAATATGATTATGGTAAAGCAGCAAACTAACAATAGGTAGAATCAAGCCTGTAAGTTGTTAAACAGTAATTATATTATTATGTCCTCTAAAGGTGACGGGCAGTTTCCGTGTGCTGCTGCTGATCGCTGTGTCTCTGTTCATCGTGCTCCCTTTAAGTCTGCAGAGGAACATGATGTCCTCCATCCAGTCCTTCTCCGCTATGGCTCTCATGTTCTACACCTTATTCATGTTCACGGTGAGTCCACCGCCTCACAGACAGCCAATGTTTATGCACTGAATTTGACTAGACTGCAGTAGCGTTGCTTACAGAGCTTGACGATCAACATGCATGAGGTAGTAACTGCACTTGCAAAAGATGTAAACCTTGTATTAAGTTAATTATACAGTACAGCACAGTGGTGTTAAATACAGCTTTTTTTTAAGTGTAGTGATAGTCTGACATCTGCAACACTGGAACATGTAGTTTATTTAAATAATATCTGCTATCGTTAAAAATGTCAAGATGTACTATAAAGTATAAATATGATTTAGATCAGTGTTTTCAGTGTCATCTTCCCCAAAGACATAATACACGTAAATACTGTAAACTCATTTATAACCTGCTCATAGTCCTTGACTTCTGTTTGAATGCAAAAAATATGTTATTTTCAGAATAATCTTTGGATGAATGTCATTGTTGTATTCTGTGTTAATTCTTCTTCATCTGCTCCATTGTACAGAACTATGTCGTCTTCCTTACTGACACGATATTGTCTTGCTCCTCGTTTTTTTTTTTTTTTTTTTTTAAGAGCAAATTCACACTAAATCACATCAGGGAGAAAACAATTGCTGCGCGGCTCTTTATGGGCTCAGACGAAGGCATTCCCCTGGGAGGGAGACACCATTTGGAAACCGGCCAGTTTTGGCCGTTAGAGACATTCAAGTACTGTAAGTGTAAAATGAACGAGGGTCACATGGTCAATTCCACTAAATCACAAACCCTTGCAACTTTGGAGAATTATCTTTCTAGATGTGCTCATTTGTTATAAAACCTCGGTCTGTGCCAAATATGAATATGTCAACTGGAATTAATATATTTCAACTTCCTTCATACATATTTTTCTGGCCCATTCATTTCAGAGGTAGTTTTTAAGTTAAATGCATCTGACTGCTTCAACCCTTTCTCACTGGTGTTCTTCAGATGGTGTTTGCACTGACGTTTTTGTGGGGGGGGTTGTCTTTAGTGGAAACTTTTTAATTCATGTCGCACTTCTTGTCACATCTCAATCAGTGATGTAGAAGCTGGGACTGTTAGATATAAAACTATTTTGTACTTTGTTTTTGTTTCTAGTTGAAAAGATACATTTTCTTTTCACTGCTTGCAACGTTTTGCAGAAGCCTTTTAAATGGATTTGAGGTGAAAACAATATATTCATAGCGCAGAGTGGTGCTGCAACTAACTTTTTTTTCATAATCGATTCATATCTTAATGTCTTTTTATTAATCCATTCAGGTAAACTGTCCAGTTCAAACTGGCATCAGCACGTTATAGAGCTCATTTTGAGCTATTAAACATATTAAAACCCTTGTTACCAGTATTTTCACAAGTACTTATTGAGGACATGCAGCCCTGCAGTCATTTACTAGAGAAGTAGCCAATAGTACCAAACATTTTGCAACAGGATATTCAGTGCACCATTGTTTCAATTCGGTTTCATTATCTTGTGATGTGTTAGCAGCAATTCACCTCTCACAGTTGGCGGATATTTGCCTCAAAGGTTGAAGTGCGGCCAGAAGTGCGACATTCTAAAAAATTAGAACGGAGAGAGCAGTCCAGCTGCAGTTTTCTGCCTCATGTGATTCAGCTCATTTACTCTTTAAATATCCACAAACAGAGTTTGTTTTTGTGTGTGTGGTTCTGTTTTATTGACATGTAGTCCTGCCTCCACAGACTTCAAACTTGCTGTTTACAGTCTCTCTCTATGACGTGACTCCTAGTTCCGTAGCATGGCGATAACCTGAAGCAGTGTTGTGGTGGTGTGTGTCTGGCTTGAGATCCAGGCCCGGGCCCCTGTCCAGACCCCTAACCCTCTAACTGTGACGTATCTACTTCCCTTCCCTCCTTTCATCCTACCTTTTCCCTCCTTTTCCTTTCTGCTCATTACACTACTTTTGCTCTTCCTCTTCCCCGCCCCCCTTCCCCCCCACACTTGTGTCCCTTCTGCTTTCCCCTCATTTTTCGCTTACTACTCTCTCTCTCCCCCTTCTGCACCCTTTATCTGCTGTTTTCCGCTGCTGGTGCTGTAGATAGTGTTGTCGTCTCTGCGCTACGGCATAATCTCGGGCTCCTGGGTTGAGCGGGTTCACCTGTGGCGCTTCAAGGGCGTCATTCAGTGCCTGCCCATTATCGCCACAACGTTCTGCTGTCACCCGTAAGTAAACCATGGAAACCACCCCCAATATAACACCACCGTAAGGGCAGTGGAGGGGGGGTGGAGAGTGCCGATTTTTGGAGCTAAAGGAAGCCCAATGCCCCCCCCCCCTGCAACTCCTTAAACGCTCCTCCCACCTACCTGAACCTTCCGCCCTCTCCTCAGTCATCCCCATTTTTCACCTTTTTTAATTCGGGTTTGGTCTGAGCCATGTCAGCTCTGTGAGTGTGTGTGTGTGTGTGTGTGTGTTTGGAGGCAGTAGTAATAAGGCAGAGGAGTGTAACACAGTCAAGTGAAAGTTTCATCTTTGCCGCCCTCCCACCTCTGCCCACACGCAGGACGAGCAGCTTGAGTGTGGGTACGGGAGGCTGGAGGGTTATGGAGCGTTCTACTGCTCCTTTGGGATTTTATAAGGTAACAAAAGGAGCAAGACATTGGAAACACACACTGATCGAAAACCTGCGGGGTAGTTTTCACTGATGTCTAGATTAACCTTTTTAAATGTATAATTTCATTTCTACCACCTTCATACTCATTACCTGACTTTTTTTTTTTTTTTAAAGCTGTTACAGGTTTTTGTTCAGTATGGGGTTTCCATGTTCCTTTCTTCATTTTCTCTGGTTTTCTCTCCTCCATTCATTACTTCCATCATCTGTCTATGGGCCGTCAGCATGGGTGCAGCCCCCCCCCTTCCACTCCCCTTCTCTTTTTCATGCTCTTCCCCCACTTGTGTTAATTTTGGTTTGGGCCGTAACTCCCCTTCCCCTCCCCCTCCCCCCCTCCCTCCTTCCCCTCAGATGGTGCTGTCCTCGTTCAAACACGGGCTGCTCAGCGGCTGGTGGCTAGGGCAGGTCAATGTGGTACGCTGGGAGGGTGTGTTTCGCTGTCTCCCCATCTGTGGGATGGCCTTCGCCTGTCAGTCGTAAGTACTCCTCCCACCCCTCCACCCGCACAGTAATGAAACTAATGTCAAACAAAGACTGTAAAGAGTTCTCAAGCTGGAAACTCATTGTTTCAGAAAAGGGAAAATTTGTAGTCGTAAAACCATGCAGTGGGTAGATGTACGAACGTGGGCTTTTCCGCTCTCTAACTCCTCCAGCGGCACAGTGAATCGAGTCTTTCATTGCTGCGTATAGAAATTGAGTCACAATTACTGCATGCATACTTGCATCATTCCTTAAAGCCACAGCGGAGGGTTTGGTGTCATGTAAAGAAACACACAACAGATTTGTGGTGGAGATGAGGCGGTCGAGAAGGGATTCCTAGTCGCAAAAGGAGGCTGCTTATTTAGCTAACATGCTTTTCACAGGCAGCTCATCCATTCCTATTCCACCGTTTGAGTCTACCCTCTCCACAATTAACCTCTTAACTTTGTCGTGAGACTTGAACTGTTTTTCATCCATGCTGCTGCTTTTATTCTTTTCTGATGTGAATGAAAAGTTTGTTTGGGGAAAAAAGGTGTCTCCTTTCAGTCATCAAAGGACTTTGAAAAGTCAAAAAATGTGGGTCAGCCACTGTTCAGCATATGTTTCAAACTTTGGTGTGAAAAAAGTATAATGTCCCTCAAAAAAGCCTTAAAACAGTGAGTCCAGTCGCAGATTAAAAACCTTTGCGACCCTTTTTTGGCATTTTCCAATCAGATTTGAAATTTTAAAAAAATTGTAAAACACAACCTAGCTAGTGTAGCAAATATTCTACGTACATTAAGATGATATATATATATATATATATATATTATTGCCAGATAGAAAAACAGTGTTTTCACACCAGTCTTTTCATTCCATTAACTTTCCCCACAATAACCAAGAAACAACATTACTTCATTTCACTTCTCACAGCTCAATCAGAGCCTCTCTGAGTCACCGCATTCGTTCATTTCTCCATTTCCACCCATCTGCATGCTCTGTACCGGCTCTCTTTTGTCCCTTCCCTCAATGCTTTAGTGCTTGCTCTGCGTTGGTAGCGAGGTCGAGCAGGTGAAGTCTAGCGTGTGAAGGTCTAATGGCGGGGATCTGGGTGTAGGAAGTCTTATCTTGGATTTGAACGCGGCGCCGGAGGAAAGATGTAGGGGAGTGTTACGGTGAGGTCATTGGGGGCCAGATGTTTGGGTGGTGGTGGTGGTGGTGGTGTATGGGTTTGTTTGTGCGAGAGAGAGTGAGGTAAGTGGCGGGAGTTGGGTGACTGTAGCCCTGAGACTGAAACAAGACTTTAATTAATGTAATCACAAAAAGCCAACATAATATTATGGTATTGCAAGCGTGTTCATTAGCGAGCGAGGTGTGCGCACGCTTAAAGAGGAAGAAAGTGTGTGCTTGTGTGTGTTTACGCATGTGTGTTTTGTGCGTCAGTTCCCACTAGCAGCGCTGAGTGATATTTGGCAGGGTGATTTCTTGGCCTGCGGTCAGGCCGAGCGAGGCAAGCGCTCCGTTAGGAGGCAGGCAGCTTAAGCCAAACCACTAATCAACACATTGGACTGCCGCCATCTTACAGACACACACTGATGTATTCACAGGCTGATTAAACAGCTCTCAGCACATTGGATTTTTATTACATTCATGAAATGTGTTTACTTTCAGTTAAAACATTACTTAACATCACCATTATGTCGGGATGAGAGCTGGCCCTGTTGTTTTTTGGCTGAACGTTTGGATAGCGAGGAGCAGTTAGCTCGTAATAGAGGGACATAAGAAAAACATGTGCGGCAAAAATGTCCCTCTGTGATGCTACTGTCAGCATGCTTTAAGCTCCAAGTTAATGATGTTATCTGCAGAACACACTCAAGCCTTCGAACGACACACACACACACACGCACACACACACGCTTCCTCCTATTGGCTTTGAAGTCGCCCTCCGTCATATTTCCTCAGTTTAAGGGCAGCGTTAAAGCAAATAAAAACACATTAGCCTCTGAATCTGGACTATTGAGTGAGTGACCATTAGGTGCTTTAGCTCTCCACTTACAATATGCCGTTTTATTTAACCTTGGCTATGAGATTTACTGGTTTTGCAGATTAAACAAGCGTCAAGGAAAAGCACCACGGGACAGTGCTCGCTCATAAAACCAGAGTGTGTGAAAGAGAGACAGGCAAAGAGAGAACAAGAGGCAGAGAAAGTTATGGTTTCTCAGTCTCTCTCTCTCTCTCTCTCTCTCTCTCTCTCTCTCTCTCTCTCTCTCTCTCTCTCTCTCATTTCTTCTCTCTTGTTTCTTCCTTTCATATATGTATATATATATATATATATATATATATGTATATATGTGTGTGTGTGTGTGTGTGTGTGTGTGTGAGAAAAGGAGAGAGAGAGAGAGAGAGAGAGGAGGCGAGCAGTCTGCCAGGAAAGTTTATAATGCTCTAAAACCTGCCAGGCACTAGCTGTTATATATAAAGCCTGTAAATTCGCTGGTTAATGTGCCAACGGTCCGCTTCGCGTCTCTCACAATCTCTTATAGCGCAGAGCAGAAAATGACAGAGGGAGACACCTGGGTTTACAAACAGACAGACCGTCAGTCTCAGGTTCAACCTCAGCCAGCCTTGACTACTGCACCCATCCTGCCACACACACACACACACACACACACACAGATGTAACAGTTTCTCCATCCTTCACCTCCACTGCCATGACATTATTTCCATGCGCTCCTATTTTAAAACTGCTGTTTGTGTTAAAATAAACAATTGGAATTTTTTTTTCAATAATTGATATAAGCATTATTACATTACAGTTTCCACATGCTGTGAACTTGTTGCATTCATGTGTGTGTCAGATGTACAAACAGACAAACAGCTTGTATGGTGATGAGCTTTATGATCAGACACATGAGCATCTGTTTTATGTCTGGCTATATAGATTTGGGGGCCTGTTATTGCGGTTAATAATAAAGAAAATACACATTAAAGTTTGCTAAAACTGAAAGGGAAGTGCGTAAATTAGCAAATAATACAGATAATCACACTTTTACAGTAGTGAGTTTGCATGATGGTTGACTTAAGTAAGACAAAAAAACCCAACAAAATTATGTCGCTGATGACTGGTTTACAGTGTTAAAACTCTAATTGGCTAAACGATGTGTAGGATGCTGACAAGGACATGAGGAGAGTGATGCATCAATTGATTACTGAGTGGCACAAATGGGCCCCCATATGGCTGCTCATTAAAAAAAAAAAAAAAATCTACACAGCAGTTGCACCACCAAAATTTTAAGCAAGTAGACTGTCATATGCTGCGTGTTGTGAGCTATAAGAGCAGAGAAAAAAACAATCACAACGTAATATCTACAGGTCCTCCCCCTTTCCATGACTTTCCCGCCAGATTTCAGGTGTCAAATCCCCCCTCCTCCGCCCCCAGTAGCGAAAGTCCAATAATCGCCGACAGCACATGAATGCAACAACAGCAAGTCCCAGTGTGGTGTTTTGTCACGCAGCATGCAGAGTGTGTTTGGCTGCTTGTCTCTCACAGGCAGGTGCTGCCGACCTACGACAGCCTGGATGAGCCGTCCGTCAAACGCATGAGCACCATCTTCACCTCGGCCCTCAACGTAGTCACCATCTTCTACATCACTGTGAGTGGGGGAAAAAAAAAAACAAAAAAAAAACATGCACTTCCACGCACAACCTGCCACCGCCATCCACACCGGTCACATTTTTGCCTTCTGTCACTGCTGTCACATGGAGACGGTGATTTGGTGTCCTCTGGTGTCCTTTTTTTTTTTCTAGAATTCAGTGCCTCAAAAGTTATTAAATATTCTCAGCAGCTATTTTTAATGTCTGGAAGTATTTCTACTTCTCAGAAAACTTGTGGTGAAATTTGACCTTTTAATCTTTGAAGGCTACGTCTCCATAAGTCAGCATAACAAGTCTGATGCATGTGCACACATTTCCATTTAGAAAACAATACGAAACATAATCACCATTCTAAAATACAGCTTTATATTCAATATTTTTGCTTACTCCTTTTTCCCCCTAACCTCTCTGTCTCTCTCTCTCTCTCACTCTGAACTCTCCTCCTCTTCGCAGGTGGGCTTCTTCGGCTACGTCAGCTTCACCGAGAACATCGCGGGCAACGTGTTGATGAACTTCCCGTCCAACCTGGTGACAGAGATGATCCGGGTGGGCTTCATGATGTCCGTGGCTGTGGGATTCCCCATGATGATCTTACCGTGTCGCCAGGCCATCAACACCATGCTTTTTGAGCAGCAGGTGAGCCACTTATACGCTTCCTATTCTGTAAGGGGTTATAAAAAAGGGTTTGAGGCTAGTTTACACGCTCAGCAAGTGTTTCCAAACTTTCGGCTTGTACTGTATATATTAATTGAATTGAATATATTTGTTTTACAGTTTAAACTCACTGCGTCATTATTGTGGCACTTGCATCCTCTCTCTCTCTCTCTTGCACAGTTTGACAAGAGTAAAAAACAGAAGTTTGTCACTCCCTGTAAACAGAGCTCTCTCCAAACACCTGCCATGTAACTTAAGTGTGACGTCAATCGAATGTTTATCGTATCCAGGAACACAAACACAACTGACTTGTTAAAATCCTGTGACACTATTTTATAATGTAGTTTAGAAGAGCTTCTCGCATGTACACTGTTGGATTTCTTCTATAAGGGGGAAGAGGAAGCCCTACATGTGTGTGACCACTAGTTTGATTAGTACTATTGGGCAATATGATGATAAGAAATGAGGATATATTGTAGCATGACCTCAACATGTCAATGATTTTATTCTTCTATTTTTGTCCTGTCTCTCTCTCTCTCTCTCTCTCTCTCTCTCTCTCTCTCTCTCTCTCTCTCTCTCTCCTCTCTCTCTCTCTCTCTCTCTCTCTCTCTCTCTCCTCTCTCTCTCTCTCTCTCACATTTCTCTGTTTTCTGTCTTACAGCAGAAGGATGGGACGTTCGCTGCCGGGGGATACATGCCTCCTCTGCGCTTCAAGATGATCACCCTCTGCATTGTGTTTGGCACCATGCTGGGAGGCATTCTCATCCCCAATGGTACATCCTGTGTGTGTGTGTGTGTGTGTGTATGTGTATGTGTATATGTGAGAACAATCAGGCATGGATTGAATGGAATGAAATTGTGTGTGTATGTGTGAGTGTGTGTGTGAGCTCGCTGACTGGAGGTCTTTAAGGTGCATGTGTTCCTTTATGTGGGCGGAGTAGCTGGGGAGCTTTACGACGTGTGTGAATGTGACTTTACGAGTCAGTGACTGTCACACTCTAACACAGTCCTTAAATCAGGGCCCTAACTTTTATCTCCTTTTAGACGGCAGACAGGAAGATAGGGCTATTATTCTCTCAGACTCTTTTCATTCTCACAAACACACACACTCACACAGACACACACACACACAGATCAGAGTACACACTAATGCTGGCTCTCTGTCAGCTTCTTTGAGTCTTTTCGTCCCTCTCACAAACTGCTCCAAAATGGTGGCGATGTAAAGGTTAGCATGAGTTTATGTTTTATTCATCCTTTTATAGGGTGGCTGTTTGTTAAACTTTTAAATTGGGTGGACACATGGAGACACACACACACACACACACACACACACACAACACACACACACACACACACAGCAGGTTTGGCTGGCCCTTTGTGTATCTAATCAGGCTAATAGACTGAGGAGAAGGGAGGTAAGGACCCTGGGGAGAATGGACACTAAATCTGAGGGAGACAATATGGTGTCCGTCCTCTGGATGAGCGATGGGTTTCCGGGCCAGACGCCCAGCCAGCCTGATCCTCAGACACAAGGGTGGGGCCCAGGGCTTTGCCGCTGCCAGGAGAAGGGTGCCATGGATGGGAGCCTGGGGCCGGGGCGGGTGTTGTTTATGAATGGCAGAGGCAGGTATGAATGGAGCTAGCGATAGGGAGCGTAGTTTTGGGGAATTGCTTTAAGAAAGAGATGCGGAACAGTGCGCTCAGCGGGACACAAACCCCTCAGCTCCGCCAGTGTTGGTGACATGCTTCGCACAGCAGTGGTTCCCCTCACATTCCCAATCAGATGGGCCCAATTAGCCCTTCGTCAACACCACAGATCATGTTCCAGATGTGTTTATTTGAATTGATTTTGTTAAGTCAACATTATATAAAAGTGGACATTGTTACAATAATTTTTCATATAATTAATTTCTCAGTGTTTTAGGTCATTTTGGTTAAGCTCACTTGGAGTAGCAGAAGCTGGATCTCTCAACAATTTACCCATTACTTTAAGCTAATAATTTAAACACTATGTGTGACTTTGGCTAATTATTTCATTTGTTTATCCATTACGTGTAGCTAATTATTTTAACTGTTCATGCATTACTTCAAGCTAATTATTTCAACAGTGTCTGGGTTACTTTAAGCTTGTAATTTTAGCTGTTAATGTATGACTTTTGGCTCATTATTTTAGCTAATTATTTTGACTGTTTCGTGGTACGTTTAACTCATAATTTATAACCATTTATCTCTTACTTTTAGCTAAAAATTTCAATTATTTATCCATTACCTTTTGCTAACTTTTCACCTGTTTAACAACCATACACTCTGGTAACTGCAGAAATACCCACTGCTCTACAGGACAACAAGATAATCCCCATGAATCTCTTCTGCTTTTGTTTCTCTCCTTAGTGGAAACCATTTTGGGTCTGACTGGAGCCACCATGGGCAGCCTCATCTGCTTCATATGCCCCGCTCTCATCTACAGAAAGATCCAGAAGAATGGCATCATCTCTCAGGTTAGAGAATTTTCACTTCCTTAATCATTTGCTCATTGGAAAAATATGTTTATTCAATGTTTTTGACCTGTTGTGCCGCTACTCGTTCTCTCGTTCCTGCAGCTGGTCCTTTGGGTGGGTCTGGGCATCCTCCTGGTCAGCACCTTTACCACCCTCTCGATCTCAGCCAGGAGTCCCGGGGTCAAAGTTCAAGCTCCTCCTCCTCCAGCACCTGACAAGAACAACCTGCCGCTACCAGACCTCCCTCAAATCCACGGTAAAGATCATGACCTGCACTAATGGCTGGCATTCACTTACCCACTTGATGGACTGTGGATGAAAGTGGTTTACTAATGAGCCATGGAAACATTTACCTCAACGGGGCCAGAGTCAGGGTTGTCTGCGGCGTCTGAGATTGGACAGCAGTGCTGCATGTAATTATTTCATGCAAAAGACACCGGTGGCAGGAGAGACATATTTACTTCTCATTTTATTTTCAAAGTCATGGATCGCAGCACACTAAAAGAGGAACTTAAAGAGAATGTGAGCCAGTAGCAAGGGGCCAGAAAACAAAAGCACAAAGCTACAGTGTAGAGAGAGAGAGAGAGAGGGGGAAAAAAAGGGGGGGGGGGGGTGTCTTTCATCTCTGTAAGAAGAAAAGATGGAGACAGACAGAGTGACTGATAGACAGACAGGCAGAGTGAGGAGATAACCTCTTGATAATATCTGAGAGCAGCGCTGAGTGCTTGACATTGATGGAGCGAGAGTGATGCCCTTCAAACTCCAGCAATTTTTTTTCTCTACCCCTCTACCTCTGTTCATTTCTACAACCCCCCCCCCCCCCCAAAAAAAAAAATACATTGTCTACATCCCTCCCTCCCCCTCCCCCTCCACATATCTCCTGTGGCAGCTATAAAATGCCTGCAAGCTCTGACTGTATAAAGGGACGGGGTTGATATGGGTACGGGGAGGGTGCTAGGATGCAGATAGAAGAAAATGGAAATGAGGAGAGAGGAAACCTATGAGTATGAAGGGGAGTCCAGACAGCTCCTCATCCTCACCCTTCAGTTTCACTTCCTCTCCGTTACCCCCATCATTCTCAACACATTCTTTCCTCCCATCTTTGTGAAAATGAAACCCATGTGCACTGACATCCACACCCATTTTCCTGTTTGTCACTTTTAAATTTGAATCAATCTCCCTTTTTTCCTCTTCTCTCTCGCTCTCTCGATCTATTATACCTTACCGATTGTGTCAGTCTCGCTATTATCAGTGTTTGCTGCCATCTAGTGGAGCTGCACGTCAGAAATACGACCACGTGAGATATTCCTGGTTGTTATTTTGTTTTAATGTTCGCGGTTAATGTGCACAATAAACATCACTGTAGAAGAAAATAAAGAATAGACGTCAGAGCTAGTATTAAATATAATGCAACACAACAATGTAATATTTCTCAAGACGAGAAAATACTGGAATAAATGAGCTGTCACATTTATGGTTCTTTAATTTAGTTGCAGTAATGTGTCTCATATTTTTCAGACTGACTGTGGAGGCTGAGAATATGTAGGAAAATTAAAAAGCCCATCAGCAGCAGTACTAAAGAAGAGTAAAAAATATCCCACTAAAACGTCAATTTTATGGTTTTATAAATCTGTGAGTAAAGGAGGAAACAGAGTTTGGCAAAAGGATTTCAGAAATATGCTGACATGACATTTTCATAGACATCCATCGTCAGTAGTTTGTGTTATAAGTGGTTATTTTTATTCGTGTGTCTGCATATAGACATGGCGCCGAACAAGAAGCCAGTGGAGATAGAAAAACCAGACCTCCCAGCTGTTGAGGTGGTACAACCCGTAAAGAGGGACCCGGTGGAACCCCCCCAGATTAAAGGACCAGTGGAACAACCTGAGAAGAAGAAGAAGGAGGAAGAAGTGCAGTTGGATCGTCCCGACGCCGGTAAGGAAACTGAACCGAGGTTTGAATTTGAGTTTGTTCCTCAAGTGAACTGTGTAAAAATGAGCGATGTCTCGTCTGTTCACACAGGCGTTGCGGTGCCAGAGGCAGAAGCGCATCGCCATGAACCACCCATCCCTCATGACGAGGTCCAGGTAGACACAAGAAAGAACAATGCAGAGCTGGAAGAGGACAAGAAACAGCCGGTCAACCCTGCAGGAGGAAACGAGGAAGAACCCGATAGAGTAGAAGAGCATGCTGTGGAGGTAGAGGCAAAAAAAGAGCCAAAGGATGAAGAGAAACTGAAGCCCGTACACACGGGTGTGAGGAAAGAGGAAGTGGACTTGGGTGGCGGTGAAGTCCTGTCCCATGAGGAGTTGGAGAAGCCGGTCGGGGACGCGGGCAAAAAGAGAGATGTTCCCTCGCTGAAAGAGGCAGAGAAGCTAGATCCTGTGAAAGATGTTGGAAACGCAGCAGCTGCAGTGGAACAAGGCGACAAAGTGGACAAAGCTGAAGTTGCTGCAGGGAAAAGTAAGTATTTGTTGCTGTTCAAAGCCCAAAGACAGTTCCAGAAAAAAATGCAACACCTTGGCCTTGTGATATTTGGTAACCCCTTCAGTTCCAGCTCCTGAAGGAGAGCATCGCCCCGCTGCGGACGATCCTCCCGCCGCAGACAGCAAAGATGCAGCGGACGAGAAGATGGAGGGTGAGTGGAGAAAAGTTGTGGAAGTCAAGATTTTAGGTCTTTCAAATTCTGTGATTAGAATTAGAAAAAAAAAAACAAGTTGCAGTGCAGGACATTTCTACAATTAATTGGATGTGGTGTCATCTAATACGGTTTGATAGGAAAAACATGAACAGTTTGGGCATCTGTCACTTGGAATTAAAAGCTTTCAACAATCATATTGCTAAAAACTTGTGAATACCAGTCTCTCCAACAACAATAGACTCCATAGACCAGAATGCAACACAGCTGCTGCCTTGTGAGGATAATACTGTGGCCTCTGTTAACAGTAAGGCCCGACACATGACTTGCTTTCTGTTTAGCCTTAAGTGGAAAAAAAAAGACCTACTGTAGTGACTTTAAATTGAAATACAAGAGATAGAGGCAGGCTGCAAGAAAGTGGGCACAAAAGAATAAATTACAAACACTTTCTTTAATTGGCTGATTCAGGGTGTATCTTAACACACTTTTTAGGATTTATCTGTGGTCTCCTCATCTCACTTTGCTTGTTTCATTAATGTGATCTCATCTCTTTGATCTCTTCTTGCTTATTGTACCTGTTTATTATATTTGTCAAGGTACAAATGGTGTTAAAAAGCAGGAGAGGTATTCAAATCTGCTTCTTTCTCCTACTTCCTGACCCTTGCTTGATACACTCAGCAGTCTTTTTTGGCTTTGGTTGACTTTCTTATTCTGTTGTTTACTTTTGCCCTCTCTCTCCTCCTCCATCTTTACCCCTTTTGTTCTTTCTTTTCTCTGCCGGACTCCTATCACAGTGATAAAAAAGCTGGTTGCAGGTATGAAGTCCCTCTTGCCTCTTCTTCTCTTTATCTTGGTCTGTTGCTCAGATTTTTCTGTAATTCACACAGTGGGCCATTTATCTGTTAAGTTTATAGAGAATTCTATATACATGTAGTTATATATATTTGTGTTTCTATCACATAGTTAAATAATGCACTCACCCCATCCTCTAACATAGTTCTCACTCTTAGTTTGAATGGATCCGTGTTAGTGCAAAGCCATAGAGGATTATTGTCTACCCCCCGCCCTCCCCCTTCACCTAGAGACTGGCCCTAGATCATCCTAACTAAGCTTTTTACAGAACCCTAACTTCTGCAAAGTTCTCAGAACAGCTTGTGACTTGTTTTTAATTCAATGTGTCTGTCTCTATGTAGAAGGCCAGCTGGACCACGCGGTGCTACTGCAGGTGATCAAGCAGCAGCAGGAGCAACAGAAGAGACTTCTCGACCAGCAGGAAAAACTGCTGGCTGTCATAGAGGAGCAACACAAGGAATTCCACCAGAAACAGCCTGCTGGTGAGTATAACGCAGAATGTTTCACGGATTTTTAGTGCACGCACATAAACCGAGAGAGCGCGGTTATTAGAAGTGGTCGTTGTGTTCAATTTAAAATTGATTTTGAAGTGTTTATTACTTAAAGGTGCTGCTCAAGAGGGTGAGGCAGAGAAAGGCATCCAGGAACACTTAGAGGTGATGGAAGGTGGAGCAGCAAAGCCAAAAGACTCTGGTCTGGCCTCAGACATGAAGCAGCCCAAGGACGAAGCTGGAGCAGTTGAGTCTAATGCCCAGAATCAAGTTCAGGTCAGGGATAAGGTTGCTGAGGTTGTGGATGCTAAAGTAGCTGCTCCAGCAGCTTACAAAGAGGATGACCCTCCTAACCCTGTTGGACCCGGAGGAGAATCCCATAAGCAGGTAGAGCTGGGGGCGAGGGGAGTGCCACTGGGAAAGAAACCTGACGACCATCAGCTTGTACCTCAGAAAGAACAGGTAGCCCAACTTAAAGATGAGGAAAGCAACCTAGATGAAGAAAAAGAGAAAATAAAAAATCTCAGAAACGAAATAATAGAGAAAGAAGTTGAAAAGGTGTTGGAGCAGGCAGAAAAAGAAAGGATAGAAAAAGAGGTGCAGATAAGATTAGCAAAAGAACGACTGGAGAGGGAGAGACAGGAGAAGCTGGCCAAAGAACTAGAGAAGCAGAGAGCTGAGAAAGAGAGGATAGAGAAAGAAGTGCAGGCAAGGGTGGAAAAAGAGCGACTAGAGAGGGAGAGGAGAGAGAAGCTGGCCCGAGAACAGGAGCTGGAGAAAAAGACGAAAGAGAAACTCGCACAGGAGAAGGCTTCAGAAGAGAGACACCAGCAGATTCAGAAAGAAGACAATGAAATACATGAGAGAGCGAGGAAAGAAGAAGTGGAGGCGGAGGAGGCACGAGAGAGGCTGGCCCAGCTGCAGAGAGCCGTAGAAGCCAAAAACGCTGCACAGGGGGCCCAGAGAGAAGACGGCGAAGCTTTGAAGAAAGGAGGAAGAGACCTCAAAGAGAAAGTCGGCGCTCCTGCGGATCCCAGGGAGGGCGCGGACGACGGGGCCATCAAAGCCGAGGCTCACCCCCAGGGCTCCCAGGAGAAGGTGAGGGACCAGGGAGAGATGGATCTAAGGCGGAGGCGCAGGGAAGTGGGACCCAGAGAGGATGGAGGGCCCCCGGAGAAGCCCGGCGTGCCCAGGGGGGTGCCCGGGCTGGAGCCCCTGCTGGAGCTTGGGGGCTCAGACCTGCACGCGGCCCTGGAGGAGCAGCTACTGGCCGGGGCGATGGTGCACACAAGGCAGATTAAGCAAGTCTCAGCGGATAAAGAGGAGAAATAACACACACACACACACCACGGATTCTCACTTAATTGTTGGACAGCAAGTTGAACACATACTGTGTACTTTCTACAGAACCTCCTGATACTTTGGACCATGATATTGTTGCCTTACAGCCTCTCCTGCCTTCAGAACGTTATGGACAAAGGACCATTTTTCTTCTTTTCTTGATACTGTGTAACAAACTAATCACAGCATCTTCAGTAGTCCAAGTGGTTGTTTGCTGTGTGCAGTTTGTATCAGTCTGGAAATAACCCAAAGTCTTTATTAAAGAGCAAAGAGTATGTAAATATTAACTTATTTTTTTCTTGTGAGGGGAGAATTTTGAAGACATTACTTACTTAAAAATGTACATAAATCTATGCAAATACAATTCTATGGAGTGCATTAAGGGGAAAAAATATCATGTTTGTATGTGAGTCACTTTAATTCCCTTTTTTTCCTTCATTTACCAGCTTGTAGTGTCTTTTTGTAGAGTGTGTTTGTGCGATATTTTCTCCTGTGCTGTTTTTTTGTTAAGTTCAGGTCAGTTTGTGTGTTCATGAATATTGTAAATCTTTGCGATAATGTTCCTTTTTATTTACCACACATTGAAAGCAGTGTGTTATTTCAGTTGAGAGCAACTGTACTCTGATTCTTGCTGGAGCTACAAGGTATAGTATAGCGTAGCCTTAATGTTTGATAAACTGTACAATGAAGCAGCTTGATTCAGACTGTCTGGGTCCATGACTCTTAGTAATCATTCCGTTTTCAGTATCTCTTCCCTGTTGATTTTTTTTTTCAGTGCCTTGCAATCCATATGCTGCAGTCGTGTTTTATCAAAGGAAAGGTTTTTCTCAATTTGTGGTCTTTTGTTTGCTTCCACTGGGCCTCTCTTGCTGTAAACAGTACAGTAATTAGGAGGAAATAAGATCCAAGGTGGAAGGAAATGTTGACTTTGTTTGTAGTAATCCAGCTTCTCTGAAAATTCCTCCATCAGTCAGCACTTGAACATATGTTGGATCTTTTCTTTTTACAAGAGGCTATTTTTCTGACTATTTTTCTATGTGCATTGTTTTTCTGTACATTTTGCTGATAAGAATGAATAAAATATATATTACAACCATGGCTATTGGTCTATGTTCAGACAATAAACAAAATCAGAAGTTTTTATTTTTTTTATTCACATCTTTACATTACAGAGTTGTACGGGTCGTTTGCATAAGGAATAGTATTACTACTTAAAAACATATACTTTCTCTATTGCAACAATATGCAAAGACACATTCAGTTCATTCACAGCTACAAGTAGTGCAAGTGCTGTTTCATCAACATAAGAGAGAATTCATGCAGTGTCACAAGTTCACTCAACATGTGTAAATTAAATATCTTCTCCCACAGCACTAAACAGCTGATATTTGAGGTCACTCTGTTGAATCCACTCCTCAATCCAGGATGCTTTCCTTTCATTTAGCCTTTTTCTTGGCCTGTAAAAAAAGGAATGATGAGCACATATCGCCATTTAATGTGACCAGCGGAGAGATTGTTGACTTCATCACTTACTGCATTTGCAAAGCAGGACTTCAGTGCTTGAAATTCCTTGGCACACAAGTCCTTCTGCAGTTCCTGTCTGCCTGTCGTGGTAGCTGCCACACACTTTCCATAAACTGTTGCCTGAATCACGCAAGATGACATCAGATATAGTCAGTCAGACAATGACAGTTCTCTTTCTCAGTGACTTTTTTTTTTTTTTTTTTTTAGAGGATTGCAGGTAAATTGACAATAAAAATCACTTAAATATATTCAGCACACTGAATTGTTCCATTTCTGTTGAATTGTACTTATTTTATCCTTATATAACATATTTTTAATACATTTTCTCTCTGTGTAGCACGAGAGGGCTACATCTACATTTCACTGAACAATCCTGTTTTATATTAGGGCAATAAAGCTGAACCTACCCGCTCCAAGCAAAGCCCTCGCCCAAATATATGCAACAATATCTTAAGATTAAATAAATATATGCAGTATTGATAACTAATCAATGAATATGACAATCAAGCAGTTATTACAGCCCCTGGGAAGTTATTACTAAATCTTCTTTTGGGTGAAGCTAGAAGACAGAAAGGCAAAATAGCACACTGAATGTCTCAGTAGGATGAAGTTAAACATTTGTAATAGTATAAAGTAGTGTTACTACAACCAATAAGAAAGCTAAATACTGAGACACACTGAATAGGATTTGAGTAAGCCCCTGAACAAAGCAGAGCCAGACTGGCCAGTCCACAGCTAGAATGATTATGAATTATTAATAAAGGGTTAAATGTTTCACACTTTCTGATAAGTCATCAGATCTGCAGTTATAAATGATTATAAGTCATTAATAAAGGGTCAATGTTTTACATGTTCTATGTCATCAGTGCTGCAGTCATACTTAAATAATTAAAGTCTGCCGTTATGAATGTTAATAAATGGGCGCTCTTTCTTTCTTTCTCTCTCTTTTTTTCTTTCCGTGCAACCAAAGACCTTCATTGTCTGACTTTACGAGGTGAAAATAAACCTGGTGGCTGTGAACATCTGAAGCTGGCTGTATGTTAGAGACCTATTCGAATTCATATTAAATTAAGTTTTTATCTTGTCAGTCGGTTTTCAGTGAGTATCATACGCAGCTAGCCAGACTGTTTTTTGTATGAAGTGATCACATTTTAATTGCTAAGATGTGACAGCATCCCAGCCCTCTTGTTGTCAGTACTCACCTCTCCCGCACACTGCGCAAAAAGTTCCGGGAAAAGTCTTAATTTCTCCCGGCTGCGAGTCCACACATTTGAACCAGACATGGTGCCGTTCAAGCAGGTAACAGCTGGTCCGTTAGGCTTTCAAGCCAAATGACGAGCACGATAGAGAACAGGCAATAACCCTGCAACCGTTGTTGCTTCACAATTAACGTTAATGTAGTAGAAAATTTACAACGCTTTTAAATGAAAAACACATATCAACGGGCAGACAGGCGAGCGCCATATTGTTGACCCTGTCATCAAGGAAACGTGCGGCCGAATGTTCGACAATGTCATTGGCTCATTTCCTTGCCAATCAAGGCATGAGTGTTAGTTTTATTGAAGCCGATTCGTTGTTTTCCGACCTTTAGGCGTAACCAGAAAGCCAATAAAATATCTAACTGTGCTATTTGACGTTTTCCGATTGGCTAGCTGTCACCGCAAGCCCCGCCTCCCCCCTCGTACACTGGAGAGGAAGATGAGTAACTAGCCAGGACTGCTAAATCATGGCCACATTTATGGAACGATTAGCTTTTCTTCAGAAAGTAAGTACTGTTTACAGTCATTAGTAGTGGGGAAAACAATTAAAAGCTGAGGGGAGCACGATGAATATGACGTAGCCTTAATGTGTCTGTTTGAAGCTGTTTAGCTGTGCCATCATTAGCTTTGCTAGGGATTTAGCCTGCTAGCTAACAGCATGAAGAAACACATTTGGCATGTTTATCTGCACATCCCAGGTTTGTTTTTATTAAAATATTACAGCAGAAGACATGCATGAATCAGTTTTAGCTGTCAAGTTTGGGGGGAATTAAACTGGCAGTCACACCCTGGTGTCGTGCCAAGTTTTGTGTCCATTTCAGACTTCATTTCAGTTTTGTGGACCATACAGTTGTCATGGGATACACACGTTTACACAGCATTGTCACTGTCAGCTTTGAACTTGTGTGATCTAGACTGTTGTCCACCATCGCTCTCTCCTTACTGAAGGTCCCGACTTTGATGAAGGCCACAGCAGATGATGAAAACCCATGTCCTGGCTACCTTTTCCAAGAGATTGGAAGTATCCTTTGGCAGCATCATATGTGCCTCATCTAGCAGTCCTAACTCTGCTGTAACTTCTGAAAGCCATGCAAATAATATGTGGGCTCACATGACTCATTTCAAGTAAATTAATTTAGCTGATAGCTGTATAAAATGGTTAAAAATTACACTTATTATCTGGATTAAAGTGTGGATAAGCTTATGGAGCAGAAATGTAATGGTAACACTATGAACATTATGGTTGAAAGGGGTTGAAATGGCTGAAATCAAAGCTCAGAGATACATGTCATGAGAAGTGTTCAGTGAAAATAATCATAGTTATAATTATAAAAGAAAAAACATACATCCTTAATATCAATTCAAGAGTTAATGAGTTGCTATTAGTGACATTTTGAGTTTATTACACTACATGGTCATATCCTTGACCATCACACTGTAGAAATCTCCCATGAGTCTTCAGGTTGTGGTCAGTGTTTGTTGGAGTATCTTCTGGAGAGGCTGCAGGTGGAGTCCTGTCACGTCAAACTCAAGGTGAGAACGAAGCGTTATTACTCACAATTCGTTCCATAAAATTGCATTATTGTTGTCGGTCTATGAGTAACTCAAGAGTTTATTCCTGCTCCTGGCGTTTGAAGGTGCTGAAAATCTTTGTCCATCTCTGCGGCCACGGCTCCAACCATTTCCTAACAGAACTGAGAAGGAATTCCACCTTCATCCAGCAAGCATCAGGTTAGGCATTAGTCACTTTGAACTGTTAGCTACATTGAACTCTTTGCAATCTGCGGCTGCTCTGTCACCTGAATATTGATTTTTGGCTGTTTTTGCTCTCTTAAGTTTACAGCGGCCCTCCTGATCCCATCCACGGCACAGCATTGTACCAGAAAGTGAGAAACACGGCACAGGTGAGACATACAGAAGATTCAGTCTCATCATCATTTCAATACAAGTCATAAATCTGTGACAGCAAGGCAAACACACTCAGTTTCTTACTTCTCCTATTTGCAGGAAGTAGCACGGCTGCTTTTCACAGATATGATTCCGACCAAAAGCGGTGTCGCCCCGCTCAACATAGCCGCCCAGACAATGGGTGAGTAATTAAAAAAAAATGTAACGTAATGAAGACGACCATACACCGCAAACTCTGTTGAATAACACTGTCATGTAGGATTGGGGTTTAAATCCAAATCCACCATTGAATCAAATCACTGGATTCCATAAATACAATAGGTTCCCTGTGTCTCTCCATTCAGGTATGGGCTCAGCAGCTTCCCACAGGTCAGGAATGCAGGGATTTGGATACAATCCAGGGAAGCAGGGGACAGGTGAGTGGCACCATTACCTCCATCACGATTCAAACAAATCTCTTCTTCAGTGTGCATTACTGTACCTTTTAATTTCTGTACCTGTGGCTGTCAGCAGGCAGTGACACCCTGTTGGATAAGATCCAGAAAGCTGCAGAGGTAGTGGCCAGTGCTGTCCTTCCCCCAACTGAGCACCAGGGCATCCGTCTCCATGACAACCATTATCGGGCCGTAGTGGCACCCTCTGCGCCCATAGAGGTGGCCGTACCAGCTTGTGCCTACACTCTACCTGCTCGAAGACCAAAAGGTGAGACATTTTTTAAAATATTTTTGTAATATTTGATTTGCACACACATAAGACTGCATAAAATTCAGATAAAACAAAGAAATATATGAAAAACAATATGTATAGACATGATGGAAACATGGGCTTATGTTGGGTTTATGAAGTTTGAATCTCAAATCTTTCAAGTGTGAAATACAGATATGAATCATAAATGTTCACAGTGTTACCACTACCTACAGCAGTGACCCAGCGGTGCCCAGGGCAGGTGGGAGGTGGCTGGGAAGAGACGGACAGCGGCAACAGCTCCTCTCACAACTCCTCTCAGGACATCGCAGCCAACAGCCGCGCATCTGTGGGCAGCAAGTCAGCAGGCACCGGCAGCCAATCAGGAGCCAGTAGAGAAAGCAGTGGGGACCTATCTGAGCGGTGAGTGGAAGAGTCAACCAGTGACGTTTTAGAGCCAGTAGATTTATCTTGGAACGTCCTGTGTAGGGTTACGTCATGATTTCTAGGTCGCTGTGTGCAAATTAAATTGATCTATTGTTATTGTCACATCTCTCTCTTGCACTCTGTCTGATCTTCAGGGTGGAAGCCTTGCAGTTGGGGGACTGTGGCCAAGAGATGGCGCTCATCAGCAGACTGTCCGAAGGCTCCAAAGTTTTCCTGTCCAGAGAGGAGAGTCAGCACTTCATCAAAGAGTCAGTGCATCCAAAATCAGATTAAGAGATTCGCCTGATTCTCCCTTGTGTACTATATTATATGTCTGTTTTCTTTCCCTTTTAACACAGTGTGTAATTATTTGGATTTGTGGCCTGAGTCTTTTTTTTTTAAAAATCTGTCAGGTGCTCCATTCTTAACTGTGAGGTCGTGGTGGAGTTGCTCTCAAGCAGGCTTCAAGATCCCTCAAACACTGTTAGGATGGTAATAATGATTTACCCTCTATGTAAATGAAGGCTCATTTCTTAAAGATATTGTACAACCCTAATATATTGTTGTATTTCTCCAATCCTGCAGCGAGCACTGTGTGCCGTAGCATGCCTCATGACCTCTGACCTCCTCTCTCTGGAGCAAATGTTCATTGCTACACAGCGAAAGCTTCGTCAGCTAAGTGAGGGGCCTCCTGGACCCGTGGCCAACAAAGCCACTAAGGTATAAGAGAGACAGTGGGGGGGAGGGAAAGCTGCAAATATTGAAAACTGATAGGACACAACTAGAAAATATTTTTATCTTTTTTTTTTTTCTTCTTAACTCCTACCAGATTTTGCGACAGTTCGAGGCTCTCATTTGTGGATCTTTACATGCTACCAGGCAGGAGCAAGCTGAAACGAGCGGCAGCCATCAGGCAACATCTAATCAACTTCCTACATCCACATACTCAAACCCTTTATTATCCACCCACTCTGCTCACGACAAAAACCTCAAATATTATCAGGTGAAGGACCTCCAGCCTGATATCTCACCTGCAGATATCCATCAGCCATCTTCACCTTCTAGTCTGGCCCGCAGCAGTTCATCAGGGAAGCCGATGAATGACGACGACAACGAGGGGTCTCTCATTCAGCAAGTGTTAGCGCAAAGCCAGGTAGAGCCTGTCAGGACTGCTGAGGTTAAACCGGCAGCTGAAGATCAAGAGTGTAACACAGACAGGAGCTCTTCCCCTCCCTCTGAGCAGCAGAGTGAGCAGCCATGTGTTAGCAGACTGTCCCTGTTCAGCGGTATGGAGCTGGTGACCAAGGGAAGACCGCTGTGTGACAGGCCTCTCAGCGAGGGAGAGATATCCCAGACAGAGACTGATATGGAGGATGACACTTTAAGGGAGAATCAAGCTGCGGATACCTCCGACAGCGCAGTGGACTCGTCTCTACCTTGCATCAGTAAAACCAGTGAAGATGCTTCTTCAATTTGCAGTCCAGTCGTATCTGGTAGCAGCCAACCAGTATCAGCCTTCACATTTCTCAACTTTTGACCACAGAGAGACCAACTTTTTACAGCTGGAACTGTTAAACCAATGATGTCATCGAGTATTTCTTTTCAGAAATATATTGAATTGTACGAACGAACATGAGATCTGTAAGGTTACGATTAAATAGACAGCTTATTCACTCACGTTTGGGTTTTCCGTTCTTATCCGTATGGTGCCTCCTTGGTAGCTGTATTTTAGCAGCAGCTTGAGTCAGGAGAAAAAGATTCTTTTAAAGTATGGATGAGTGCAATCTTGCTGTCTGTTTGTGTCTTAATTTCTCACAAGTATTTCAAAAGTATGGTTGTCTTGAATTACAGGTTATTAATAACAGTTGCTTTATCTCAGGATTCCTTTTAGGTAACTGAAACAACTTGTACGCCTCTGCAGCACGCCATGAACCTCTGAGGGGGAGAATCCCTCCATGTGTGATTTGCACTACAATTGCTTTTCTTATGGACTCATAAACCTACAAATGAGAGTTGTCTTCCACTCTTTTTTTTTTTTGGTACTAAGCTATTAATTTTAATGTTAATGTTGTCTGAGTGTTAGTTTACAAATTATTTATTACGTCTAGCCTGTATTGATTAAAACACACTATGCTTATAAAACACTTGTTTGGGGAACTAATGGAGGAAATAATTATTGAGATTATTCTGTGTGTGTGTGTGTATGTGTGTTGGGGAGGGGGGGGGTGTACTGTCTTAGGCTAAAAATCTGCAGCATAATGCAAAATAACTGCAACTTCATGTCACCAAATAAAAACCTTCAGTATCTCACCATTGTTATTTCAGTTATATACTGTACTGCAGTGTTGAGTACTGTGGAATGTAGTATGCATTACAGGTCCAAATGCCTATCAGTATGAACAATGAATGCTATTTGTGTTTTGTTTGTTTGTTTGAGTGAACTCAAGCCATGCTGTTGCACATGTACAGTAAGAATGCTGAAGAACAATAAAACATGCTGTATTTTTTTGTTACAGCACTAACCATTACATAAATGTAACAGTGTATTTAATAAAACTGTAAATTTACCAGTGACATGTTGCAGACTTTGCTTTCAGCAACACTTTATTTCAATGTCAAATGATTTGGAAAATTACATAAAATATGAATCACTATCACATCTTATTTTTATTTGCAACACAGTGTACTGGTCATATTAAACCATCCATAAACCAGTATGGGTGACAGGCTTTATGACACACGCATACACACGATATGTTGAATGTTTAAAAGAAGTAAACACCTGGTAACTAATCTGGAGAGCCTTTTCTCAAGGGCTTGTTTTTGTTAGGAGTGCTTCGCTGAGCGCACCACTGACTGAGCCACAGACTCCTGCGCTTGCTGTCACAGCTCTATTATTAGCCAGGGTCTAATCTGAGGTTGGATTTTGGTGGTGAGGCTCATGAAGATTCTCTGTTCCGTTACCTTGATCCCACTGACCTACCACACCTAAATGTTCTTGAGTCATTAAAATAGTGAAAATTAACTGTAAAGAACAGTATCTAACTTTATGACTTTGGTTAGAGAAAACACATAAGGCCTAAAATGTTGTTTAACAGGATTGTTTTGGCAATGCTCTTTGGGAGTTAATCCGTTGGCCTCCATCAACAACTCCCACTTCACAGATACAAACATGCGACTGACTTCCACCCGGTTGAGAGTAAACAGAATGAGGAGTTATTGAGTAAAGTGCTTCGCTTTATTTAGTTTTGCAAGCACTTTGGATTATCACACTTTTCTTGTGATTAGCACCAATGAAAATGTCCACGCATCATCAACGCACGCATGTTAAGAGAATGATACCTCTTTATAAAGTGCACAGGTTGCGTGCACACACACACACACACCCACACACGCACACCCACACACGCACAAACATACATACACATCAATACTGCACAGTAAACCACAGTGGCTGGGCCATGGAAAGGCGGATGTGCTTATGGTCTTCACAAATGGTACATGGCAAGGTGGGGATGAGCCTTCATGCCCAAAATCTGTAAACCTCCCCACACATCATCCCCTTCCCCCTGACCCGAGTGTGTCGCTTGAGGCTTTCAAGGAGGGGCCATCGCGCTGCTAAAGTCAGCACTGATGGGCAAGGGACAAAAGGTCAGGACAGGGGTCACAGGTCACGGTCATGTCGAGCCCGGACGTCCTCTGGTCTGCAGACTGCTGAAGTGCGCCTCTCTCAGGACTCTGTTGATGTAGTCATAGGAGACACTGCTGCCGTCTCCATGGAAACCGTGCTGCAAGGAGCTGGCAGAGTCTTCAGGCTTTGGGCTGAGTGAGGACTGGGAGATGCAGTTGTTCTGGCTGTGTATGCACGGCCTGGTGGTGGCCACTATTGCTCTCTCTGGACTGCTGATCCCATTACTGCTGTCGCTGCTGGAAGACTGCAAACACACAACCAGAGATGGGCTTTGATATTCAGCCTTGTGGATAGATGCAGAAAGCTGTAAATAAAACATCCTGAGCTTTTCCTGGCATTTTAGCTGTGCATGTGCAATGCAGAGTCACATGTATTTATATGGTCTATCCATAAATGTCAGTGGCTTTACGTTATAAACAGAGATGTATAATAAATGACCGTAGCGCTCTTCTCTTTAGTATTGACCTTGATCACACATTCCAATCAAATCTGGGTAAACCCATGCCTGAGTGATGCTCTAAATATCTAAGAAAGGATCATTTCAGCCTCACCTCTGAGTCCAAATCTGACACAAGCAGGCTGGGACCTCCTCCTGACCTCTTGGCCTGAGGACTCAGCTGTTGGTCCTCCTCACTATCACAGCTACGGTGACGCTTCCTGTGAAAACAGGAATGGAAGAAGATAAGAGTATTGTAGAGTGAACATGTGAAGTGAAGGAGATAGTGTGACAGGAACGATGCAGAGAGAGAAGGGGGGTGGGGGGTGGAGGATTGGGCGGAGAAAGGCAGAGTACCAGAAAGAGGAGACCAAAAATAGCAACACACACACACACACACTCAGGCAGTTACATGATCAGACATGTGGCACTCCCATTATAAGAACACATTGATTAACATACCTTCACTTGGGTATATACAGAGCTGAAGGGACACAGTTTAAGTAAGTCCACTTCACTGTGTGATCAGACTATATTGTATGGTGGGATTAAGGCTATTATAATAAAATGCAAGACTCAAAATGTTGATTGTCAATCCGGTTATACAAGTATAATCATGATAAATACTTTGGCTGGGAGGCTATTTTACAGAAAAACAGTAAATACGTATGTATACAACAAGACAGAAATAAGATATATAAAGCAATAAAAATATATAAAAATATATATTTTGGGGGAAATGTATTCATTTAAAGATATATACATATATACAAACACACACACATACATACATACATACATATAATATATATATGTATATGTATATGTATATTTATATATATATATATATATATATATATATATATATATATATATATATATATATATATTTATATATATATATATATATATATATATATATATCAAGACAGAATAACGTGATTTAGTTACTATGTTGTCTTTTTAGTCAAGGTAACTGTCATACTGTATGTTATAATGAGTATTATGAGTGTGTAATAATGAGTATTGAAGAGCAAGATGTGTGAAAATGGCTTTAACGTTACCTGTTGTCAGTCAGCATTTCTGCAGTCTTGACGGATGTTGGCAAATATGAAGGTTGACACTCCTTGTGAGCCGTGACTTGTTTTAAAGCTTTGGTCGGGTTACAGCTCCACGACCATACCGGAGAAATTCAGTATGGCAAGCTCCCTCTCATCTCATCGGACGGTGCAGGATGTGAGAGTAAAGCCGGCTGAAGCTCAGATCGACGGCTGCGGTTGAGTTCAGACCTGTCACCGCTGCCGTTGTAACAGCTAGTTGTCAAGCTAACTACTTCAGCTAACTGACCTACTGCCGCCGCCGCTGCTCTATGCTAAACTTCTTCCGCTTTCGTATTCCGTCCACTTGCCGTTAATTGTGGTTAACGGTTTGCCTGAAACTCGACGACAATGTGACAGAAGAAACCAAATAAGTAAAGTTAAAGGTGAATTAAGGTTTAACGCTGTCAGAAGTAGAATAACCGACTCTTCGGCGTTGTTAAGTGTGTCATAGTGACGAGTTCGTCTTCGCTGAAGAGAAGAGCTCCACCCCTCTGTTTACATGACGTCACTAGTATAACCACCGAAGCTGCTTCCTGTGGTGGTGAACTCTGAGCTAAGATGTAATCTTGTTTTTAGGTTCTTTTTCCATGAGTTAGCTGACGAATTTATCGTAAAAGACGGTAAATATTTGATGTAATGTCGAGAATCGGCTTTTCTATTGTTTAATGGAAGAGTTGCAACGTGTTGTATGCTGACTAGATAGTTAGAAATCTCACAAGTCGTAATTAGCTTAAATGTGAAATACTGTTTATCTGCTGTTTGTGGACAGGCAGGTTTATATTTATATCTCTACACCCCCCTACGTTTGGTCTTTTAGACATTTTAGTTCGTTGGAATTTGGCTATATATTCTCATATTCCTATGTTGATTATTTTATATGCTTAAACTAGGGCTGCAACAAACATGTATTTTCGTGTTCATTTAATCAGCCGATTACTTCTCGATTAACTGATTAATTGTTTCGTCAAAATACCCGAATATTGTGAAAAATTACCATTTTTATTTTAAAATTCAACACAGTCTCTAACTTAAACTTATTTCAAACTCCCTATAATGCTGTAGCCTATAATAAAAACTTGTCTGCTCTGCTGCTGTTTTGTACAACTTCAATGTTGCAACTTATACTTAATTAAAACTTTGACTTATGCATTTCAACCTAACATGTGGTGTATTAACTGTCCTATGTGCGTTTTCCTTTGCTAGTAGCCTCCTGTGTGGATGGGTATAGGATACCATTTTTAGTCTTTTAATCATTAGAATCTATTTTTCACAGGTTACCAATGGGGCTCAGGTACCCATACTGCAGCAGAGAACAAAAGGGATGAGAATGATCTCTGCACAATAGAAAAGTAATGTTATAAACGAGTCACCTGTAGCCATCTTAATGCTGTATATCTCCTCCGCAGATGAAGGTGATACAACACTCTGTGGAGACACTGAAAACAGCTTTGGTCTCTAATCATCAGGATCTGGTTAAACTTTACAGTAAATACACAAAAGAAGAACGGCGTCTTCTGGAGGAAGGACTCCACCCAGGGCAACATGGTTCTCTTTTCCATCCTATTACAGTGCATTCTGACTCAGACTGGATTCCCGCCCACCCCGAGGATCCTCAAGACTTTGGGAGCTTCTACAGAGACCCTTACTGCAAGACTCCCAGTACTAGCCACAATACCATTTACATTCAAACTATAGGTTCGTTTTTTTAAGCTTTTGTATTCCTCACTTCTAGTGTGTGGGTGTCTGTGTGTGAAAATGTTCTCACAGCTTTAGCACCAATAAAATATAAATCTGCTTTTTACACGGACTGACATGGTACATAGGAAAGGACATGTAATAATGTATAACTCGTTTAAAATAAATCTATCATTATGCAAATGATACTGTGGTTTACGCAGATAAATGAGGCATGTATAGTATGGTTTACAGTTATTTCTGGACTCTATATGCAGCATGTCACACTGTTGTTAGCCTTAATTTCAATACTATGTTTCTTGTAGGCTCCTTTGGAGAGGCGGGGGCCCAAACAGACCAGTATGTGGAGTGGCTCAGAGAATACTGCCAGGCTTTCTTCTATGG
Source organism: Euthynnus affinis (assembly GCA_029490765.1). Classification (NCBI taxonomy): domain Eukaryota; kingdom Metazoa; phylum Chordata; class Actinopteri; order Scombriformes; family Scombridae; genus Euthynnus; species Euthynnus affinis. The sequence continues at coordinate 19,142,424 of CM055857.1, read as the reverse complement.
GCTTACTGTCAAGTTGCTGCCAGCGGTTACTGTTGCTGAAACAGGGTGCTCTTTCAGAATTAACAGTAACTCACACAACCTTCAGATCCTCACTGGTAAGTTTCTAAGGAAGTTTCTACTCTTATCTTTGGCAAGCATACAATCATACCATAGTCTCGCGACACCAGACAATCGGAGATGTCCGCCTACTGAAGTCCGGGGATTTCTAAACACACAGTAGTTGCTTGAACGGTGGCGAGTACAGCCGCTAACAAACCTACACCCCTTACACATTGTCAAAGACATGCCTTCCCAGAAATGATGCTCTCCCCCCATTCTCCTCTGTAGTGAACTGCATGTCACTGCCCCAATACAAAGGGCCACCCTAAATACTCCGGATTGTTTCTGCAATGCAGGGTTTTTTTTTTTTTTGAAACTCTCTAATTTTTTCTACCCAGTTTTAACAACAAAACATGGGAGATTGTCCTTAGTCTCTATGAGCAAAGTATTTAGAGGCTGAACTGTGAATCTAATCATACCATATCCATCCATGTTTGTCATTATTGTATTCTCTTGAAATTTAGGTGACTTGCTACGATTTCTGGGGAACAGGAAACCAAAAGATGCTTTTTGTATTGTTGGAATCACAATGATTGACCTCTACCCCAAAGACTCCTGGAATTTTGTCTTTGGACAGGCTTCTCTCAGTAAGGGTAAGGTTTTACAATGTCTTAACTAAGAAAATACAACTTTCTCAGTGATTAGAATGGAAACATGTTAGCAGAATACCACAGAAGAGGGAATAAGTAAATATAGTTTTATTAAAATCATTGAGAAAAATAATACACATATAACTGACTATCAGTACTCTTCTTCTTTTGTCATATGGGACATTTAGTTTCTGATAATGTAATGTGGTTGAGCAACCACTAGATGGTGCTGAAGTGAAATACATCCAGGAGAGATTTTATCTTCCTCACTGTTGATTCTTATCTGTGTTTATAGGAATGGGTGTCTTCAGCTTTGCCAGGTATGATGACAATTTCTACACCAGAAGTTATGCTGGGAGGCTGAAGAAACAGCTTAAGCTAAAGCAAGAGGACTATTCCGTGTTTGACGGGTATTACACTCCCCCCATCACCAGCATTCTGCTGCTTCGGTCGTGCAAGGTTACTAACAAACATGCTCCTCCTCTTACTCAGTTTTGGTATTATGAACTTTGGAGTGGTCTTGCCAAAGGTCTCTTTTTATCAATGTTAGTGATTAGAAGACTCAATATTAATGATGAAAACACTTCTGTGCTTGTGTTTGTTTTTTTTGGTCAGAAAACACAAACTTTAATCATTTCTTTCCAGACAATGACCCACGAGATTGGCCATATGTTTGGAATAAAGCATTGCCAGTGGTTGAACTGTGTCATGCAGGGCTCCAACCACCTGGAGGAGTCAGATCGTAGGCCCCTGGATTTCTGTCCCATCTGTCTTCGAAAGCTGCAGGTCTCAGTTGGCTTTCAAATAGCCAAAAGATATGAGGTGAAAAAAAAAAACATTTTTCATGAATAATAGTCCTATGTAAAGCAACTGGCAATACAGTGCTGCACCAGTGTCATAATATAGACAGCACTATCATCATATTAACCGGAAGACAAAGCATCATTAGATTAAGCCGCTTCAGCTGATTCTCTCATAGATTATAATGTACATCCTCAATAGTACAGGAGGACTAATCATGACATACTTCATGCCAAAATAGTTTTTGTTAACTTAATTTGGGTGCTCATTTACTTGGTCAGTGAGTTCAGTCTATGGGTCACATGTCAAATTAAGCCTGATTATTTCAACCCACTGTCTTGCATTTTATAGCACAGCACGAAGAATGTTCTGCCTGAGTTCAAAAGAAGTCTTTAAAACAGACTTTTAAGTTTAGATATTGATATTGAAGATATGATTTCACACTAAATTCACAATGACTGCTTGAATTTTAGCCATAACTGTATATTTCACTTACAGTGAGCATATACAGTTTTTCTTTTAGAAATTATTTTGTTTTGCTTATGTGCACTGTACCTGTTACTATGGTAACTTTACTGTACACTCTAGTAATTTGTTGCGACATGTACTCTTTTTTTTAAACTTTAATCTCAAGATTATAATGTAGTTCAACAAAAGATTAAGAGCAATCTTCACATGATGGAATTATTTACAGGTAGATGTTGCCAAATTTGCAAGAGATGCTCTTATTATTACTTATTTTGATTAAGGCTTACCAGAGGGTCAATTTTACTAAATGCATTGACATAGTTAGATCTATTTGGCTTTTTGTTCTCCCTAAAAGTGATTTGTCTGTTCATCAGGCCTTACTGCACTGGATGGATGAGGATCAGAGTCAAACATCCACACCAGAGGGGGCCTCTGCCTCTCAGCTCCACCTTCCCAAACCCACTGAAGCCTTTCATACATCCAAACTGTGGCTGTGCAGGTGTCTGGACATACTGGAAAACAATGAACGATAGGACTTGCCCATAACTCTGGATAAGATCTAAGAAGAGTTGGATCTATATGCAAGTAGCAGGTACTATGCACCATTTACTCTGTGCCTAACATTGCTGCTACTGTTTGATTTCAAAACAAAATCTTGATGTTGTTATGATTGTTACACCCAATTTCAGAATGACAACAGGGCCTTATATTTTGTGTAAGGGGTATTGGCTATAGCAATATGTCTAGAAGAGACTCCTTATATTTAGTATTCATTTATACACTAATTTATACACTTGTGGGCATGTGTGTGTCCAGACAAAATTAAACTATATGTTCAGTTTAGTGTTGTTTTTTAATGTAAACCAATGTTGTAAGTATTTACATTTATTTTTTCTATGTGAACTGAAGGTACAAAAACATTTACCACTGACATGAAGTGAACATGTTGTTGGTTTGTTGCCTCTTAGGTTGAGTTTTTATGAGTTCTGAGATTGATTTATTTGAATGATTGTATCTTTATAAATGATCTGGTTAAAGTGTATTAAAATGTTAATTTATCATATGTTAAAGGTACATAGTTATGAAAATAAACAATTACACATAATTTAGATGCTCAAATCACTCTGTTACTTTATTGTGATTGAACACATTTTCATTACAAAAATTTTGACATCTCACATCACATAACAGTGCATTGTCAGTTTGGTGACAGCTTCATTAAAAATAACCACATTTAACCACGTTTTCTCCTGAGCTTCATGTATTTTCTATAACACAATCTATCAATAGATTTTATGTCACAGAAGCTGTGCAATTAATTGTTTTCACAGCTACATTTGCTTCACAGTTTTTTTCTGGCTATCATTACTGTATCAATCACCAGCAGGTTTAGTTTATCAAGTTTAAGTGTCTGGAACATCTGAAACTAAAGCACCTCCAATACTCAATCACACATGGTCCATTTTGAACAGATCCATACCTTCCACGCTTCACTCATACCACTCACTGTTAAAGCAAGAAGCTAACTGTATAGTATACTCTTTAATTCTAACAGAATCGACACTAGAAAAAACACTGTTTGGTACATCAGGTATGTAAGGCACAACTGCTACATACATATTTTGATCTAAAAGTTCTTAAGATTGCTCACAGAAAGCAGACCTTCAGCAGCATCTTAATATTGGTCTTCTTTCCATCTTCATCGCTCTGCCAACAGTAGTCTTTAAATAGTCTTTTACTCTCACATCTCTTCACTGTTTTGTTATCAGTTATCAGTTCAAGCAAAACGTATAACCTCCTCAACATCTCTCGTGGCCCCCGCCTGGTTGTTATGTCCTTCTGAGCAATCCTCCGGAATATCAGTTCTATTGTTTGGTCTATCCCCTCCACTCTTTTCCTCTGAGTCCCCTTTCCCTTCAAGTATGTCTTCGTTGCGTTTTGAGTTCCTCTTCCTACAGAGTAATCCTTTCTTAGCAGGTTTTACTAAACCCAGGAACACAGCACTCAGTGCCATGCCGATGGCACAGGAGTAGAAGGCTGATCCGTAGTTCTGAGTCACATCTACCAGCACACCTACAGATAGAAAAGAATTAAGAGGAAGCTTTAGCTACTTAAAAAGGCACTCCAAGAATTTTACAGTTCAATTCAGTCATGAGGAATACTAACCATAACTACCTAACCTGTGAAAACAGTTGTACTATGTCCTCTGTGGCTCTGAAGGGAGCTTGAGACAAGTCTGAGACAATAATTCTGATGATGTCACCAGAGTTATCCTGGCTTGGGCTTGGAGAAGTGAAATTTTTTGAGCAAAGCCTGTGTTATAAACTCAAGCTGTGGAGTACACAAGACATTGGCCTTTACTAGGCAGGGAACAATTTTATGAGTTGCATTGTGGGAAATGTAGGATCCTGTATTTTTGGAGTTTTACACATAGTAAGTACTAAAAGTCATGATATTTTGTTGCACTGACTTTGACCATTCTTTATCTCTCACAAGTCCCTTCAATTGATGCAGGTGCACCAAAAGTGCAATATTAAATCACTGGAATACCCCTTTTAAGCAGACAACAGTTATTCTATTAGAAATTCTAATAAATGCTGTAAATGCTATTCTGTATATTAGATTGTATATTATATGAATAATATATAAAATATACTTGATCTAGATCCATCCATACATACATAACATTTATACATTTCCTGTGGCTGTGCTTCAAGTCTGCAAGTATAACCATAGCCAGTAGTCTTAGTAAACTTACCTCCAAGTGGGGGTCCAGCCAGCCCAGCAAAGCTATGTATGAATACATAGACACCAGCAGCTGAAGACATCCTCTCTATGCCCACCACATCATCCTCAGCCAGCAAGGGGATGTGGGTGCACGCTAGGGTGCCCATAAAAAACCCATACAAAGCAGAGCAAACAGCCAGGCCATAGAACTCTGTGACCAAAGTAAATCCAACTAGATCTACAGTCATTGTAATTACACATGCCAGAATAACCAGAAGCTTCTTTTTCCTGAACTTATTCCGGCTTAGGATCCATCCAATTGAGAAACGGCCTAAGATTTCAGCCACAGCCATGGTAGAGAGCATGTAGGTGGCGCGGTCCCGTTCAACACCTCGACTCACACTCAGTTCGATGATGTAGAGTTGAGGGGCGAAGAAGCCGAGTGTGGCAAACAGTCCGAAGAGAGAGTAGCAGATGAAGCTGCACTCTCTGAGGATGGAGAAATCTAGAAGTTTAGAGTTCTTTGCAGATAGCTTTTCATCTCCTGATTTATTTTCCTCATCTTTCCTCACTTGTTTCTCTGAATCTTGGCTCCTTTTCACCTCCTCAGTCTCTGATTCCCTAATGTCTGCTATGCTGTTTTCCGCAGATTTCTGTTCCTTCTCTAACTTTGCTTTTTTCTGCAGTAAAGTTCTCTCCTCTGCGCTGCTGTTGTCTGCGTCCTTTAGAGACTGGACACCAGAGTCTCCAGTGCTCACAGAGTCCCTGGTTAACTCATTGTCCAGACTGTGGGAGGTATTTGGTTCAAATGAGGTCTTGTTTGTCAAAGAGTCTTCTGGGTTTGTGCCTTCTACATTTTCCTGCGTAGTGAGGGCTTCCAGTTCCTTTGGGGACGATCTCTCAGTGTCTGTGTCGTTGGCTGCTCTGGGTTTGATAATGATTGGCCGAAGCAGAGCACCACAGATGATGATGGTGGCTTGCAAAGCTCCTATCACTGCCATGGTATGCCGCCAGCCAATATGGTCTCTCAATGCAGAAAAGGCTGAGGGGTCAAGAGGAGATATTGAGTGAGTGTAAAGCAGTAAAATTACATACGTGATATTAAGTATGAGGTGTTCTTTGTATATAGGCTGCTATGGAACGGACATAAGATCACAGAAGACATAACTTTGGTGCCCTCAGTGGTAATTACAACTGTGCGTCTAGGCTACAGCTTCATTAAAATTGTATGTGAACCTTTGAATAAATATTTTCCTTAGACATTTTATTGAGTAAGAATTTTCCCACCACAGAATAGGTCAACCCTGCCTAAAGAGCTGCAAATTCTCATTAGTATAAGTTACAGTGATCTTTGTACTCACATGGTGCCAGAGCAAACATGGACAAGGACTCTCCAGTTGAAGCCATGGCCGTGACCAGAGAGCGTCGGCGACTAAAATACTGGGACAAGATTGTCACAGTGGGCAGGAAGGTCAGACAGTAGCCCATACCTGCAAAGTGCAAAAGATGCACACATATTTAAAACTGTAATTCAACTCGAGACATTGCTAATGAACAAATTCAACAAATAATAGTTTAAAGAGAGAGACAAAGGGAGAAGAAAGAGATTCAATACCTGCAATTAACCCATAGGTGATGTACATTTGATTGAGGGAGGTGGTAAAGCTTGTGGCAATGGTACCCGAGGAAATAAGTAATCCTCCAAGCATTACAACAGGTTGGAAACCCAAGCGGTTGGTCATAACAGACGAGAGAGGACCTGAGGACCCAAAGTCAACAAATTGTTGTTAAGAGAACACTTTGCATTCACAGCACAGAAGGTACTGTGTTCAATCAGAAAGTCTGTGTTGAATAGCTTGTTTATTTGTTTTGCAGGCTTGGCACCCACCATCTACTCACCATTGAAGGTCATGACAAACACACAGATGGAAACAATCCAGGAAACTCGACTGTTGGTCTCCCCAAACTCCTTCATCAGGTCCTGGAGGAAGATGCCGAAGCTCTTGATGGTGCCATAGGTGAAAACCTCCACCAAGAAAAAGGCTATGGCCACCACCCATCCCCAGCCTCCATCAGGGGCCTCTGGGTATACATTGGGCCCCAAGAAACGTGGACCCTTGAGACCACACAGCGCCATGTCTTGTAAAGACAGATGAAAGTTTATGTGAGTGACGTAGTGGAGAACAGTTTTTAAAAAGTAATTAAAAAAAAAAAATCAAATATCTATACTTTGACAGGTTGAGGAGAAACATATGTGCAAAATATGGCCACAAAATGTGAATTTGTGAATGTGAATCTTGAGTGGGTTAATGTAGTGTGCTTATTATTGTACAGCTGCTTAATAAGGCGTGAACACGAGGATTAGCATCACTTTAGCCTGGCTGCATCTCTGGGACATAGTGAGTAAGTTAGCTGCAAATATTACAATATTTCTGCTCATAGAAACAATAGATATATATGCAAGAAAAATGTGCACACCCCTGTCGTATGTAACCTGACACACACAAGTCAGCATTAAGTTTTTCTAGCTGCTGGTCCTCTTCTTATTATAGAAAGGTTACTTTAGAGGTAGTAAGCCGACTTAATAGCGACTGGCTGATGAGTAGGGTAGTAGATATGATCAAATACTTTATCTCTTAGTTATATTCCTTTTTCTGTAGATTCTTGCCTTTCAATAAAGTGCACAGGTGCATCCTTACAATCTGCTGTTTAATGTACAAACACTGTCAGTGCTGTAACCAAAGGTGGAAAAGGCACAGGTGGTAGGGCATGGGGGGGCATTGGGTAAAATTTCCAGCATTTATGTATGTTTACATCAGTAGCATTGTTAGCTATTAATGTAAAAAAAGAACATTAAAATTACCTTTTGGCCCTGATTCTGGCTAAACTGAGCATTCAAATGGTATTTGTTGAACCCTGTATGGGAGTACAATGTCACACAACTTTATTACAGTATGTCTGTAAACATACAATTTTGCCTCAGAGTTCAATAACAATGAATAAAAGAATGATACACAACTTGACAAAGCTGTCAAAATGTCAACACTTAATGCAGCTGAGCTGTACAAATCTATTTGTTTTGGCAAAATATACTATACACAACAAGTCAGCATCATACTGCATATTTATGCTTAGGTGTTTGTTTTACAAATTTGAAAGGATAAATTGTTGTCTATTTTATGTTTTCTAAGAACACTGGTTGGCTTAACCCACCTATGTTTGGTTTCATTATCTACTGGGCATTTTATCTGACCCCAGCATTCTCCAGAGTTAGAAACATGTTGTGTAACTTTTCCCCCAAGTTTTTAGAGAAATTTCACAACAGGAGGTGGCTTTCATAAGCTGCACTGGTATGTTACTAAGCATAGTGTAAATCTATTTTTTCACCCACTGACTTCAAACATCATATTGCGGTAAGCTGAAAAATACAAGCTTTGTTCTTATACTGTTCTATACACCTGTCATAGATGTAATACTGCAACATCAGTGCAGATCAGGGGGTAAAAAGTGTGTCATCATATACACCTACATTATGCACAAATATCTGTCACTGTTACTGAGATGTTGACAGTTGAAAGTTACAGAAAAAGATAGTAAGAAGACCTTGAGTTAATATTTGTATGTCAAGTTACCATTTCCAAAGTCAAGAATGAACCTTCACGATTAAATGTAGACATAATATTTTGACAGAGTATTTAATAAACATATCCTGTTTTAGTTAACATTCATATTTAATAACTACTAATATATTATCTTTGTAACAGGATTATGCCATAACTTACAACAGTTGGCTTTCCTTTCGAAACCTCAGACTCAATGGATGTAATTACTTTGTCCAGTTTATTAAATACAATAAAATTATGAATTTATCAATTAAATGAATCTATAGAGCTGCAGAGAGAAGTTAATAATTAATAAATCCATTCATTAATAAATAAATTAATTGATTTGTTGCCAACTATTAAATTTATCTCCAACTATATTGATAATGATTAATCATTTTGAGTCATTTTTGAAAAGAAAAAAAGAGTAAAGTTTCTCTAATTCCAGCTTCTAAAATGTTTTCTGTTTACTTCAGTCATGTATGAAACTAAACTAAATACGTTTCTTTTGGCTGTTGAGTCTTGGGTGGGATAAAACAAGACATTTGAGGACGTCATCACCATTTTCTGACGTTTTATAAACCAAACAACTGATCCATTAACCTCGAAAATAATCAACAAATGAATCGATAATGAAAATAATGACATGATATGATGAACACCAGGGCTGAAATAGTTTAGCCTATAATGTTTGGACTAAAACTGTGAATTAGCTAAAAGCGCATGGTTTGGATTGCTTTTCCTTGAGGTGCCTCTAGTGTTGCCTATGGGAATCCAACGACAAAAACACTTTAAAGTAGCCTCCAGAAAGATCAACAATTATCAGACTATTTTCACTCTCTTGTATTATATATTTCACGTTCTTTGGCTAAAAGCAAGAAAAAAAACACATCACAATTGTAAAATGGGCAGCTATTGTTGTAGCAATAACTGTAACAGGATACAACGCCCTACGTTATGATTTTTAAATGATTTATTTTTTTACGCATGGGCGCAGAGGCACGTCATTTGATTGATGGTGCTACTTTACCGCAATCCGAAAAATGATCAAACATAATTATTTTTAAACGGGAGTTTACTACTGTATTTTAATTTAGGATGGGGAAAAGGGTGGTAGTATTGACTTGTAATCAGAGCCATATGTTCCGTCCTCTTACGGCTGACGCAACGCAGTCTGTCTGTCCAGCGGCGGCTCACGTGGTCACCGGTCAAAGCGACTTTAATTTACTGCTCATACACACTTTGTAAGTACTTATATGTCGCCTCTTTGACTCTGTATATATTTAATTGAAGGCACGCTGAATGTACTTCACCATAAGCAATAGTTTAAGTAAAACACATACTCGTTTGTGATAATATAGCTTATATTCAAGTTGTCCGTCTCACCTGTGTGTAGCTATAGTTTCAGACGGAAATCCTTCCCTCGTGCGACTGTTGCTTCAGTAATCCCGCCAACGACCGTCTGAACTTTACGTACACATACTCTCACGTGCACATATCCATACACAGAGTTACACATGCAGGCACACACACACACACACACACACACGTACAGACATGCTCTGTCTGATATAAACCCGCATTCATGAACGAGCCCCCTCCCCGAGGAAAGGGGGGAGGTTAAGAGGCTGGTTCCAACCAGTTCCCTCCCCGCAAGCCCCTTCAGCTGTGGGGTGCAGAGTTGCTTAGGAAAAGTCTTAGTTCATTGCTCGTGTGTATGTGTATGTGTATGCGATTGTTATTGTGCATAAACGTCAGTGTTGCTCAAGCTTTGATGATTATACATTTACTTTCTTATTTTTTCACTAATGTAATAAAACATTGTGAAACATGTGAACATCTCCTTGCATAAATTCTATTAGGCTATTGCACCTGTAAAATATAAATTTTGTCTGTGGACACAGCTTTTGCTTCATCCTCTGGTAGATTTACTGATATTAATATGGCAGGATGCCCAAATGAACATTGAAATATTCTTTTCTTGCTGTAATCATTCCTCCTGTTCATACTGACCATTAGAAAATCCCTTTGCAATGCACTTACAATGTAAGTAATGGGGACCAAAATCCACAGTACTCCTCCTGTGCAAAAATGTATTTAAAAGTTTATCTGAAACTAATATGAAGCTTGAGCTGTCCTAATTTGTCCAATCATGTAGATATATTTCAATGTTACAGTCTTTTTAGCCCCAAAGTTCCTCTTTTTGTTATTATACTTCCACCACAGCTCAACAGGAAAACGTTGTCTGAGAAAACACAAAAAGGGAATTTTATACTAAAAACACTCCAAATGAGATAGATATCCACTTGATATGACTAATTCAGACTGCTGAAACCTCAAAGAAGTTTCAGATAAACCTTTTAATACATTTTTGCACAAAATGACTTACATTGAAATAGGATCATTTAATAGCCAGTATGATCAGGAGGAACTATTACAATGAGCAAAAACTCTTTCAGTTTTCATATGCTCACCTGACTGTTGTTTTAAGACAGACTTGAAAAATTGTGAACCTGCCCTTTAAATGGAAAGGCGACCATTTGCTGTCTGGAGTTGTGTGTGTGTGTGTTTGTCTTACCTGCACTTCGACTGTACACAGTGAAGGACATTCATTGTCTAATAGCTTTGTGTCTTGGACCAAGATCTCTTGCATAATGAGAGGCTGATATTCAAGTTTAACTTGATTTACTGGTGTGATGAAGAAGAAAGGCATATTTTGCATGATGCAAACAACTTTATACCTGTTTGAGTCACACTAAGAGACGCATACCTCAGGCTGATTTTATCACTGTCACTGTGTTTACATGCCTACAAGAAACCAGGTTATTGTGAGACACTGGGTTAAGGCAGGAAAACTAGCTGTATTTCTCTTAATCCCTGATTACAGAAACCAGGTTTCTAGTTTACACGCCATCTTCTTAGAGCGATTTAGCAAATAATTGTGCTTTTGTTGGACCATCCCTTTCTCCCTTTCTGAACATAAGTATGTACAGTATATACAGCACCATTATACAAATTTCAACACACTTTATCATTCAAGTGAAAGGGAAGGTGTGTCAGAATGTTTGATTGGTATTGTATATACTGTATATAGTTACATATCTGGCATCGGGAAAATTTAGCACTGAGGATGTCAGTATGACCTTAAACTGATTAACTGTTTCCACAACATTACCAACAGAATCCTTTTTAATTGAAGTTTATCATGTTCATTTTGTCTACGTCAAGCAATATTTGTCGAAAGACTAAAATGTTTCACACTTGCCACAAGGACCAAACCTGTATTAATCTAACAATTTAGGGACAATTTTAGATATATTTCAAAGATCTTATTTGTATCAGCATTAAATAATTTATTTTTAATACAAAGAAAAAATATTTTTAAAATGTGTTTTAGTTTTTCAGAAATGATGGAAACGGGCTTGTTATTGGGCTGAGTACGTTAAATCTCACCATATGTAATGTAAATAATGTATGCTATGTCTACAGAGATGAACAGCTGGCTGGCTTGCAGGGTGATAGATAACCCAGTATATTATAAAAGTGCTGCAGTGCAAAGCTGTTGATCTCAAGATCTCAGTGGGGGAGCAACCTTATATCGCTCAGTCAACATGAGCCACCAGCCATGACAAACACCAGATCAGTAATAAATGATTACAGCTTCATCTCATACAGGGATATTTTATAGTTCACTCACACATACACACTCACACCTCCATCATACTTAAATTTCCACTGAATTTAAATTAAATATACCGTCTCATCTCTGGCAAGCAGAGTTGTGTTTAACAGAGTTGAACTCTTAAGTTAACAGAGTTGTGTTTTCACTTAAATTCCACAGAAATATCTTTTTTGGGGAAAACGGTTGCATTGCTGGTCCGAAAATATGATATTTACCTCATCATTTTCCTTATGTGTACAGTACAAGCAGAACTTTTAGAGAGAGCAAAGTGAAGTGAAGTGAGTTTGTTACAGTTAAAAACACACTTTCCCCTCTAAAAATGGATACCTTCTTTTAGTTATTTGAATGTACTTTTAATGCTTTTGTGTTAGCTAGCTGAAAAGCCAAATTGCCAGTTTGACAAATGTTTGCAAATCAAGTGTCTTTTTATAATGTCTTTCTGGAGTTTCCCTCACTCACTGTCCTATCTTCATTTGTTTTGGCAAACTTTTGCATTATATCCTGTATGTATTGAATATCATTGTGTTCACAGTGTGTGGCTGTGCTGCTCATGGTTTAAAGAGTGCGTGCCTGCTTAAGCTTTAAATAAAACATGTAACCTTTTGCAGACTTTGAGCCAAAATGGCGGAGGGTTTCACTCTGCTGCTGTCTGGGATGCTGCTATGTGGCCTTCTTCTGCACATGGTGTCCCAGCACAGAGTTGATAAGCCCAGCAAGAAGCCCAATTTCATCATCATACTGGCCGATGATATAGGCTGGGGTGACCTGGATGCTAACAAGCCTGAAGAGAGGGCAAACAATACACCTTATCTCAACATGATGGTCCAGCAAGGACTAAGGTAAGGAATTTATTCATTCATTTTATAGCTGATCTGTTATGCAGAGCTAAATTCCTGTTATTGGAATGGTGTTCATGTGTGTAATGGTATTTCAATCTGTGAAATGATGGATTGAGACTGCATGTCAAAGGTTACATATCATTTAAGCCTGAGAATGAACAGCAGAATATTTTCCAGATTTTATCCGTCTGTGACATTCACTTCTGATTGAGAACAAAATAAAAAATGTTTATTCCAGATTGACAGACTTCCACTCTCCAGCCTCAACCTGCTCCCCATCCCGTGCTGCCATCCTGACTGGACGCTATGGCTTAAGGAACGGGGTGACTCATAACTTTGCTGTGGGCTCTGTAGCTGGTTTGCCTCTGTCTGAAGTTACCTTTCCCCAGCTACTACAGAAGGCAGGATATTACACTGCCATGATTGGGAAATGGCATCTCGGCCATAATGGACCATACAGTCCAACTAAAAGAGGCAAGTGGAACTTTGACATTTACACCACAAATCTCTTAAGATGCAACTATACACAGCAGGTCTCCGAGCTTTGTTTATATATATTTTAAAGCACAAAGTGGGATCACAAAACATGCTCCACATCACCTAAATTGAGATTGCATAGATAGATAGATAGATAGATAGATAGATAGATAGATAGATAGATAGATAGATAGATAGATAGATAGATTAATGCAACATAAGACAATGAGATGTGAGCACCAATCTATTGCTCAACATTCTTCCAGTTCAGGGTTATGGCGCCTGTCGGTTTTTTTTGGCGTGTGTGAGTGAGTCCATCAGTCTTGCTGCATCGAACAGACTAAACATGATCACTAATTATGACCTCACTGCAGCTGTGTTTTGTAAGATGACAGACTTGCTCCTGACTCTTCGCCTACAGCTGAGTAAATACCCACTCCCCACCAGCTCTTATCCCATCAGCCACCTCCCCCTCCCCAACCTTCTCATTCATTTCTAGGGTGATAGTCAGTCACCTCCACCTTACCTCATCTACCCTCCGTCTGTACACCACATTATATTTTTTTTATTGTGGAATAAGATACCAACAGGTGATCCACATATCAGCATCTTTTAACCATATGGTTGGCCAAGAAATAAAAATGTGTACCATACCGTGTTTCTTGTCTCCTGGACAGGGTTTGACTACTACTTGGGCATTCCTTACAGTAATGACATGGGCTGTACTGACATGCCAGGATATAATCTGCCCCAGTGCTTCCCCTGTGACTCATTTGGACCTCAAGTGATCAGGTGTGGTCCTGTGCTTCTACTTAAACAAATAGGACACTCTCAGGCCAGTATGAAAGTTGTTGTCCTGACCAGTGAGCATATTTGCAACTATGTGTGCAGAGCAAAATAGGAACTGTAGTGTTCCCCTGAGGACCTTTGAAAACCTATATAACTATAACATGCAAGGGTGGAAAATAAATTGTTCATGAAAGTTCTTGAAATATACTAGAATTTGACACTCAAATTCACTAGTCTACCTCAGTCTATGTACCTCTCTCCATCCTGGTATTGACATTACAGTAACAGTAATTGGAAACAGTAATTGGAAAACTGAAAAATTTGAGCCCCAAGTGAGTGATGAAAGCCTAGAATTAAGAGGGATGAATATATGTGTAGTATTTTAACACAACCAGTTTAGGATTTGCCAAACACCAATAAACCCTGCAACTCAAATTAGCAAGAGCTACTGCTGTATGTACAGTAAATAGTATCTATCAACTGCTCCCTTTCCAATTAGGCCACACCCTGCCTCTCAACACTTTCTCAACTAATTCCAAACCCTGTTAAACACACACACACTCTCTAAACATTTATGCTGTTATTATGATATATCACAGATTGAAGAGGCGTGTACATGGAGGCTGTTATTCCAAAGTGGGCCTTCCTCTGATTGAAAACAGCAGTATTGTGGAGCAGCCCCTTGACCTGTGGACTCTAACAGAACAGTACAAATCTGCTGCACTCAGAATCATACACAACGCAAGGTACGGGACAGCTGCAAAGACATGCAATGTATAATAAGAGTATATAATTGGCTCTTGATCTGTGTTACATGGGACTAACAACACAAGTTTGATTTTGGCAGAACTTTTTATATTTTCAGTCATTCTCTTCTCATATTTAATTTTTCCTCTACTGTGATATATTGAGAAACAGGGATGTTTGTGTGTGTGTGTGTGTGTGTGTGTGTGTGTGTGTGTGTGTGTGTGTGTGTGTGTGTAGTACATTTTGCATAGAATGGTCCAGTATTCAAGAGGTTTGAGGCTTTAAAAAAGTCAGCAAAATGTCTATGTTGTCATATGATTGACAATAAACAGTATATTAGTGCATATTTGCATATCATGATATTGGATATTGTAAAGACCTGGATGTTTCTGTTTGAGTTCCCTGTATTAGATGGCGACAGGCTGCTGCAGTGCAAATACACTGTGAATGAATATGTCCTCGAGGTTGTAGTGCTGTTATTGCTGAACCTAATTTGGCAACCTGTGTGTTTGAGCCAAACCAGCCCTGAAGACTGAAACAACAAGCTTCTCTTGGTGTCAGTATGTTGTCCCCTGGCTCAGCAGCCTTTGAAACCTAGTCTGTGTGTGTGTATGTCTGTGTGTGTGTGTGTGTAGGAGGGGGTGAGGGGGACTAAAATGTAATAAGACTCAAGTGTAATAAGATCCTGAAGAGATTGCTGCACAACATGTTTGTCAATGGGGGAACAAGACACCCACACAAACACACTGCGGTGAATTTTTCAAAAAGTTTGCTGCAATGATTTCTTCAATGTCACCTTGAGAAATATCACCTGATCATGGAAATAACCAAAACATGTGTATATTGTATATTGGCTCAAGGTCACTATATAATATATAACTCCCTTGTGCTTAAGTCTATGGAGTCATGGTTCATACTGCATCACTTTGTCCACCACAACAGACAAAAAAAACAAAAGTCAGTCTGGTCTGTTACTGTCTATACATCAAGGTCTCTCAATGAGAAGGTCCTCAATTTATTGCTGCTTGGAATTTTGCTTTTTTTTGGCAATGTGCAGCTGTTATCAGTGGAGACATCTGAGCAATGTTTCATTAGGTGTGACTGTTACCTGAGGACATCTCTGTACTTTAGTTCAGTTGGTGGAACATGAGGAGGGAATATAAGATAAATCTGTGGCAGATACTAATATTTGTAACCACCTGTAGTTCATGACCTTTCTAAGACATGCACATGACCACATGCTGAGAAGTGAGAAAATGCTGAAGGCCACAAAGTAGGCCAACAGTCTGTGTGTCTGCCAGAAATCTGATTGACATACAAGCTTTGCCTTCGTCTTGCTTCAATGGGGATTTGAAATGAGGCCTCTGAAGTATGTCTAGAAAATACTGAGGTCTTGTTCCAGCAGCATTTCGGAGATTCCCTTCAGCTAGATGTGATACTCTGTCTCTGATACGTCAGCAAACTATAGTACATATACAATGTCTATGGGATGCAGGGCCGGCCCTAGCCATTTTGGTGCCCTAGGCGAGATTGGGATTTGGTGCCCCCCTCACACATGTAGCTGCAGAGTAGAACAAATAACTACTGCAGCATGATGCACCAGCTGTGTGTAAGTTCAAACTGAGTTATAGCTAAGTTCAAAATGAATTATAACCAAGTTGTGATTTATGCATTTCTGAAATAAAAGCTTGCACCACCGAGAACAACTAAATAGTGACACACATGCTGCTGGGCTAGGTGTAAATCATAAAATGGCACAGAACTCATTAACAATAACACAGTGTTTTTTCTGCCACACAGTATCATTTTTTTCTTTAGCCTAATTGCTACCAATTTGCAACCCAGTAATCCAGTATTTACATAATTTATTGATATATTTCATTATCATTCCAGTTTACAACAATGTCTTAAGATGTTAAGAGGTGCTCACATCTCTGGTGCAAGCCAGTGAGTGCAGAAATCTGTTTTTGTAGATAAGTTCATCACTGATATTTGTCAGTGAAATTTCAGCACAAGATGGAGCAGTTATCCTGATAGCTAGCTACTGGCTTGCCATTCAGTCTCATATCCTTCAAACTGTAATGTTATCTGAGTCCAACAGCTATCATTGCATTATTATGTAGCCTTAGCTTTATTGCTTCTTAGCTATCTAGCTGCTACAAATGAAATGTCTAACGTTTCATTCTAAAGTCTAAAGATAACATAAGAAAACATACCTCAACTTTTTCTGCCTCCTCTTTCATTGTTTCCTCTCTTGCGCACCTGAAGGCATGGACCTTTCCATTATTATGAAATGCAGGTAAAATGTAAATGTCTGCCTATCTTGACCAGAACTTGACACAGACTTGGGCAGTCAGGACCCAGTCACCCATCCCCCACGTCGCCTATATCGCCTATGCCTTAAGCCGGCCCTGATGGGATGTATTACCCCTTCACCATTTGGACCAAAGTGTGGCTCCAGAAGCTCTGGGTTGAACAGGAAGTTTTTGATCAATCTAACCTGCTTAGCTACTTACTTAATTGATGAGGTTGGGGTTATTTTAAGCATGTCATATGTTTTTAATGTTTTTTGGATAACACTGGAGTTCTGTGGCACAGACACATCAGCTATTGTACGGTGCTGATAAAAAGTTTGTCAACCCTTCAATTTTCTGCATTTCTGCATAAATATGACCTATGATAAGATATGTACACAAGTCCTAAAACTAGATAAAGTGAACCCAATTAAACAAATGAGACAAACAAAATAGACTTTCTTATTTATTTATTGAGGAAAATGATCCAGTGATTACATATTTGTGGGAGGCAAAAGTATGTGAGCCCTTGTTTTCAGTAACTGGTGTTAACCCCCTTTGCAGCAATAACTTCAACCAAACGTTTCCAACCAAAACTGTATCAGCCCTGCATATCAGCTTGGAGGAATTTTATCCCATTCTTCCTTATAAAACAGTCTCAACTCAGGGATGTTGGTGGGCTTCTTTGCATGCATTGGCTGCTTGTGTGAACAACTTGTGTGTTTGGTGTCGTTGTTTTACCACATGACACACTTTCTTTTGAGCTTCAGTTCACACACGAATACCTTGGCATTTTCTTGTAGAATGTGCTGGTACAACTCAGAACTTATAGCTCCTTCAATGATTGCAGGCTGTCCTGGTTCAGAGGCAGAAAAGCAGTCCCAAACCCTGATACTACCACCACCATGTTTCACAGATGGGTTAAAGTTCTTATGCTGGAAGGCAGTGTTTGCTCATTGCCAAACATAACACTTTTCATTCAAGCCAAAAAGTTTGATTTTGGTCTCATCCATCCACACAACATTGTTCCAATCACCTTCTGGCTTATCCACGTGGTCTTGGTACGAACCGTAGACAGCAGCAATGTTCTGGCTTTCTTCTTGCCATGCACACCATTGATGTTCAATGCTCTCCTGATAGTGGACTCAAGAACACTGTAGCCACTGCATGAGAGGCCTTTAGTTTCCCTTGAGATCCCTTGTGGCGTCCTGGACTATGACACACCTTGCTCTTGGTGTGATTTTTGATGTTCGACCTCTCCTGAGGTGGATAACAATGGCTTTGGACATCTTCGATTTGCATACAATCTGCCTGACAGTTGACTGGTGGAGTCCAAACTCTTTAGAAATGGTTTTGTAACCCTTTCCAGTTTGGTGAGCATCAACAACTCTTCTTCTCAGGCCCTCAAAAATATCCTTTATTGGAGCCTTGACAGGACTTTTAGGACTTTAGGTCATATTTATGTAGAAATAGAGCAAGGGTTAAAGGGTTCTTTTTTATGGGATTTGTTGATACAAAAAGATAAAGCAACGCCAGTCAAATCCTGTAAACCATGGAGCCTCACCTAAGCCCAGATCAGCTTATCTGGATCCTATTTTCCTGATGGTGTATTAATAACAAAAGGACCTGCCAATATGGTGTAATGTAATACAATACAATAGCCGTATATCAAGTACTACCTTTGTGAAGCTTACAATGATTATTTTTTGTTGAGTGTGTCGAGGAAGTGTTGATTATGCCATATTTTGTGGTCTTAAACTAATTTGAAAATAACATACACGTCATTCAGGTAAAAACAGGCATATTGACTGTAACTGTCTGTAGATATTTTAGACAGAGGAGCTTTTTCAACTTTCCTAGATGGAGTTGCAAATGCCGGTAGTTGTACAGTACGGAATCTGTGTGTGTGTATATATATTGGAAAGGCAGGAGGGCTGTTAGCCCTGCTGTTTGCAGCTGTCTGTGAAAAGCAACATGCCTTCATGCTATTGTACGGGGTCATGTGAATGAGTGCAGTGGTTATGAGTCATGCACTGTCAAAACCAAACAGTACTCATTCATTGACGGATCATTTAAGTGACTAATGTTGTGTTCCAGACATGTCAGAAAGTCCACATTCCTACAAGGAAAATTGGATGAAATTGTTCTGCAATATGGACTTTAAAGTCAAGTCAAGTCAGTTTTATCTATATAGAGCCAAATTACAATAGAGGTTATTTCAGGGCACTTTTCATGTAGAGCAGGTCAAGACCGTACTCATTAATTTACAGAGATCCAACATTCCCCCATAAGCAAGCACTTGGCAACAGCAGCAGGAAAAACTCTCCTGAAGTAGTCATACACTATGAATGCTACATAGCAGTTCAATTTTCAGCAATTTAAAACTGATTCTTGCATAGTTGGACCTACAGACTGTATATATATCTTTACATACACTATTTGGACCACACATATACAGATGTGGTTTCTCTGACATAGAAGCTGGATATTTATATCTACAGCTTTAACAACAGCATAGTTCTCATGACAGACATTTGGACATCATAACAGAAGAGGCACAGGTGTAACTGTAACACTGATAATGTGTTCCATTTACACGTCATCTTCAGGACACTGGTGTTAGGCATGCTGGCTCAGTGACATGAGTCATCTTTACTCATCTCTGCAGGGAGCGAGAGCAGCCCTACCTTCTCTACATTGCGTTGGCTCACATGCATGTTCCCTTGGCTCCTCCACTCCCTCCAGACACCCCCTCCATTGGCCATCGCCCACATGACAGCAGTGTGTATGCTGCTAGCCTGCAAGAGATGGACAGCCTGGTGGGGGCGGTAAAGAGTGCTTCTGATGACACAGACAAGGACAACACTCTTATCTGGTTCACCGGTTAGTCAGCTGTTGTTGGTCTATGTCTGTTCTTAGACACCACAAGTGTCACTATTATCCTACAAAAGCTGTATACGCTGTCTTATACAGTATGTGTGCTTTACATGTAGGTGACAACGGTCCTTGGGAACAGAAGTGTCAATACGCAGGAAGTGTAGGACCTTTCAAAGGAACGTGGCAGAGCAGCAGAGGTATAAAAAAAATGAATACAGACTCAAAACCAGCTTTTTATGCATGCTTTTATGGGAACAATTTATGTGGTGGTGGTTATATCTACTATACATCATATTGCTATGAATCCTAATATTCCTTAATTAATCTTTTGCTTATTTATGTGAGGTGGGGGTTCAGCTAAGCGGACCACCTGGGAAGGAGGTCACAGGGTGCCAACGGTGGCCTATTGGCCTGGTGTAATCCTTGCAAACACCACCAGTGCCGCCCTGCTCAGGTATTCGATTCTTTCACTACCCAGAGACTACTTTAAATCCCTTCAATGCTTAGGTAAATCCTGTGTTTACTTTGTAGATCTTATATGTGCTAAATGACTCCACCCCTGTTTACTGAGGCATACTACTTGTTCAATAGGCAGGAAGATGCAATTAGAGACATTTATTTCTAGACCAAATGTATGTGATTTTTCTTGCCTTTCAACCTCTCTTTTTCCCTTCTCGTTGTCAAGCTGAAAGAAAAGTTTGTTATCTGTTCTACTTTTTTTATCTTCTGACAGTGGTATGGACATTTTCCCAACCCTTCTGTCCCTGGCAGGGGTAACAGCACCCTCAGACAGGCGTTACGATGGCATTGATGCCTCAAATATCCTCCTGCGTGGTGAACAGACTGGTCACAAGGTACAAACAAATCCTAGTTGTTGATACAACTCTTTAATTTTCGTAGTCTTTTCAGTAGGGATTATCCAGTTGCGTTAGGGTCTTGTTGCAGACTTTAATTCTTTTCTCTTGTAGTTTCTCTTCCACCCTAACAGTGGTGCTGCAGGAAAGTTTGGTGACCTGCAGGCAGTTCGAACAGGGAAATACAAAGCTTTCTACATCACAGGTAGGTTTCAAAATGGCTCCATGGGGCTAAAACAATCACATTACAATGACACTGACTTGTATGTAATGTTATTACAGTAATTACAGCAAAATGACTGATGATGATAACTTTTCTGGGTGCAGGACATTATGAGAATTATTATGCAGGACATGATGTCAACATGGCAGCACTCCAATGGTGGCCTTTCTGTTTGTCTGTCTGCAAAATTAGTCTGTGGGCATAACCCTAAAGGCTACATTAGAGCAGTTTCATTCTTATTGTGAAGCATCCAAGTATTGAATGAAAGTACAATAATTCTTTAGTGCTTTAAGATTCATATTAAACTTAATCACAATAACACAAAACCCTAATCTTAATATTAGTCACCAAAGAAAGAAAGACTTTTATGTACAAGCCTAAAAGTATTTTCCCTGCTTTATCCTTTTTTTTTGCAAAATTGGATGCATACGACCATAGAGGAGCAGTTCGGGTGAACAAAAAGGTTGAATGTGGAAATAAAAGCTAAAAAGTAATGTGCGCGCACACACACACACACACACACACACACACACACACACACACACACACATCCCTGTCCCTTGCAGGTGCAGCTGAGGCATGTGGTGGTGCAACAGGAACTCAGCAGCTCCATGACCCGCCGTTGATATTTGATCTGGAACATGATGAGGCTGAGGAAACACCCCTGGATGTCGGGACACCTGAATACCAGGTGGCTGCAGAGAGGATCGCCCGCAGGAGGGAGGAGCTATTATGGGACATTGCCACTGACAAGTCTGTGTCCGCAGCAGACTACACCACCGACATGTCAGCAGCGCCCTGCTGTGACCCGACACAAGCTGTTTGCCGCTGCCGCACGCTGGGCTGAGGGTGGGAAGACACACATACATGAACGCTCACACAAAGGGTGAAAGAGAAGCACGTAGATGCAAACAAACAGATGTAGAGACAAATATCTCCTTTGGACGTGCGCAGCTGTTTGTTTGTAGAATGTGTTGGTTGGGAGGTTCAATGTCCAGATGCTGCAGGAGATGTGCAAACAAGCACAAACTTTGGACAGATAGTAGAAAGTCAGAGTGAGGTCAATAACTTGGGGAAAATAAGATATATCAAATATCAAACCATGAGACAGTAAAGAAAAGCTACAATCTATGGATCAGTTTGTTGTGGTGTCATTATAAAAAACGTGTTTGTTGAACACACTTAAACCCCTTAAATGTCCCAAAACCTTATTATTAGTTGTCAGATGTGTGATGACACAGGATTTAAACATTGGAAAATGATTTTTCCACTAAAACGACACACAACAGAGGTTGAATTACTTCTCAGCTTTAATGAGTCTCTGATGTCCAGTATTGAACAGCTCAATGCAGTGTGAGGGTGTCCTAACAGCGCCACCTTTTGGCAACTCAATGGTATTACTGTACCATGTTACTTATTACAACAGTAATATATATAAATGTTATATATACACATTATACACACAGTAAAAATCCTCAATATATAGTTACGCACGGTAAGTCTATGCGTTGATGTGTAATACTTAAAACATTTTCAAAAAGAATACAGCAAAGTAAAAATAACCATGACTTATATGTTAACATATTCAGCATCATGTAGCAAATAAAAAGGTCTTCAGGATATCACTGAAAGTCAAGGACCTGTAACTTTGTCACGTACAGCTCACCATTGAGCAATTCACATTTAGCTGTTGACCGCTCCTCCCACAGAGCCAACTCTGCCAGATATATTATCAGGTTACATTTGTGACTCCGCAGGTTTTTAGTCTCATCTACTGCTACCATAATTAGTATCACAGCTGCATCTTCAAGTCATGTAATACTTACTGCATGTATTATGATTTAAATAGTGTTATCACACTTATAAAGTATCTTCCTTCACCTGAACTTGTGCTTCTCTCTCTTGAGGTGTGACATTTAATGCCCGTTTATTGAAATATGATAGATCTTCTAATTCCTAAGACATGTAAGTGAAAGAAAACAAGATGTCTTCTTAAGAGATTAGACTTATTTCTTCAGGGCTGCTACCATGATAATATTATGCAACAGTAATGTCACCGTGTTGTCAATGTTTCTTGCTGTGCAGTCATTATTTAGAAAAATGTAACACTGTTTGTTTATGGTGTAATATGGGAGTTGTCAGTGGGACAGCATTTAAATCTGTCTACACAAAGAGATGTTCTGAATGTATGTTTTTTTTTTAATGATGAGTGGACCTACCACTCTTTTTTTAGTGTTTTTTTTTTCTTTACTCCTTACAAAAAGTGAGAGGGAGGCATAATACAGAAACACCAGGATGTAACATTCTGGCAAGATTTGACCCTAGGCCAGCAGGGGTACATGTGGGAGGGCGAGGGGGTGCCACAATGTCTCAACAATATTTGGAATATTTTTGTCCATCCTCCCTGCTTGAAACAAGTGAGTCTGATTTGTATGCAGGGATGGGACGTTTCATGGGGACAGAGGGAGTGGGGGGTGAGGATGGGGTTGTTCAGTTACTCTGGTGGCTGACTGGAGGAAACTCATTTTCATCATCCAGACAGACAGGGCCCTCGGCAAATTCGTGCTCTGGGATGACCTCACCCTTCTGGGCTCCTCCGTCCTCAGAATATCCTGGGAATTGAGGGAAGGAGGGAGAGAAGATTTTGTAGCCACTTGATACTGACAGCATCCTAATCTGTTTCCACTGGGAACTCTTTCTAGAACTAGCTGTTTTTTTTTCTACATATTTTTTTTATATTTACTATTGTGACTGGATTCACAAAGCACAACTTTGTAAGTGGTTCAGGTTAGGTTAAGTTGCTTCCAACCCTTAAATTCATTAAGAAGACAGTTAGATCTACTCATACTATTTGGTTTTAAATTTAAAGCTTAATATATTATTGAAAATGCTAGTGAACCTGTATTAGTTGATACCCTTTGTACTGTAGATATAATTTACTATAAGATTTTCTGAAAGTTTACTACCACTCATTTTTCTATAAACAATGATTAGTACTATTGCTCTCACAATTATAAATTATAAATGTAAATAATTTAAATAAACAACAATAAACAATTTTAAAAAACAACTATAAGTAACAACAACAAGTGCATTTATGCATCGCATTTCCTGTATAAGAGCCATTTTGAAATGTTTTGAGACATTTCTGTGAGATTTAAGTAATTTTAAGAAATACTTTTTGTATAACTTTGTAAAATGTGATTAAGAACAATTGCAAGTATAAAGTATTTGTGATATTCTTTTGGATATGGAGTGTTTAATGTTTAGCTTTAAGCAAAAGTTGCATAATCATGCCGTTGCTAACGCTAACAGCTAAAATATGTAGCGCACAGTAGACAAAGGTTCAAGGAGTACTTATTACTTATTGTTATTACCAGTTCAGTGTCAATGCAGAACTTTGGGGAGGTTTTTCATCATTTTATCCTCAAATATAAAACTTACCCATGAGAGTGGTGGAGGAGGGCGGGGTTGAAGGGAGAGCCACAGTGGCAGCATATGATTGGCTGGCTGGTTGGGACGAGTCATCCTCTGGTTTCTCCTCTTCCTTCTGTTCCACCTGCTCTTCGCTGGTGTCAAACAGTCTACAGGAAGAGAGCAGACAGAGACTCAGGCAGAGAGTAACCGCAGCAGTCACACTCTAATATAACTTCCTGTGAAAACATGAGCTTAAAACATGGTTACATTTTAAAGCTGAACTACACTGAATGTGAGTTTTTGAAGTAAAAATACAGCTGCTTAAGTCATAAACTTGTTTCCACTGACAAAATGGACTATTATTGCGAAAAGAGTCCCATTATCACTAGATAGATAATAATATGATATATAAGCTATACTTTAATGTCCCCGCAGGGAAATTTGTTCTAGACTGCATAGTAAAAGAAAAAATGTCGACAAAAATGTCAAAAAATGTCAACAACAGCACATGGCTTGCATCTAACATATACACACAGTTTGGCTATACACATGTACACATCCACTAATAATGGCGACATACTGCACAACCCTCCAACATCTACGTGTTAGTGTTGAAAAGCTAAATGGACATAAACAGGAATGAATCTTTATAACAGTTCAGTCTGCTCAGAGAACCCTGAATTTTCTACCAGAAGATAAGAGCTGGACCTCTCAGTGGAGAAGACAGACACTACTTTTTGTGCCTGTCTGATAATAGGCTCAATGAAGCCATGTATTTCAAATAAAATACTTTTTTTTTTAAAAATACTTGTGTTCTTATTTTGCCAGCAAAGTAAACATAAAAGTGTTACTCACTTAACATGTAAAACTATTCCTGGAAATTAAAGTCCAATACATCAGACTGCTTTCATTTTCATTTGGGTCAGCTTAAAGGTACAGTTCAGTGACTTTGTTATAGTGCTAATATTACTTCCAAATGTCAAAAAATCCTCCAAGCTCACTCTACATGTTTTTAAATCCAAACACACCTGTGTTTCTGGACCAGGACACACTCGCCTCCATCCTGTGGGTCCACATTATAGATGTAAAGATACCCGTCTGAGGATGCCACCAGCAGCCGAGGGAGCTTCTGAATGCTGAAAAACAAAATACACAAGATAAGAGTGAGCCTACAAACTTTATAAAAACATTCTTGTCTTCTCTTTTTCTCTTTCACTTGGCCTTACGTTGCCAGGGCGCAGATGTTCTTTAAGCCGAACATGTTGAGACGAACAGTGGCGAAGGCTCTGTCCTGATGCATCATGTCAGACACCTGGGTGGGCAAGTAGGTACTGGCTGCTGTGAACATTTTGCCCACATAGGCTGACCATGTAGGAGACTGCTCCTCTTGACTAGAAGATAATAACACGAGTCATGGTTAAAGATGCAAAAATGTTTTAGAAGAAATCAAAAGAAATCATTACTGGAAACATTTAGATTTTTTTCATTAAAACTGAATTTTAGGTGCTGGTCATTCCAAGCAAACACAACTGAGGTTCAGCAAAGGATGAATCACTATTAATACAGCGAAATCACTTCTTATTGTAAGTCGCTTTAGACAAAAGCACTACAAATACTGCAATGTTAATCCTCAGAAGGGAAATGTCCCCAGAATATACCAGGGTTTATTTTGATTTGGATGAAAGAACCAGCAATACTCCTGCTGAGGCTTACAGACCACCACTCATCACAATCATGGTTACTGCTATTATATTATTATACTATATATGTATTACTGTATAATATGCCTACATCAGTATCATGAGGACACTGAATTTAAGTTCCTTTATCAATGGATTAGTTTAATAAAAGAAATCAGTGAATTTATTAATTGTGCAGAAAGAAACTGTGTGTGTGTGTTTACCTGGGGCTGTGCTGCTCCAGTTTAAAGATATGGACCGTCTCAGTGTTGCTGGAGGCACACAGGAACTGGGCATCGGCACTGAAGGACAATGAACTGATGCTAACATATCTGGCACACACACACACACACACACACACACACACACACACACACACACACACAAAGAAAAGGACAAAACAGATGTGATTAAATGTCAATATTTTATTAAAAACCAAACACATACATTGATTGTTTTAGACATATTAAGCTTTTACAGTAAATGTAAACTTTAGTCCATGAAACCTGACCAATGCACTGCGAGTGTGTGAGAAAACAGCCTCCCTGGTGTGTCTGAATCTGTCATTTCCACTATTCCACATTGCTTCACTGATACTTCACTGTCATTGGTCATTGGACACTGGAAGCCGCACAGTGCATCCGCAGGTGTCCACCACTGACTACTGAGCAGCAGGAGTCAAATGACTTACTCACCTAAACACTAGCTGTTGAAGAATAAGAGAGTGCTACTGACCTTCCTGTCACTATCCCTTTTTTAAAACGACCATGAATAATCTCAGTATACGGCTGCTGGGTCACAGACATGGCAGGTTATTTATTCTTTTCCAAAACAATATGAATATGAGCACTAACCTCTTCATCCCTCGGCGGAATTCAAACAGCCTCTGCCCTTCGGGAATGCTGAAGACTCTGATAACAGTACCCTGTAGAGGAGAAAGTGGTCAGACAGAGACAAGACTGGTGGCTAATGAAAGAAACAGCAGGAAAAAAAAGGAGGGATAAGAAGAAATCATATCCTCACTTTCTCTGAAGCGCTGGCCAGTTTGGTGCCAGAGGCATTGAAGGTGAGGGCTGCCAGGGGACTGTCATGGGCTTGGATCAGCGTCACGGTGCTCTAAAGGGGCAAAAAATGTACTTTCTAATGACATCAGCACAGACACTGGCACTTTCCCTTGTGGGTTTTTCAAGAGACTGCAATTTTTTTTCCTTTGTTGCTATGCTCAGAGTTTACTGAGGCCTCACCAGGCTGTTGGCATCGTAGACTGTGATCTCTCCGATGGTGGCGCTGCCAGGGTACGCCAGGTAGGAGTTACTATGGTTGACAGAGAGGGCGCAGAGACCTACAAGGCAGGACAGAGGATATTTTAAGGTAAGTTCCTTCTAATGTTCAACCTCTCCTGGAGTCTAATTTCCTACCTTTTTATGTCAGGCCAATGTAATGTGCATTGTGACATTGCTAAATCTATGGTTTAGATGCTTTGAGTGTACCTGAGGGGTTGGTGGGTGTGTTGAGGAGGGTCTTGAGTAGTTTCATGTCTTTGATATTGTGGATGTAAATCGACTCCTCCAGGCAGACCACCAGTCGCTGAGGTGAAAGTAACAGATGGAGAAATAATTAAATGTAACAAAATACATTTGGCAACTCAAACCAGAAGCAACAACTTTGAAGCTTGCAGGTAAGGAGAGAGTTGTTTTCTTGTTCTTACCTGCCTGTTGAGCCTGACGGAGAGGATGTTGTTGGAGTAGCTGTAGTTACAAATCTCTGTGCCCTTCTTAAAGTGATAGACGTTCATTCGCCGAGGCATGGAGAGACTGACCACCACCACCAGACTGCTGGAGAACAGCCGCTCCACTATATACACGTCTGGACACTCCACTGAAAGAGGGACAAGAGAGCTGTTATAACACTCCTATACATTTTCTTGTACTTTGATTACAAGGGACAATGGCTTGGCTGCTATTACAATCGACTACAAACCCACATTAATTACACATAAAGGGAAACTGTTAGTTGCCAGACAAAGAGAACAATTGTGACCACAAAACTTCCTCAAACTGACTCTAAAGTATCTCTTTCGTTGCTGCTAATGAGGATGAGAAAATTGAATGTTCATCTGTGTTTACCGTCCACACGCAGCAGAGCAAACATGCAACGACCTGTCTGAGCTGATATGTGACCAAGGTGAACCTGACCACAGCTTAGATAATACTGTGTAGACTTATATCACTTTGCAGCTATGTCACCTTAGGGCGGGGATGCTACTGTGTACTTAGTTTATGCATGGCTGTATTTTTACAAATAAGTGCACAGACATGGATGCATGTGGCTTTGCAAGTGAGCTGTCCTGTGACATCTTGCACTTCCTGTGATGTGTATGTATGGCTCATTTTCAGACTCTTACCTCCCTCATGGATGCAGTCCAGCTTGTCTGCAGCAGTGACTGAGAAGAGTTGGTAGCCAGTCTTGGTGCCCACCGACAGAGAACTACAACACATAGGTACACGCATGAACAAGATTACACATCCACTATTGGAAAATTGAAAAATACCATAATAACATGATGATTATAGTTTGTTTTATGGGATGCATAATGCACATAAAGCATATGCTTGTCCCAATAAGATAATCCCAAAAACACTTATTTTGTTAGTTTATTAGAACAGATTAGTGAATGGATACTATTAAAAAGCATAAGATTATAATTTATCATTCTCAAAGCTAACCCTAACCCTCAAAATGAACACACAAACATAACCATGTACACACACACATGTACATTCTATAGTATAATGCTCCACACACCAGGAGGTGAAACACAAAGAAGAGATGCTGTATGCCATACAATTATTAATAGACATCAAGGGAAATATTGTGGATATAGTACTTTCAGTAATGTGCATGTATGGTCTGCTCAATAAGGCGTGAGCTGAAGGGACCTCTTTAAAGCACTGCTGATAACTGAACCATCATTGGTCATGCTGTAATAATAGCTTGAGGCCAACGTATGGCCATAACTGACAGAAGGAGCATGAGGTGGTAAACAGGCCAGATCCAGGCTTTACTTCATCATCATCATCATAACCATGTATGACATGATTTCTGTCTGTGTGTCATATCTTATCTCCTTTAGACAACGTCCTCATAACACAGCTTCCATTAAAACATGTTAATTGCCCCAGGAGAAGATTGCTTTATTTTATCATGGCTGAAGATAAGCGATAAGAAGGCCGGCTTTAGTGTTTGGCCACCTGCTTAGTTTTACAATCAGAGCCAGGGAGATGTTCATGTAAGTAGAAACACCTGTAACTGAAGAAGTCAGTGAGTTCTGCTGGATTTTGCCCTCTAATAATCCCTAAACATGGAAAAATAAAATGGACACTTCCAGCACAGATGTGATTGCTCAAAATAACTGAAGAGCCAAAAAAAGGACACAGAAACATCTGTTTGTCGTTTAAAGTAATATTGCTGTTAATATGCTAATAATTATCATGTAATAAACATTGTATGTCAATCATGAGTCATGAGGTAAGCAGGAGACTTACATGAGACACTAGAATAGGCCTGTTTTCATAACGTTTTAATAAGCTGTGTCTCATTACAATAGAACACAGCAGCCAGAACTTTGGTGACTGGATGTTTAGTTTAATGTGCAACAGGCCTTGAAGATTAACACAGTGGCCTACTTCACTTTCAGCTGGCAGGGAGGGACACATCTAGAAGTTTTAGTAAGGCATACAGAGTAGTGTAGATTCGTTTTGGACGCACACACATAACTGCCTGCCCTGTTAGGAAGCACCAGAAAATAAACCACTGTATGTAAATGCGACTGAAAATAATTATGCAACAGTCAGGTGCATCAAGGAGATTGAGTTCATGCTGGGCCCAGCCCGCAGGTCGCTTACGTGGTGTCCTGGTTAAACGAGGCACAGATGAAGCCTCGGTGCACTTCGGGGCCGTCCGGCGCGTCCTGGGACTCCATCGGAGCCGCCAATTTCCTACTCCTCTCGCTGGCCGAGGTCGGAGGCCTTGGGCTCGGGTCGATCCCCGCCGGAACCCGCTTCCCCTCCTCTGCTCCCCGACTCCAAGCGCCACGCTCACAGTCTTCAGGGAGAGGAATGTCCGGGCTGGTTGGATCAGACGGCACACATGCGGCACCGAGTGAATGATCCCAAATCTGAACCGGACACGAGATAAACGAAAACAGCTGCGTAGTGAGCTGTTTCACTTTAGTCAGTCGACACTGTTGTTATTATTATGTTATTAACTTCCAATAATTCACACAGCAAAACAAAAACAGCTGATGGGTGGATGCGTCACTCTGAAGTGCTTCACGATTGGCTGGCGGTAACATTTCATGCCCTCCTTTCCGGCATTTCTATTGGACGAACTGTTTAAAGCCTCTCTATGATTCGACAAGAGAAATGTCAAACAAATAAGAGCCGCCTATTTAGAGGAAAAACGGTTGATTGGCCAATTATACTTTCAGTCTTGTCACGAGGAATTGTTTTGATGATTTCATTGGATAAAAGACATATCAAGTTGTTTTCATGTCGATCATTGGAGACCTTGTAGTGTTATTTGACAAAAAATTTTGATAAGAATATGGGTTTTTGTTTTTGTTTGTTTTATTGAATTCAGCTTTCACCATTAAACCCAAATGCAAATATTAAACCCTGAAACTTTTCCCCCTAAAGTTTTGAAAATGAGGCTATAAATAATAGGATTATCTTATCTTTGCAGTTACGTTACTTCGGTCAGTGGTGGAAGATATATATTTACTCATGTATAGTTACAACTTTGAAGGAACTTCAAACGTATTTTGCGTTTTATACTGTTTTATACTGTACTCCACTACGACAGAGAGAAATATCATATATTTTTTTGGTTATTTGTTACTTAGATACAGATGTTAGGCTATAGCATGTCTTTCAGCTTATCAATATGATCCTTTATTACAGATGAAGATATACTAAACAGAATTGAAATAAGTTAAAATGTGTTGCATATCAACCAGCTACTTAATGCATCAGTATTAACAATCCATTATTGTTATTGTTATTGTTATTGTTATTGTTATTATTATTATTATTATTATTATTATTATTATTATTATTATTATTATTATTATTACTGGAGCCTTGTTTCTGCCTGAGTTTTTACTTTTGATACTGATAATGCCTCTGTTGTTTTAATGCAAGACTTGTAGTTGAGATTGTTTTTACATCATTTTACTCGACTAAAGGATCTTTACCCATGCAGTCATGTACATAATTTAAATGATTTAATGTTTTTGTCCTTTACATTGATTCTACTGTGAGAACCTGAACACATTATTTAAATGTTCTGCTGCCTGCAGATAAAACAGAAACCTCTGTAGTATTTGTTATTGCCCCTAGAATGTATTAATCTGGGGGAAAACCACGCACTTCTGACCCCCCTCCCCCTCCCCCCTCTGAGATATTTGTCCCAAAGTCCCCTAAGAAAACCTCATGTATATTTATTCATTTTAGTCTAAAATACAAAATATGCGAAACATTTCACTCACTATTGTACATCTGAACAGGCTGTATACGTAACCACATATATATATATATATATATATATATATATATATATATATATATATATATATATATATATATATATATATATATATATTTACCATTTAATATTTAATATTAATATATAATATTTTAATATTTATCTCAGCACTTCTTCACTTCTTGGCACTATTTGTATCCTGTTTACAGTTCACAGAAATTGTTTCACTTGTACATGGTCATTCTTTGTGTATATTTATGAATATTGCTGTGTTGTTATTGTGTTTAAGTACACTGAGAGCCACTAAACCGGAGTCAAATTCCTTGTATGTGCAAACATACTTAACCAATAAAGATGATTCTGATGTTGCAATTGGAAATAAGTACTCTGCAGTGAACCACGAAGTTGTCTAAATGCACACAACAAAGAAATTTCTGTCGAAAAGCTCATTTTTAATCAGATATGAATCGATTTTTTTTTCTTCTTTTTTCGTTTCTGTTCTAAACTATTTCTTTGACGTCACGGTTTCCGTGCGGTCTCCTTTAAGGTTGCCAGGGGTGACGGGCTCACATGTCAGAACGAGGAGAATTGACGTCAGTGACGGCTGTTGATTGGTTCTCAGCCGTATCCGGTGGGGCAGCGGTCCAGGGCTCGGGGAAAAAAATCGAAGCGAGGAGGATCTGGTAACGGTACGCTTTATAGAAATATCACCCATCCCGAGTCGTTATCGAAGGGCTCGGCAGGAATTTACAGTTTCTTGTGAGTATTGGTGTTGTTTCTGCTCACGGAACATATGACCTCTGGATAGGTGAAATTTGTTTTCTCCGTCTCTCGTTTGTTTATGATAGAACTCAAGATGGCGTCATTGGAGGAGAGCTTTGCCTTTGCACGGAGCTAGCCAGGCTAGGCATCAAACTAGACACCTTATTTAACATTCCGCTTAACCAAAGATAGTTAAGCAAACGTATAAAACATGTATCCTTTATTTGTATTCTGTATTTGCTGGTTATTCTAATGTAGGGTGGGTGGTATTTCAGTATTAGCTTGTTGTAAGTTACTTGGCTGCAACCGTCAGCCTTCCTGACCTACACGGTGTTAACGTTACAGACAGGGCATTTGCTTCATACTATCTCTAAAGGCGATAGTATTTATTTTAATATGTACACTAACATTTACATCCATCCTCCAGCACACTCCATTATTATTGTTCAGCGAGGTCATTGTGCATCGCAATGTTTTCTCTTGACAGCTCTCTTCTTGTCAGCTGAGGTGATGCTGCAGCTCACTAATTCAATTAGAGAATTAATATGTTAATTATATATTTTAACTACCTCAGACATTTGAAAAAGTAAACAAGACTTTCTAATAATATTAGGCAGCCCTGTTGTTGGGTCTTGCCTGTAATCTTAGCACTTAATTTATACCACTTGGTCTAAAAACAGTATCATTTATCACTTAGTTATTCCTGTGGTAGGTTTAGATTAAAGCAAGCCTGCCAAGTTTCCACTAGTAGTGTAGTTAGCTGCAAAAAGGATGTGCCAGCCTCATCTTTGATAACATGGCAAGTAATCTCCCCAGGGCCTTGTCAGATTAGAAATTATCTGAATCCTATTATACTGATGCACATGCATGATACACTTGCAGGCACAGGATCGGTCTGTTTCCTTCACGGGACTTGTTGTTCTGTCATTTACTCATCTAAAATACACATGTTGGTTACAGCACGGCTTTAGAGGCCTTCCTGTTTTAGACTGCACAGCCCAATCAAGCTCAGAGCTATCTGAAGAAGCTTATATCACAGAGGTTGATCAGATGATCAGGGATCTGTTAGGCTGTTTTTCTGAGAAGCAGCACTGAGGCCTGAAATGTTGAAACCTCAAGGAAGTGCACATTCGCTTTTATGGTTTTGGTCCGTTTCACAGTGGATTGATTCAGTGTCCTTTGTTTCGCCATTTGTCTAAAATTAGGCCTTGTGTATGATACAGTTTCAGCCAATGTGATATTATGCTTCATTCAGGCTGGAGAAAAGCTGAAATTGTTTTGAGTAAATAAACCTAGGACAGACAGCGTGCCTGTCCTAGTTTGTGGTCTATAGTCAGAAATGTGTGATCACATCATATGACCAGTTTTCACTCCTGCCACTTAGAAGCACTCAGGCTCCACAGAGCAAAACAACACCCCATCTCTCTGTGCCTTCTCACTCAGGCTCTATTTTTCTCACATTCTCGCGTTTCTCTTTCTGTCCATTTCTCATGACGACAAGCACACACTCTTACTCTGTGTTGCTCTCTGGTAATCCAGTAAATCCATGTTGTAGTGATGATCTGAAATCATCTTCCTATTTTTTTTCCTCCCCCCATTGCTGTCCTCTCTCTCACTCTCTCTCATTCTCTCTCGCTCTCTGTCACTCTCTCTCTCTCTCTCTCTCTCTATCTCTCTCTCCAGTACAAAGGTTAGAGGTCACAGAGCAGGGTTTGCGGTTGTCGCCATGGCATCTGGAAGTACGAGCAGTGAGGAGGAGCGGAGCCTGAGGGAGTGTGAGCAGTACGTGCAGAAACACAACATTCAACAGCTGCTGAAGGACTGCATTGTCCAGCTGTGCACCTCCAGGCCGGACAGGCCAATGGCCTTCCTCAGGGAGTACTTCGAGAGGCTGGAGAAGGTATATTTGTTTGTGTGTGTGTGTGCGCGCGCGTGTGTGTGTGTACAGTTGTCCTTATTGGTCAATAGACAAAGCAAATCATTACACAGTGAAACATTATAAATTCTTGTATTACACTAGGCAGTTACTTTCTCACTAGCCGGCTAGTATTTGGCATTATAACTATTAACGTTGTCAGGCACTATTTCCTTTCATCTCTCAGACCAACAAAAATCCCCGACAGATTAAGATCAGTTGACCGGGTTAAACATGTGTCACCACAGATGATGTCACATATGAAGCAATTTCTGTTATCAGTTTTTTCTAATCATTTTTTGAATTAAAGCTTCTTTAACTTTTTGTGTGAGAGAAGAAATAGTTTGTAATATGTTGAAAGCGAGCTAACATTCTAACTAGCATGCTTTAATGCACAGTTATTTCCATAAAAACAATATGGTGTCATAAGATTGCTATTTATGGTATCCACCTGCTTTGAACAAGATTTCCCAAATGTGTATATATATATTATGTACACGTGGGGATCAGGTCTTGCAGCAGCCATGTTCTAGACCAGATGCCACATCTACTGTAAATGTCACCAAAGAACTAGATGAGAAAAGTTACTGATGATGTCAGATAAACATCACAATGAATCCAAATGAGTTCAACAGTTTTTCTGAAAAGTTCATCAAACTATTGCTTGTATGCTCCCTAGAATCTTAAAGGTAGGATTGATTTGAACGTTATTTTAAAGGCAAGTGTCTTTTTTTGAGGGGTTATTGCCTTCTTATTTATCAGATTTATTTTAGACGCTCATCTGGCGGTAACCTTCCAATCCTATTGGAGCATTTTACCAAGACAATGAACTCAGAAATGTAGCTGTATATATGTTTACATATATACTAATTCTAATAAGAAACTTGTAACATAACTTTTTAGTAGTGCTTTTATTTGATCTCTTGATTGAATGTAGGTTTTTATTGGGAACTTTTATTTTTTTGGTTTGAGTTTAAGTTGTTTTTTTGTGTTTATATACTTTTTGTGCTTAAAAAAAGTGCTTTGAATGAACTACAGCAGCTATAAACCTTGTCATCTGATGTTACTCCTCTCCCTTGTTCACTTCTTCTTCTTCAGGAGGAGGCTAAGCAGATTCAGAACCAGCAGAAGGCCAGCAGTTCCCGTTCAGACTCACGTGATGAAGAGGTGTCTCCACCCATGAACCCGGTGGTAAAGGGTCGCCGGCGGAGAGGAGCCTTCAGCGCAGAGGTTTACACAGAGGAGGATGCAGCCTCATATGTCAGAAAGGTAGACACATACAGCTGTGAGAGCTACAAGAAAATCCAACACTTAGATCTATGAAAAAGTTATATTTTCTTGAAACACATGAACATGTCTGTGTTGTTTCCTAAGGTCATTCCAAAAGACTACAAGACGATGGCAGCCTTGGCCAAAGCTATTGAAAAGAATGTGCTCTTCTCACACCTGGACGACAACGAGAGGAGGTACCTGCCTTAAACAGTGTTTTCAATGTTTTTATAAGTTACATTTGAACAATCGACTAAGTGTGTCTAGTCAGCTGATCCTCTCACGAATCTGTTTGCTTGCAGCGACATATTTGATGCAATGTTTCCAGTCACCTACATCGCTGGGGAAACAGTTATTCTGCAGGGTAAGATCACATCTTTTCACTGTTAAGCTGAACAAACATTCATCCAAATCAAAGCACGTCTTTGTGTCATCGTGATAGTAACAGTATTGTTGTGTGCACCCAGGTGACGAAGGTGACAATTTCTATGTTATCGACCAAGGAGAGATGGATGTGAGTATCTGTTCCTCATTTTGTATTTTTAGAAAGCAGTGTCAAATTTTTACAATGCAAACATATTTAAGTAATGTAGAGCTTCTTTGTCTGTTAGTGTCAGGGTGAAAGTTACAACTTTTTTTCCCACTTAAGTTCTAATAGTTGTTGTTTTTTTTTTAATGTATATAATGCTTTTTTCACCATTTCCTTGTTTTCCTCTCTGCCAATCTGACAGGTGTATGTGAACAATGAATGGGTGACCAGCATTGGGGAAGGTGGCAGCTTCGGAGAGCTGGCGCTGATATACGGCACCCCGAGGGCGGCCACAGTTAGAGCCAAGACCAACGTCAAGCTGTGGGGCATCGACAGAGACAGCTACAGGAGAATACTTATGGTGAGGAGGTGTATTATAATAAAAAACATAACCAAACCAACCAGTGTATTTATTTGCAAACTTGTATTTTTACATAAATTTATTTGCTTATTCAGTTTCATGTAAACACGCTAACACAAATGTCTCTCTCTTCAGGGAAGCACTTTGAGAAAGAGGAAGATGTACGAGGAATTCCTCAGGAAAGTGTCCATTTTAGGTGGGTAATTTCATTTTTTATTTTTTTTAACTCAACCTCAACTTCAAACTTAAAAATAGAAGAGAAGCAGGTTACTTGTGTTTTGGTGTTGAGATTAAAATAACCTGAAAGGGTTTATAAAAATATATCACCTCATAACATATGAAAGAAGTAAAAACCAATAACAGGTTCAACTTTTTTAAATGTGATCTGTCACTTCAGCTGAATTCTTTTCTTTGTGTTCGCCTCGCTCAGAGTCTCTTGACAAATGGGAGCGCCTGACAGTCGCTGATGCCTTGGAACCGGTCCAGTTTGAGGACGGACAGAAGATTGTTGTGCAGGGAGAGCCTGGAGATGAGTTCTTCATCATCTTGGAGGTAGACATCTAGATCTCTAACTCTCACACACACACACACACACACACTCCATCACACTCCATCATACACAGTAGTTTAGTTACAATACCAGAATTTCATCTTTGAACTCATATAATGACATCATTTTAGTTTTTTCATGTCATTGGGGTGTCCATCACTGTTGGATGTTGTTGTTTGGTTGTTGGATCAGTTTCATCAAACGTTTTAGGAGATCTTGAATCTTTTTGTGACTCCAGTGGATCTTTAAATTATTTCAAACATGTTATCCACACACACACACGCCCTCTAGTGGTGATGTCTAAGTATTTTTTTTGTTTTGATAAAAATATTAAGGATGACTTGTTGACCTGTTCAATTCAGAGTTGTCTAAATGTATTTAATAGATAAGGCGATTTGAATTGCAGCCCTATTTCATAATATTAAATACATTTCAGTGATTCAGCTCCTGGAGATCATTCCCATTCACATATACTAAATACAAACTGGATGAAATTGTTTGATCCCAATTGAACTGTGTGTTTGTGTGTGTGTGTGGTGTGTTTTTCAGGGTTCTGCAGCTGTGTTGCAGCGTCGCTCAGAGAACGAGGAGTTTGTTGAAGTGGGAAGATTAGGACCATCTGACTACTTTGGTAAAAAATCTAAAGCATTATCAGAGAACTCTGTAATTAACTATGTAATTAATGTATTGTTATTTTACCAGTGACGTAAACATTTGTTTTATAAGTTATTAGAGTTATATTATTAAAAAAACACTTCAAATAAAAGTAACATTTTAAACAATTAATTTAGTTTTATTTATTTATTAATGTTATGGGAATCAGTTAAAGCTGCACTAATTATTTGCTATATTAAACTGAGTTCCTGTAAGGTTTCTTAAAGATTTTGTTAGCATAATCTATTGACAACTGAGTTGCCTTTGTTTGCACTCTGCCTAAACATAATTAAAGGCTTTATCTTTTTTTTGAGATTTTAAACGTTTATTTCTGTGTTCCACAGGTGAGATTGCTCTGCTGATGAACCGCCCCCGTGCTGCCACCGTGGTTGCCCGCGGCCCCCTGAAGTGCGTGAAGCTCGACCGGCCCCGCTTCGAGCGCGTCCTGGGTCCCTGTTCAGACATTCTCAAACGTAACATCCAACAGTACAACAGCTTTGTCTCGCTGTCTGTCTGAAGGGGCTCGTCTTCCCGCCCCACTCTCTCTCCTCCTCCCTCTCCCTCTTTTCTCCTTTTAGACCCAGGGTCCACCAATGCAATTTGCTTTTGTTTTGCCACTTTCTTCTTCTTTCTGTTTGCTTTTTTCCCTCCCTTTTTTGTTTTACACACCCATTTCATTTTGTTGTTACCAGTCACATCAGAGAGATGACTTTTAGCCATTCACCAGCGCTTGTACCAGCTGCTGTACGCTACCTTGTAGGCACAGTTACATCACATGTTACCTATGTTATATATGTATTTGCTGGTTACGCTTTCTTTTTAGACTCAACCTTAAACACAAAGCAGGATTGTTAGGAGATCTGAAAGACATTAGGGTCTCAAACTGATGAGACAGGACAATCAAACTTTACATGGCGCTTTTAGTGAATTTGTTACATTTGTTTTGTTTTAGACTGAAGCAAAGAGAGGACGGCTTCTTCCCCATTTTAAGAGTTTCCTTTTTGATATCAGTTAGCTTGATTATATATACGATGTAGAGCAGAACCTTGAAACTGTAGAAGGCAGGAAGAATACGACTGCAACCGAATTTTTTTGTCAGCCGTTTTTTTTAGATTTCAGCTATTATACGATGGTTGTGCTCCATTTGTTACTTTTGGTTACCTTTGATCGGTATGATGAGACAATGACGAGTCTGTTTTGCTTATTTTCAGAGATCTTGTGCAACTTAAGGTTTTTATTTTATTGTGCAGCTACCAGGCTAGTGCCAAATGTTGATTATC
Organism: Euthynnus affinis; assembly: GCA_029490765.1. Lineage (NCBI taxonomy): Eukaryota > Metazoa > Chordata > Actinopteri > Scombriformes > Scombridae > Euthynnus > Euthynnus affinis. The sequence continues at coordinate 19,103,395 of CM055857.1, read as the reverse complement.
GTCACGACTCAAAGATGCATAGCCGTGGAAATGCAGTGCGTGTTCTGTTCCCTGACTATTTGGAGCTCCAAACAGGAAGTAGTTTATTACCCTTATTGTCCTCTTAATCGGTAGAACGACCATACAAGAACTGCCTTGACTACTCTGAGGAAAAAATAAATAAAAAGAAAGGGAAAAAAAAAGAGTATTAAGTGTATTTCAGTATTCAAGTTTTTTAGTATATACCAAATAACTTGGTCACTCTTCTGCTATGGTTTGTAATCAAAATGTTATCATAGTATAGTTAAAATGATCACGGTTATATTATTATCATGGACTAAATGATAAACTTATGGTTTGGAGTGATGGTGATCTTTAAAAAGATATGTTTAACTGTCTTTTGTAAACACTTATTTTTCCATAAATTCTATTTTAGGTGTCCAGTGCCACAAAGTAAATAAATGCTTCTTCTTGTCGACTGACAAAAACAGTATGTAATTGTATTGTGTAAAACGTCATGGGTTAAAACTTTTTAAAATAGATGAAATGGGTAATTACAGGTTTATTGAAGTAAAGTCTTGGAATAAAAAAAAAAAACAGTTTCAGGACATCTGAAGTATTTATGTATCGAAGCATCACAGGTGCGCTGACGGGCAGAGTGAGCAGATATTTATTTAAAAACTAGTGTCATTGCTTATGCCTATCGAAAAGGTGGCTGTCTTTTCATCAGAGTAGCTTGTGATCTGTTCTCTATGCTTACTTGGCATGATATTTTAGGCATCCAGTGATCCGGTATGAATGGAAGCGTGTATTAAAAAACATGCCCTGCAGCTGTGTGCAGGACAGGAACTTTGTCAAATATTTGGTTTGCTACTCCCAAGCTTAACTGCTTCATGTCTTTTTAGATGGCATCAAATGTTAAGTCTGTCTTTTTTTTTTTTTTTTCTTTTTTTCTTTTCTTTCTTTTTTTTTTTTGAAGATCTTTACCAAATCACAATGTTGACTTCTGGATTATAGGCTTAACTTTTCATTCCTGCCTCACTGTCTGTTACCAGAAATGACCTAGAACCAGTCATGTTTCTGTTTTCTGTTAAGTCTCCGTTCAAAGCGCTTACACACGCTTAGAATTGAGTTTTATGTTTGTATGTCCAAAAAGATTTGATTTTGGTGCCGATTGCAGGGTAGTCAGGTTAGCGAGAAGATTTTTTTTTTTTTTGTTAATGGACATAAGTGTGTTTTTCTTCATGTGTTTTTCCCCCTAACCCTCAGGTTGTGGATTTGGTGACATCTGGATTTATGTCATCAGCTTTCTTTTATGTTATGACAACACATCCTGTTTATCCTGATCCACAGGAAATGACTCCGTTAGGGGGCGAGGGTTCGACTCACCTTTTTCTTTTTTTTTTTTGAAATATTGTTTTCATGTAAATAGCAGCAGCATCGGTCATCGGTTTTAGTCCAGATGTTTTTAGCCACACTGCAATCGTCCCGGTTTGCCTTAGCTTACCTATCCTGGGCTTACAGTAGTAGTCAGTCACTCCTGCTAGCCCGACCTTTCAGTGAGTTTGTTAGGCCTGCAGCGCAGAGAGCTGCAGGTGATCAGAGGACCATTCTTTTTCTATTCTACCCTGTATTCAGTTTGACCTCCTGTATGTGCAAAGATGTTTATCCTTTTGGTATAGATTGTTCCAGATGGCAGTTTAAGCAATAAAAAAGTAAAAAGAATTAAGCTTTGTCTCATGCCTCATCTTTTTTTTTTTTTTGAAAGCTTTGTGTTGCTCTTTTGACTACTGGTGGAGTAGTTCATGATGCTTCTCAGAGGTTATGTAATTTACTTTTAATTTAACCAGTTTAAATGATGTTTGAATGTATATACGGAAGACAATCCCTCTAATATTGGGTGTACAGTTGATGTACATGTTCAAAAAGATCTAAAACATGTAGCACAACATCTGTCCACCAGGGGGAGACATGCTGCTGTTCTAAGTGCAGGAAAGCTTGAATTGGTGTTGGTATTCAATTGTGCACCAAAACAAAAAAATTTAAATCTTTATCCACATTTTAAATATACCACATTCCTCATTCCTCTTATGTGACCTCATTATTTTCAAACTTGCTTTGTCTGGTTCATAATACACTATATGGCTCAGTTTTTCCCTTTTTTAAGAGGATTTTTATGACTTTACACAACTTAGGTCATTTTTCCATGCACTGATATTTTCAAATAACGAGCAAACGTCACAAACTTAATTATTAACAATTTCACTTGGCTTTAAAAAAAGTTGCTATTAGTTATTTTGGAGTTGAAAAAGTTCAGCCTGTTCCTTCATTTTTTAATCAGTCATCCTTCAAATGTTTATTTCTGTTGCTATGTGTTAAAACAGATGCACTGTATAAATGCTGAGGTACGATGGCATATACCTGCCATTGAGATCACGTTTTATGATCGCACTGCTTATCATCTCTGCCTGCTTTGTCAGGCTGATGGTCTTGATTTCATTTGGCATGAACTCTTAAGATCCGCATCACACAGAGACCTGGGTTTGATATGATACTTGAGGTTTGAAGTTTCTCTGTTTCCGCCTGTTTCAGTGGACAGTAGTGTAAAGCTGCTTATAGTTTTTCTCAGTTGCTTCAGTACATTTCTCAGATCAGAGAAATTCTCAAAACTACTCGTTCAACCTCCACATCATATTGACACCTGTGCACAAATGCTTTGGCATATTCATGCAAACAATTGCCTGCTGTTTCTTACATTATCAATTGCTTATGTCATTTTGATCAAAATGTATCATACTGGTTCTCTGTTTTATAGTTTTACCCCCCAAAACACCTCAGCATCAGTTCATCACAGTCATCACATGTAAAATGATTGAACTAGTTGTCATAATCTGTCAAACACATTTTCTATACATTCCTATTATACTTTTTTGTAAATGTGTCTTGAAGTCATTAATTGCTGTCAAGTGAATCTTGACTTTCACTAATGAAGGGGAATGTGTGAAGCGTTAGATCAACCAATGATCAACCAGTTCTCTAAAATAGCTCAGAGGAGTATCTCATGAACCTTCAGTTGGCAAACATACATAGGCAGCGCACAACATGGTGTTACAATTTCTGACAACAAGGAAATGAACAGGGTCAACGGCTGGGAAGAAGAAGAGTAATAAGGCTGGCTGGAGAAGGGTAGGGAGGCAAAACAGAGGAAGAGATAGAAGAGGTCGAGGATATGTTCCTGATGAAATACTGTAGGCGCCACAACTGTGGATCATGTTCTCAATCATGGGCGAGGCTGGTCGAAGGGTGCAGCCAAATGTTGGGAGAACAGTCAGGTCCTCAATCATTCAAACATTTCATAAACAGAACAGGTTTGTAACCAACAATGTGCACTGTACTGTAATACTGTACTGACTATAATGCTTCATATTACAGTATTTCATCTATGTTTTACAGTTTACAGTAAATATACTTTACACAGATACATACTGTACATATACTGTAACATAAACACACACACACACACTTATGTATACATATATACAGTGTGTACATATGTATACAGTATATATGTATACGCACACACACACACAGTGACACATTTTTTGAAATTGCAGGACCACTACGCTGTTACACTGACAACATGGCTAAGCATTTACATTAACTAATTGAACACATTACAGGCTTTTGCAGATCACCCATTCTGTGGTGTTATTTGTACAAATTCACTTCCTGTTTTGCAAATGTTAAGGATGATTCAAGAAATGTACCAAAGTGACTGAGAAAAACTGTAAACACACAGATGGGACAGAAAAAGATTACAAGTCTGGAACATGGGGTGGAGTAAACTAAATGGCTGTTTACTGAGTAGCACTTTTCTCACACACATACACCAGATTACACTGCTGTTGCTTGCACTTCAGAATTTCCACCGTGTCATCACACAAAATAACTTTATTTTATAATTATAACATCACATGGACATCGATCTTTCTCTCCACAGTCACAATATTCCAGCATTCATTTGATAAAGTCCAAACAGCTTATCCAGTGCATCACACCTCTCTCTCATGAATAACTTCACTGCTGAATTTGATGTATGACAGTGACAGAGCTCCTCTGGCTTCATGTATCAATGTCTGCAGGTCTTTAAAAACTCTCCAAACAAAGAAATCTCCTGTATTCTCAGATCAGTGTTCACTTTCCCAGCTAATTTACCAAATGAAACAAGTCTCAAATTACGCCAAAAGTCTGTAAAAGTTCTTAATTTAAATATTTAAATCTCTAAACACCCTGATCTATGTGCACATAAAAAAAATGACAGCCTTGTCATAAAAAGCATTTATGACCATGAGAGAAACAAAAGGAAATCAAGGTACGGCTCCCTTGGCGATTGGAATTTGAGGCCTGCAGTGATTCATGTCCTGAACCGCCGCAATGAGATTCCTTCGCTCTCTGACAAGCCCCCCTGTACTTCCTCTGAAGATTACACAACATCTTCCATCTATGGCTTGTTCCTTAAATCGAAACCGTCTGAGCCTTGATTGCTCATAAGTCTTCTGCAGCGATGAACCTTTCACCCTCTGTTACCTGGACTTTTTCATCTTTGTGTCAGTCTGAGGTCTCGCTGTGGATTTGATAAAGTCCTTGGTGATCACCTCGTCCTCGCCCAGCCTCCGGATGCAGCGCTGGACCACTCGGAGGACCTTCTGTAACCTGCGGTCTAGAGCTAAAAGGTGGGGCTCTGTCAGGATCGGCTGTAAAGGGTCTCCTTGCAGGGAGTCTCTCATCAGGTCGCTGAGCCTGAACTCTGGTCTAATCAGGAGCTGTAGCCTCAGCAGAGTGGAGCGCTTTACCCTGTGGGAGGAAAGGAAAGGAGAGAAGAAAGGATGGATGGTAAACAAAGGCGGAAAAGGAGAAGGAGCATGAAATCTTTTATGAAAATTAATTAATTAATTTTAAATTTACATATAAAAATGAACCATAAAACCTTTAAAATGTGAATCTACAAAGAAATGCAGAGAAGCTGATTCCACTGCTCTAGATAACATCATACTTACATGCAGCACTGAGATAGTGGAGCAAGGATGGACATCTCATCTTGAGAGTGTTTCCCAAACCTGAAAACAGAATACAGTGCCACGTGTGATAAGAAAATGGAACCACAAAGCATAATTTCACAATATTTGAATGCTTATCAAAGTTTTCATCTCACCCTCTGGCATTGTCCAAGTGGAGAAGGAATCCTTCATCCCCGAATTTGGTGAAAATCTCATAGTGGTGCCTGTCCATGTTGCCTGCAGGAGAGGTCAAGAAGCACATTAAATATGTGTTGTGATAGTGAAAGGTCCAGTAATGATATGAACAGTAGATGATGTGTTAGAATGAATAAATAAATACCTGTAAGGAAGTCGAAGATGGACATGTCTATGATGTTGAGGAGCCTGTTGCCAGAGTTGTAGGGGTAAAGCTGCTTTATGGTGTCACAGTAAAACGGATTCACTTCCCACCTTTAAAACAGATGTAAAATCCAGGAACTGTTAACTGTATTTGGATATTATTTATGACCAGATATTTGTAACAGTGTGAGAAAACAGTATCTAAAATTGTCCCTCAAATTCTTTGCACCCCTTGTTAAAGATGCTTTATGTACAATCAGTATGTCACTGCATGGTTCATTTAAAAAATTTTTAGGGCATTACTAGAATGATGACATCAAAAAACAGCACCATTGTAAGTAATCTCCCTGCCTGTGAACATCATTTTATATTGTTTGTCATTGAGGTGGATCTCATGAGAAACTTGTTCAGTTGCTTGACACAAAACAGGAAGTGGTTGTTCATCCGGCACAAGCTGACTTCCATAGATTAAAAAAATAGTGGATGGTGCAGCAGAGAAAGAAAGGGAGAAAGAAAAAAAACTCTTTTATCCTAGTGAGTTATGTGACAAGGGCTTTGACCAAAGAGACAAACATCCAATTTGATTCAGCACTCAAAAGGAATTATGGGAAATGTGGTATGGTATTTGTGAGATGGAGGCCACCAACTGTCTCAACCACAGTTGAATTAAAAGTGACTAAAAGATACAAAAGTTAATTTGCACCATGCTGTGTCTTTAACTAACCAATTTGGTATACATATTTCAGTATCAGCAACACTGTAAAATAAAGTATAATTCCTCTGGAGTATACACAGGTTGAGCTCTTACTCCTCTCGTCCACTGAAGGTATAGGAACGTATCCAGGGGTTGGGGATGGAGATTCGGGGAGCGATGCTGAGTCCGGGCAGGTAGGCAGACAGGGAGCCCTCCAGCAGGTCTGGGCTCCCACACACCGCATACTCAGTCTTGCACACGTACAGGCACTTGGCAAAGAAACACGTGTTGTTCGCTGTTTGGGAAGCGGAGCAAAATGGTGGAATACAAATTAGCTTCCTGTTCACATGCGATTACATGCCTTTTGATCAGCTCTGCCTTTCCCTCCAGCTAGATGCTGTGTCACCAGTGAGAAAAACACCAAAACAGCCCAATAAGTCACAGATACTGTGGACAAGACTTTTAAACTGATATACTGTGTTTGCAAAGATGTAGAGCTGTCAGTGTTATTAAATCAGACATTGGTCACATAATGTTGTCATGCAGAATAAGCAGGTCACCTTGTTGTTTGACCCATGCCAGGAATAAAAACACTTAAAAAAAAAGAAAAGAAAAAAAAGAATGAGCATTACAGGGTTACAAAATATTGGCTATTAGCAGCTTCACTGTACAAATATTGAACTGGTATAGACCTTCAAAACTTCTCAAAGATGGTCAAACAAAATCTACAAACTGACACAAGCAACTCTTGCTCTTTTGACATGCTCCAAGGAACATACAAGTTGAATGAACAGTCAACATTTTGGGGAAAACACTGTCTGTTAAATATGAAGCTACAGCAACAACAGACAGTTAGCTTAGCTGAGCATAAAGAGGGATGCAGTGACTTCCTGGAGTCTCTGCTGGTTGCCTGGCAGCCTGCAAGATGTCAGTGCTTCTGGCCAAGAAATAGTACAATACATAACCACCTGTAAAACCACAACTTAACGTGTTTCCCTCTGCTTTACACTAAGCTAAGCTAACTGTTTCTTGACTGTAACTGTTAGCTTTGTATTTAACAGACAGACAAGAGTGGTATCAACCTTCTCATCTAACTCTCAATAGGCAAGAAAGAAAATAAGCATGTTAACCCATATCATTTGGGTGTACATGATTTGATTAAATGCAAATTTGTGACACATTTGCACCATTTATCTACAACATCAACCATGACATCTTTCCTTTTTCTAACATGTAGCCCTAGTCTGTGTCCAAATCTAGTTTTAACATTTAACATCACGTTGATATTGTGCTAATTTGTTGTTAAGTTGAGTTTTATCAAATTGCACAAACAAACTGAGGTAAAAGTAGTATTATTCCATCATAGGAGTTCTGTAAGGCTGCAACCGTCATTTTTCTAAATTATCGATTATATATCGATATCGGTTTGACAATTATTTTCCTCAATAATCAATTGATTGTTCAGTGTATAACATGTAAAAAAAATAGTCAAAATTAGTAGATTGCACCAGTGAATTTTTGGCATTTTTGTCTTAGAAATACTTAAAGATCACTCAGTTAACAAAATTGTAGCCAATTAATTAACTGTCAATCAAGTGATCAATTAATCATCTAATCAAGTGATCAATTAATCATCTAATCATTTCAGCTCTAATGTACTACCATGTATATTGGAGGTCAATAGGGGCCCAACAACAAACTTTTGCCTCAGGGCCTCATATATGGTTAATCCGGCCATGCCCAAAATGTCAAACTATACCATTACAAAGAAAAGAGGCCTGCTGGTGCTTTACCTGGTGAAGTGAAGAAGACAGCTCGAAGGTCTTCGTTGTGGGTCACTTGGAGGACTTCTGCTGTGATGTTCACCAGCCTGCCGGCCACCGGCGGGACCCTGCGGAAGTCCAGGATCCTACAACAAATAGGATGATGAGATTCAGAAGATAACTGTTATCTCTGTGGACTCCGGTGTAAGGAAAAGTTTACAATTCATGCCTCCACTCTGAATGTAAATGTAATGTGAACCCTCTAAAGATCAAAGCAGTCTTATCTCTGTCTCCTCACCTCATTTCACAGGAGCCCACGGTTCATTCTGACTGATTCTTATCAATGAATGCACCCTATTAACAGTCTCCACGCTGTATAATTCAGCTGCCTGTGTTCATATACACTATCGAGAGCTTACAGCACCCTCAGGGCTATATTTCAGTCATGTGTCGAAAACAGTAATCAAACGACAATCAGCGGGGGAAGCTGAATTGCTGTTTCTGAAATCGTTGGCATTCCCCAACTAGTGATTGCAAGCGATAATGATACGGGCTCCTGGCAGCCGACACAGACACAACAGAGAGAGAGACGACACACTGCCACAGATTAAAAACACACCACCATAAATTAAAAATAGGAGAGTGCAGAGAAGGCATATACTGTATGTCTGTCTCACTGAATGAAACTGTGAGTGATTCTTGCATTTCAAACACTAACAAAGATTAAAGATATGAGTACTTATACAGCATAAGGGTTAGGGTTAGTCATTATAACAGCCGCTGACGTGGCACTCCTGTTGTTTTTTGTCTTGGGTGGTGAAATGATGACTTATCATTGTGTGTGGCTTCTTAATGATACTGTCTAGTTCAGATGACTGTTTTTCAGAGTGCATCACCTCAACCAAACCTATGTGTGCGTGTATCCACAGACTGTGGTTTATAGTGATCAGCAAGTTGGGAAATCCTAGGTTGGGCAAACATGTTGCAATCTTTGTGTAAGCTGAAAGGTTTATGTGCTGGCAGAGGGAGAAAGAGTTTTTTCATATCTATTGGTTGAAGACCATTTTGTATTTTTGGAATATTTTTTGGGTGTTTTTTTGTTTTTTCATCAGTGATATTCTACTACAAGAATGCTACCTCTACATATTTATGATTGCTAGCTAATTTCATCATTGCTCCTCTAAGACACAATAGATTAATAGTTTAAAAGTCTTTTTTACCATATACATTTCAAGAATCATTATGATTCAAGAGTTTGAAATATAGGTTTCTCAACTGGTCATCATTTAAAGACAGGAAAATAAATAAATAAAAATTTTTAATAAATATTACACAGCATGAGAAACCTTTAATAACGCATTTTTTCATTTAAATTTTGTTTAACATTTGCATCATGGATTGTGCCTTTAAAGCAAAGTGCCCAAAGAGAAACACATCTGTAGCACTCCACTGTGAACCAGAGCCATAACTGAAACTAATAAAATGACAGATGTGCAACCAAAACTAAAATTAACCCCGCTAAACGACTCTAAACGACACTAAAAATACCCAGAGTGTATAATGAAAGTAGAACAGGAAAAACAAGAAAGTGATAGTGAGCATTATGCTTTTCACCTGTCCAAGTGAAAGGCAGCGATCTCTGCGTTGTGTCTCTGGAAATCAACAAAGTAGAAGAAGTCTTCTGGAGTCTCGTCGTCCCTCTGCTGCCTGGCATACACACACACAAACACAATCAAAACATACAAAGTGATCAAGTAGTCGGTTGTAAAAGTCAGTAGTGAGATAATAGATTATGTAGCGTGACATACACTACCATAGGATGTGACATGAGATAATGTACTGTAATGTGTTATGTAACATTTTATGTTTGGTTCGATCTCAGACACAGACTTAATTTTTAAAATGTATTGCAGAACCACATTGTCCTTGTATTGGTGAGATAGAAACTTTTACTGCTATGCTTTACCTATTGCACACTGACATTAAAAAGCAGTGATTCATCACATCAGTTCTCACCTCATTGGCTTGAACATGGCCTTGGCAAAGTTACGCATCTTCAGAGCCAGTTTAAGGTGGTGTCCACTGGGCTTCACCACTGGAGTAGAGAGAGAAGAAACTAGAGGAAATCAGCATCACTTTACATCACACAACACAACACAAGTCAACTTCTGTGTTTGCATGCTGCTGCTGCTTAACAAGTTAAAAACTTGTCAAACTTGACAAAAGTAAACACTGAGCATCAGGTAACTGAGCCAGTGTTTGGTCTTCATCTTAAATCTTCAGAGGCCAGTTCAAACTTTGGAATTGTTTCTATTGTAGATCTGCCTGTTCCCAGTGAAAATTGGGGGTAATTGGGAGTTGGTCACACAGCTTGTGCTCTGCTCTCTCAGCAACTTGCGTTCCTTTTTTCTCTGTCTGGCTGCCTATTGTATCACAGCAGTAAGCCAGACTAACCACACACACGCCTCCCTGCTGTTTTCTGTGAAACTCCGGAGTATTAATAGTTAACAATCACACAAAGTTTACAATCACTATTTTTTGTGGGAAGATGAATCAAAGGGGACCAAAGTGCTACAAACAGCCTTTGTGGCCGATGAACACCCTCACCGTTGGGTTACTGAGATAATGAGATATGAGGTTAAATTTAAAAAGGAGCGAGAGATTGTTTTGTTGCATTTCTTCTTAGGAGTGAATGACGTCTCTGTGGTTGGCCTCCTCACTGCGCAGGGACGCTTGTGAGGCACTGATTGAGCAAAAACATATTACTCACTTTACATGCTTTACTGGTGTGTATGTGAGAGACACACTGTTAGCAGTCAAATACAAAATATAAAACATTTTTTTTTAGGTGCTGAAAAATTGAAGTTTTTTTGCCATCCAATTTTCTTTTAGTGTTCATATGTCTGTGTGGATGTGGTATACATATCTGGCAGTTGAAGTTGCAACAATAACATTTATTAAAAGTAACTTTGTCAGTAACTTTTTCAATTATCCATCCATACATTTGCAGCTCTGCATGCCGCTCAGAGGTAGGAGATGATAGCGTAGGTGGTGGCTGGTGTGTAGGTTGAAGCCTTGAAAACATTGGCTTCCCTCAGAGCACGCAGACATCAAACATTTAATTAAGAGCTCTCCCTTTGAACACCAACGAAAGCCTTTTTTTTCTCTCTCTCTCTTTGCCCCAGAGCAAGTATCTTATACAGAAAGACAAATCAGAATTTTTGGTGCCAAACGAAAAAACAAAATCCTCACTATCACAAAGGCGGCAGTGTGTTTGTCTCTGTTGGTGCCACCAAGCACAGCAGAAAAGAGAGAGAGAAACATAAATAGACAAACAAAGGGGCTAGTCAGCAATCGAACACACATGCTGTTATGTGCTGTACACTAAATGCAGAGCTTATACAGCATGAGATATGAGATAAAGAACATTAAAATTCCTAAAAGCCCAAAAAATATAGAAGTTTTAATGAATTCGGTGGTGAATTGACCATACCTTGAGTACAATCGCATGCTCCTTTTAGAGCCTTCTCATCTTGAGTGTAATCTGCAACAGATAAATGTTTGTTAGTTCATAATTTATAATAATAATTGTTAAAATGCATTATCAGATTAAAGGACAGGTTCAGAATTTTCAAGCGGTCTTAAAACAGTGAGTATTGTCCCCAATCACTAACTGCTTAAGTTAGTAATCTACACTCCTCCTTCCATACAAAATGTATCTTAAAGTTTATTTGTAGATAATATGAGGCTTCAGCTGTCCAAATTAGTCAAATAAAGTCAATAATTCTCAAAGTTGCTGTCTTTTTGGGGCCGAATTCTCTCTTTTTGTTGTTATCTTTCCACTGCAGCTGTACAGGAAAACACTGTCCATTGAGACCTCAGAGACATATGGCTATACACCAAATAACACCGGGTCATTGCAATTAAATATAACACTGACATACAGATGTTTTAAACCCCATCCAACCATCCATCCATCCATCCATCCATCCATCCATCCATCACCTGCACTGACGACCGTCATGCCCTGCATGTCCTTGAGGAGTTGTGGGACAGCAGGGTCACTGCGAGAGTACAGAGCATAGCGACTTATTCCCAGGTGGAACTTCAGCCAGCTGGCATCAGGGTCAAAGGTCACTTCATGTTCAGTCACAGTCACATTGGAGATGGCTGCGGCCTCGCTGTAGTATTTCATGTGTCTGTGGAGTGAGATATCAAACAGAGTGTAGTTTTAGAAGCTGAGTACAGACAGCTGTCTGCGGCCCAATGTGATATCATAACTCAGCTGTGAATGTCATGTTGCTTAAAATTAATGAGGTAGCTGACTGAAAGAGAGAATTTACAAGAAATATGCTGCTTGGAAATCTTAGACAGGCAAATTAAAATCACTTCTTTATTTTGGAAAGACCACAGATTTGATGCCAGAAGTTGATGGCAAAGTGAAATCAACAGGTTTTCTTTAGAGCAGGTCATTAAAAATTAGCAACTATGAAGATACAGACATTTACTGAAGACATTTATTAAGTTTAGCTTATTTTGTTTGCCCATATCCTGCTGTGGCCTAAATTCTCCTTCACATACAGGATTTTATAAGTCATTTTACGGGATTTCTATTGTTTTTAAAGACAGTTGTAACACAATTAGAAACATTTCCACAGCCTCCTCGCCTCTCCTCTCTCTGCTATACTTAAAGCCTGAGCAAGAATAATCTAAGACCAAAACAAATAAGTCTGTGGTGAGAGGGACACCACATCGCCAGAGCAGACCGCACTGAGTGGGACGGTCATCTCCCAGTCCAAACAAAACTTCATCATGGGTCGGATAAAGTACTAACAGAAAAAGAGCAGAGATATAAATATGGGTTTCTTCTTTGGTCATCTTACCGAACCAACAGCCGTACAGTGACAGGTCAGGGTGATCAGGACAACGGACAAATGCAGGCCAAGTTAAGCTGAAGATAAAAAGGGGAAGCAAATTTTGCACCTATATTGCAATGCACTCAATGCAATGTCCAATGACACACACACTTAAAATGGGTGGATCAGGAAGGTAACTTCAACCTGTATGCAAATATAACTGGCTTTAATTGTTCATTTAAACAGCCCCTGAAAAGCTCCCTTTTGGTTTGGATGCTGCAAGATTTTGCAAGTCTTAAGCCTTTGGGCTATCCATTGTTTTGTGCACATTTATATGGCAGAAAGAAAGAGAGGGGGGCTCCATTGCTCATATTTCTTCTTATTTTTCCACCGTGAGAGCCCAAAAAAAATCTGTATCTCTCTGAGGGAGTGTTGGGATAGACAGACAGCCTCACGAGCCAAGACAGCTACAGCTCCCACAGATTAAGATGGGCTTTAGTAGTTTTAAATCCTTGTTTACCTTAAAAAGAGCGTTCCAGACAAAGGCTATCAGAATGACATGTTTGTGAGCACCGGCCCACTTGACATTGGACTTTGATGACGCATGCCTCACAGAGGGTTTGTTGACTTTTAGTAAATCACTTTTGCCCAAGAGCAAACATTCAAGATTGTCTGGGTGTACGTCTGTTATTGTGAACAAAGTGTATTTTAAGTGTGTTTTATATTATAAATTAGGTTATGTGTGTGTGTGTGTGTGTGTGTGGTGTGGAAATGATGCATCATAAATTATCTGTAAAACTGAAACTGACCTCTCCCAGCGTGACACCTTCTTCCTGTAGTACTCCATCAGTTGCTCCGCCTGCAGCAGCTTCTCCTCCGGCCCGAGCACCGGAGTCTGGATGTTATACAGAGGATGAGCAAACAGCCTCCCCAGCTTCGAGCCCCCATCTGTGGGTCCAGATGTGGCACCATCCAGGGGCGGCACAAAGGTCCAGTTGGAGAGCTGCGGGGTGGCGAGGCCACCCTGCCTGGGGAGGGTGAGGTTGTTGTCACCACATGTGCAAAAGTGTCCCGATCCTTGCCCAATGCTCCGCAGCTTTGGCAGGAGGATGAAGTAGAGGTCAGCGGAGAAGATGGCTGTGAGGGTCGCGGCCAAGAAGAGACGGTCTCTCCTCATCATTACAGGAGAGGGGAGAGGGAAGGGAAAAATAAAAACAGCAAAGTCCTGACTATGTGCTGCTCCAGAGTGTGTGAGACATCACTTGTAGGCTGCCTCCAGTCTCCCACACAGCCAGCCAGGCAAAGGCAAGAGGTAAGCAGCCAGAGGTTGGTCCAAGTCTCTCTCTCTCTCTCTCTCTCTCTCTCTCTCTTCCTCTTTCTATCTGTGTGTTTCAGTCTGCTCCTTCCTTCCTCACTCCTTCTTCTTCTCCTCCTCCTCCTCCTCCTCCTCCTCCTCCTCCTCCTCCCTTGGCAGCAACTGAAGAGAGAGCTGAGCTGAGAGTGAGCATGTGTTAGCAACAGTCACTGACAGTTTTGGCTGCTTCCAGGGACCTGCTGCTCCGAGAGAGCAAGGGAGTGTGTGTGTGTGAGAGAGAGAGGGAGTGAGAGAGAGAGAGGGGAGAGAGAGAGCATTGTGGGTGTGTATATTCAGGTATGTACACAAACATCAAGTGACAGGTCAGCAGTTTGAAAGAGTGAGTGCAATAGAGTGCAGTAAACACACACACACACACACACACACATACACTCTGTGACCGGTTAAAGCAGAAATCCTTGGAAGCAGGAAGGGGTGGAGACAGTACACTTCTTATCACAGCAGATCTGAATGAAACCACGTCCAGCTGGCTTGTACACTCTGATGCAATGCGTGTATGTGTGTAGATTTTGCCAGTGCAAGTCCAAGTCATTCATTTGTAGATGTTTCTACGTTGGTTGCCTTCCTCCATGAGTGTGAGTGTGTAGATTGACTGGTCTGAAATCTGTGCAAGTTTGTGACTCTCCTCGTCTGTGTTTTCTCCAAGAAGGCGTGGAGAAGAGTTTCCCTCCCGTCAGTCATCTTCTTTCGTCTCCTCCCTGTTCCTCCTCATTAACTAAAGTCCACTTTCACTCCTCCCATCCCATGCTTCAAACCTTTATCCTTTTTGCTCCTCTGTCATCTTCTCTGCACTTCTCCCTCCTCTTCTTTTCCTCCTCTCTCTCTCCTCTTCTGTTTCGCTCCAGGCAAAATTCCCTACTGCCCTTTCCTTCCTGCTGCTATTCCCACACATGAATCCCTCGCTTTCTCCCTCTCACGCTGAAGTTCAGAAAAAGGCAGCACTGGAAAAAAAAAAAAATTTCTTGCACAACTTAAAATGAGGAAACATGCAAGGAAAAAAAACACCTCCCCTCGTTCACAGGCCACCTTTTCTTTTACTCTCTCTCTCTGATTTTTTTCCCTGTGAAAACATACAGTGTATAAATTACGATCACTGCTTGTTGCCTGTGTCTGCTCTAAAAGCCCTAAGCGGCTTTATACTGAGGCAATGAAGATCTCGCAGGGCATTTCCCAGCCTGCATCTGCACTGTTGTGACTGTGGTATTTTGGAACATCTGTCGTCTGTTTGGGTGTGTGTGTGTGTGTGTGTGTGTTGGTGTGTATGCGTGGAACAAAACTGCACGTCAATGTCTGGGAGTTGCTCTCTAGGGTGTTTTACCCTCTCTGAATAGAAAACAGGCTGAGAAGCCTTCGCTGATGTTGGAAATTAGTGAAAGGAAGTTTTAACCTGCCATTTAGCCAGATTGTAGAAGAGCTTCCGTTATGCTTCACACACGCACACACACACACATACACACACACACACACACACACACAAACAGGCTAACAGGGTGAGTGCTCTCTAGAAGTTTTTTTTAGAAGGACACAGCTACAAAAACAAAAAGAGAAGCTATTGTTGTCTTTGTGACCCAAATGCATGATGTAAAAAAAAAAACACTTTTACACAAGCAGAGGCCACATTTTTCATGACTGAATGAGCTTTCCATTTAACTTTCTGTAGGTTGTACATGGTCTCCGGACTAAAGCCCCAATAGGGGCAGCTGTGGCTCAGGAGGTCGTCCACGAATCGGAAGATCAGCAGTTCGGTCCCTGGCTCCTCCAGTCCGCATGTCAAAGTGTCCTTGGGCGAGATACCGAACTGCAAATGGCTCCCGAAGGCTGTGCCATCTGTGTGTGAGTGTGTGTGTGAATTATTAGAAACTCCTCTTGATGAGCAGGTTGGCACCTTGCATGGCAGCCTCTGGCATCGGCGTATGAATTTGTGTGTGAATGGGTGAATGTGTAATGTAAAGTGCTTTGTGTGGTTAAGAGACTAGAAAGGCGCTGTATAAATGCAGCCCATTTACTAATAGAGGTCCCCGGGGGCATTAAACTGAGAAATGTATGAACATGTCATTTAGTGTTTTTATTCCGCAGCACAAAAAGAGGTAAAGATATGTACTTTTGGTTGAAAATTTAATCATTTAATGAATTCAGAACATCTGCACCCGTCAGCAGACTGAAGATATTTCTGACAACATGCAGAGTGAAATGGCAGAAATCAATAATGCAGATGCCCGAGGGGGTAAAAGTGCAGTCTATGTGACATGCCCTTGTTTGTCTCAGCTGTGTCTGTTTGTTTTTGTCCCTGAGCAACAAACTTGAGAAAGGGCTCAGCACTTGCTTCCTCTCCCCCTGAAGTATCCAGAGCAGTGCTTAAAATAACCCTTTTTTTTATAGGGATGAGTGGACAAGCGCATGTAAAGAAGTTGCAAAATCGAATATGGAAAGAAAACAAACAAAAAGCAGAGCAGCGAGTCTTGCATCACCAATTTGTGCAATTCAGCAGAGCTGCGATGATAAGTGCAGGGCGGCTCAGGTGTCTGTCTGTCTAGATGTTTGTTTGGATGACCCAGAAGTCTCAAATATCAGGAAATACTGCACTCATACTGCACTCATCAGTTCAAAATCCTGAGGATAAAAGAACTACTACAATCAGGACAATGTGAGCTGCTGTAATCCCTCAAACAAAGAAATGTACACGTGGAAGGCTGAAAACAAGGGAAAGGAGGTGCAAGCAGTCAGAGGGATTTCCATGTTGAGTGTTTCACAAATGACAAAAGGAAAAAGCACTGCTAAAAATGATTTTACAGAAGGTATGGATGGTATCAGCAAGAGATGTGTCAGAGGTGATGAAATGTGAGGAACTAATGAGAGAAAAAAAGACAAAAACCATAATGAAAGAAAGGGGGAAATACAAAAAAGATGCTGTTTTGAAGGGGAGATCGTGCAGACATAGTATTCATTTGACATATTCAAACAGACACATTCAATTTGCAGTTTCAAGACAACCTCATAAAATAGGAGCAAAGGGGGAAAAAACAGTGTTCATGTCTGTATCTTTCTCTATATTCGACTGGACAGGTAGCTCAGTTTTGCTTCTAGATGCTGTGAGCTGAGCTTTGTGCTGCCAGTCAAACAGTGATACACTCAGCAGATTGTAGGTAGTAAAGTCCTCAGTGGGGGCATCTCCTAGAAAAGGAATAAGAGTATAAATGAAGACCAGACTTTTTTAGCTTCATAAATTCCATAAAATATGGAGCAGAGCTGACAGAGCACCATCATCAAGGCATTTCTGACATTCTTCCTTCAAGCAGACATCTAAAGCAGAGAGATAAATCGATGGAAGTCTTTTTTAACTTCCTCTCTGACCTCTCAGCGGTCAGTCCAGAAGAATTGGCAGTCTGGGCAGGCTAGGCCACAAATACATAGTGTGGAAGCAAACATGCAATATGAAGGAAAGAGGTCACAGAGAAGGAGACAGGAGAGGTGCTGATGAGGGGAGAGATCAAGCCAAAGATTTAGAGCAGTTAAGACAAAACAAGAGAAGGGGGAAGTGGGGAATACATGCATGTAGACTCTTGATGGAGAAATGAAAAAAAATCTGTTTTTCTCATCAGATGTATCTAAAATAGAATTCTTCCTTCTTTTATCCCCCTTTCATTATCCCTTCACATCAATCCTGTTTTTTTGGGGGAGGGCGACTTCAGCCAGAAGTTGAAGCGGATGGCTGCAGCCATGAAAGGCAGCCGTCACATTCCTCCAGAACTGTGTGAGCCTTTTATAGTCGCCTGTGTGGACCAGTGTTTTTATGCTGGAAATCCACAAACATAAACAACGACATATGACAATTAACACTCATTACTGAGGATTTACATAATACATTGAAAATAAAAATGCCCAGAACGAGGTAGAACACACCAGCGAGGCAAACAGACTGTTGTAGGTGGAGAGCTGATGAAATAAAGTTTATTGATCCTTAAGGAGAGTCAAGTTTCAATATCCACCAGATGCTGAAATTCCTATTAAATGGAAGGCTGAGCTATGTTGCACTGACGGTTTTACATGTTTTACATTGGTTTGCAGTTAACACTACTGTCCTACGCTTCTTAGACTTACTATAGTGGTCTCACTTTGGAAACTTTAGCTTTATGGCCCAGGACTTGTTGAGACCCATGAAACTATGATAGCGGTTTGTGCTGTAAGTTGCATATTTATGACCATAATGTTTTACAGATAGTCTACAGCGGGTAATTTGGAGAGGTAATGAAATAAGTTGAAGTCATAGTGATGTAACAGTTAGACTCCAATGTATTAGCTGACTATACTTGATGTCTGTCCCTGCGCTTTTTCTGTTTTGTTTTAGTGTTCGTCTTACATATTGTGAATGAAATGCATACAAAAAAGTTGAATAAAAAAATAAAACACTAACAGCAAATTGGATTTGCGTTGCATTCCTAGAAAGTGAATAGACACTGAAGTCACTACGAACACACACACCAAACATTTAAAATGAGTATTTGAAAACTCACAGAAAATCAGACACAAACACTGTCATTTAGCTGTCCAACTTGAACAAATAATACAACAGTGAATATATCAACAATGATGACAACAGACCCACACACACAAAAAAAAAATTAAATAAAATGTGACAGTGTAAAATCACAACACACATTCCACCTTCATATGAAAGAGTGTTTGCAACAGATGTACTGTAGTCGGTTTTGCTGCACACACTCAGCGTGTGTTATCCATCTTTCTGTTGTTGACATGGGAGATGAATGGCTGCCAGGCCTCATAAAATATATCTTTATATCCCATCAGAGTGAATCTAACCTGCAAAAACTGCACGAGATCTCTTCAATCCAGTGGGTTATAGTGGGTGGCGTTTCAACTGTAGAAGCATCTGTCTTCTGGCAACCAGAAGTGCAAAGGTAATAGTGTTTAATTTATACTGTTGAAGATGAGTTTTCTTCATCGACTACTCCAAATATTGCTGGACTTTAAACTGTGCAAGCTCATGTCATGCACAAATGGATGAGGAGCGGACCCTGCTCACATCTGAATTCCATGTGTCCTTACCCAGTCTGAGATGCAAATCTTATCCCTATTGGCCTTTAATAATGCATAAGAAGGAGTAATGAAGACACACACCCTTTATCTATGGGCTTATAGTAAAAATGTGATGCAATGTAGTATTATTTGGTGGATGAAGGAAGATTAGTTAATTTCACAATGACAAAAGAGAGAAGTGATATGAAAACAAAGATTATGTAGTCATAATTAATTATATGTTATTGCAGTCCTCCGGGCAGCGAGGCAGCATACAGAACAGGTTTTCAACTGCAAAGCCCGAAGGAGGAAGAGAGGAGGGGAAGGATCCAGAAAGTCTTTACACAGCTCACCTGCAGAGCCAGAGGCTGAATCCTCAGCAGTGATTGCCGTCGATGTCATCAAACAGATATCTCCTTTGACGACGCAAAGCTATTGTCTGGCACACACACACACACACAAACATGCACACACACAGATGCACAGATAATGGTTAGATGGATGGATGGAAATGTATGCATGGAAAGAAAGAAAGAAGACAAATGATGTGAGAATGACAAATGTGTTTGTGTGTGTGATTGTGTGTTTGTAGGTTACCATGGGTTGCTGAGGCTGGTGGTGGTCTGTCTCTGCTGTGCTGGCAGATGAAGCTAAAGCTGGTGACAGGAGACAAAGTGAAATGAGTGTGCGTGTGTGTGTGTGTGTGTGTGTGTGTGTGTGTGTGTGTATGTATGTGTGTGCGCGCACATATGTGTGTCTGCCTGGGTGCGGTTGCAGTGAAAGCACAACTAATCACTTATTTTGGCAAATTCTGAGTAACAGGCAGACAGTAAAAGGAAAGTGTAGGAAATGTCTTGGAGATGCATACACACACACACAAACACACACACACACACACACACACACACACAAACCTTCAATATTTCTGTACTTTTAAGAATCTGGCCTGTGTCTTTGGAGCAGAACATTGCCCAAATGTTCCCAAGCTAAGCTCCAGACTTCAGAGGAGGAGAATGTGAAGAATGCTCTGACTCCTTTCTTCATAACGTGGTGAAATTGGACATGATTGAATCAGAGTATCAGGTTTAATTAACTTGGAAGGCCATCCCAACCTGCGGATTTAACTCCTTCTGATGAACATCAGCAGCAGCAGCAGCAGCAGCAGCAGCTACACACACCCAAACACATATGCACATATGCAGGGGGAACCTGATGAAAGTGGTAATTACTAGAGGGGACATTCTCAGTGCACAGCCAAATGTGACTGAAGCAAGTCCGGGTCAGTGAGAGGCCACTGGTGTGTTTGTGTGTGTGTGTGTGTGTGCATAGCACTTCAGAACACCTGTTTGCACTAAATAATTACCTTCAGAACAGCATTCTTCCTGTGAAATTTGGCCACAGCTGGTGGGGTCAGGTGCTTTACTTGTGACCTTGCTGGATCCTACTTCATCACTTTCAATCCTCTCTGCAGTGTCCTCTCTGAGGTTACTCTGTGTCTCTCTGTGGGTGTCAGAACTAAAAGATAAGAAGATCCATTTGTGCAAACAGAAAGCTGTTGACTTTAGATATTAGTTTCCCTTTTTTTTCTTTCATCAAGGTTCTGAAACTAGACAGTGATCTCTGCTGGATGATAGTTTGTTATAGAGTCCGAAATCTGTGAGGATGTTTGTTGTTAGATTTGATTTAAACCAGAACTGTAACTGTTCTCCATCTCTGTGGTATAGTTGGCCTGCACACAAGTACTCTGTGTACTCCTTCTCTGTGTGTGCGTGTGTTTGTAAGTCTGTGTGCTTTTCAGGCCTGCTTCATTGGGCAAATTGAAACTGACACACTTTCAACATATGCAAAATCTCAACTCCATGAATGTAGAAGCTAATGAGAGACCACAGAGCAATTTTACACAGCTTAGCTGTTTGAAAGACATCTGAATGGTTCAAGACTTTTGTGGTAAAATGAGGCTACAAAGAATTTAAAAAAGGAAAGTCTTTTGTAATCTTGTATATGTAGAATTCTTTGATGCAAATTTGGGATGTCTACACTGGTTAATGCATTGTCAAATATCTGACAGTATACAGTATTGAATACTTAGTTAAAAATGTGGTAATGCATAGCATTGACAATGCTAGCATATTAATGTTTAGCAGGTATACTGTTTGCAATGTTCTCATTGTCTTAGCAATGTTAGCATGCTAACATTTGCTAATACATACATATACTGACACTAAATACAGCTGGGGCTGATGGGAATCTCATTAGCTTTGCAGGTATTTGTGTTGAGTTGTGGAATAAGTGAAATTTTGACCTCATGGTGGCACTAGATGAAAGGTCAGGGGATCACCATAGTGATAATGATTCATCCTGAGGGAGACATGAATGTTTGTACCAAATTTTGTGCCAATCCATCCACTAGTTGTTGAGACATTTCATTCAAAATCAAAAATGTCAACCTCATGGTGGCGCTAAAAGGAATGTCTGGGGACAGGATAAATGAAACTTTGACCTGCTGGTGAAGCTAGAGGAAAAGTCAGGGGATCACCAAAGTCAGGCTGGAATGGCTGTACTAAATTTAAAGGCAATCCATCCAGTTGTTTATGAGATATTTCAGTCTTGGCAAAAGTGGCAGACTGACCAACCAACATTGACATCCCTAGAGCCATGCTACTTAGATGGCTAAAATAGAACTGAATTATATAAAACTTACTCTATGTGAGAACAGCAGAGACATTCACATGTTGTCTTGCACTCTGCGGATGGTTGACCATTCAGAAGCCACAGAGGCAATGACTAGCAGATAGTGGGAAGTGTGAGGCAGATAACTTAATTAACAATATAAATGACTTTAAGACCACTAGGTTGTACTCTTTCTCCCTAAATCTCTTCCTTAAATCACTCTCCATAACTGATAATTTAAGTTTCAAATTAATCGTCAACGTGGTACATTTTAATTTAGAGACCACAAGAAACCACCAGCAGCAAATCTTGACAATAGTTTAACCATACTGTGATTTTTCTTCTCACTGAGCTTCATATATAGAGATATATATTTTTATATCTAAGCTATGTGCTGACTCTGCCTCTTTAACTGCACTTTTTCATCCTCTTCAATTACTTCAGACAGCTCCCTCCTTTATGGTCCATGTTACCCAACATGTGACAGAAATACAGACAAGCAAACGGCAAAGAGGGCTGAGCCAAGCCAGAGTTTGTGACCTTCAACCAAATTGAGCTTCCTATTAAAGACTCAAACGTCTATGGAAATAGCGAGGGGAGTTTTTCTTTTGGAAGAAGCACTCAACCATGACGCATTCTTCTGGAGTACGTTCTCTATATTAGATTTGGCACATATAAGTTAGACGTCAGTACTTGCGGTCCTGTATCTGATACTGGCGGTCATGGTAAGCTAGTTTGTTACTATTTGTTGGCAGAATTTAATGATCTAATCCCAAAAAAGTCTGCCATGTTTATGAACGTCATCCTTGAAATTTGGACTGTATAATCCAATATGCTTCACAGCACCATGTGGGCAGTCATTTTTAGCATTTATGGCCTCCATGGTCATAATACACCATCCATGGAAGAGTTAGCACACCACTCAAGGACACAAGGAGTCGATTTGTTAACTCTCAGTAGACTCAGTAAAGTTGTCAGCTGGGAAAAGTTTGAATTTGTTTGATGTATTGGAGTACTGTATATATAGTATATGTGCTACTGTAATATATGGTAGACAACCTCACCTCTGGTATGTAGCTGGGTTGGAGATATTCCACATCATCGCCTGTCCAAAAGAACCCACATGATCTCCATCGTTTGTCCAAAGTCCAGCAGAGCCATCAGCTGAAGCTGTGAGGATGAACAGTCTGTCAGCCACCTCGAGGACTTCTACACTTACCAGCGCCCTCTTATGAGCCTTCCAACACTGCAGCAAGGGAGGACGTTCACAAACCGGCTGCATAGAGAGAGAATACCTCAGGAACGTGGGGATATTTAATTTCACACCAACTCACACAGCACACAGCTTTTCTACCTCATGTTGGATGTCCAATGCGTAGTGAGAGATGTCCCAGATCTGAAGCCAGCCTGTTGTGTCTCCTGAGACCAGGGTGTTGTTTTTAGGCTGATCTGAGCTTAGGCTCAGCACACGTTCACCCGGCTGCTGTGGAGCATAGAACTGGCCTGGGATAAGGAGAGGGACACTGAATTGTACTTATGCAGTTCAGCAAACTCAAAGAAACCAATTAGTTGTATCTTGTAAAATCTAGATCAGTTTTACCAGTAGGTTCCTGTGGGTTTTTGTAGAGAAGGTCCAAATGGAGTGCAACTGGTTCAAGCAAGAAAATCTATTTATATACAAATTTTGTGCCAATTTCAAGAATATTGTTTTGACTCAAATGAGAAATGTACTTTTGAGTCAAATTGCTACCCTTTAATGCTCTCTGTTATGTCACATTCACAAATTCCTCTCTGCTAGAAAAATGCATGGGAACATATACAGACCAGTACACACCAGCACAGTGAGTCACTCAGATACATACACACACAAGCATTCAGTGGTCAAAGTGCATGAATCCCACACCACTAAACACAGATGGGATCTGGAAAGAGACATAGTTGTGGGCTGCCAGGAATGGTACCGGCGGGAGGCCAAGTCGACGTTCAGCCTGACTGTCACTGCTCTGGCTGTCTGTAAATCCATCTTATAGGAGGATAATTAAAACGTACAGCTGCTTGTCAACTGGGAGTACAGTGTAGTGCTTTAACCTTCCTCATACTGGGAGATTTCTTTTTTAAATTCATGTCTTTTTAGTTTTTCTGAATGACATTACCAGGATCCATCATTCCTCTCACCCCCACTCACCATATCTGTGTGTCTGACCATTGATGCTCCAAAAGCAGAGACAGCCAGCCTGCGATGACACCAGGACACCTCTGTTCCTGAACTTCCTGTTTCCAGCGCGATGCTGCAAGAACAAGAGGCTGTCCACAGGGAGTGCCACTCTGCATGCAAGCAGAACAAAAAGAACATTCAGAATGTTGTATTCTTGACAAATAAAATTGTTAACCATCAGACTAGGGCTAGTGTTGCAGAGGTTCAGTACCAGTCCAGTACCAGGAGCTACAATAATTTTGCACATTAAAATAAATTGTAATCATAACCATTTTAAAAAGAAGGCTCATTTATGGCTCATGGAAAACAACCAAACAATGTGAAAACATGGACACACCCAAGAATGATAGTTTGATCATGTCAAAACATGTGTGACATACTTCAAGGTTCATTAAATCTTTCACACACACACACATACACACACACACACACACACACACACACACACACATACACATACACATACACACTGTGAGGTGCATGCTCTTACTCTGCTTGTGTCTTTCTCTGTAGGTGGAGCAGTGGTCCTTGTGTTTCCAGCCTCCAGATAATAACCTCTCCATCATGGCTTGCCGTGGCAACAACCCCCAGGGAAAAACATTGAGCCATGGCCAGGATGTCAGATTTGTGGACACTGCTCGACTTCCATGACATGTCTGCTCTCACATACAAATCCTGTATTTACACAGATTAAGATATTAAAGAACACTCTTTACCCACAGGCTTGCTTAACTACACCTCAGCTCCATTCCAGGACCAATATTTGACATTCCTACCAGATATTAAAAACAACATGGAAATGCTTCCTCACAAGCTCATTAAGTTTTACGTTGTGTTATTATTTATACAATATCTATGTATTATAAAAAGTAAGGAACATTTGCATGCAGTATTATGACTGAATTTCAGCAGTTTCAGCAAATAAAATACAAACTGCAGTGTTATTTTTAGGCTTTACCATGTGCTGGGCTTGTTGAAATTGTGAAACTCTTTGCACATGGTTTCCCACTGTCTGACAGTTTACAAATGGTCTAAAATAACATATAATTGTTTGTGTTGCCTTGTGGAAAAGCTGCTCCATTTCCTTCTCTGGTTAACTGATTTTGTTTACACCTCTGGGCTAAAAGGTCGCGGTCAGCTCTTTAAAACGGGCTATCTGGAAGCTCAGCGTGGTGGATGTGAGAGAAATACTGGTGCAGATGTTCTGCAAGGCACAGGCTTCTTTGATCCCACCAGGTGGATGTGTAAATGTATTTCTAATTTACGTCATTCGCTGATATCATTTACTCCTAAAGCCATTCCTCATCACCTTTTAAATAAAATGTTTTCTCAAAAACCAACGTGGCTCTGCTGAACTGGGAGACTTCACAATGAGAAGCATTATGACTGAGGAAAAACAGGATTCAGAATTTGCTGGAGAAGCACGAACTCTGAATGTTACTACTGTAGTCTTCAAGGAATGAATCTAACCACAAAGCAGATGGTAGTTATAGGTTGAGATGTAAAAGGTAACACAAGAGTTTGAGGTGTGAAAATATGCAAGTCTGCACACCCAGATTTTTGTCTTACTTTGCAGTTCATGTGTTTATACTGGCAAATACTTCATCTGAACTTCTTTAGACCTGAATGTCAGTGTGTATGTAGTTGTGTGATTCTAGACAGGTTTTGGACCACAATAAAAAAGATAGAAGAGATTTAGTGATATCACAGATTCAGCTCTGAATTTATTGGATACGTTTTGTCTATCGCAGCTAATATTTTCTGGGACAAAGTCTTTTTAAGCTCAACTTGTCAAGAAAAACACAGTGTTTTAAGTCTGTATCATATTAGTCACTACGGTGACAGCTGTTTGTGTGGGACACATCATCCTGTATTCAACATCTGGGGAAGAGCTTGTGGAAAAGCTAAAATATGAAGACTAGGACTCTGAATATGTAACTATTTTTTCAAACAACTTTTTGTTATTTATCATATAAGCTTTTTGTGTTTTTTGGTCATGATGTGTTCGATGCTGTGACCAAACTGTGTGCACCAAACACACACATATATATATGTGTGTGTGTGTGAAAATGTTCTGTGTTCTGGATTCATACTCTAAGGAACCTTTGATTTTACCTTGGCACCAGTAATGTCATACTGAGTGATCTGCTGGCTCCACCCCACAGCCAGCAGCTGGTTGCCATGGAGACAAGTAACCGCAGTGACTTCAGAGTTGGTGACAGGCTCCAGTTTGTGCAGGTTAAGGCCGTTAAGTAAGCTCCACACCTGCTCAGTTGAGGTCAGAAAGAGGGTCTTCTCATTACCAAACTCTCTTTAAACTTTCTCATACATGTGAAATAGAGATGTATGTCATTGAATATGTCTAAGGTGAACGTTTTGTGCAGAAAAAACATTGTATTAAACCTTAATAGTGCCGTTGCAAGCCCCAGTGATCAGTCTTCTGTGGGAGGAGTCCAGTGCCATGCAGGTGAGTTCATCTTCTCCATGAGCGTTGGAGATTTGAAGCTGTCTCTTTCCTGTCTCTATGTCCCACAGAGACACTGATGAGTCTGCATGTCCAGTCACCACCTGTCTCAGTGTGGGATTGTACAGTGCACAGGACAGTGCTGGACCACTTAGGATCTTTGGCCCAAGTTCCCTTTCTTCATCTGTCAACCATCCTCCCCCTCCTCTCTCTCTTTCAGCCAGATTGAGCAGTGCCAGGTAATCTTTGCATCCCACCACTAAATGAGGTTGAGTCTGTTCAGGAAGAAGAGGGTTGAGTAGCAGGAAAGGGAAGTTGCCGTGCTCTGGGATTCGGCCTGGCTGCAAGCAGGGAAACTGCAGGTTGACAGTTTTCAGACACTGATGGGTAGAAATGTCCCAAACCCTCAGCTCCTGACAGAGGAACAAACATCAATCTATTAAAAGTGAATTGTCATGATTCATGATAAACAATAAGTGATAAATAATGCTTTGGTGTTTCAAAGCTCTATACAGACCCATTGTCAGGGCAGTTTCCTAACTTTTAAACTTCATCTTTCATGACTCACAGCATCTCTGGAGTAGCTGAAGATCTGCCCAACAGCTTGGTAAATTACAACATCCAATACAGCAGTGTGGTGACCCAGCAGTGTAGCAACAGGACGTGAGGTCACGAATCGAGTCCACAGTCTGACAACTCTGTCACAACCTCCTGTGACCATCAACTGCAGAGATGCGTTGTAGTCAAAACATTTTGCTCCCTAAAAAGGAGACAAAAAGATGGCAGACTAGAACTAGAGCGAGCATGCTCTAGTGTAGACAGAAATGTACTGTTTCAATTGACCACTTCAAATGCTACAAATCAAGTTACAGTGGTTGGTCTCATTAGTTTAACACTGTGGACTTTTTAAGGGCAGTTTTATTGTAAAATTCTCAGACATTTAATTGGCATATAAAATGACTGTGCTTGTTCAAAAACACCATAGTGAATAACAGGAAGCATCGCCACCCAGTTTAATAATGTTTTGTAGAACAGCAGTCATGACACTGTCTTCACTGCATGGAGTGTGAACTTTGAAAATAAGCAACTTACATCACATCTGATATTCATTCTTGTGGATAAAGCTTGTGTTTGGGTAGGAATAATTCAATCAAAAGGTTATATAATATGGCAAGTGAGGACATGCCATGTAAACCGTTTCTCTACAACTACACAGATTTGAATGGATTGAAAGTTGATTTTAAAACCTTGACCCCCACAGCTGGGACAGGGTCACCCAGGCCAGAGCACTGTGACAGCACTGGGTGCATCTGACCTCAATTTTATCCAGAAGTGGATAAGTACCTCTTGCTCTTTTTGAAATTTACTTTTTGTACTACTGTTTTATTTTATTTTATTAAACGATTTATGGTCTCTTAAAATATTTATACCCCATTCTACTGTTTTTAGAGGAACACACATCTGCATCTGCAAATATACTTCTGATACATGAAATATATATATTGACTTATAGAATACGTTGCTATGATGTCAGTTACCTGCTTAAATTTCCAAATGTAAGGATCCTGCTTCAGTGACACACTCATGAAGACCACAGAGGTGTTGTCACTCTCTGATGATGACATGATGACATTAGTACTGGGCTCAAACATGAGTCTGTTGACTGGTTCCTGGTGGATGTTGGGGATGTAACGGAAGGAAACCATGTTGCTGTGTTCACCAAGGTCCTGATGTCAAGACGGATAACAATAAATTAAAGTGGTCTTGAAATTGAAAGAAACTGGTGAGTAGCCAGACATTGAGCTTGGTAATTAAATAGAAAATGTCAAGCTTGCCGGGAAGAAGATCCTTTGTGGGCCATTCTCTTTCTTGATGGGATTCTTAAAAAGCCCTTTAGATGGTTTCAGGAACCACATCAGGTGGATTCCTCCTTTTTCATCCCCCAGTAGCAGTAAAGGTGGTTGCTCTGGACACTTGGAAGACAACCACATAGATTAGAGTGATTAATTTAATGCTTTCTGAGTGAATTCATCCAGTTCAAACAACAACATCCCAATGGAGACAGGGGAATACCTGAACATCATGCCAGTAACAAAGTGCAGTTGGTGTGCTATGAAACCCTTGGAGAAATGATTAGAAAAAGGCAGATTGAACATTTAAAAAATGTGATCATTATATACTTATTTTCATTAAATACACTTAAGAAACCAAATCTACCAAACAGGTGGACATCCTCAAATACATTTCCTGTGGAGACATTTACAAAGTGCAGGTCCCTGCAGTCGGTTGATATGGCAATCTTGTGGACGTTGTCCATATAGACAGCATCAGTGGTCCAGCCTCTGAACCGTGTCGTGTTGGCCACTTCCTCTGTTGGGTCTCCGGAAAGCTGAGGATTAATGGAAAAAGTGTAAGTGTGTGTATGTGTGTTATACTTGAACAGAACCATGTATATTAAATATCATGATGTCACTCACCCCTACAGTTTTGAGGATGTGTAGGCTGCTGTTCCAGACAGTGATCTGACCCCCCTTACTGACACTAATATAACGGAGTGGAGGAGGATGGGAAACAGCAACCACACGCACTGTTGGCTCCCGCTGCAGAGCAATGAGCACAAATATAATTAATATGAAAGGTTGTTGGAGGATTAAAAACACTACTTTTAGAAAAAATAACATGAGGAGAGTACAGAGAAGAAATTGAACAAACTGAGTGCTGACAAGTGAAAATGCTTCATCCTTTATTATAGCATTAACACAATTATTCAGTACAAATTGTAAGAAAAAAATGTGCTGAATAATTGTATATGTCTTATAAACTTAATAATTATATATTATTCATTTGTTGAAGCCTACCAAGCAAACCCACTGTGGGTATGTATGGGGTAATTGCGGGGAAGTGTACACAGGGAAAACTCACACTACTCCCACATGGACCCCATGTGGGTAAGTATATGTGAGGTACACAGCAGTTTTGCCCTTTGGGGCCGCTCTGTGGGCCCACAGAATGCCCACACAGACTCCCCTGCGGGTTAGGCTCTGCCGGGCCAACAGCAGTTTTGCTTCTTCAGGCCCCAATGAGAGTTTTCTGTGGGCAACCCATTGTGGGCTTGCCCACATAGATCATCCTGTGGGATAGTTTGTGCGGGGCCCAAAGCAGTTTTGCTCTTTGGGACCATATTGTGGGCATCCCACAGCCAGCCAAAAGTGTGGGCTGAGTATGGGCCCCACTTAGGGGCATACTATGAGCATACTCTGGGCCTACAATAAGTCCCAGTGGGGCCCACACTCAGCCAATTCAGTACTTTGGGCTGGGTGTGGGCTATCCCACTGCAGCACCACCTGGCCCCCATTGTGTGGGGTCCACACGTGTCCCACATTTCATGGCATTATTGAGACTCACAGGGGCAACCCACTGTGGGCCCTGTCACCAGTGTGAAATGAGGGCCACATCTGGGTCCCACACAATGGCAATGTGGGGCCCACACAACCCACTTCGGCCCACTGGGGCATGTTGCAGGCCCACAGTGCCCACATTCAGTTCGCACTTGGGCACCATCTGGGCACGCACATGTTCCGCATTTCATCATGCTGGTAATGGGGCCCACAGTGGGCTGCCCACACAGGGCCCAACAAAACATGTGGGGCCACTATGGGAAGAAAATTGAGCAGGCAGCCCACTGTGGGCCCCATTACTGGTGTGAAATGTAGGGCATGTATGGGCCCAGTGGGGCCCACACAGCCCAGACTTTGGGCTGGGTATGGGCCATCTTGATGTTGTTGTCGTTGAAGCTGTATCTTGCAGAAATTATGGCATACCAACTGCTGGCTTGCATCACTCTAGCGTTCCTATTTGCGGTGCGAATGCAAACAGAAAAAAGCCCTTTAAGGTATGAGTTCCCCAGTGGATAGTTTCTCTCTAGCTATGGGGTCTATAGTAGTTTTTCAAAATAACATTACCTTTAATTCAGGTGCCCAATATCAGGCCTTTCAGTGTAATTGTTTAGCCATCCTACGAAGACCAGAGTTAGACTGTTAGACTGATGGATTCCTACCTTGTTGTGAGAGCAGTGTCTGATCTGTGGCTGGGACTCCAGGAGAGCAGCTCTGGGGATGGAGGCACGCTCTCTTTCTGTGTACTCAAGAAGAAGGTAGGAACATAGCTGCTGCCACTTTATCTGTCCTGTACAGCAGATATCCACCTGAATATGGACAAGGTCACAATGGCCCCATATTATCATCTGGAAGCTGAATTTATGCTGATGGGATGTGCTCAGTGCTTTTTTTTATCATCAGTGTCATAAAGACACCTCTTAATTTGTCTTTACCTCACTGAAGAATCTCTCAACCCAAGCATCTTCAACATCTGGACCAATCACAGACTGTAGAACCTCCCGAAACTCTTTAAACCTCAATCCACATTCTTCACTTCCTCCTCTGTTCCTTCCACTCTTCCATGTCTGTAGTCCAGCTTTTGGGCAGGCAAATGCATTTCTCAGCAGCTGCAGGTGCTCCGGGCTCAGTTTCTCCGCAGGACTGACTCCACCAGCTGGATCACTGCACAGAGTTAAAGCAACATTTTTGCAGAAATTGGGGGGTTTTCAACTTGCGAGTATACCCATGAGTATACCCTCATCAGCATTTGATTACCATCAGTGTTTGTGTTTCCCCTTTACTGACTTTTGAATAAACTGGATTCAGCCGCACCTCTCTGGTGTTCTTACTTGTTAGAAATACTTGTTAGAAATAAAAGTAGGAATAACATCCCCATTATTATTTTTTGTTTGTGACAACAACCCCTAATCCCAACCCTCAGGAGGACTGCAGCTCAAGCATGGACACATGGATAATTTAGCGTCTATCCATCACATCTTTTTTAAATTTTACTCCATCCAGTCTTTGGCGTCTGGTGGAGGGTTCACTACAGAATGAATGCAGCACTCCCAAGTGGCAACTTTGGGAAAACACACTGCTGATCCAAACAAAAGTTTAAATCACATTATGAAGACTTATGTAATGCATATTAATCTGAAACAATAAATAACAATAAGCAGTAAGAGTGCACGTGAACTAAGCTGTATGTCTTAATGTATGTACTTGCTGAATGTCGGGGATGGGGAATACGTGATGGGGGAATAAGTTAGGTTTGGGGAATGCATTGAAAAGATCAAGGAGTTTCACACCACCAGCAGCTCCTGTGTGGCCCTGTTGCTCAGGGAGACTACAAACGGGCAACAATGAGTCACAAGTCCCAGCATTGTGAACCCTTTTCCAGGTCCATTGGGACACGGATGAGTGGTCCCTTTACTTCATGTATATTCAACCACATCTCACAATCAACCAATACCAGTGTCACCATAAAATGATTAAGTAATAAAAGTGCATTAGTTTGCTGAAAAAGGACACTAAAAGGTCATTTTACATGAAAGAGGTGTGGTGAAGCTGTGTTAGGAGGATGGAGGACATTCCTGTTAATGTCTGGAGTGATTAAAGGGGAGGAAAAATGTAAATCAAAAAGAGTCACTGAACCATAGAAAAGTAAATGTACAACTTCATGGAATTCTTGACATAACTTATTCTAATGTTATACATAGATGGATATAGGATGAAAATTGAAACCAACACTTCTTTTTCACTTGGAGTACAAATTTTTATTTGACAGGAGGAGAGTCTTGCGTGCACTAACAGGTCATAAAAAGTTAATTATTTATTAGTTATATTTATCAAGATCAAATGCATAAGAACAAGCTGAAGAAAACTCACCAAAATCTGCTGTGGGGAACCTCTGTCTCATAAAGCATCCATGGATTTTTGTTGTTTCTCAAGATATCCATACTGGTGACTTAAGCTTCACTGTCTGAACCCTTCTTTACATTCTTCCAAATACCAGGTACCGCTCCAGATGTCAAAATTTTAAATCCATATTTAATCCAGGCTGGTCAGTGTTTCATGTTTTTTAAGTCCAAGATGCGGGAGCCACAAGCTCCTCTCACAAACACTGAGGTCATTCCACGATCCTCACTGTGCTCTGAGTTTAAACATGCAGGGCTTTTGTTTCCTTCTCATCCTCCGTCTTTTAAAAGCAAACACAATTTGTTCAAACAAAGCTCTTGTCTTCACACAGGGAAGGAATGTCCAGGTCCACGGATAAATAAGCCACCCCTCACAAGTGTTTGAGAAAGGAAAATCAACACATAACTGATATGAAGACCAAGGTGAGATGAGAGTTTCCAAAATAACTGCAAGTCTGCTGAGGGTAACAGAGCGTTAAACCCCACAGACCAGCCCTCAGTGGGTTAATCATTTAAAGAGGCAACATTGGTCAGGACCCAGGGGAGTTAAGATTGGTAACTTTTGCTCAAGCCATCCACACATAATGAGGAATATACAGAAATCTAGGAAACTTAATTATACACTAATATATATCCTGTGCAAATAAATTCTAATGTCAAAAAAAGACACAAGCAATGATATTCTGTCATATTTTAATAGCCTTACAGACCCCTGTAACTAATGCAGTTTAATTACTGCCAGGCAACCCACAGCATTTCTGCTTACCACTTCAATGAGCATAAGCTATCCAGAGTGGCCTTACACTATGTTTAATGAAGGTACCCATGTCCCAGTGGAGTCTGGTCTGCTGGGCAATATCTTGTTCCTTAAACAGTCAGCTCTAATATTAGCCCTATCCACAGCAGTAGCCTATGTGGTCTGAAACTGGCTCACATATATACATAATTCATCTGATACAACAGAAATGGACAAATGTAGTAACTTTTGACTCACAGTGAAATACCCTTTTTCACAGCACATTTTGACTTCTAATAGAAACTAAAGCACAGGTGAAACTAGTAACATTAATAATAGCCCTGATCTATTTTAGTATTTACTGTGCTTTTCCTGGTATGACCTATGAAAAATGGGTTTTTAATTGGCTGACAGATATCTAGTTCCCATAAACCTTTTAATCAACAATGTAATAATACAACCATAACCACAATACTAGTTAACATTTATAATTAATCTGTTAAAGACTCCTTGCCAAAAACAAAACATTATCATTCACTTTTATAGATTTCAGACAAATGTGCGTCCTGTTGTACTGTTTGAAGCCATAGAAGGGGACAAATTAAAGGAAAAACCAACATAAAATGTTGGTTGTAATAGCTATAATGTAATAGTAAGTTGTTGGGCTATTACATGTCACTAGAACAGCTTCAATGCACCTTGGCACTGATTCTACAGTCTCTGAACTCTACTGGAAGGATGAACACCATTCTTCAAAAAGATATTCCCTCATTTGGTGTTTTGATGATGGTGGTGTGGAGTGCTCTTTCAAAGTCACTTAGATCTTTTCCTTTTGCTGTCTTGATACAAAATTAGAATCATCTGGGCCTGCTCAGCATTTTTATACATGGATGTTTATTGTTTAATTGTACTATGTAGTGCCTCTGTATGAAAGCATCTGCATTTGTTATGCTTCTCTACTTGATTTTATTCAGGTTTTGGTCACCTGTCTATATTTTACAGCAATGTATTGTATGCCATAGTGATGATTTCATCTGTGAGCTTTTGATGATGACTACAGACATCTTAGACTATAAACAAAAATAGAAAGTCAATGTCAAGAAGGTGAAGAAAATTTAATATGAAATGTATTTGCTTGAAACAAAGTCACACACATTAATCAGAATAATGTAAATAGGTCAGTATTACCCCTGTAACACCAAGTGAATCATATTTGATACATGAGATTTTGAGACCTCTCCATCATTTTTTTCCTGAAAAACCTGATGTATACAACCAGATACATGCACTGCACGGATAATCCACCAGTGTGCAAAAGGCATGCAACAGAGGACCTTCAGTTAAGATGTCCAAAATGAATGTTGTCAATCAGTGACCCACGTGTGCTTTGGCATGGACATTTTTGCCAATTTTGAAAAAGTTAAGGTAAGAAATACATTCAAACTGTTACTGATATTTCAAAAAGATTGATGCAATGTATAATTACTTAAAATTTTAAAATTTTGTAACCTATTTTATTGTAAAATCATGATTAGATACAGCAGGTATATATTATTATATATAATTTATCTGGAACTCTGTCATTAATGCATTTTATCGCTTTTAATGCATTATGCATACCATACAGCAACATATACTCTTTTAAGGAAACTAATTAAATGTTTAAATGACATAATTAGATATATTTAGAGAATAAATTGAGATATTTATAGCCTATATTGTATTTTTTATATATGCAACCTGCTATATCACAATGATTGATGACTTAGTTGGATGTTGGCATGGCTAACTTGGCAATAATTGTCATTTTCTCATTGATATTCACTAAAAACTGACCAATTCCTAAAAGAAAGAAGAAGACGATGATGATGATTGGGGATGGTGATTCAAGTGACATGGAGCAGTTAGGGGAAGATGATGATAATGATGAGGAGGAATGGACCCCTATTGCAATGTGTACTGAGGGAAATTCAGATGGTAGTTATAAGGAAGACTTGCAAGATAAGTGTCAGAAACATACAAGTTCATGGGAGGATGTGGCCTTCTTGATATGTTATCTGCACTTTACATTTTCAGCTTAAGATCCTGAAGATGGTATATGGACATTTGGTGGCAGACTGTCAAGGTGGCAGCAATCAATGCATAGAACCTCTACAGAAGAGACCAGAAAAACTGAAGCCCAAGCAGAAACTCATAGCCCTGGGAAGGTTTTAGGTTGCTATTAGGACTCACCATTTCAGAAAAAGAGCAAAATCACATGTGGCTGACCACTATCCTCTTTGGAAGCAGAAAGAACACCTATCCACAAAAGACATACCTCAAATGTGTCCCCTGATATGAGAAAGGATGGAACTGATCATTTCCCAACATGGGAAACCCAACAGAGATGCAAGAACTGCACAAGCAAACACTTCTCTTATGTCTCAAACTGTTTTAGTGCTTACTACAATGCAAAATGAAGAGGTTGTGAAACAAACAAAGAATCAAAAAAATAACCAAACTAACTGAAAAGTTCCTCTTTCACCTTGTCGGTCCCATTGGTGGGTTTGTCATGATGAAGCTTCAGTGTAGCAGCTACAGAATATGTATGACATTGTGTACATGTGGAAAAAATGTTCTTTTCCAAGTTTTAAATGACTTGAGGAAAAGTGTAAAGGAAACTCAGAGTTTAAGGGGTTAAAAATGTTGTGTTCTATATGTTTTTCCTTGATTTAATAAAAAAAATGTGCGAGCAATACATTTCCAAAAATCCAAATGTGTCACATATGATAGAAAACAAAACTCATATGCAAAGAGTTATTTAATTTCTAAAATAAAATGTCAGAAGGTCCATTAAACTCTCCATTTTCAAAGAATTTGAATTTCTGACAATTATTTAATGGTTCAGGCTTAACCAACATACTAGTTTTCAGTTGCTGTTTAACTGTTTCTGAGATGATAAAAAAAACCTGGCTAAATAATCATTAAAGTTTCAGATTATACAAATCACAGATCTTCTATCCCTGGATCCACAACACTGCAAGATATCCATCCTATACAACTTGGTTAATTTCAGTCACCTGGACCCCCAGGTGTAAATAGCTTCTTGATTACCTGGCTAGAGGAAAAAACAACAATAGAGCTGCAGGATCGAGGAGACACACTGATAGAAAGCAGCAACAAGACAATGCAGGGTAATATAAGATCATATTTCAGGATACATTACATATAATATGGGTAGATCTAATTGTTACTTTTAGTTGAAATGTGTCTCTGCAC
Organism: Euthynnus affinis; assembly: GCA_029490765.1. Lineage (NCBI taxonomy): Eukaryota > Metazoa > Chordata > Actinopteri > Scombriformes > Scombridae > Euthynnus > Euthynnus affinis. The sequence goes on along the minus strand of CM055857.1, from coordinate 19,067,161 downwards.
ATGCAATGCTATTTAGACCTTTATATTACAAAGAGCCTGGGAGTAGGGAACTGTATCTTTAGCTGGGATGACCCCTTGACCGGCAACACGAGCGATGATACATGTTGTTGCGCTGCACTGCCACTAGATGGTGCCACAGCAAAAATATTTGAGTGTTCAAACCCACTGAAACAAAGTGAGTCTTTGTTAACAATTAACATACAGCAACAAACATCGGACGACGTTTACACTCACTAAACAAAACAACATTAACTTTGACTGCTATAGTAATTTTTTTCTTCATCTTTATTTTACTTTAAGTTTGGTGCATTTAATGAAAAAAAAAATCACAGTTCCCATCATCACCCTCCAGTCAGTCACTCGCAGGATGGCAGCAACAGCTCGCGAGTTTCCACTCAGAATAATTACACACCCGTGATCCACCCTCGAGCCCCCTCTCTCCCGACAAACTAGACTTTAGGAAATATCCCTCCTCAGCACTACCCTGTCTGGTTTTCAGTGATGGGGCGGTGAGGGTGAGGATGCCAAAGCGCGGCAGTCTAGTTCAAGTTGATCAATTTCACTGACTGTCTTTTTTTCTTCTTCCTTTTACCTTTGTGATTATCACCATGTTGCGGGTTGTAGTAGAATCGGCTAAAGGTTTGCCTAAAAAGAAGCTTGGAAGTCCTGATCCAATTACATCTGTGATTTTTAAAGGTAAGTAATCTCATAAGGTTTAAACTTTTACAGCTCGGAGAGAAAATACTTACTTACTTACTGCTAATATGGATTCATATCATGATGTGAAGTGTCTCTGTAATGCTAAATGATTATTTTATAGTCACTTAATTGATACTTTTATCTGGAATGACGCCTGTAGTTGGACTTAGTAGTTTTTCTGTGATATTTGTGTGTGTGTGTATATATATATATATATATATTGCTCTTCTACAGTTTGTCATGTGCATTAGTAAGATTTGTTTCCCCTAGTAGTCCACTCAGAATTCAGAAAGTCTAGGCTATGAAGGCCAGTCTAATCTAAAAGCAGTACTATTTCTTTTTTTTAAATGGCATTTCCAGATGCCAGTACAGCTGGGTAGGATACAGTATGTACACATGAACAAGCTCAGGTAGGAAGTTAGAAATTGACCTGTAGCTACTGAAATCAAACAGATCAGACACAAGGTCCTGTCACAGTGGTGTTTCCTCTTGAAGTAGTCTGGGTGATCATGGCAATCAGCCCTAGTTGTTCGCAGCTGTTGTATTTCTACCCTTGTCCTCATGGCTTACAGGTGTGGCAGCTTCCCTTCCTCTTTTTTTTCTTCCCTTTTTAAATGTAGAAACTGCAGCACAATGACACCACAGTCCACTTGGCAGAAATATGCCAGTTTGAACAAAACATTTAATTCAGTGATGACAGTTATGTAAAGGTGAATAAAAAGACATTTTGGTAGGGCAAGGACCACAGATCTCACCAAAATGTAATAACAATATGATTGTCCTCTAAATTTCACGTATGTCAGCAAAAACAAGTAAGGGAATGTTTTTCATTTTCATTTTTCACACTTACATTGGCTGACCTATGTCCTAATCTCAACAAATCATTAATGGCTTCACTGTGACAATAAGTGAATGATATATTTACTGATTGGTGTCAATGAGTATTCACATCGAACTATTTCACTTTCAGATGAGAAGAAGAAAACAAAATCGATTGACAGTGAGGTGAATCCTGTATGGAATGAGGTAAATGTCCATAACACACAACCATATGAAAAAAGCTCAAATCCAGCCTTCTGCAGACTCTCACAGTTGTTCAAAGTACATATTTTAAATGCCACAATGTAGCAACGGCCAGCAAAACATTCGTGAATATTACTTATGCATTACAATCCATTAAGATGACAAAAATGTGGATCACGCGAACAAAATGTATCTAAGTGCATGTGTTCAACTGTATTTCTGCCTGACTGTTTTACTTAGAGTTTTTAATCATCAAAGACAGTTCAGCTGCTTAGGAATGCAGGAATAATTGATTTTGTTCAAGATATGTTGACTTTGAATACAGTACTAGACATTATGTGGCAATGTGATAATCACCGCATGACTGTCACAGTATGTTTTCAACATATCAATTGATTACGTTATGTAAATAAGGAGTTAACATGTCTGTCTTGCAGTATTGTGTCACACAGGCTGAGTTGTCTAATCATTATAATCTAGGTGATACTGAATTAAAGGCTCTGCTCTGCTTCTTCTGGACAAAACAGTAGTTGCATCATCATATCTGATTGGATTGTGTGTCCTTTCTCTTGTCTTGCAGGTGCTTGAGTTTGATCTGAAGGGAACTCCGCTGGACTCCAGCTCCTACCTAGACGTGATTGTAAAAGACTATGAAACTATTGGGAAAGATAAGTAAGTGCAGTACAGCCTTTGAGATTTAGCTCCCCTATTAGCTTTGGCATCATGCTTTGTGCAATAGGATCACAGTAACAACAGAGAAGCTATTTAACTGTTTGCCTCACCTCACTGAATCACAGTGCAAACTTCTTGTCTGAACGAAGTAAGTCTGTTTAGTCAGACGACAGGTTAGCCAATAGGGGCTGAGGGGTGTGTGTATCTGTGTTGTATGAATGTCTATTATTACATTAAAAGGACTATAAAATAACCATTTACACACATGCAGCAGTCACTATCCGCTGATTAGGATACACATGATCAACACTTACACAGTAGTACACAAGGAAACAAGGTTAGATATTTCATAGTTTCATAGTAACCCAGTGTTTGAGTTATGTTGTTGGCTGTCTCTACCCCCTCACACCCTGCTTGCCATGCTGAGACTTGCTGGGCTGTGGGGGAAGCTGATCCTGATTGGGCAACAATGAATGGATGAATCGTTGTTTGTATTCTCTCTCTCTCTCTCTCTCTCTCTCTCTCTCTCTCTCTCTCTCTCGCTCTCTCTCGCTCTCGCTCTCGCTCTCTCTCTCTCTCTGACTTGTGTGGTACTGTCACTGAGGGAAGGCAAATTCTTAAATCTATTCAAATGATGTTGCAATGGAGCAAATGCGGTGTGTATTGTGTGTATGAACAGCTTGTGTGAGGAAAAAGTGCTGTAATGTGTCTGCGTTACTCCAAAACAGCTCAAGGCTGTTACTTCAGTATAAAGCCAGAAACACATATGGGACTAATTTAGACCGAACACAAAGAATGTTTCCTCGACATCATTAATTACTACAATCAAAGTCTTGTCTTTGGTAGAAAAAAACAAAGCATATGAAAGTGAGTCAATCTTATGAAATATGTCAAGCAAACTATACATTGTGTGTTTTTTTTAATTCTGTATGCTTAACCTAGTAAAATTTTCCCTTGTGCATGGGACAGTCATAACTCAGGGCGGACCTTTTCAAATGTGTGTCTCCAGAACACGAGTCCATGCTAAACTGAGTAAAGTTTTCCACTGGGCTGGCCTGTCTGACACACTCCCTAAAGATCTGCAGTACACATTGGGAGCAGAGAGGGACTTCTCCTCTTGCTTAAATAGTTTCCCAGATTCTGTTATGGGTAATCCCTGTTGTCATGGCAACCTAAAAGGAGCAAAAAAAACCCAATCTGTGTCTCCTTGACTGATTATATTTTATGCAGGAGTCAGAGGATTATAGGGGAAGTTCTCTTGCCCTCATAGCAGCACAGTCATGATCATAATATTTGGGAATCAAATTTCTGCCTGCAGTGAGTTTTATGAGTTTAAACATTGACAAAAATATCTCATTTCTTTACACTTACTCTTTGGATGTGGAATGACACATGATTTAGGTCATTTTTTAAGCCTTCTGTTTTAATGTAGATTTTTAGAGACTATTTGAAGAGGAAGAGCTATAAGAATTTGTAGATTTCAAAACAAGAGTGTCTACAGCAACGTGGGCAGCTCTGTGAGACTGTACTTGCGGTACAATCTTGCAGAGAATCTACAGTGGTATGTGGTTTTAGCTAAATGCTAACATTAGCATGCTCACATGTTCACAGTAGCAAAGAACAGCTGACAAGTCATAAGTGACAAGTACAACTGATGATGATTGGAATATCATTAGTTGAACTGAACAAATTAAAAATGGTGATGCTAGATGAAAGTTCAGGTAATCACCAAATTAATCCTCTGGGGACCTTGAATGTAGCAAATTTCATGGCAACTTCTCTGATAGTAGTTAAGATATATCAGTCGAGTGTGGACGTGTTTGGTAGACTTAACAGACTAACATTGCCATTCATGGAGCCACGGCACAAGAATGGATAAAATGAACACAGTCAATAGTATCTAGTATTTATCAGTTTAGTAAAACTAGCTCATGGTTGAAAATTAACCTTTGTGAAACCTATTTGAAACCCTGAGCCGTCTTTTCCTGCTCTGCAACTGTTTTGCATGCTATGGTTATAGAACTTTAATATCCTGCAAATTTTCACATTAACTAGAGAGATGTACTGTACAGATCTACAACCGAACTGCAGACTTCTAGAAATCATATTATGATGATGCTAAAACAACAATGGAATAGCCACTAGATTAAATAATATCCTGTTTTGTACAAACATATTTGGGAGTCTGAACTGTGGGAGTGTAAAAAAAAAAAATATTGATATGGCTTAATATCAAATCAAATATGCTCTCCACCCTCAGAGTATTGTTTAATTTCCGGTCTTGCAGTATAAAAATTGCAGAGTCAGACATCAGTGGGTCTGTCAAAACATTTCACTGACTTTCATCTATCTTGTCTTTGAAAAAATATTTCTGCACTTCATAGCCATGCAGTGCTGAAAACGCTAATGTAACGGCAATAATCATGGATCAACGATCCCTAATTTCACTTTTTAATCACAGATCTGAAATTAGCTGTATCATTTCAATGCTGCAGTAAACACTCATCTATGCTAACAGTTGTGTGAAAGGAATGATGACAGTTCATTTTTGAGCTGAAACTAAGCTGTGGACACTCAGAGTTGCTTGTGTTAAGTCATTTGTTCCCCTTGACAGATAAGTGATCATTGGCTGAGATAGGTTGTGTATGACTACAAATCTAGTGACAAGTAGCCCCAGTGTCCGTTATTACACTTTTATTACAGAATGCTTTAACATCCTGATGAAGGGGACAAAGGGGAAAAACTGTATCTGCATCCAATAATAACTCCATACACATAATTTCACCTTGTCTGTGGGTAATTATTTGGACATGTGGGATGTTTCTCCGTGACTCACCAGGGTTGCACAGTCTGTTATGGTCGTTCTGCTGTGTGTTTACAAGGAAAACAATGGGAAGGTTGTCAGTTAATGCATGTTTTTTCCTATTCTGTTCACAAGATATACTGTTCAGGGATGTTATCCTGGCTAGTGCCACTGCTAGTGAGGGTGTGATACTGTTGAATCATTCAGTGACTTAATATGTTTCATATGAATATTAATGCAATTTTCAGAATTTAGTTAAGCAAAAAATGCGGTTAGTAGAATGTTGGAAGATCTGTAGATACTTCCATGACATTTCATGGAGGTTTGGATGAAAGTTGCATCCTTTCTGAAGCCACTCTTTGATAAAGTTCAAATCCTGTTCACATTACTCTTGAAATTCCATCGGAATAATACACATTTGAATTGTTGGAAACTGTCGGATTTGAGACTATATACCAGGTTTATAGAATCCTGGAGAATGTCTGTGTCAGCCTCCTTCCTGATGTACAGCGCAGAGTCCTGCCAAAATAATAAAGCACTATCCGTTTCCTCCCAATAAAATTCTGTCCAACTATTTGTACTGTGACCTAAAGTGGTGATAACCTCATATACAGCTGTTTTTTTTTTTTTTTTTTTAAAAATCTTGCCTGAGTAATTGTGTAGAGTACATGTGTTTACATATGTGTTTTGTTTTGTTTTGTTTTGTTTTGTTTTGTTTTGTTTTGTTTTGTATTACTTTGCTCTATTTTCTGGATTTAAAGATTAGTTTTTGATGCTATTTATTAAAATTATTACTTTGTCTCTCAATACAGCAATCAACATTTCCTTCATGTTGGCCTATGATATACTCCATCTAGGTCAATAAATGTTATCAGCAAAGGATATAAGGTTAACTTATCTGGATCCAATGCAAAGCTGTATTTGTATTCTCCTTTGGTGGTTGTCATTGGATAGAGTCCATAGTGAGTAAGTGTGACTCTCTGTCTTGAGAAAATTCCTCCTTTTTTAAACACTGCCAAAATATTATTATTCAGTTGGCCGAAACAAAGATATGTGACATTTTACATGATGTACTGCATTCCATTTGCTCTATTTTATTACTTTGTACATGTTCCATTGTACATTATTTTATCATGCCAAATAATGGTTGACCTTATCTCAGCCTCTGTAAGTGTGAAGTTTCAGGTTAGCTAATCTTGTGTTGTTGTATCACAGCATAAACAAACGGCACATTAAGCGTTGTGGTTATTGGCAACACACTAAGACAGAGACACCTCAAGCAATAATAAACTGTTTCAGAGCAGTTTTCAGATCACACTGATGTAAACAGAAATCTAGATGATGCATTGTCCAATAATGCTTTGCCTTATTGTTATTCATTGAGTTCACCTCAAACACACATTCTTTCATGATGATTATATCTCCTCACTACTCCAAACAGAATTCATTTTAATCAAATCTCACATAGGCGGACAGTTTTCCACATTAAGGTTCACTACATTTCATCCAAGATGAGTGTGACTGTTCAATGTCAAATCAACTCTAGTTTAACTTTATCTGCATCTTTTAGCCTTTTCTTGACCATTTGATTCATGAGATAGTTGTCTCTGCTTAATCATTAAAATGTTAAATGATTACCTAATTCCGCAGTGTTGTAATTAACATTCCATACAGAAAATGTTTGACTCATTTGGAGGGGAAAATGACTTAATGGAAAAACAGCTACAGTACAAGGGTGTAGCTGTACAAGTACAATTTATGAACAGCAAATCAAATTTCTTTTCAAGGTGGTAATACAGTAGAATTCACTGGTTTACTGTGTGTCTCATGAATTTTTCAGGTTTGTTGTCCTTTTTGTCTGATCACTGAAAAAGTAGAAGTTGGCCAAGTTTGAAAGCCTCCAAAATAATCCTGGCTCTTTTATAATAGCTGATATCCAAGCAAAAAAATGGAGGAATCCAATTCAGTTCGCAGGATGTCACAAGTGATGTAAACATTGTGAATCACTGGTTAATGGCTTCCGTGTGGTGTTGACTGTGTGCTGGTTCACGGGGTGTGTTTATTTGTCTGTGCAGGCAGGGTTTGTTAGCTCTTGGTGGTGACTTTCATTATGCCCCTTTTGTGAATATGACTTTGCTGAACACACATAAAGCATCTCATTTCTGGATGGACTGTAATTTGATAACTGTTATGTTGGCTAAGATGAATGGCAGCCTGAGTTTTGCTCAACTTAATTCAAGAAATCAGTGCAGAATTGTCACCAAGGAATTTGACCCCAGTGTTTATCACGTGTTATATGATGTATAAAATTATAGATCTGAAGTTGAATTGAATGGTTCCCTGCTGTGTTTTTCCTGACAGATTCCTTGGGTCAACCAAAATCTCTTTGAGAGACCTTGCTTCTGGTCAAATTAAATCACTACCATCCAAAAATGTGCCATTGGTCAATGAGAGTGGACAGGGTATTGGAGTAAGTTTCTTTCTGTCTATATGAATTTAAAGATTTACAACAACATAGGTTTAAGATATACATTTAGAAGAAGTTAAAATAAAATCATTGAATGTCAAATATTTTCCTTCCAGGCTACAATCAACCTTGTTGTTGCCTATGATCCTCCAGCGAATGCTGTACCAAACCCCAATGACCCTCAAGCAGGAGATGCCACCGTGGATGCTGGTATGTTTGTGTAATTTTTAATGATGCAGTAAAACAATAATGGTTTCCTGGTAGTGTTCATTTGCATTAGTAGATGTTCAAACAAGCCACTGGTGTAGTCAGTTGCACAGGAGTTTTACCTTCAGCTAAGCATGTCAAACTCTGTGGAATGAGGCAGATACCTACAAACACTCGCTGTAGTAAGTCAGGTGTTTCATCATCTTATTCTGAAAAGGTGGCGGTGGTGGTGGTGACGGGGGTGATGAGACTGCACTTGATGGGAACCAAAGTGGTTCTCCAGGGGTCCCCTTGTCCCCTGGACAGCCCGCTAAACTCCGCCAACGGCTGGCCAGGGCACAGAATCGCCACCGACTAGTCGACAAACCTCAGGACTTCCAGGTCAGTGTGTGTTTCTACTTCAGTGCTACACAATTATTAACAGGTGCTACACAATTATTAACAAGTGCTACAAAATTATTAACAAAGACCAATAACCACTGCAACTATAACATAACTAGATCAGAACCTGTTCTGGTTTAGCTTCATATCAAGCACTTAAAGCCACTATCTGTTGGATTCATTAAGATCTAAGTATCTTTTAAATTATTCTGATGGCTGATACATTTTTGTTTGGAGAAAGATGAGGAAATCCTCATGAAAAATGATGCAGCCTGTGTTGCTTTTAGTCCATTCTTCTTGTTTATGGGGGAAATAGATTAGTGGCATAGATTGTTCTCTGCTACTGTGTCATTTCCTGATACCACTGGATAGAGTCAGAAATGTTGAAATCATACACATAGCGGCTTTCATGGCAGAAAGACAACAAATTTTAACATTTAAAAAGGTCTACTATTAATACAGATCGGAGGTTGAGTTTGTAGCCCTACAATAAATATGTCATTTGAAATGAATGAGATCATGAATGAAATGATCGTAAGCAAGAATAATCTCCATTCATAATAGTACAACAATGTAGAGTGCTTTAATTAATTTGAATCTTTTGAAATGTTTAAAAAAATTAATTACATTTTAGTTTCAGCTGATTTAGCTACATTGTACAGGTCAAGCTAGGTTTGTTATCTGCACTGTATTCAAATAAACACTCTAATCAGATGTTTGCCTACAGATTTACATACACATCCATTCACACTTACTGATACTGTCTTTCAGATCCGTGTCCGGATCATCGAGGCCCGTCAGTTGCCTGGCAACAACATCAAACCAGTGGTGAAGGTGAATGTGTGTAGTCAGACCCACAGGACCAGGATCAAGAGGGGAAACAACCCTTTTTTTGATGAGGTACTCTCATTTTTGTGTTCCTCTGAGACTGCAGACCGCACAGAGTTGAAATCTAACTCTAAATCAGTTTCTTCTGATTCCGTCACACTCACTTTTAAAGTATTTCATTAGGGTTAATGCTAAGTCATCCTATCCAAGACTAGAATGTTAGGTTGTGTTGTAATTATCTTCTATCTTCATTTAAACTTTGTGTAATTTTTTTGTAATTTTGCAGATTTTCTTCTACAACGTCCACATGCTACCATCAGAATTGTTTGAACAGAACATCAGCTTTCGGGTAAGTAAAGTAAATGTCAATTTTGAGGTCCTATCCTCTGCCGATATGTGTAAATATAAAAACCATGATTTGCTTCATTCTTCCCTGCAGGTGTATAACTCCTATTCACTGAGGGCTGACTGCCTCATGGGAGAATTCAAGGTACTGTGTGTCACTGTCCTTTCCACATAGCTGTGAATGTGTGATACTGTGTGTGGTAAATGTGTTTTGTCAACAGTCTGGCTGATCTCTCCTTGTTCTCTCACGCAGCTGGACGTTGGTTATGTTTATGACGAACCAGGTAAGCTTGTCACAAACCACAGATTTGTGTGTCATTTACATTTGTTCAGAGGATGCTGAACTCCCCTTGTGGGGTTATAATGAGATGGTGTTATTTTTAGCTGACCTTTTGTTGGTTTGCATTATTGTATAATGTGATAAATGTGGTAAACTTTTTTTTCCGCATATCTAACATTGATATTTTTTAAAAATTAGTTTTCGTTTTACTTTTAAGAGGGAATAATATTCATGAACACTGAAGTGCTTTTCATTTACCTGTATGTTTTTCCTGATGTTTCTATGTGTGTGTCCTGTTGCAGTCCACTGTGTCATGAGGAAGTGGCTTCTCTTGAATGACCCAGATGACTCCAGCTCTGGGGCTAAAGGCTACCTTAAAGTCAGCCTCTTTGTAGTGGGGGCTGGGGACGAGCCTCCGGTATGATTGACAGACATCCAGACAGACTTTCACTGACTCTGGCTGTTTCCTCATTCTTCATGTAAATATGTTGGCTAGGCCCCTTGCTCTTTCTCTCTATCTCTCTCATGCACTCTTTTCTGTATCTTTCTATCTCGCATAGGAGGAGAAAAGGGAGTCTAATGATGACCAGGATGACATAGAGAGCAACCTGCTGCTGCCAGCTGGTGTCACTCTGCGATGGGCTACCCTGTCACTGAAGATCTTCAGAGCTGAAGACATTCCCCAGAGTAAGACACGCTGTAGAAGAGTCATCATTTTGTATTTCTAACACAGAAAAATGTTAAATTTACACAGTGTATACATAATCGTTTCCTATTTTATGGTCGGCAAAACTGATACAAGCGAGAAAAATATATAACCATACATATGACCATATACACATATCCATATATACATTCCTCTGTTATTTTCTCATTTTAGTGGATGATGCATTTGTCCAGACAATGAAAGACTTTTTTGGAGGAGAGGGAAACAAGAAGAACCTGGTGGATCCCTTCTTAGAAGCTCGTTTCGCTGGCAGAAAGGTTCCTTTTAATCTTTGTAGTATTAGCAGCAGTGTTGACTGTTAGCCATCTGATTCCTGAATATTGTATAGGAAAAGACAAGCTGACACATGTCGCTGTCTCTCCAGCTGTGTACTCAGATCATGGAGAAGAATGCAAACCCTGAGTGGAACCAAGTATTGAATCTCCATGCCAAGGTAACAGATCCTACATGTTTGATGCTGTTCCTGTATTCTGACCTAGCACACAAGTAATGTTCAGTCTTACTCTATATAACCTGCTTCTTGTATTTTCTGCTCTAGTTCCCCTCTATGTGTGAGCGTGTCAAAATTACAGTCTTTGATTGGTAAGTCAAAAAAGATGCTGTACTGTATATTCAAGAGCTAAAATAGCCAGTGTCATTTTGTGTTTAAGAAGGAAGGAATGTTAAGAGGCAGTGCTACTTTTCAGAGTTACTTGGAGTTGAGAAAGTGTATCAATGTTTCTGCCAAGTGGTCAGCTGTATTGTATCTGTGTACATGTGTCTGTGCCACATCACCAACCATATGAGAATAATGCAACAGCCTGTGACTCAGACTGTGCTGGCCCCTCCCTTCCCCTCAATAACACACTCGGGATCCTGTTGGCACCGTCTCTCAGCCAATATTCATTACTGTGTGCCGCTGTGTGAGTGAACTAACAGTCAGATAAGTCAGGTCCAGGAAGGCTGGAGGGAAATAAGTGCAAGAGGAAAGGTTGGAAAAACTCTGTCCCCTCAGTAGGTGTTGAAAACAACCTCGAGTCCCAGAGCCAAAAGATGCATTGTTGCAAACTGAAACATTTAGATATGAACAAAAAGAAACGGACTGTTTTTCTGATCCACATCCTTCCTTCACTAGGTAGTGAAAAAGTGAAGCATAACAATGCACCTACACATGAGCTCAGTACTAGTCTCAGTGCGTGTAAACTGCTGTGTGAATTTAAAGTAATTGTCTTTGATTACAGGGATCGTTTGACTGGAAATGATGCTATTGGCACCACATACCTAAACCTGGCCAGGATAGCTTCCTCTGGTGGAGAGATAGAAGGTATGATAATTGTTTTGTTTTGTTTTGTTTTTTTTAAAAAAAAACATTGGGGGGAAATTTTGCCCAATAATAATGCCTAATAAAGATATTTTGTGAAAACCCCAGTGCTGCAGTTGATAACCTTTGCATCTGACCTAGATATACAACATTTGTTGCTATATTACTATAAAGAAAATACAGTTGAAAACTATTGTTATGCTTATGTGCCTGTTTGTACTGACTTCTAAATGGTACTTTTAATTGTCCTTCTTTTCCTGGAATAGAGGAACATGCGGGAAATGGGGAAATATCGTCATATGAAGGTTCACTTGTGTTCTTTTTTTGTTCTGTGTTGCATGAGATGTGACGCGTCAAGCATGTTTTGCACGCTAGATTGCTGAATTAGTTTAACGCTGTGCACATTGCAAGTAGAGCTGTACTGTGTTCTGTCTTGACAGTAGTGTTACTATTTAAATGTCAAACTTTTAACTGTTTTGTTGTCGTTGTGTTTGCCACTTGCTTACCCAGCATTCGCCGTTTCCACGTCACTATATGGATCACCGCCGCCTCAAATACAGCAACACTGACATACTAACCTTTTAAAGCTTTGCTCCGCTTAGCATGAGTCGATTTGTATAGAGGTTAATCTGTTTCCATCTCCCTACAGCAAACACAGGAGAGTCTGAAGTGGGTTTCCTGCCTGTCTTTGGGCCTAGCTATATCAACCTGTATGGCAGCCCCAGAGAGTTCACTGGCCTGCCAGACCCCTATGAAGATCTCAATTATGGAAAGGTAAACATGATTAGATTCATTAGTATCTAAAAAGTCACCAACTATTTAAACCCTTCCCTTCTGGCTGTGTCCTACATCTATTAAATTTCCTCATCATCAATGTGTCGTCATTTCACAGGGAGAAGGAGTGGCCTACAGGGGTAGGATCTTGGTTGAGATATCCACTAAACTAGAGGGGAAAGTGGACAAAACAGTAGACGCCATTCCCAGTGACGACATCCTGGTGGCGCAGGTAGTTTTGACTATTTATCCACTGAGTGGTGTGGTTCAATTCAATCTCATTATGGATTCATGGGGACAGGGTGAGACAAGAAGCCCTTTAGGGAAGTTTGTAGGTGTTAATGGATACAAATGAGATAGCAGGCGCTGGATCACTGGGTATGATCAGTGTAAAACTTGTAACATGAACCTTTTTAAAAAGTCTTGTACATGGACTGTTACAAAATGTTATTCAGTTAAAACCCCCTTACCTGCCTCTTCTGTTTCCTTCTCCTCCATTAGAAGTACCAGAGGAGGAGGAAATACTGCCTGTGTGCGGTCTTCCACAGTGCCACCATGATACAAGAACCTGGAGAACCAATACAGTTTGAAGTCAGCATTGGTAACTACGGTAACAAACTGGACACCACCTGCAAACCACTGTCCTCCACCACTCAGTATAGCTGTGCTGTATTTGATGGTGAGTGATGAAACTACAGTCTAATGTGATACTTGATCTGTGCACTCACTGAGGATACATTTACAAGCTACTTTCTTGTCAAAGGGAGTTTTTCAAATGGTGTGTCATTTTTAAAGGTAACCACTACTACTACCTTCCCTGGGCGGGAACCAAGCCGGTCGTTGTGGTTACCTCATTCTGGGAGGACATCAGCCACCGTCTGGATACTGTCAATATCATCCTCTACATTACTCACCGCTTGGTATGAGTTTATGAGTTATTTCCTGTGGGGGTTGCAGCTAATAAAACATACTCCATTGTACAGATGTTTGGAATGTGTGCGTACGTGTACGAGTGTGAGATAGGAAAATGAGCATAATCCTCATCTATATTTTTTTTTTTCCTTGTTCCAGCAATCCAACCTGGAGGCATTTAAAACTGCTATCTCAGCTAAAGTGTCTGACAACCAACTTGTAGAGGTGTGGCTGAAGTTGCTCAACCAGCTGATTGAAGACTTAGAAAGGTAAGTAGAGGATTAAAAAAACCCCAAAAGAACAGCACAATCACTTCAGTGCATCTTCAATATCATAAAGTTAAATAAACCTAAAAGAGTCAAGAAAAAAGGCAAGAAAAGGTTTCAACAAATAACAAATGAACCAAGAATGGCCATATGTAGTACGCCCATAAGGATGAAAGAGTTTACTGGGTAATTATTTAGTATAATCCCAGTTTGTGAATTATTTTGATTTAAGAGATTTAAATATGTCCCATCTGTCCCCAAGTTTCCCAACACCTGAGCTGGAGGGCCGACCCAATCTGACATCTCTGGACATCCAGTTAAAGAAACTGCGAGACAGCACCTTAACCACCATCAAGGAAGGAGCCAGACGCATGAGAGAGGAGGCCAGAGAGATCAGAGACACTCTAGCTGACATAGAAGCCTGGGCAGAAAAACTTAAACTGCTGGCTGAGGAGGTACAAACACAGCAAGCAAATGCTCTCACTTGAATGTGATTTCCAGTAACAGTTATTTGTAGGTGAATGGGGAGGAGTCTGTGGCGACAAATTATATTTTCAGCGATTGACCCTGGCAAGACATTGATCACACTTAATAGATGTTATTACTATTGCTTCATGCACAGTCAATCAATAATGCTGCGTTATGGATAAACAGTGTTTTTCTGACTTTTTTTTATTCTCATCTTTCAGCCTCAGAACAGCATGCCTGATGTGATCATCTGGATGCTGCGGGGTGAGAAGAGGGTGGCCTACAGTCGCATCCCTGCTCATGAAATCCTCTACTCTACATACAGTGAGCAGGCTTGTGGACAAGACTGTGGCAAGACACAGACAGTCTTTTTACAGGTACACACCCATAGTTCAATAAATAAATAGAAGAAAAATTGTCCGAATATCTTTAGTGCCTGTCAGCTAAATTGCAGTTGGGTATTTTGCTGTTGACATACTGCACAAGACTTAATTAATCTGAAATCAAAATGTTCATAAGATATTTTGTTCCCCTCAGTACCCCATGGACAAGAACAAGGGTTTGAAGGTGCCAGTTAAGGTTAGAGTGAACATGTGGTTGGGTCTGTCTGCACATGAGAAGAAGTTCAACTCCTTTTCTGAGGGAACCTTCAGCGTGTTTGCTGAGCTGGTACGTTACTCCTAAATATAATGATCATAACAGAGCATGAGTATAATATTTGATATTTGTCACAATAAAAAAAATCATATTTTTATATTTAATTTTTCAGGAAATTGTTGAAGAATTTATTAAACTCACAAGAAAATTCTTTGAAATAATGATTATAAATCTTTCTGTTATTGAAAACCAGCAAGTCAAGTCAGCTCCTAAAATTAAACATTGCATCTTTTTCATTACAGTATGAGAACCAGGCCAAGGTATTTGGGAAGTGGGGAACCACAGGACTGGTGGGACGCCACAAATTCTCAGATGTAACAGGCAAACTGAAGCTGAAACAAGAGTACTTCATGCCCCCCAGAGGTTGGGAATGGGAGGACGAATGGTTCATTGACCCAGAAAAGGCGTGAGTATAACTGGAGTGAACCTAACCATTTGGCATTAATCCCCTTCCAAAATGTAAAACTTTGACCAAGGAGAAGACCTTGTGATTTGATATATTAGGAATCAGACCAGTTATATTAATTTTTATGTCATAAATTGAACTGCTGTTTTTTTTTTTTGGTTGAATATGAACACACACATTCTTCAGATTGTGTGGACTTAAGTGGAGGAAATGGGCTGCTCTCTAGTGTTTACATTCCTCTTATGCAGTAGACCATGGTTTTAATGACAAAGTACCAGCCTGTACTGAGAAGCTGGAAGTTATTTATCTTTGTCAACTCAAGAACAACCATTCTCTGCACTTCAATCGTGACTCCGCATTTACATCTATAATCATTGGGTTTGGTATGCCAACATTATCAGTACACTTCTTGGAGCAAGTGACTACAGATGGGTGAAAAAATAATGGAAAAGCTGAATAAATAACATCTTTGTGTTGATTTTTTCCTAAACGTTCTATAACACACCTGAACCATTACAGTATATAAATGGTTAAGTTATGTAGAAGAACACACATCAAGAAGAACAAACACCTTAAAGACACACCTCAAATATTTTAATAAAATTTTAGCTGGAGTATGGCCAGCGGATGGGTTACTCCCAACATGTAAACACAGTCTTTGTCAAAACATGCAAATCCTTTCCTCTCTCTCGATGCATGAACTTCACCCTGTAAAAGTTGCGCTGGTCTGCCAGGGTGTCTTTTGATACAACCACTAGGAAGCACCAAATGTGGAATTCCAAATTCTGCACAGGGAGCTTTAAGTGGGCTTTGTAAAATAAATGTTCTCATATTTCACACACACACAGATACAACATTTAGTATGTTTGTGTTTTAGTCTGTTGACAGAGGCAGACGCAGGACACACTGAATTCATGGATGAGGTGTTCCAAAATGAGACTCGCTTCCCTGGTGGAGAGTGGAAGGCTGCTGCTGAGCCTTTCACCGATGTGGTGAGAACAGCATGTTGACATGCAAATCATTTGTAGGGTGACTGCAAATAATGCACACACTTCTGATGGGATATTAACCTATAACTATATCAGCAAGATGATGAAACTAAATAAATAAATGCATGCAGTTAACTGAGATTTCATGCTATACAGAATGGAGAAAAGAGCTGCAACCCTGGAGAGTTTGATTGTCCTCCAGGTTGGGTTTGGGAGGACGAATGGACTGTTGATGTCAACAGAGCCGTGGATGATCAAGGTGCAGACATTTATCTAACTAGCTGAAATCTAAAGAGTAGCATATAGTTTTTCAAGCTGGCAATATGTTGTTACTCAAAAAGGTAGCCTCTCCTATTTTCAGTTCTTGCCTTTTTTCCACCTGGTTATCCATTGCTCTCATGTGATGTGTTTATAGTTACAATACATTTGTTTAAAATTTCCAAACTCACAGGGTAGAATTCAAACGAAAAGTTCTTGTATCCGAAGTGAAATGAATCAAAGGAAAACTAATTGTGTATGATGGTGCACTTCTACTCTACAGGCTGGGAGTACGGGGTGACCATTCCTCCAGATGACAAGCCTCGGTCCTGGGTCCCTGCAGAGAAGGTGTACCATGTCCACCGCAGGAGAAGACTGGTCCGACCTCGCAAGAGAGCTGCACTCCCTGCAGGAGCAGCTATGGAGGTCAGTATAGGATAGTGTGGTATACTGTGGTGTCATTCCTATTTTGAATCCTCCTAAACTATCTTAAAATGCGATGCCAATTTTTGCAAAAACACTATTTTGATTATGTTAATAAGACTGATATCCATGTGTCTCTGGATACAAGTTTTATTTTTCTGTATGTAATTGTGCACCACTTTTATTTTCAAATTAGAAAAAAAAAGGTTTGTGCTACATTTTTGTCTTTGCACACAGAGACGAGACCAAGGAGACCCCGAGGGCTGGGAATTCTCTTCACTGATTGGCTGGAAGTTCCACAGAAAGGAGCGTTCTTCAGATACGTTTCGTCGAAGGCGCTGGAGGCGGAAGATGGCACCAGAGGACCGCCTTGGATCTGCAATCTTCCAACTGGAAGGGGCGTTGGTGAGTATGGAGGGAAAAAGATCTGTTCTACCCCGAGTTAGACCTTAGACTTTAGACCTAGCAAACAGTGCATGTAGATGAGGAAGTGATGGCATGATGTTCGGTGACTCACTGAGTCACCGAACATCAGGTATTTTCAAATATTTGCTTGTGTATTAAACACGTATTCAGTCCCACGGTGTGTTTTCATTTGGCTCTATGTGATACATGAACACGTAAAAGCTCTGAGATATCTGTTGGTTCACTCTGCAGGGTGTTGATACAGAGGAGAAAGAGAAGGTAGACGCCACAAAGTTGTTCGGTGCCAACACGCCCACTGTGTCCTGCTCATTTGACAGTGAGTTATGTGAATGCAAATATTCAAACACACATACAGTATGTATGAATATATGTCAGACATCTCAATGTAGGTAACTGTACACAATATGCACCTATGATAGTTGCATTTTAATGTTTTTTTTTTCTCTCTGTAGGGTCATATATGTACCATCTGCGTGTCTACGTCTATCAAGCAAGAAACTTGACATCTTTGGACAAAGACAGTTTTTCTGGTAGGATGCTGCTTTGTGGTCAAGCACTTCTTCCGATACTTAGCTTGAAAGATCAGTATTAAGACTGCCAGTGGTTTTCAAGTTTGAAATGAGATGTCATTGCAGTTGCAACAGTTGCAAACTCTAGATGCAAAATATTAACCATTAAACCACCTATTTTTCCTTCACAGATCCGTATGCGCACATATCCTTCCTGCATGTTAGTAAGACAACAGAGAAGCTGCGAGCAACGCTAAACCCGACCTGGGACCAAACTCTGATCTTCAGTGATGTGGAGATTCATGGAGATCCACAGACTTTGGCTCAGCGCCCCCCTGATGTTGTACTGGAGTTCTATGACTATGACCAAGTGGTAAGCAAATAAACACGGAGAAAGCATTTGTCAAGTTAATCTTTGCAATTTGCGTGTTTCATATGATGTACCTGGGTTTTTTAGCAGATAAATTCTGTAGGAAATTCATTGAAAAACACTTGAGAAAAAAATAATGTCCTCCTTTCCTGCACCTAAACTTCTGGTTAATTTATCTAGCTACAGCTTGGCATTTTTATTCCAAGGAATATTTGCTCAATTTTTGTCTAAATACTCTGGATTTGGATCTTCTATTCCTCTTCCTTTTTGGTATGTACATAAAGTATCAGTTAAAAGACTTAATATGTAATTGTCACGTTATTCTCTGCACAGGGGAAGGATGAGCTGCTGGGCCGCAGTGTTTGTGTCCCACTGGTGAAGTTGAATCCAGGAATGGATCAGACACCCAAACTGCTGTGGCACCCCATCATCCAGAAGGGGCGTCAGGCAGGAGAGGCACTGGTGGCTGCTGAACTCATCCTTAAAGACAAGGTTTGCCCTGAGAGTGGAAAATAGGCTAAAATATTCTGGCTTCTCCAGACTTGTCATGTCATGATATAAAGCAATATAAATATTTTTATTTTTTTTTTGTGACTCATTCATTTGTGTGATTAAATGTAAACTTACAGTGAAAAACAAAAAGGCAGGTGTAATCCATACTCTCCTCTCTGTCTCTGCAGTCAGGCGAGTCAGATCTCCCCCTGGTTCCCCCAAAGAGAGCCGAAAACCTCTACATGGTTCCCCAGGGCATCCGGCCTGTTGTGCAGCTCACAGCGATAGAGGTAATACAACGACCTCAGACAACATATATGATATTTCTAAAGCCTCATCGGTTTGTATTGATGTTTACAGATTCTAGCATGGGGTCTGAGGAACATGAAGTCGTACCAGTTGGCCACAGTGTCCTCACCCAGCCTAGTGGTGGAGTGTGGAGGGCAGAGGGTAGAGTCAGCCGTCATCAAGAACATTAAAAAGAGCCCCAACTTCCCCAGCTCTGTCCTTTTCATCAAAGTGGTAAAATACAGTTGGAGTGTGTGTGTGTGTGTGTGTCTCCTCCTCGAAGTGACAATAACAAGTATCATACAAAAATTGCTTTATTTTAAAAATGTTCAACACGGTTACAACTTATATATACTATATTTTTATACTATTAAATTGTTTTCGGGCATCTTCTCTACACTTCCAGCTCCTTCCAAAGGATGAGATGTACACACCTCCCATTGTGCTGAAGGTGATCGACCACCGTCCGTTTGGCAGGAAGCCCGTGGTGGGTCAGTGTACCATCACCTCTCTGGAGCAGTTCAGATGTGACCCCTACGTCATCACTGCAGAGGGAGCCATGTCTTCCAAAAGTAAGGAGGGGATACACGATCCAGACAGAACTCACACACACCAACACACAGGCCTAACTCTCATGTTGTCGTCCCACAGTGGCTCTCCTGAGGGCGTCTCCTGGCAAACATGTCGCTATCAACATGGAAGAAAACAGACCACTGCTAGAAGCTCAGGTAAACTTCTCTAGAGTGACTAATTCCTCATGTAGATTATAACAAGTAAGTGTATTTGATTATCGCTTTCTAAAAATCATAAATTACGTTGCTTTATGTGTCTAAGAAGTGCAGAATTTGACTTTGGAGTCAAATTTGACAAGCTTTATTACTCTGGCTTACAGTTCATGTACAGCATGTCAGCTGCTGTCAACAAAATGGCTTCTCCCCCCTCTCACTTTGTATGTATGATTACTTGTTATAGCTTTCTAATTCACAAAGGCTGGGAACTAATGATACTGGAAGGCTGAAATCACTTAATCCACAGCACAACATCAAGGTCAACAAGGACCTCATAATAATGTCACAATGCTATTAATCTACGTGTGTATGGTCACAATAATTGTGATTGAACTTAATTTTATTGAATCATCTCTAATTTAGTGAGCATGTTTAATTGATGAAACTTTTCACATACAGGGGCGTAACATGTAAATGAGACCTGGAACAAATCAGACCTCTAACTAACATAGAAGCTAATCAGCGCCATGATGCAGCTGGAATATTCTGCTTTAACAAAAGACTGAAAACATTTTGTTGGTCTGGAATTAAACAGAAGTTCCACAGGCCAGATATCAAACCCTCTACTCTCATTGTTATGCTGTGACTGAGAGGAGATTTCACATTTTTCTGCTTTACTGTTACTGAAAATGAAATGGAAAACATTGCATTGGCCATGATTCAAAGCCAGGCCACACTCGGGCAGCCAAGAATACCACATAACCACAAGTGTCATATTGCAAGTGAAGGGACAGTTGGTGTAAGTGGGCCCTCTAGAGTCTTGTTAGTATAGTTGCACATTTTGCACCACTCATTGTTACGCCCCTGTGTCACAGATTTGTTTTCACCTCTGAAATTGCACCTGGAATCTCTTCTCTTTAATTCACTGTTTCACTGTCTTCTCTATATTTGTATCCTACTGTACTGTATGTGTGTATTTTTGCATTTGTAACTGCTGTTTGTGTGTTTTATCTGTGACTTTTTTGCCTATTTTGTGTCGCATCACATGTTTCTTCTCCAAAAGCATGTAGAGAAGGTGAGACAATATCACGTACGATTTATTTCTTTTATCCAGTGCAGAGAATTATGTTTGCAAAGATTAAAATTATGCAATTCAATCATCAGGAAAAAGAGACAGTTGATTGGTGGAGTAAATTCTACGCATCAATCGGAGAGCAGGAGAAATGTGGCCCTTACCTTAAGAAAGGATATGACACCCTCAAAGTAAGTTTACTTCCTCCCGCTGTACAAACTTGTGTTGTTGTAAATGGTAATAATCACAATTTGCTATATAGTAAAACATTGTCATTAATAATTGCAACTAAATGTCACAATTGAAGAGAAACTTCTCTTTAGAAGTTGTAGATGGCTTATATGTGACTGTGTATTCTCAGGTGTATGAATGTGAACTGGAGGATGTCCCAGAATTCAAAGGGCTGACTGATTTCTGCAACACCTTCAAACTACAGCGAGGCAAGAATGAAAACGGGGATGATGACCCCTCTGTGGTCGGAGAGTTCAAGGTAGTTTGACACCAATTTTAGACGTGCTTAATATTGTTTGATTACAACTTTCCTACTGGAGGATCTACAGATTAGAAAGTAAAGCTTTAAAATGAGTCGCTTTGGCTCAGGATCAAGACCAGTTCTTAAGATTTACTGTTCCAGACATTCATATAAGAATATTGAAGAAAAACTTAACTCTGGTTGTGTGTGTATGTGTTCTTATACCTGCAGGGTTCATTCAAGGTGTACCCTCTGTCAGACGACCCAGGTGTTGCTCCTCCTCCACGTCAATTCAGAGAACTGCCAGAAAGTGGGCCTCAGGAGTGTCTGGTCAGGGTTTACATAGTCCGGGCTATTGATCTGCAACCCAAAGACAATAATGGCAGAGTGAGGATGAATTTATATTACCAGTGATAAAACCGACAGATTTCAAAACATGTGGACAAGTATGTTTGAATTTGTGTTCTCTGTCCTGCTCAGTGTGATCCATACATAAAAATATCACTGGGAAAGAACACAGTTGAAGACAGAGACCATTACTTACCCAACACCACCAATCCTGTGTTTGGAAGGTATTTGCAATGAATGAATGGATGAATTTAAAAAATGTATTATTCACCATATCCTTAAAGGATAAATGGAAAATCTGATGCCCCCTCTCCCTTCCCTTTGTTCAGGATGTTTGAGATGACGTGTTTCCTGCCCCAGGACAAGGACTTGAAAATCTCTGTGTATGACTATGATCTCCTGACCCGCGATGAGAAGGTTGGTGAGACGGTGATTGACCTGGAGAACCGCTTTCTGTCCCGGTATAACTCCTACTGTGGCCTGCCACAAACCTACTGCATGTAAGGAAACTGTTTGGCAATCTTAAAACCGAGTGGGGGGGGAAATGCACTTGAATGCCAAAAATGATTAATACTTAAGAAAAACATACAGTCAGGATCTTTTCACTTTCATTTTTCTTTGGATTTCAGTTCTGGTATCAACCAATGGCGTGACCAGATGAAGCCGTCACAGATCCTGGAGAACCTGGCTCGTCTGAAAGGCCTGTCTAAACCCAGGACAGAAGACAACGGCACATCACTCACCTTCAATGGCAAAGATTACACACTGGCTCAGTTTGGTAATGTCAATGGTTTACAAGTTTAATGTAAATGAGTGTGAATTAATCTCATTTTGATTTGACTGTTGGTTAGTGAGAGAGTTACACCTACGTCAGTTACACTGTTTTTTTTCTTTATATACAAACCTTCTCACAAATTTGTTTTTAGAGAGACGTTGAGTTTTTTTTACCTTTATGGGATCTGCAACACTGTATGACTTTGCTTGCAGTTCATTTAATAAAAAAAAGCACAAGCTAATATTATTATCAAGCTTAATAAAGTAGGTATTTAGCAAAAATATTAAAATGCAAGAATATTTAGGGACTTATAGGTCTACAACACTATCAAATCCTTTGACTGCTTGACATATTTGACTGGTTTAATTTTTCATTCGTAATTCTAACAACAAGTGGTATAGAAAAAAGTGTGCAACAATATAACGCATGTCTAATTAAGGTGCAACATGTTTTCCCATCCAGAGGATAACAAGGAAATTCATCAGCACTTAGGTCCGGCTCGAGAGCGACTCTGTCTGCACGTGCTCAGAACACAGGGACTTGTCCCTGAACATGTAGAGACCAGGACCCTTTACAGCACCTTCCAGCCAAATCTCTCTCAGGTTAAATGTCACAGACACACATACTGTATCTACACGTCAACGCACGTCCCCATCTACTGTGTGTAACCTGTATATTGTTGTCACAGGGAAAGCTTCAGATGTGGGTGGATGTTTTCCCCAAAAGCATCGGCTTGCCTGGAGGTCCTTTTGACATCACACCACGCAAGCCTAAGAAGTAAATGATGTGCAGATCCTCAGTGCTTCATCACCAGTCACATAACACACCACTGAGCTAACATCTGCTGTGTTTGAATGTTCAGGTATTTCCTGCGTGTGGTCATCTGGAACACCACAGATGTGACTCTAGATGAGACCAGTATCACCGGAGAACACATGAGTGACATCTACGTCAAAGGGTAAGCTAGATTGTTCATTCCAATTAACGTTAGCCTCTGATTTATGTTTCGTGGATTTTAATTACATTTTTTACCCATGAAGCAAAACTGTATAGTAGACACTAACTGCATCGAGACAGGACAGTGAATGATAACAGGTGGTGTTGTTTTTTTGTGCCAGTTGGATGCCAGGCATGGAGGAGGACAAGCAGAAGACTGATGTCCACTACAGGTCTCTGGACGGAGATGGCAACTTTAATTGGAGGTTTGTCTTCGACTTCGACTTCCTGCCAGCGGAACAACTCTGCCTCGTGTCCAAGAAGGTGAGGCTTGGCTGAAGCATCTGCATATTGGCTAATGGAAGAAGGAGAATTTTAATGCTGTACAGATGGAAAAAATTAAGACCAGTGTTGTTGAAACTGTTAATCTATAACATGGTTTTACATGGTTCTTTATTCAACAGGAGCACTTTTGGAGTCTTGACAAAACCGAGTTCAGGATTCCTCCCAAGCTGATTGTTCAGATATGGGATAATGACAAATTCTCACTGGATGATTACCTTGGTGAGATGCTTCAAGAACGCCTTTTCCACTAGTTTAAAACTTTTTAAGACATAAAATCTGACAGTTGTGATGTAACGCTGTGCTGTTATCCCAGGCACACTGGAGTTGGATTTGCGTAACCTGATTCCTCCTGCAAAGACTCCAGAGAAGTGCTCTCTGAAGATGATGGATGATCTGGAAATGGAAGTTCCACACAAGACGGAGAACACCAAGTCTCTGTTTTCTCAACAGTCAGTCCGGGGGTGGTGGCCCTGTTCCATTGAACAGGATGGGAAGAAGGTCCTGGGTGTAAGTAGTATAGATAACATGGCTGGAATCAGTTTTAGGTAAACCTACAATGACACACATCCTGTTCCAGCTTGTTCTTATTGGTTAAATGAGTTTCAACATAATTACACAAATTTCATCTCAAATGAGAGCTGCAGAGGAAAACGTCTGTGTTTTCTGAAATACAGACGGCCTCATCATTAATGCTTTATTGTTGTATTAGGCTAATCATATCTACTTGTTGTGTGTTTTATAGGGCAAAGTGGAGATGACACTGGAGATCGTCAGTGAAGCAGACTCAGATGAGAAACCTGCAGGAAAAGGCAGGGACGAACCCAACATGCACCCCAAACTGGACCCTCCGAAGTAAGAACCCAAAACGACAAACACAAATTTACACACATACTATCAGTCAGTGAAATATGTCTTATGTAGACTGGACCTCTTTTTTTTCCCTTGACGGCATATTAAACTTCATCTCTTTAGTTGGAGTGAATAACAAAGTGTAGTTGTACACTTAACGCATGTACTTTTTGAAAAATACACCAAAACACACTCTCCTATCCTTTGTAACCAACAGGCGACCAGAAACATCCTTCTTTTGGTTTACCAACCCCTGTAAGACCATGAAGTTCATTGTGTGGAGAAGGTTCAGATGCCTCTTCATCGGACTCATCATTCTCTTCATAGTGCTTCTCTTCCTCGCCATCCTGTTGTACTCTTTACCGGTAAGGGCCATCTGAGAATATCGGTCTTTTCACAGTCTGAATAAGTTATACATTTTGTGCGTTCTGAAATCGTTTGGAGGATGTAAGATGTAAACTTTCAAGTAGTGAGAGACAGTGTTTTGATCATTCTCTTTTCCCTTTTCCAGAACTACATCTCCATGAAGATAGTGAATCCACTAAAATAACTCTACAGCAGAGGAAATGGTGGTTCAAATGTCTACAAGATCACAATAACTGCTCACAACTACTTCTAAACCATCAACATCTTTTTAACTGCATATAGGGTTTTATAAAAAAGGTCTAACTAAATGGGAAGGGGCGCTTGCACATTTGCACTATATCAACATATCCTATCATGAACACTGCTAAACTGTGACAGACTTATGAGCAATACATCATCAGAGAACAGGACGTCTATCTGACTGACTGTGTATGTCACACACTGAGTGGTCAGAAAATAGAAACCTCTGCACACTGTAATGAAATCCAGAATGTAACACTCACAATATTTTTTTTGTTTGCTGACACTGTATGAAAGGTATTGAATCAATTGTATGGGGATTTTCTAGATGTTGTTAGTGCACGATATTGTATGGTGTTTCTATATTAGCATACCTTCTATAAATGAGGTGACAACAACAATCAATGATAAGTTTCACCAAGGTAGCATTTATGACAGGACAGTTGTATTAGATTTCATTACAGTGTATGTCAGTGTTTTTATTTTTCTGGTCACTCAAAGTAATCCTGCCAAATACCAGTAAAGGAAGAATTATTAACAGTCATGTCAATTTTGTCTGTCTTTTGTATATTATATTTTCACATTTTATATTTTAAATTAAATATATTAAACTTCATGTTTTGATGCTCTTTTTTATTGAATTACATACTTTGCAG
This sequence comes from Euthynnus affinis, assembly GCA_029490765.1. Lineage (NCBI taxonomy): Eukaryota > Metazoa > Chordata > Actinopteri > Scombriformes > Scombridae > Euthynnus > Euthynnus affinis. Next base: position 19,041,404 of record CM055857.1, on the reverse strand, counting down.
GAAATATACATGTTTACTGTGTGTAACAGAGCAATTTTATTAGCAATATGAGCAGTACGAGTATGAAGGGGATTTTCTTCAATATAAACTCTTTTGATTGTACGTCTTTTGCAGACTGAGGTGTGCTTGAACCAGGCAGTTAAATCAGGTGTAAATTTTTTTTTTTTTTTTGTCTGATCATAGAAAAAAAAAACTGTTTGTATACTTGTATAACAGTTTTCTTTTTTTAGGTGAGTTTTTAAAATACTTAAAACAAACAAACATGAAAATCACATGTACAGCCCATGTTGTACAGAAATACCAATTATATAAATGGACAAAATTAATTATTCCAAATTAATTGGTCCATTTTCATCAAGTAGGGTTTTTAAAAGGCCGTCATGCCTCAACTAACATGAGAAGGCTCCTTCAGATGATGCATAGAGCTGCTTCACTTCAGCATACAGCCGTAATGTCACTGTATTGATTCCCTTTAGTGATTATAAAATATTTACTTGTACAGAAGCATTTGCTGGGTTTATTCTTCCTCTGAGGTGTGATGTTTGCAGTGCTGCTGCAGTAAAGCCTCCACCTCCCCTCTTCGTGACATATTGTTGGCCTTGCCTTGAAAACGTCCATTTTTTCCTGCCCCCTTCCCTTGGAGCAGCTCCAACACCCTGGAGAACACAGATAGATACATACAGTAACTTACATAAACATTTGTTCAGTAGAGTTTAAATAAAAAAAATAAAAAAAAGGGGTGGTCGTAAAGGGTGGTGCCTTACCGTGGTCCCATCTCAGTCACTGGTCCGCTTGGTCCAGCCAGCAGAAACAAACCAGGTCCCTTCTCCTCTCCAACAGTCAGGAAAACCAAAGTTTCCTAAGAAAAGACAAAACAAGGCTTAACAGAAACATTTAACTGCTACTACTAAGAACTAACCAGTCATATTATAGTCTTACCTCAGTGTTTATTTCATTGGCAATGATATTCATGAATTCATTGTCACCCTCTTTTCTGTTAGGGAAGAAAAAAAAAATTCATTGATATACTCATATTGATGCACGTCTTTAAACCTGACCAGGTCTGCCTTGTAATGTCTGTCATGGATGTGTTCTTTTTCAAGATGCTTAACATCAAGGTAACGTAATATAGTACCTACAAACCAACCCTTTACCTTGAAGAAGAGTCTCTTACTTGTGCAAGCTGAAGAAGTTGCCTCTCTGGGGGTCATTCTTAAAACTCTGAGCAATGAGGACGGCCATGTCTCGTAGCAGGCTCAAGTTAGTCTGTCAAAGACATTTTTATAATGGCTAGGGAGTCTACCTGAAATATGTTACAGTATTTTGCAGCAAATATGTAATAACAGAATGTCTCATTTGAAGTGGGAATTCTCTATACTTAGTGACCTCTTCTGGCAACTAGCAGGAATTGCAACATAGGCCAAGAAAGCCTAATTTGCTGCATAACTACAATCTTGGTCTATTATAAATTTGTTTTGGTTCCAAAAACATGAAAACAACACAGGAATTTCACTTACTTTCTGTAGTAGCTTCACAGATTTCTGCAACTTGTCGACTGCCTCAACATGCTCATCTGGTCCAGTTCTGTTGAACAATGGCAGAGGAATTTTATTTTACTTTCACTTCAAGCTCTGTGAATAATAAATTTAACTCAGACTGGTGATATTTTGATGATTCAGACCATTAACTCACTTCAGAAGAGAAACCAAAGACCGCTCTGTGCTGAAACTTTTCTCAGCATACTTCAGCACTCTGTTTCCTGCAAGGAAGATCAGATTGGTTTTGTTTTTCTTTCCTTTCTCAGTGCCCAGAAGCTTTATCACCTAAAATCCAGATGAGAAAAAATGAAGCATACTATGATTAATTTCTTGGAATCACTTGGAGGTACACCTACGACATTCTGTTAAAAACAAACAAACAAAAAAAAAAAAACATATATGTGCTAAACAGAATATGTGCTAAATTTGTACTTTTATGCATACAATTTCCATGATAGAAAACTTGTGTGCAACGTTGTATAGTCTGATGGATCAGGACAGAGTAGTAATTAATAATTTTTTGACTGTGTGTACAATTTCATGACATCAGAAGTCCTTAAAATGATCCAAAAGTCACATGAGACACAACTTAATGCTCGTGTGCCTGCATGTATGCATGTATGCGTGTGTGTGTGTGTGAGTGAATTTGTACCTGTAAATGACTGAGGTTTGACACATGAGTTCCACAACACATGTTGGCATCAATATTCTCAATATCAATGATCCGAATGGGCCCTGCATGGTCATCTGGCAGCCCTCGACTCCTCACCTGGTTCACAGACACCACTCATGTCACATATTGTGTTTGTAAAATGTTCATATATTTCATCAGATTTTTCTAGCACCAGTATGTTCAATATCTACAGTATACACAAACCTTCTCCACAGCAGGATCATCAATAGAGAGGAGCTGAACAGTGACAGGGACGTGGGCTCTGATCTTCTCATTTATGGCTTGTTCCAGGGCTGAGAGCTGGGAAGGTTTTACACTGGGAGTATCCAGTTCAATGGTGCTTCTCTGACGCCCCAGTTCCCTGAAAGAAAAAAAATCCAAATAAGATGGTCCATAAGTTTTTATGGTGACAGAGGAAGGGGAAATCATTTTGGTGAGCTGGAAAGTGTAAAATCTGTGCAGTGGGGATGTACCAGGATGTGGTCTTGTATCCGAACATTGTATCTGCCAAAGCTGTGATCAAATGTTGACCTAAGAGTAAGAAGGAAAGCAATCATAGATATGCTGTGTGACAAACAGCCAAAACAAAACAGATTTGCAGATGCGTTTACTGTCAGATGATAGTCATGCATTCATGATTCAGTTTTGAAAACCCTTCACTTCTTACTGAAGACACACACACACACACACACACACACACACACACACACACACAGTCTAATGTCATCCAGCAAGGAGTTCTCACCTGAGTGTTGCTGCATATGGTCGAATCTCCTCTCCCAGTCCACCTTCAATAGCACCTCTTGACCCACCTCCAAGGGTGAGCCCACAAAGTGTACAGCGTCTGGCCCCTGCCTCGTCACCCTCAAAACTTGGACATCTCCGATCAGGCCATGGTCATCTGGCTGATGGAGGGCAAAACAGCACACGGAAAGTTTGAGAAACAACACAATACTACATGTCTTTTGTTGAGTGACTTCTTCAGTGTTCCTTCTGATGCACAGGTACAACATGCACATACAGATTAGATTTATAGATGGATTGTAGAGTGGACTTTAGAGATGGAAATATATGAGTAACATTTTGAAAATACATCTTACTTGGCCACCTCCCTCAGGAAACAAAATGGTGTCCTGGAGCTTTACGTTGAAGCCTTTGAGAGTTTCTTTCTTTCCATTGATTTCATGTTTGAGCTCAGCTGGGCAGCAGGAAACTACAGAGGTAGCAAACTAAAAGAAAAAGTATGACATGAAAACATAAACCAGCCAAGAGGGGGAGGAGTGAGACTGGCACGCAGCTGTTGAAGGGTTTAGAATTTCAGTCTTCATATAAATCTATACTGCAGTCTGCAGAGTTTGCACAAAAAACGTCTGACATTAAGAGAAGGGTACATGCGCGCATCTGAACCACAATATAACTCAAAGTTAAGTCAAATTATGTTTCCGCTGCGTTACTGAAAAACGAAAATGCTATATTTGAACTCTAATTTCAAACTGACAACGTGGATGTGAGTAGCTAGTAGTACAAATTCTGCTGTTGTGTAAAAATACCAAACCAAAACCAAAAAGTGTCCTTAAATATAGATAGAGTAATTAGTGTTACAATGCGTAGCTAGCCGGCAACAGTTACTTGCTAATCATTTCCGGCAATTCTCTCCGCTTGTTTTGAACAGTTGAGCATTGACAAACTGTCTAAAACACTTTCATACCTCTTTCTGATAGCAGTCCCGTTGACACTGAAAAGCCATTATGGTGTGTTTTTGAGAGAAACCTTAAATCTGTCACACGACAACTGTCTCTTCTTCTTCGGCTTTACCGGCGGAATGTTAAAGGTGCATACCGCCACCTACTGTACTGGATTGTAACATCATGACTGTAAACAATAAAAACTGACAAAAAAACGGGGAAAAAACTTTATCAAGAAGTTATATTATTTACGGACCCCCTAAAGTCCCAAAAGGTGTTTTTTTTTTGTTTGTTTGTTTTTAATTTTGTACGCACAAGATAACAACTTGTGTCCTCATGATAAAACTAACTTGTGAGCTCAAGATAAAAAAAAAGAAAACAACGTTTGGGACGTTAGGGGCTCCGTACAATTTGGACACGCGGGACAAATGCACGCGCCCCACTCAATTAGACTGCCCGAGAGAGAACAAAAAAACAAAAATACAAAAAACAGCGGCATAGCACTAGTCAACTATATTATTCAGCTTCTAATATTTTTTTTCCAATTCCGCACGTAAATAGTAAATAATAATAGTCTGGCTCTAAACCCTGCTTTCATCGGTTTGTTGTTGAACTCAAACAGGATGTGACTTAAATCAAATATGTGAAGAACAAAAAAGCTACAAAGACTTTTAATATTTTAATGGAAGTACATTTTATTGGAACTCTAAAAGGACTCACAATGAATGGACTTTGGACTCCTTGTACAGTGCTGCTCTTTTCCCACTGTTTTTGTATGAAAAATATTACTACAAGTTTTGAAGAAAAAAAAACTTGGGGAGTGCCGACGGCCATCTACTGCAGGTAGTACTGATTGCACTGACTATGGATAAGGACCTCATACACTTCGAAAATACAAACTATCCCTTATGTACAGTTCATACATAGAATCTATACTGAAGTACTGAGTGCATTAAAAAGCAGTGAGACTTTTTTTTTTTTTTTTTTTTACGGTTTTTAATTGTGAGTGGTTTGTTGATAGTGGAGATTTCCCATTGATTTACTGTCTGTGGTATTCTGGCACTCTCAGGTCTTAAATAGTGAATAGCTGTGTTAGAGTACAAGGAGAAAGTGATGTATTATGTTGTGCATACAGTTTATGGCTGTAACCACCAGTACAGTCTAAAGGTCGACTTCACACTATCTGCCTTATCAAAACCTTCTGGAAGTCAGATATTCAAATGTGCTTTAAAGAATTGACGACACATGGACTGTTGGAGATCACATCTTTTTATTCATGGGAAAAACTGGATTTACCAACTGTACACTGGGAAGAGAATGGTTATAACATGGGAACATCCAAATCATATTTTTCATTTCAATCATATATTTAAAAAGGTGAGAAAGAGAGATATCTTAATTGCACTTTAAAGTATTTTGTTTGCTTCAATTATAAAATGTTTAATCTACACAATGTTGAGTACAAAACCAGCTGGTATTAACTCTCCTGTAATCTTTTCAATTGTATTCTAATGCCAACTACTTAAACATAAAATATTTACTTTTTAAGTCCATTTGTGATCTTGGTCTTAACTTGTGAGGTTTACTCATGGATTTTTACGCATGGTGTCTTGAATCCACTTGAGGTAGTGACAGATATCAAGCATTATAATCGGGTTTGCACACTTATCAACGGGTTCGCTGATAATGATCCCATACAGGAGGTCATTATACTCCACAGCTGTACCTGCATCACCCTGTAATGAAGAGAAACGACGAGGTGTGATTAGTTTACAGGTGTGATAGCATAAAAATTAACAAAAGAAATAAAAAAACAAAAAAAACGTTTGCTTACAGCACAGGACTCCACGCCAGCTTTAAAGGCACACATTTTGGATTCATCACTGTGGTAGTTTCCACTAGCTTTATCATTTTCTTCACACTCAGTAATCTCTGTGGTGGCACACCTCAGATGTTTCGGGTTTTTGGCATCTTAGGGTTCAAAACAAAACATCAGATAGGTGATTTCTATGTTCAAAATGCAGAGCTGAATGGTGCTACTCACCTTTTGGGTTGGCCTTCTTTGCTCCCCAGCCTCCAACCTTAACCTGCTGTCCCAGCTCTGGCTTCTTACAGTCAGTGGTAGGAAGTCTGATGGTGGGAAGTTTAGGGGACACATCCTCGTTCAGCTTTATGAGCATGATGTCATGGCTGTTCCCTTCTTCGTCTTTGTAGGTAAACTGTTGTTTTTTATTGATGTCTTGCTCTGTTTTTATGGACTTTCCTTTAAAGAGGGCCTTTGCTGACTGAGACAATGACGCTTTATAGTTTAAGGCAAACGTCAGTTTCACAAGGCTGCAAAAAACACAAGAGAAGAACTTATTGTCAGTGGAGTGATACATGTTGATGCCAGTTTTACATCATTATAAAAAACACCACAGCTGGATGTTTCTTACCGTTCTGCACAGTGAGAAGCAGTGAGGACCCAGCGGGTGTTGAGCAGAGCTCCGCCACAGGGCTTCCCCCCTCCCATAGTGTCTATGGCGACATGGTACTGCCTCTTATTTTTACAGGCTTTACTCCCAACAATCCTCTTCTCAATGGCCCCTGATGCAGCACCTGATATACAGAAGAAGAGCAGATGCAGGCTTACTTGTAGGCTCAGCTTCAGCTCTTGATTTTGTATGCATTTCATTTGCAAGTATGTCAAACAATTACAGAAGATAAAATAACTTCTTCCGAAGCAATGAAAAATGTTTTTAAAAATAAAAATCTGAAGTGAAGTTGGAGGAGGAAAAACTCACCAGCAAGCACCAGAATAAAAACAAAACAGATCTTCATCATAGTCCCTTTGGGTGTGGATCACTCCATATGGCTCACTGGCTGATGTGTCATCTTTTTATATCAAGGATCAGGCAGGGTTTTTTTATTGGTTGCTGCTGTGGACAAACCTTGTGTTTCAAAGACATAGGTGGCCATTGGCATACTCCCCTCAGCCCTTTCATCACATGACTTTTATGGCAATTGCAGCTGTTCGGACTGTAGGAAAGGACACTTTTTTTTTTCTTTCTTTTTTTTTTTTTACACCAATACCACAAATTACAGGTCGGAGCACCTTTTATTCAAAAGTCCCAATTTTAGTTAATACTGCATAATGTGTTTTTCACATTAAACATAATTTACAATAGCATTTCAATATATTGTTTAACATGTTACACTAAATTGATCGGTACTACTGTATACTGTTAATACTGTATTGTCGATCAATAAGTTTGCAGTGCTTTTTGCTTTATAGTTAAGTCACATGACTTAGGTATTAATTAGCAGATAAGTCTTTTATGTTTTACAGAATTTCCATTTAAATGACGATTAACGCTTTGTTATTTATATTTATATATATCAGTCATCAGGTCTTAATGAAGGTGAAAATGTAGTCTTGTAAGACTTTGGTGTGGGGCTGATTCCTGGATATTTCTGTCACTTAAATATCCACTTCTTATATCTATGTGAGAAAGTATAACTCCTTGAAATACAATTTGAAATCACAACTGCATACAGTATGTTAACTGTAACTGTAATACATATGTAATGAAAAGCTGTATATGCCATTAGATTCTTTAATTTCACTTTATGTACAAACATATTTTCACCTTCCATTCATGCCAGACATTGAAACAGTTTAATGTTCTGTTTCAACAAATTTGGCCCACTTTTGGCAATTGTATGGCATAGTCCGCACTGGCTGTCATAGTGTGAGCCTAATGTGGCCCACATTTGAAATAGTAAATATGGCCCAAATATTGCTGTATTTGTATAGGCCGCTTTAGGTAAAGATGTGGCACAATTGGTACTGGCTTATCTGAAAAAACATGCTTGTCTTACTTAGAAAAGAATATGAAATAATGTACTACAACAGTATAGTGTCTTATTTTACATTTTGATGGAAAATGTTTGATAAAACCTGTATAGTGTGATGCTAATAATGTTTTTCTTGATTCTCTAAACTTAAATAAAATATACACTGAAATATCACTGAGGTTACTGTGTCATTATGTTAAGTGACATTTTAAAATGCCAGCTTTTTTATATAAATATATATATATGTGTGTGTGTGTGTGTGTGTGTGTGTGTGTGTGTGTGTGTGTGTGTGTGTATGAAATATAAACCAGGTCATGTGGGATTTAATGATGATAAAGAGGCAGCTTAACGGTCACTTTCACTCCTCTCCTGCACACCTATCTTAGTAACGGCCGAGAGCTGATATACAAACACAGTATAAAACCCCCCGTTGTGTTTTAAGCACCTACTTTACTTAAGAGGAACTCAGAGAAGAATGTTTCAAAAGCTCATTCAAATATGGTGCACCACAAAGATAACTTTCCATTCTGTATTCTTGGACTGCTGATTAGTATCTACAGCAACATGGAAATCATGGCCATTACAACCTAGTGAGTACCTGTGGGTATTAAGTCAAATACCTCTAACTTCTAAATGAACCAGCATACCTGGAAAATAATATAAATCATCTGCCCTGTACAGACAGTATAAAACACAAGGCAATAAAATATCCTGCCACAAAAATAAATGTTTTGTTATTTCTGATGCCTAATATTAGTTTATGTCTAAGCTCAACCACACAATTTCCAGTCTATAGTTCAGTTTTAAATAGCTGCTGAATACTTCAAATCTATTGGATTGCAAGTGCTTCGAGGAAATGTCTTTCATAATGTTGAAGGCTTGCTTATGACAGCATTTTTTTGGCAACATGGGAATCAAAACAAGTTGCTGTTATTTAATTTAACTGGGTTCAGCACCAAAATCACACAGCTGGACTTGACTGCTGCTGTTATGTAAAGCTTCACTTATGCTCACTCAGAGACTTTTTATAGACCAGAAGGTTCTTGCCACAGATTCAAAATCAACATCCTTTCTACAAGACTCTGTCCAGAAATAACTAAAGGCTGTGTTTAAGATGCCGTTAAACCTCAGAGAGAACAGAGGCATGAGTCGCAGAGCCCTCTGATAGAGCAGTTCTGTAACTGGGATCATAACCCTATAAGGTTCTGCACATTATCATCCCTTAGCTGGAAGTTCAGCTACATTTGCATATTTTTGTCCATTTTTCAGAATATTGTGAATGCAATATGAAGTTGTAGATATTCTTACTCCAATACAGAAAACTAAAAAGATCCCAGCTTATAGAATACTTGACTTCATGTCATAAAATCTACTTTATGAAAATAAAAGATAAAGAGATAAAGAATCCTTTTTCTGACATCTATATCTTTTACTGAAAGAATAAATTTAGTCATTTTTATTGATTACTATGCATGGTATCTTGAGTCAACATTATTATACTATAATAACCTAAAGAACAAGAAAGTGAGTCAGTGTATACCTTCAATTTGAGCAAGTTCAGTGATGGACCAAACAACTAATCACTTAATTGAGAAAATAACTGACAGATTAATCATTAATGCAAATAATTGTTAGTTGCCACCCTACTCTTCACTGAGAATGTCTGGATAAGAATAACTGACTGTCTCTGCTTTCAGTGAACAAAATGCCCTCCCCATGAGTGTCCATCACCTCCATCTCTTTATCCTCAGTCAGATTCTTTGCCAAATGTTTACCCGTCTCTGTCTCAACCTTGTCTGTTTTATCAACTCCCTCTAGTGGTAGCAGAACTTCCTGTTTGCAGCAAGCTGAGGAAAAAGACTGGGACTCTTTTTGTAGGGGACCCTTTGCAGGAGGCAGGTCCACTGGGGCATCCCGACCCGTGAAACAACAAAGCAGAAAGCAAATTCATAGAGGGAGCATCCAAAAAAGACAAAACATGAGGTTGTACATTGTTTTCCTAAGTCCAGTCTCTTACCTTTGTCCCCTATGATCTCATTGGTCAATAGTTCAGGTGGTTTATTTACTCTGGGCTGAGAGAGGCGTGGTGTGTGGCTTACAACAGCTGCTGTCTTCACTGCATCAGCCCGAGTCATTATTGGTCCTTACACACTTATTATATTTATACTTAGTAAATAAATATACATTTATATAAAAGCATACCCATCACCACCAAAGATTCTGTAACATCACGACTTTCAGACCATGGTTGATAAAGCTTATTTTTATTAATTAATTGACAATGACATGTTAGTGTACAATAGACAATAATATATCAATAAATAATTACATAGAAAATATTACATGTGTAAAAACAACATTTTGGACAATAACACATCAAATAATCAGCAAATATTACAAGCGTCAGCAAACATAACATTGTCGTCAGTATAGTGGCCTTCAACACAGAGACACCGTGAGTCTCAGTCAGACTGTGGGGGAAAGAAAGAAGAACTTATTGAAGAACAATATTTAGATAATCAATAAATGATTTTTCCATTGTATAGAGCCATACATCACAGAATATTGTCACACTGGACACTGCACTTACATCACTAAGATCACCCATATCTGGTGCTGCTCCTTTGTTAGAAGTAGCCATATCCTGGATCATCTGTAAAAGGAAATCCACATATTTAAGCACTCAAATCCAAACCCTCAGAGAAAAGATTTGAATATGACAAAATTACAAATATTGTGCACAGTTTCCAAAGCTTCTTGAATAGATATCAGATTATTGGATTAATATTATATTCAGGGACTGGACTCACATCTACGTATCTATCATACTCTTCCTTTCCCTCATCTTCTTCGTGCTCCCAGTCCCTCCAGTTATCAAAGTCCACAGAAATCCAACTGGGCTGCAAAAGGAAGGAGAAACAACACATTTAAAAATGTATTCCAGCTGTAAGCTGAGAGGTGCTGCAGCAGCACCTTGCTTCATATTCATACAGCTACACAGCTCTACACCTTTTTAGTTGATGCCGGAGATTAGTTGTTCTGCCTATGAGGGTGATTTAATAGCTTTGGAGGTATCTCACCTGCAAATGTCTAATGTCAAGACCATGTGTCAGGCCAACTTAAAACCCTGTTGTGTCTGATGTTGTAAGAAAAATTCAGAACTTTGCTGTAGATCATTAAAACCTTGTGACTGACACACAGACTTACCTTAGCGGGATCCTTCTGGAGACGAGGCCAGGCATAATCGGGCTTCATCTTCCTAAGCAAGACATTGATGGTGCGGTCATAGACTCTTTCTCTGGAGTCCTTTTAAGCGATGAAAGAATACAAACACACTTGTATTTAACAAGACAATGACTGCATATTTCAGCATGCAGCACATTCTCATGGGTCTCATCATGCCTAAAAACTGGATGCTTACGTGGATTTGGACTTTGTCGTAGAAGTACAGCTCATTATAGAACATATCATCTGTGTCGTTTTTGCAGCTGTTGTGAAGACAGAACATGGTTGTCAAGGGAATATTTTAGTACAAACACAATTTCAAGCCTATATAGTGCAGACAACACTGTCAACATAGCCTATCCAAAAATGGCAGAGAATTTCTACAAACTGTGTATATGTTACACAAGAAAGAGATAAATCGAGAGCTAGTGAGATTTAAGAAACAAAATGTTGTAAACTCACCATAAAATCATTTTGTCTGTCTGGATATCAACCTGGACATCTTTAGGTTTCTGAACCATGAAGTTCATAGTGACATATTTTTTCCTGTCAAACCACCGTGCAGGTGCTGGCTGGCTATTAAATTAAAAAAACAGACAAACTGTTATACTTTTAAATCAAATATATCATCATTTATGTGAGTTTTTTCAAGAGTGAAACCTCTTCATAATCAAAAGGGTTAGTAAAAAGCATGTGTTGGTTACTTTTAGTAATATCATCATAGAAGAAACTGGCCTCACTTACCATTCCTCTGGTCGGACGATTTTGGGTTTGTTCATTCTGATTCTGGGGCAAAACTAGAACAGAAACTACTGAGTTTTATTCCTATAACAGAAAGAAAGTAAAAGGCATGTGGCACAGTCGAATGGGCTGTGTGCTCTAATGGAGTACACAGGGCCTGTATGCTATTTATAGAACAGTTGGTATCAGCTGCTCAGGAGACTTGCCGGCCACAGCCCCTTCCTCTGCCCTTTATGGTCTGTCAGTGGAACTCTCTGGAAAACAGATGCTTTTTCTGGGTTCTGCTAAACTTCAGCCTCCCCCAGCTGGGTGCTGAAGAGTGTGAATGTGGGGGCAGGGACATAGAAAACAATAGAAGTATATATCAACCAATGGGACATGTCTGTGTCAGTAAACACACATGTCCCATGAAATGAAATGAAAGTCAGTAAACACCAATAGTAAAATCTACTGAGACCATTTGTTTTGTTATTTTTATTTTTTCATGTTTGTAGGCTACATTAAGAGAAAACTAATTCTCCACTGTGGTGGAGGCTGAATTATTTTTTATCAAATAGATCATTTTGAATTCCCCAAAAAGTGGACATATAGTTACAGTTTTGTACCATTAAACAGGTCTTAGGTTACATAAGACTTGTACAGTATTGTCAATTAAGAATCTTTTACTTGGGAGTGTTAGTGGTATTAACTCGTGAAGCACAATTCATTTAGTTTATCTATTTCCAATTTAATGCAAACTGTAGGCCTATGTAGGCCTAGTTAAACTTCTAGTTATTAAATTAACTTTATTCAGACAGACAGACACACACACACACACACACACACACACACACACACACACACACATATATATATATATATATATATATATATATATATATATATATATATATATATATATATATACGCATACGCATTAGCGTATTGTACCCACAACACACATGATGCGTGGGTAGTTAATCAGTGGTATTAAGATATTAATCAGTGGGCACGAGTTAATATCTTGTGGCCACGCATTATTTTTTTTCCAAAATGTCACCAGAGGGCCTCCGTAGTTTTTACCATTTACACTTGTGAAAGAGTTTTACACATTGTAGCGCAAGCCTGAACGCTGTTTAAACCCACTTTCAGACTTGTGAAGGGTTTTTTGGCTTGAGAACAATGAAAAAAGGACTATGTAACTGCTTTCCCCCATCCGAACCACATTAGACCACGTCCAGAACAAAAACCGTTATATTTAGACTTGAAACATTTGGACTGGATTATCAAGGAGACTCCAGAGGCAGTTTCAGATTTGGGAAACCTTTCTTTTATTTGTGAAAAAGAAAATGTCTAATGTGGTCTGGATGGGAAAAAGCAGTGAAATCGCCCCTTTTTCATATTTCATTAGCAAAATAAAGGTTTCACAAATCTGAAAGTGGGTTTAAGCAGCAGTAAGGCTTTTGCTGCAACGTCTAACACTGTAAGTAATAAAAAATGGCGACCCAACCACAACCATTTACATGTTGGTTACCATGGATATAGTGGTTACCATAGACACTGGTTAACATGAATGTAGTGGTTACCATGGACATGGTGGTTACCATGCATATAGTGGTTGCCATAGATCATGGATGCCATTGACATATTGGTTATCATGGGCGTATTGGTTACCATGGATATAGAGGTTACCATAGACGTATTGGTTACTATGGATGTAGTGGTTACTATGGATGTATTGGCGGCTCACTCGCCGGAAATGCAATTCTCTCTGCTGTCTGTTCGGGGAATGTGGCGCGAGAGATCCAGGCAACGCTGTGTACATATAAACTTCTGCCTGAAACAAAATCAATACATAGTTTTCTTTCATTGAATCTGAAGTTTGTGGGATTTTTAGTTGCTTTGACACTTCAAACGCACATGAATCGGTGTTCATCAAGCTGAAAATGCCTCGTAGACGACAGGTAAGAACAAATGTAGGTCGCACTAGAGGGTAACGTTAGCTAGTTGAAGTTAGCTCCCTTGTTTTCTTCCACACTCCATTCATATTTCTAACGATCTAACACGATAAGCCATGGCATTAGTGGTGCATGTGTGCGGCAGTTAATCATTTCAGTGTTTTTCAACTGCAATGGTTGTCTTATTTTGCTTTCGGTGGGTGGTAATAAGCACCAGAACCAAATCTAAAACTTTACCTGAGATATGATTGAAACATAACTGTACTTGTGGATTATATATGAGCCGAACTCACCATGAGACCACAATAACTTGTATTGTGTCAAGAATATTTGAATAAATACAGGCAAGGATGCTCATCAACAAGCACAACATCTTAAACTGCGAGATTTGCTAATGTAGTTTGGTTCAAGTCTATTAGCCGCATGAAAAAGGGGGGCAGTGTAGCTAACGTTAAATGCTAATCTCACAACATTAGCTTGGCTATTTCGCCAAGTTGCCCAATGCTGTGTTAGCAACCATTACGTTATGTAACTAGGCACTCTTTAAAAAGTACCAAATGCTGGCTAACCGTGGTAAAATATGCTTTTAGTCAGCCGGTAGTCAGCTGTTTAGCCTAACGTTACTGATAACGCAGCTAACAGCAAGCTAACAGCTGTCTGTGGCCTTTCTCTTAAAGCATGATTACTGAGGAGGTGGCTGGATAAAAATAGTGCGTAAACTCTTAAACGGCTTTTGTTACATAACCGTATCTATGTCCCAGATTTTGGGTTACTGGTGTTATGAATCAAAAACCCACAGTAATTAGCAAGCTAACCTCATTGATTGTGCTTAAGACTGACCCCTATTGTTGTCATGTCAAATTGACATCGTTTGCAGTGGCACATCAGCTGTTAACTTTTTTGTACCATGATTACAGAGTTTGTGTTGGATGCCTCTCATTTGCACTTTGTTTGTTTGTTTGATAGAGACATATGGCTGGGAGTGGTTCAGATGGAACAGAAGACTCAGACTCCTCCGCTGAAAGGGAACAGACCAACAGTTCAGAGAGTGATGGGAACACGTCCAAGAGGCAACGCCTCACCAGAGCCTCCACTCGCCTTAGCCAAAGCTCACAAGGTTAGCCAACATATTCATTAAATACAATAAAAGCCTTTACAGTGTTCCTCGTCTCAGGTGTTTAATCAGAGTGGTGGTTTGACTCTTTTTGCTTCAGATACTCCTGACTTGAAGCGAGCTGCAGACCATGATGAATCTCCACCACTGACACCCACAGGAAATGCCCCCTCCTCTGAGTCTGAGCTGGACATCTCCAGCCCCAATGCATCTCACGATGAGAGCCAGGCCAAAGATCAAGCCAATAGAGATTCAGATAAGGACCTCTCCCATCGACCCAAGCGCCGCCGCTGTCACGAGACCTACAACTTTAACATGAAATGCCCCACCCCAGGGTGTAATTCACTTGGTAAAATCCCTACCCTTTTGCAAATTTTACACATGTGCTCGTCAAGGGCATCCCTATTGATTATTTGAACATATTGAATTTGATTTATATTCAGTGACATCTTGTACCATAAGAATATGATTGCATTAATAATATAAATTACTTCTCTCTCTCTATTTGCCCAGGTCACCTCACAGGAAAACATGAACGTCATTTTGCTGTATCAGGTTGCCCTCTTTACCACAATCTCTCTGCTGATGAGTGCAAGGTGAGTATCTTTTAAAAAACAGCTTAGATTTTTTTTTTATCTTTTAGTTGATGTTCTAATGATATATTTCACTTGCTTGTCTACTTTCATTGGCTTTGATGAGAATTCCCAACACTGTTCATTGCATAGTGTTGCATCTTCCATGATTTATTTATTTTTTTCCTAATGCAAACCTTCTAATATGTATCATAGCTGTCCATCGATTTTACTTGATGTCTTTTTGGGCTGTCTGCATTAAGGTTACTTCAGCTAGTTTAATTGGTTTTAATGGTTATTTAATATAATGGTCAGACACAACAGAATAAAACCTAACACTGGCACATGTACTGCAATATTGATTGTAATGTCTCTGTCAACACTAACTGTGGGTTTTTTTTTTAAGCCTTTATTGTAGCAAGGGGAGGCTCAGTTCAATTATCTTGGCCAGCATCTTGCTTCATAAGAAATAATGATCCCAGAATCACAAAATAATCTCCAATCAGATAAAAGTTCACACTGTATAAAACACAAGATCACACCTAAGAGCGTTATTTAATTAAGTTAAGTTTAAGTTAATAAGGTCCAGTAAAGTATTTTGCATTTTGAGCCACATCTCATCCCTTTCAGACTTATTCCAGAGGGAAAAAAACGAGACTGGGAGCAGTGAATTGTTATTCCTTTTATTTTCAGGTGAAAGCTGTCAGCCGTGAGAAACAAGAAGAGGAGATGAAGGGGCAGGAAGAAAGCAACTCGCGCCATGCAACTCGTCATCAGGTAGTCTCTTTTTGCAATGACTGACATCACAATAATTGGCATAACAGTACATGGGTGTTATCTAAGGCTGCAGAATTAATAGTATCCCAAGTTTCCAGCTGCACAGAGCTGCTGACAATGTATGTCGAATTACAAGTGTGTAGTAGTTTTTGTTGTGCAGCACTGATGTAACAATGAAAGTTAATGTATTTTAATCTTGTTTTTTAGACACCAACATCAAAACAGAGCAGATACAAAGAGCAGGTGGCTGAGTTGAGGAAGGGACGAAACTCTGGATTGCAGAAGGAGCAGAAAGAAAAGCATATGGTACATCACTGGCACTCCAATTTGCTTCTGTCTACTTGCTGCTACACACTTTAGCTTTTGCTCCCGTGTGTCACCATTACAAGCGCAGCTGAAACATTGTCTTATCCCTGTTTCTCATTCTGTCTGATCCACAGGAGCATCGGCAGACGCACAGCAACACCAGAGAACCTCTACTGGAGAACATCACCAGTGATTATGACCTGGAGCTTTTCAGGAAAGCCCAGGCCCGTGCATCTGAAGACCTGGTAATGTGCTGTTTATATCCCTATTATTAAGATTGTCTAATTTTAAATAATTGGTTATAAACACCAGTTAATGAAACAGGAATGTCCTTCTGCTGGAGCTAAAGTAGAAGTAATGACAAAGGCAATAAGCTGTGGGACTCTTGTGTCATTTGTGACCTGTTAAGGTGTCAGTTGTCAGGTTGATGCTAAGCTCAGCAGTGACACTGTGTTTTTCTCCTGCAGGAGAAGTTGCGTATCCAGGGTCAGATCACTGAGGGCAGCAACATGATCAAGACCATCCTGTTTGGCCGCTACGAGCTGGACACCTGGTATCACTCACCCTACCCTGAGGAGTACGCACGCCTCGGTCGCCTCTATGTCTGCGAATTCTGCCTCAAATACATGAAGAGCCAGACCATCCTCAGGCGACACATGGTGAGAGTCAGAGATTTGTAATCTCAAAGTCTGTGATACATCACTAATGTTATTACTGTTAATTAATAAGTACAGTTTTATCTATAGTTGTTTTTTTCTGCTTGTAAGATATCCATTTTTTGAAAAGGTCTGATACCTGACCAACTTACTGATGGTTGTTATTAATAATAATGAAAGCTAAAAAATTTGCAGTAGGTAAAATATTCTCCTGTTGGTTTGTGTTTTTATGATATGTGTTTTCAGGCCAAGTGTGTATGGAAGCATCCTCCAGGAGATGAGGTGTATAGAAAAGGGTCTATATCTGTGTTTGAAGTTGATGGCAAAAAGAATAAGGTAAGGGGATTTGGAATTTTAATAAAAAAATAAGCAAAGAGCATGTTATTTTGTGTCTTTATGGTAACATAAGCATAGTGAGTTGGCGATTGTTTACCTATAAATCTGTAAAGCAAGCATTGCAGTGACATCTGAATTTGAAGAAGATCACATAATGGACAGAATGAAGTAAGGAAGTGCCATTTAATCCCCAGATCTACTGCCAGAACCTGTGTTTACTTGCCAAGCTCTTCTTGGACCACAAAACGCTTTACTACGATGTGGAGCCTTTTCTCTTTTATGTCATGACTGAGGCCGACAACACTGGCTGCCATTTAGTGGGATACTTTTCAAAGGTAAATAAAGGATACATTAAGATTCATGGTATATTTATATGGTAAATAAGAATTATTTTTCTTTATACAGAATTAACTAAAAATGTTTTTTCTTTTCTATTATTTGAAGGAAAAGAATTCCTTCCTCAACTACAATGTTTCCTGTATTCTGACGATGCCACAGTACATGAGGCAGGGCTTTGGCAAGATGCTCATTGACTTCAGTACGTATATGTTCACCCATTTTCTCTCATTTTGTTACTATGTGAAATTACTGTTGACTGTCTTAACAGTGGGATTAATCATTAAAGGAGAATATATAATTAAATATATAAGAATATATAATTATAGAAAATATAACATAACATTTCCCTGCTTCAGAAAAAGACTGGTAAAAATAAATGAGCATTTAAAAATTAAAAACTCAACAATGAAGGATTGAAGCATATGTTATTGTTATTGC
This sequence comes from Euthynnus affinis, assembly GCA_029490765.1. Lineage (NCBI taxonomy): Eukaryota > Metazoa > Chordata > Actinopteri > Scombriformes > Scombridae > Euthynnus > Euthynnus affinis. The sequence goes on along the minus strand of CM055857.1, from coordinate 19,023,230 downwards.
AATATTGTTCAACCTTAAGCAGTGAATGATGGTCATGGTAAAAATTCAGATTGTCTGCCCACTCTGAACAAAATCCTTGCTAATATTTAAGCAGTTAATAGAAAATAAAAAGCCGAAGGTACTGTCAGATCTCTGTAATATCATTAATTTAATTTTAAAATGATTGTAGCACCATAATCAGTGACTTTAAACTCAGCTGTCGTCTTTTTTTTTTTTTTTTTAATCTGCTATGTAAGTTCAGCCCAATGTTGGGGTAATTTTGTTGTGCCAGAAGTACTCTATAAATGAAGCAGTTGTATCATAGAATCTACAGAGATGTGGTAGATTTCATCACTTTTTGCTTAGCCAACAAAATGTTGAATATAATATGCATGTTCAATTAAATAGTATTCATCCAGGGATTTTACATTAGAATATAAGGTCATGAGCCATTGCAGGATTTTTCATTCCAGTTTTATTCTTGATTTAAATGATCTGTTTTAATTTAGAACACCAATGTATTTTTAAAAGGAATAAATCAAAATTATTGAAGGAGTATTTTAATCTTTTCACAGACCATAATAAAATATTGATTTTGATATAGTGTTCTTTTAAACTTCCCCTGCTGACAGTCCTCTGTGCTTTATTTAGGCTATCTGCTTTCCAAAGTGGAGGAGAAGGTGGGCTCACCAGAGAGGCCTCTGTCTGATCTGGGCCTCATCAGCTACCGTAGCTACTGGAAGGAAGTGTTACTCAGATACATGTGCAACTTCCAAGGCAAGGAGATCTCCATCAAAGGTGAGTGAGAACATAGAATTCAAATACAGGTAATCCACTTTTTTTTTTTTTTAACTACTAACTACTAAGATAAATTACAAAATGTTTTTATAAGCCACTATTAACACAAAAAGATTGTCTTCAACAATTTCAATATATTTACTGTTGTAATGTTTGCTTGATGCACAGAGATCAGTCAGGAAACTGCTGTCAATCCAGTGGACATTGTGAGCACCCTGCAGTCTCTTCAGATGCTCAAGTACTGGAAGGGAAAACACTTGGTGCTGAAGCGACAGGTAAGATGTCGGTCCGTTGGCCTGTGTAGCTCCTATTTTAATCACTGTTGATTTATTAAAACATATTTTTATTTATATAGATTATGATACAGAATTCCTATGTCTGAATTTGAAATGCTTTTAGTTAATGTTGAAACTTGGTTTTTAAGATAATGCCATGACAATTACCAGTATTTATTTTTCCAATCTTTACTTTTTTTTTCTCTTCCTTATAGGATCTGATTGATGAATGGAAAGCGAAGGAGATCAAGCGAGGCAATAGCAACAAAACCATTGACCCGAGCTCACTGAAATGGACCCCACCCAAAGGGACATAAGCACTAAGATCCTCAGGCTACTGAATGAACTCACCTCCAGCCTCACCAGCCACAAGTAGCCTAGACCTACTAACTGTCAATAAAGATCAGTGTTCTTTCTTTCTTTCATTTTTTTACCCTGTTTATTTGTGTCATGCAACCTTTTTTTACTTTTATATTTTACTTTTCATTCATATTTTAAACACCATACATTCTAAGTCAAAATGATTCTTGACTAAAACATTTTCAAAAAATGAACGGTCCTTTTTGTTTTAAAACTGCCTACATCTACTAAGCTTTGAATGTTAAATCATAAATGGTCCAGTGTGGTTGTTAACATGAATGTGTCGCTTTGCTCATGCAAAAAAAAAAAAAAAAAAAAATGACATACCTACATTTGGCAGCATTTGCAGGCGGTTATTTTTATTTCGTTCAAGAAATGTGCATTTTGAAGATGGTAGTTGTTTTTGTTTTTGGATAAATACAGTAATTGTCAGCATGAATTGAAACCGTAAGCAGAGTGTATTTTGAGAAGTATGATTTATGGTCACGTATTCTTTGGTTGGTGTAAAATTGTATAGATCATGATAATGTGCGCTTCTTTTTCTTGCTCCATCAATACAGGATTTGGACCCATTCTTCTGGTAAACCTGCCAAATAATGGAACAATAAATTGAGATATTTTTAAATTTACTGGAACTATAAAAACTGAGAATACCACTGTAAAGATGCACATAAAAATAAAACAACCTCAGGTTTTTATACTGATACAATCATACCTTGCTTGTGTGGTTTCTCCGAAACATCGATTGCAGTGGTCGTTGCAAATGGAATTATTCTGTTTGAATATTCTGTGATGAACAGAAATCATTTTAACTCAACATTGTCTCTGCCTTGTACACCTTGTACTTTTTAATCATAGCTGTTAAATGTGTATTAGCAATTGGATATTTTTAATATCAATAAAGCTGCCTTCATATTTTCAAATGATATAGATTGTTTCTTGGCATTTGTGCTCACCATCACTGGAAGTGCTTCTTCCCATCAGTCCCACAAACATTTCTCCTTTGTTTCCTGTAATTGTAAAAATAGATCAGATTTTGGTTGCAATTCAGTGCTTAAGATGCCGTAAAAGAAACAAACAATTTAGGTTGAAAAGTATGTTTTTATCAAACTACTTACGTCTATTTACTTTAAAAGGTTTCTTTATACCTATGTGTGAAGTGAGTGAAAAAAAGCAGTCATATACCAGTCTGTTCCTTTTCATTACCACAGAAATAAATATTGTGATATATGCTAAAAAAATTATAAAATTATAAACACAAAAAACAATAGTTGCATGCTATGTTTTTTAAGCAAAGATGAGGTTAAAGGCTACCTGAGCGTTTCCCCATGAGTCCATAGAAGCGAAGGGCTTTAGATCTTTTCATCAAAGTGTCAATGGGACGGGTTAGATCCGTCTCCAGTGATTCATCCTGCCACAAAAATTACACAAATTTGATTTGTTGTGTTAAATTCAGGGTCATTAATTGAAAAATACTTTATTTTTAAAAAAAAAAAAATTATACATATTCCCTACATGTATGTCCTAATTTATTGATATTTAATTTTGATCCATTAATCAAGCAGAGATTTGAGAACATTTCTGCAATGAAACAAAATATTTTCTCTAATTTCTGATGAGAACAGTAAATTATTGATGCTCACCTGCCAGTCTCTGGATAACGCTCTCCTCTCTTCTGCACTAGAAGACAGTCCCTGATGCACCAAAGCACAAAAAGTAACAACAACAAGCTGGATCTTCCAATTATCCATTTCAAGGTCACAGAGAAATATTTTGGTCTGTATCTCTCTGTTTCTAGCCGAAAAGGTTAGAAAAAAAAAAGTTTTAGAACAATGTCGGGCAGATGGGATGAAGTATGAATCTGTCTGCCCCAAACTGCATCAAGGGGGCATTTATAGCTCCATACCCCATCCTGCCAGACCCCTCCCCTCTAAACATGATTACGCATTTGCCTCCAGTGAATTTGAATACTACCAGATTTCATATTACAATATAAGATTTCTTCCAACTTTTCACCTCAGTGATTAAATGTTTTGTAGCCGTTACACAAGAAATATATCATAAATCAAAGATTCTGCTATCAGTTGAACAAAATGTAATTTAATAGCAGTGTCTAATAAAACCCATAGGTTCAATAATGTTAAAGCTTAATTAAATATTTACATTTGAGATGGTCACCTTTCATTTCCAGTTTTTATTAGACATCTGAATTGCTTTTGGTCTAAAATATTCTCCTGTTACTCATTTGTGGCCTTGTGATGTGCACATGCTTCTTTGATATCACCGAGGAAGAGGGCAGGACATGCTGGCGCATCAGGTCTTTGAGCAAAGCTTGGCAAATAAAACCATCTGCTTTGAAGGTAGTACTTTATAGGTTAGCCATTTGACTTTATGAACTACTGGTAGACCTGAATTCATTGAGTGAGACAACATAGATGTGACCTCTAAGGTCAAGAGAGCTTAATTAGATGTACACCGATATATAACAATTTAACATTAAATACAGTATGTATATGTATGTAGTATGTACTCAAGATTGTATAAACTTGTAATGATCAGAAGTCAAGCAGATGATGAAAAAAGTACTCAAGTAGACAGTTGACATTTCAAGTGATATGAAATATGCATGAATCATATTGCATCTTATGAAATATACTCAAATACGGTGGTTAATCATATCAATATTGTAGCTTTTTGATTACGCAATACATCAGTAGGGTCATTTATTTTCCATTTCCTGAGATAATTACACTGTTATTAAACCTTTTCATGATCTTTACTTACTTAGCCATTTAAATGTTCTGTTTTAATGAAAGGTGAGCTCTTTTTTCAACACTCTGGCCATAGAAATTTCTGGAGGGGCAATTAATTGACAATCTGTGCACTGTAAGGACGCCCACTTGAAACAAAGCTGACACATCAAATGCTTTGATCCACGCACAGGTGCTTCTAAAAGCAAGAAAAGCCTGGGACAATTAGGCCTGAAAGGCAATTACACCTGAACAGCCCTCATGTGCACGTAGTCTAACCCACGGCTAACATGGAGTGCTGAATCAAAAGAAATCAGAGGCACCACATTTGCATATGAAATGGTGGAACCACAAAGAGCTCCCGTAATGACAGAACACTGCATTTCCATGTGACGCAGAGTAGCAGTTGCACAGGCCATTTCAGGATTTTGGACTGCTTGTGATTCACTATTGAGACTCAGATGTTAACCTCTTTTCACCTTATCTGATCGCACAAGACTCTCCTAGTGTAACCTCTTGAATTATTAAGATTTAGTCTTTTACAGTTTAAACCTGCCATCTTTAGAGAGCTTTCAATCTGATATGATAAGAAACTTGATTGTCATGTGCATCATGGGATATGTAATTGTTAAAATGCAGTGAAATCTTAGGAACAATCTTATTTCATATATTTATGTAGCATGAATGGTCAAAGATTTGAGCTGTGCTTAATTTCTCTCTGGACTGCACATCGTGAGTCCAAAGTCAAAGTCAACCTCATCTCCCCTGGTTGCAAACAATTTTTAATTTGGCCAGTAACAGGCTCTGTTGGAGGTTTTAGTGCAGGCTTCACATGGTGCATTCAGTATTTCCAAGGGAATCCCCTTCATCTGCTTCATCTTAGGGAGTCATTACTTTTGTCCAAACATCTTACATGAATAAGATACTTTTAATCTGATCGCACTTAAAATACCAGTGTGTAGAATCTAGTGGCATCTAGCAGTGAGGTTGCAGATTGCAACCAACTGAATCCCCCTCCCCTCCCCTTCCGTTGCTTGTAGGAGAATCTACAGTGGCCACGAAACTCATGAAAAACACAAAGGGACCCTCTCTAGAGCCAGTGTTTGGTTTGTCCGTTGTGGGCTACTGTAGAAACATGGTGATGCAACACCGTGGGCATGGTGGGCTCATGTTGTATACAAGAGGACCTGCTTCTCAAGAAGGGTCTATCTGCAGTCTTGCAGACCTACACAACATACCCACTTTACTATACACCACACACCCCTAACCTCTGACCCTAACCACCACACTGATCATGCCTAAACCTAATCAAGTGGGTGTATCATGTAGCTACTGCGAGTTTGCAGATAGACCTACTCGGGACCTGCCACCCTATGTAGATCATTCTACATAAGGTAAAACACAACTTTTATTTTCAGGTGATTGTACACTAATTAAAACAGCATTATTATATTCCATTTCTGGACCCCTTTAAATCTTACACACTGATCCTTTCTGACTTTCTGACTGCACCAGTACAACTGTGGGTATTTTTTAAATTGCCCATGAAATGCAGCCCACTGTATTACACTAATCATCATCCTTTAGGGAAATTGTACATGACAGATACAATATACAGTATCTGTGTATAATTTCTTTGTGGTCTGAAGTAATAAAAACCATCATCTTGTCTATTCTTGTGAGTCGTGTGAATAAATGCTTTCATATGGTGTTTGCTATGCGCCACCATATTGTCAGTGTATCAGTCTCACTCCTTTAAAAAAAAAAAAAAAACTTATATGAATTAGTCTTAAAATGATCTAAACGTTATGTTATCTTTTTCCTCACCTAAGAAAAGCTGCAGATACATACCGATAAATGACACAGGGTGGCAATACCTCATTGTTACAGCTGAGGGCTATAATCTCCTGTTGACAGATACTGTGTTATCAGATGAGTCAAACCCCAGGTATGTTCCACTGTGGTGAGTTTAGTCTAGAGGCCTGATATCATCACGTCTTTAGCCTGACAGAGCAGCTTTAAGGCCGACCGTTAAACCTGCTATCTCCACACAATCTGGATCCATCTTAACACTGACAAATTAGTCCATTCATGGAACTAAGTGGGCTTTACTAGAGCTGGTCAGTCAAGTGTGCAGCAGAAGAAAAGTGACAGAAGGTAGTTACTGTGCTATGTAAATGTACTGTAATATGCTCTAAAGACTGTTTTAAGACTTTTGAAAATACTCTGCTTTGAATAATAATTTGTATCCGACATGGTTTGATCAAAAAGTTAAGTAGCTAAAATTTCTTAAAATCCCATCATTAGTGATGTTCCCTCGTGTGAAAATCCAAAATCTATGAATATTCAAGTATTTTTCATGCTGGGTCAAGATGTGTCATGCTTCACTGAAGTCCATTCTCAGTGTCTTGTGCACTGGAGGTTTCAAATTTCCACATCACACTTGTATAAATTGCAGATTGGACCATGATTGGTTTCCAGCCTTCTGTGACATCACAAATCCTGCCTGTATGAGATTTTTAGGTGAGCAGACAGAAACTTAAGACGATGACTGTGAAACCAACCTTCTAGTGTCAAACTCTACACATACATCATTCCACACAGGGAAGCTCATACATCTAAGGTGCTTAATGAAAAAAAAACAACACATTTTTGAAAGGAAGGGGACTTTAAATATAAGCATTCTTGCTATCTTGATATTACAGGTTAGCTGACATAATAATAATAATGAGTTGAGTTTTCAGTTCATTTACTCACATGTTCCAAAACTAGAAATGAGTGTAAGGTGTAAAGTTCAATCAGCAAATGTCCTCTGGCAAAGTTTCCCACAAGTGTTATTGATTCTGTCTCCAATCATGCATTTTTGTGACAGTCAGTAGTGTGATTTTAGTTTTATCTGCTGTCATCTTGTAGGATGTATGGGAGTGGGTGTAATGAGCATCTTATCCAGGAGGTGGCAGTGTTCACTAACAGATGTATTCACAGCACCAAAACTTGTCCTGCTACTGCCTCACTGTTTAAATGTTACCACCACCTCACTGGCGTTATTGCATCAGGTCTTTGAAGTCCTCATGATTAATTTATTTTCCTTTTATTACACAGACTTATTTTGTCTGCATGCTTCTGTGACATATCCAGGGAGGGAATAATGTGCAAGTATTGCCTGGCTAGGAGAAAATGTAACACATGTTATGATTTTTGTGGACCATTTGTGTTCAATTTGTAAGTTTATGAATGGACAAAGTCAATTGTCAGCATACAATATTTTGAAGACCGCAAAGAAATCTGGATATTTGTTGTTGCACACAGTTTTCACAGTAGTAAATTATTTCTGTTGAAAGATGAAAACCTTGTTTTTGCAAAATTCTAGCTTTGCATGAATCAATAAAAACTTGGGACCTTGTGTAACAGCATATGCTCAGAACTTACTGATTTACAATATAATGACTTTAAGTTCAAGAAGAAGTCCCCAGAGTGGCATCACAATACCATCATTAATTATTTTCATTCACAGCCCAATTTCTACACAGTGACTTTATGGCACAAAACAATGTAAATCTAAATGATAAATGTGTATTTATTTATGAGGTATATCATAAGCACATATGAAATTGTGCTGTTTTAAACCGCCATTGTTCATATTACCTTCAGTAGGGTGACACTAATAGTTTTCGTGTTTGAAGTGTGACACACCAGAATAGATCAGACACTGTATGATAAAGACTCCATCCATACAATGGTAGGCGGTATAACCATACACCAGTATATGAAAGTATAAATTATCTTAGGAGTTTTCACTGTTGCACTTAGCCTGAATGCCTCCTAACTCTCTTGTTCCCCAAGTTGTTTTTCCCGTTTGGTGCCCTGTGGCACTTTAGTGTGGTTTCTCTAGAGAGGCATAAATTTGGCTCTTCAAGGCTCTCTGAGAATGAAATACCACTGTCTGCCTTTGCATGCTTAGACTGGGTGCTTCAGGCTGGTACTGCAGTGGTTCTGTCTCCATGTATCCAGTAGTGTGAGACAGGCTGGTGGGATTGGCTATACCAAAACCAAGAGGAGCATGGGGTATGTGTCTTGTGTGTTTGTGTGGGTTTTTATCTCTCCACCAAATACTAAAACAGTGCCATTTCGACTTTCTCCTGAGGAAGAGCAGCCATGCTCAATGGCAGCCTTTCACGCCAACAGCACACTGAGTGGGCTCCAGTGTAAACACACTGTAAAGAGCGGATGTCATCACTGATAAATGATAAAGGCATTTCCCCGCCTGCACACTCATACGTCGGCAGGTTGTGTGGATGTCTTATCACAGTGGTCACGCTTTTTGGAAGTGATGTCAGGTGGCGGAGGTTCACTGGAGCTTCCTCAAACAAAAACAGCAGCAAATAGATTCACGTTCAGATGCCTGTGTTAGAAGCAGCTGACTCTTGGCTTTGAAGTTATTCAGAATGACTGTGAAAGGTTTATGTTACCTCATGACTGTGAGGAAATGTAAAATATCTGTAAAATACTAATATTTCCTTGGTATATTTACTATGCTGGCATCACTCTCATTAAGCATTCCTTCATGGTGAATAGCTTGAAACTTACATATTTGCATATAGTTAGACCTTCCATTCCAAAGTTACCTTACAGGTTATGTTAGCTGCTTGTGCTATTATTATTTTGTCACCATTGAGTGGTTATGTAATTACTTTAGGTATTCTTTTGCTGGCAAGAAACCTACTGCATTAGCTGACCTTAAAATATTTGGGTCGGGTAAAATATTTAACTTTAATTAAAATGATTGTGCACTGTATGCCCCTTTTTTCTGAAGTTGCCAAACATCTTTTGGTTTCAAGGAGTAGTTTGACATTTGGGTAGATGCACTTATTTACTTTATTAGCAACAGTTAATGAGAATATTGATGCCACGTGTGTATGGTAAATTTGAAGCTAGCTTAGTTTAGCAAAAAGACTGCATGGAAACAGAAGGAAACAGCTAGCCTGGGTCTGTCTGAAAGTGACAAAATCCACAAACCAACTTCTGTAAAGCTCACAAATTAACACATATTGTTTGTTATATCATTAACTTCCTAATGCCTATGGTGTTTGACAAATGGCCCCTGTCAAGGTCCAGGATGTAACTTCCCATAAAATGGCTAATTGTTATTTTTTACACTCCTAGAGGTGAGCTCTAGAGGCGATGGTAGGTGGATTTTGTTACCGTTGGACAGAGTCAGGCCACCTGTTTTCTCATTTCCATCTTTGTGCTAAGCTAAGCTAACAGGTTGCTGGTGGTAGCTTCATATTTACCGTACAGACATAAGAGTGGTGTCAATCTCCTCATCTAACTCTTGGTGATAAGCATGTATTTCCAAAAATATTATACTTTTCCTTAAAGTTGGACATTAATACGTTGAATCCCTCTGTCTCAATATGATTGTTTGTTGTTTTTTTCCCAGCCTTACTACAGTGTTCATCTGTTGGTTCTTAGGTCAGAACCCACGGGTCCCCAGAGGCCCATAATTGGCTCTGTTACTGATGTTCTTGTTTGCTGGGCTCTTGTGGCTTCTTCGACACTCTCAGCCTATGGCAAGGCCTCCTTTGGTCAGATGTGCTTACTTTGTCGAGGAGCCAATCACCAATTTATTCCCAAAGCCTCAGAGGTTCAAAAGCCAAGTGCATAATTGCTCCTTAAATCAATCTGCAAATTTCGTGGTATCCGAGCTGCAAACAGTTGGCCTGGAATCGTTTATTCATAAGGAATGGCTGTCTATGGTATGTATTTAGAGTCAAAGAAAATACTACAGTGTCTTGGAGAACATCACATTTGAATCAGAGAAGATACGTTCAATTATGGGCCTGTGGTTTTCATACATTTTACATTAAGCTTGGTACAACTCATCCCATTTGTTCAACCTTTATATTTATCATTGTTTTTTTGTGGTTCTGACAAGGGAAAGGCCACACAGCTAGAACTGTGTCCCGGCTTTGTGTCTTGGAGGTTTTCCCCAAAGTTTAAAAAATGTTCCCTCAATCCCTCTTCATAAACTTCAGTCAGCTGCTGTGAGATTGTTTGTGTGCGAGACAGGGAGACATAAGAGGCAGACAGTGCGGTTGCAGCAGTGTCACTTTAAAAAACAGACAGGAGTCATCTCCCTTAGTCTCTCCACCTTAATAACAGCTCCTCTCTACACACACTTTGATGCCCAGAGCTTTACAAGTATTGTTTAATGCGCACTGTCCTGTTCACTGCCTCTCACTCTGTCTCTCTTTGGAGTTTTCTGTCTCTATCTCCTTCTTCCTCCTACCCTCCCTCCCTCCCTCCTGTCTTTCTCTCTCTGTCTCTTCACTCCTCCTCCCCCCCTTCTCCTCCTCCTCCTCCTCCTCCTCTCCCTGCTGTATTTGCAGGCAGCTTTAGTGCCAGACACCCTGAGGCAGCGGTAGCGCCAGCGAGTCTTCCCACCTCTGTTTTTGTGGTGGGAGATGACATGTCGAAGCTTTGAAGGGCAGGGGAAGGGAGGGAGAAGGGGAGGAACGGGAAGGGAGGGAGGGAGCACATCACTCGGCGCAGAGGAAAAGCAAGGGACCCAGAGAGAATGTCATGTGGCCTGCAGTCCGCCCAGATATTCTCTTTCTCTCTCTCTCTTTCTCTGGCTGTCTATGTGGGCAGGCAGGAATGGCGACAGGAAGCAACCCCCCCCCTCTTCCTCCCTTCATCCCCTCCTACCCTCCTTCAGCGCTTCACTCACTCACTCTTCATGTCCCCCCTCCTTTACACCGCCCCGTTTTCCTCTTCCCCTCCGTCACCCTCCGTCACCCACCATCCCACCTTCCACCCCTCTGCTCAAACTTCTTTGCTCGCTCTCTGGGCCTAGTTTCAGAATTTCCTTAACTGTGTTTCTCTTTTTTTTTTTTTAACCCTCTTTCCCCCCTTTTTCTATCTCCCTCACCCACAGGCGTGCCTGTGAATCATAACTCACTTGGTGCTGAAGTGTGCTGAGGTGAGTTGAGGTGTGTTGAGGTGTAAACTGTGAGTGAGTAGCAGACAAAACATGTTTGATTTCAGATCCTCAGGCATTACTCATCCTCACATGATAGAGAGGAGAGCAGCAGTATTTTTCCAACTGTACAAGTGTAGGTTCCTGATTTATTTCTTACACTTCATATATTATGCGCAGGTCATGCCACTAAAATATCAATAAATGTCTTTCAGAAACACTCCATAACAGAGGTAGCTTAATACAATACCTGGGGAGTGTGTGCTGTTCTTTCAGGTGTTTATATTTCCACTGGGGAAATGCTGGGTTTGTGTACTAATTTGTGTATCAGAGCAGCAGGATTAGCACTGAGGCAGACAGGATGGGACCACACAGAAATGATCAAACATACTCTCTCAGATATGCTCTGTTGAATGTATGGGGCAGTCTGGGCTTTGTTTGGCATACAGAGAAAACCCAAGTCACTCACAGTGATTTCTCCCAGTCAAGCAAATAAAATGATGAAAGGAAACTAGAAGCCTCTACAGTGGTATAAAAAAGTTTCCACCGACTTTGATATGGGCCTCTGATGGTACTTCAACCATATCTACCTGTTCTTATGTGGCTGCCTTCTCACCTGTGTTCTTTCAAAGTGAACACACTTGTTAAATATTGTAAACCATCCTCAGAAACAGAGTCTGGGACTTTTCAGATGAGTATTTTTCAAAGTAGTGACTGAAGATATACAACTCAGTACCCAAATCCTTTTTTAATTTGATCTTACTCATATACTGTCAAATCACCAAAGGCAATACAGGATCTTTTGCTGGCAAAAAATCTAAAGATAAAAACAAAAGACCTGTCACTTGTTGACCAAACTACATTGCCTTTTCTGGCATAGGTGAGCTCACTGGAAGCTGTGTGTTTTCGTGCACAGAAGTGTATGCATTTGTGTTTGTGTCACCTTATGACATACTATTTGTGTTTGTATAGATTGTATCATTGTAGGCCAGTTCGATATTTCAAGTCATTACCAGCGTCAGAAAGGGAAGAGATTACAGGGTACAGCAGCAATAACACACACTATTAGCAAGACAAGGTGTTATTATGCCTCTGGTGTCAGGTGAGATGTCAGAGCAACTAGTCTGTGTCATGCTTACAATTGCTGGATCAGCAGGCTTAGACAGTAACAAGTGAGTAATATAAACACAAGAGGAAAAGTATATAAATCTTTTCGGAATGGAAAGTCATGTGATCCTCTGCTTTGTATTGACTTTATTTGCAGTTGTACAAGTTAAGGATTTTAAAGTAAATATTCTTTACAAAAACACATTAAATTTGACACGACATGACATTTGCAAATGTCTGGTTGTGTAACTTGTCATCACATTGCGACATAAAACCTCACTATTGTTTGGTTACAATCACAAACTACAGTTACAGTGCAGTTTTTTCTTTCACTTTCAGATTTCTCTTAGAGTCCTTTACAGTAAGTGTGTTAAAAGCATTAAGAAAATGCTCATGGCCGCAGATGTGAATGAGCACATAAATTTCGCCTGCCTCTTTTTTTTCCTCTGTCTTTCTTGTTGCGTCTAAATTTTCCGTGCCTGGCCTTCCTACTGCTGAGAGTGCTGTTCCTCGAAGCCGCAGTATATTTTGAAGCAAGGTCGGGAGAGAGCCAGAGGCTCCAAAATCAGGCACAAGACTCCCAGTGTTCCACTGTTCGGCTTGCTCTTGGCACCAGCTCCTGACCAGAGAGGTCTAGCTAACCACAGCCACTGTGTGTGTATGTGTATGTGTGTATGTGTATGTGTGTGTGTGTGTGTGTGTGTGTGTGTGTGTGTCTGTGTGTGTGTGTGTGTGTGTGTGTGTGTGTGTGTGTGTGTGTGTGTGTGTGTGCGTGCGTGTGTGTTTGTGTGTGAACATATATAGCCCTCCCCCCTCCCTAGCTTCTAAGCCTATATAGAAATAGCTTTGGTTGACTCATTTATGAGCTCTCCCACACAGAAACAGTGCCTAGGTGTGAGTAAGAGAGGGTCGAGAACAGTTTCTGTCGGAAGAATTTTGTTGGTTTTCAGTTTTTGTTTTAACCCCCCAGTCAATCCCTACCCCTCACACACTGTCTCCTCAATAGTAACATGTAACTGAAGTGGATGTGGGCCCAAATGTTCTGGTTTTGACAAATCTGAACACACAAGAGATTCAGGGGAGCTCCTCTAAATTGGTTCCATACCTTGGCTGACAGTGATGAGGTCATCCCCCAAAGAAAAAGAGCCTGAGCCGGTGATTTTGACAATGATCAAATTTCATACTTTCCCTGCTGCTGTCATTATAGACCATCATATGAAATGTCAACTCTTAGCAGGAGGATAGTCTGTCTTCAACCATAACCTGTTCTGAAAGATAGACCTACAGGATTTTGTTTTAAAAAAGAAAGAAAAAAAAAAAAGGTAGTTGGGGGTTGGGGGTTGGGGACCACACATCAAAACCTCACACTCGATTAACACATATGGATCTGACATTAATCCCGTAGGTTCCTTTAAGTATGTCAATGGAAAGCCATCCATCTGTCTTCGTCCTCAGACGGAATATCCACCCGGGGTCTGGAAGTCTAGGACGCAACACGCAAAACCACAGCGAATATAAATAAATGGCTGTATTTCTCTCCCTGCTTTTGTCTGGTCAGGACACTCCGTCGAGAGCCTGCCAAGTTGAGCATCTACATTTGGGTTTGGCTGTTCCCCTCTCCCGACAGCTCGGCCTGGGCCAAACCACAGGAAAAGGAAGCGAAAGGTCCTCTCTGAAGGGCTTATAAAATATTGTCCCGGGTAAAAATGGCCGACGTGAATGGCAACATTCAGTCCCTCCACTACAAACAAAAGGCCTTTGAAGGAGAGACATGGTGCAGTCTCTGTTGTTTTTGCTGCCCAAACTCTTGTGTTTTACTGTTTCTCATAGTTCATTTGTGTTTCTAGTAAGTGCTTTGTGTTTCCTGGCAGAGATTTTGTGCATGATATGGTGTAATAACCTTTGAGAACAGCACTTTAACTGTTTATTGGCACTGCCGTGGCATAGTCATGGCTTCAAATTACCTGGAAACAACATCTAATACATACTAATCTAATACTAAATACTAAAATCTAATACATTCAAAGTAGATTTAATGTCTTGGAAATGTGGATGATAAACCACTCTAACTCTGAATATATTTGTATAATTTTCTCAACCAAAGACTCTAGTTACCTACTATTTTAACTACCACAGTTTAATTTGATATCTGTCAAGTGGGGTTGGAACTTCCATGGTTCGAATCCACAAACCGCCTGGGAAAATCTTAGTTAGGGAGAAAAGATAGAAATACACTCCCCTGTATCAACTTAATGCTGACGTGCCTTTAAGCAAGCATTCAAACCCCCAACTCCTCCAGTGGAGCTGCTCAGTTGTCAAACATTTAATTACTATGTGGCTGTCTTGAGGGCTCTAAGTGTGGAAATGTGTGAGAATGGACAGAGCCATTACTGGAAAGAAACTTGAGTTTGTATCTGTCTATCTTTAAAATGGAAAATATTTTATTCTGAAAACTGTGTGTTTAATATTAATGCAATGGTCGTGAGCTAATTCATTACCCTCAAAACGTATTTTCAGCTCCACACTAACATTATAAACTATCAGCAACGGTCGTATTTTGAATAACAAAACATTTTGAAACTGTTGGAAGACACTCAAGTAATGAAGTGCCAGTAATCTGAGCTCTTAAATCTGTTCCACAACAACTGCAAATGTTTGAGTTACAACTGAACCAATGTGCAGTATACCTGCAGTGCAAATGCTTAGCCGTGAAATTGAACTGATATGTGGTGATGGTGGTAAGGACTTCTTCCATTTCAATGTTTTTCCATCTCTCATCTGTTGAGCTTTGCCCTCCTAAAAAATACATAAACACACATACTGTATATAATACAAACAAATGTCACAAATACTTAAAGTCAAAAACTAAAGAAAACTAATCACCTCCTACACACACATTCACACCACACACATCCTCCCATCGTCCCACCCACTGTTTCATTCCTTGCCAGTGTCTGTGACAGAGTATAGTTGTGCAGTTCATGGATGTGTGTGGTGTTCTTATGCATTTGTCTGCTTGTATGCACAAAAACTCATTACGGCACAAGAATGTGAAGAGGTGCATGAATGCATAGTTAAATGTGCCGGTGCATGCGGTGTACGCACACATGAGGTGTGTGTGAGGGCTGAGTGTGTGCATGTGATGTGTGCTGAGGGCCATCTGGTCACCCTTGCCATGCCGTGGTCCCTGTGAAGTGCTGTCAGCGTGGCCGTTGTGGTCTCCCGTGGCGACTGGAGGCTTGCTGCACAGCACTTCCAGCCCAGGCAGCCGACCTCAGAAAAGGAAATTTGGGTCGCTGAAATGGAGGGGTTGCTCCAGAGCTATTTACAGAGCCCTCTACCGGTCCAGCGCCACCCACGATATTCCATATGAGAACTAGTGTGTGTGTGGTGCCTGCGGTGTGGTGTGTGTGAGTGTTGGGGGTAAAGGGGAGGAGGGGTGGTAGTGGTGGTGGTGGTGGTGGTGGTGGGGGCAAAGAAAAGGGGGTGGCGGGGTTTCTGTGTGCCTATGTACATGTGTGTGTAAAATGCTTTTATGAGGAAATACATAAAAGAACTTTACGTCTTTATGTCTACAGGCATTTGTGATGTGTCCTGACATACAAATGCATGTACATTTAATCATTATTTTAAAAAATCCTATTATCAGAAACTGTCCACTTTTCACTCAATTGTAACATGCAGCAACAAAAGTCTGAAAGTCACTTTTATATTCACCTATATGCATTGACTCACTTGTCACATGTCAGAGATGAAATACTCACTCATATATAACAGTGCAATAAGAACATAAAACCACAATTCATATACCATGAAACACAAATCATAAATCAGTTTTATGGATATTGTATCTATAGAGTACATACTGGATCCGAGAGTGAGCCAATCCTTTTCTAACCTTGCCTGTGTAAACATCTAGGGCGTTATGGTTGCTGATGATGGAAATACGATGAGGATACGGAGAAGAGCGGAGCCTCACATTAATGAGAAACCTGCCTGTAGGAAACTTTGGTTCAAGTGAGATCATGGGCATTTCTCTTTTGATGCCCATCAATTGGGTTTAGTGGTTTTCTGGTTGAGCTCTGTAGACTTGGGGAATAATGCTGAAACAGGGCTGCGGGTGTGTGCGCCAAGACGCCGAGAATCTGCTGTGTATTTGCAGTATTTCAATGATAAACCACATCACGCCTACTGGAAGCAAACGTGACTCATTGTATTGAAGATTGAGAAAAATCAGTTGACCAGATCTGCAATGGGTACGTTGAACATGTTTACAGCTATATCACAAGCTGCGGTAGGGTACGTTTCATGCACAGGAGCCTAAATGAGTACCTCGCCTACGTCCTCTTGATGTATCTCAGAGAGGTAAGCAAGTAAACAATCTCTTAAACGCCTACAGCCCGAGGACAGTCCACCGCCACCCAAGGGGAGACCTCCAGCATCTCTCAAAGTCTCCCTATGTTGTGAATATTAGGTTAAGGTTATTTTAGGCCGACCCGCTCCAGAAGCAAATTACAGTGCAAGAAAGGGGGTGAAAAACCAAGTGGGCTGTCCACCGTGTAATTTTCCTGTTTCTCTTTCAAAGGATGAGGTATTCCTCGAGGAAGCCCTGTTAAATTTACAAGCCATGACCCCACATCAGCGGGGAAGGAGGCTCCTCCGACGGGGAAAAAGGAGGCATGGATGGAGTTTGGTTTGATTTTATGTCTAGCACTTGATGGAGCTGTGACGCTGCTTTTCAAAATCCTTCTCCCAGTAGAAATGTTTTTTGAGTGTCAGATTCAGAACAGGCAATCAACAGTTGGAAGCGGTCACATGAATTTCACTTGAATGTTCTGATAGCTTTGAGTTTGGCTTGGTATTCAAAAGAAGCCAACGTGATAAATCATTTATCTTCTGTCACCGTTTAGCTCGAACGCGCATGCATACCAAACTTGGTTGGTATAAGATTCCTGAATAAGACCCTCTGGCTGATCTAAAGAAACCTCACCCTGAATAAAGGTCTTTCCTGCCTGAACAAGAGAGCAGCCTTAGAAGAATGAGGATGATCACTGCTTACTCCCCGAGAGTACCTCCAGACGTCTCAACCATAATTATGCCAGTCTGGGAGAATTACAGGTACCCTGGCATTACTTCTAATACACACTAAGATGCACACACACACTTACCTCTTCTTTATCAAAGGGTACTATACTCTTGTGTTCTTGTGCTTGAAGTTCATAAACTCTGTGGAAAACCATTCAGCTTTGCGACTTTGCCAAAAAGGCCTTCCTGGCTGTAATTATGTGTTAAACATCTCATGCTAAATGGCAACCAGCGAATTCATGACAGTTGAAACCAGATTATTGAGAGTGTTGACACACAATGCTCTTAATACACATATATACATCATCAATATCTTCCAGAGCATCCTCATCTACAAGCTGCCTTAAGAGGCTGTATATTCTCTCTCTGTGTTTCGAAGGGGGCCCTGCAATAGTGAGGGGAGGGGGGAGGGGATGTGTGCTGCAGTGTGGCTTGCTGGTTAATTATGGGTCGCGAGCTGCAGCTCGGCTGGCCTGGGCGGGTGTTGGAGCCAGTGGGTCTGGCACAGGGAGGTCTGGCCACAGACCCCGGCGGTGACGGCATGAAGTCTGGGACGAGTCAGAACACCAGCCCGGGGTTTGGAGCATTCCTCGCATTCCCTCCTCCCATGGCTGCCTGCCTGTGTGTGTATGTGTGCGAGACAGAGAGCAAGAGGAAGAAATGTGTGAAAGATGCAATGTGTGTGCATGTTCATAAAGGCATGTACACAGCATGCATGCATGTTTTACATCCTGGCAGTATGGATAGTGCATCCAGGCTTTAAAACAGGGCAGCATGAATGCAGAAGCCAACAAGAAGTATCAGTCATGATATCTGAGCCGAGAATGAGCCTCGAAGATAAGTCCTTGATGAAATTGCTGTCACTGAATAGTGAGATTTCTTTGGCACACGCATATAAGTAACTCTTTAATGGTTTTGACATGCATAACCAGTATAATATCTTGTAGACTTGTTTAAAGCAGTGAAGCGCTCAGTCTTGAAGTCTGTCCTGAAGGCAGAAGCCAAAAACTAGTGTAAGATATGTAACTTTCTCTCATCAAACAGCATCAAAAAAGAATAAAAAACTTCTTCTTCTTAGGAGCAAGAATCTTTCTCTGAAACCTGGACTTGATTTAATAAGAGAACTATCAAAACAGAGAAACACTCTTATGCCTAGAAATTCATCTTTGTATAGTTTCGCAATCACCATGTTTCTACCGAGTTTCTTGGAAGTTTTCTTTAATATGACATGACAGACATGAAGCAGGACAAGACTTGCTGGTTGTAAAAGAAGAATTATGCAAGATTTACCTTAAATTCAGACGTATTCCTCTTTGAATCTTTTTGTCTTGTACACTGAACATACATTTTTCTTTTTTTAAGAATCCTTTGCAACAATCTTTCAAATTGAATTAATACGAGGTATGCTCTTTGCAATCAGCATGCTAAAAATTATGACACTCAAGGATTAGTTAATGTGATTGGTAAATTATGGTTTTGTAATTTCTAACAATTTGCTTATAATTTCTTGGAAGTTTCATGGAAAGAACAATGTGATTTGCTACTACTTACAGAGAAAATAATGAAGTCCTGGAAAGTAAATCAGTTTAGACCCAGTTAAGTATTCATTTGTAATTATTGAAAACTTTTCCTGTCGTCCACTAACTACAAAGCTCTTTAAATTAATTGATAGCCATTGCACAAATTGTACACTGTCTCTGTTTTCACTAGAATCAGCACCAAATCATGTATTTCTTTCCCCAAATCTTCTAGGAAATTATTAAGAAATTATGTACCCATAAAAAAATTCCCTCTCTTCTCTAATCTCAATGTGAACTGTACTGTTAGTGTATTGTGGTGATAGACAAGGATGTTTTCATAGAGAGATGAATAAGGCCTAATACAATGTTTTCTCATGGCACACTTCTAACAGGTCCAAAAATTACAAGAATCAGAGCCCCAATCACTGAGATGATTTCTTACATAATTCTATTTGGAGGTTAAGTGAGGCGGTTTTAGTCTTTAGTATAGTCAAAGGCTCCACTCAGCAGGTGACAAAAGCATTTTTAAAGCATTTTTTTGTGTGTTCAGAGGAGACGAGACATGCTGTAGACACAGACAGGTGAGTGGGCTGCAAAGAAAATGAGGAAGTCTCCGCACACTGAAAACACAGATCAAAGCAGGCTGCACGTCAACAGGCTGCCGTGTGTACATAGCTCAGGCAATTCTTTACACATCTCACAGATCTCTGCAACTCTTTCTCTATTGCCGTGTCAAAGGATCTAAGCCTCTTTCTACCCAGCCATATCAGCTCACCTGTGTGTTGTAATAAAGATACCGTGTCAAATATGCTACAGTGTCAGTGTCAACATATTGACATACAAGTCATGTAGTAACTGTTCTCATTCATCTAAGTTTCACAACTTTAAAAGAGAAGGCCACATACTTATTTTTAGCTCTCTTGATGTTCAGCTATGCTTGAAAAAAAAACCTCTAACAAGGAAGGAAACTCCTCAAAATTTGTCTTCATGTATCATACTCAAAATCGTTGCAGTTTCACCCAAAGGTAAAGAGTTAGTTTGCACAAAAATAGCTCCAAAGTGGGGGAGAGGGCCACCAAAAAAGCCCTATTTCTTTCTCCCCACACAACCTTTATTTTGACAAGGCTGGGAGAATGGTGTATTTATATATGGGGCTGTGTGCTGTGGTTTCTCCACAATTACAGAGTGGCAGTGCATAGACTGGGAGGCGTGCTGGAGGTTTATGGAGGGGGACATGAGGGAGCGGGGACATGATGGGACCAGCCCTCCTGAGTCTCTTACAACCTGACATATAGACTCAAATGAAACACATTCATGCGGAAACACGACTTAAAAACCGAAAATACGGCGACAGCCAAGCACACGCAAGAAACAAACAAACTACACAATCTTCAAATGGCCCTGGAAAAAAATAGGTCTGTTAATATGAAAATGTATTTTATGCAAAGTATGAACAGAATTTTTCCAGGCTGAGCCAAACCTCCGTAGCCTCAAACCTTTACATTGCAATGAGGCTCAATTTCAGTGTTTAGAAGGTGGTCAGTAATGTTTTGAGTGGTTCTGGCGTGGGCTGGAGCTTCTCTTTGTAGATCTACTGTATTATGGTTGCGATATAAACAAGGATTTTCTACCAAACGTCTTGCACAACCGCTGCAAGCCACGTAGAGGAGAACAGTGGGAGTTTGTGTTTGTTTCGTGGATGCTGTGTTGAATCTGGCATCGGCCTCTGCAGGGGTGAGCAGAGGGGGGAAGCAGGGTTTGCGGTTCTGCCGGGGAGCCTGGAAGTCAGTCAGGGCGGTGGCTGAACCACCTTCCCTCCACAAGCTGACATCCACCCCACTCCCCATATGCACACACACACACACACAGTACATGTGAACACATATTGACTTAAGCACATGTAAGTAGATATACACACAAATTCACAGACTTCATCTCCTCTTTTCTTCCTCTTTCAAGCGTCTCAGCACAGTGGATCCAGAGAGAAGGCGTGCCAGGCAGGCAACAGGAAATACAAGACAGCCTTGTTTACAAGGACAGCACGTGATGCAGCAGCAACATACACCAGAGAGACTGGTGCCACAAGAGAGAAAATTAATTAAACACCTCTTTAGCAGTGTACAGAAAACCAGATAGGTAGTTCTTTTGATTAGGATAGATACTTTTATTTTCTTTTTTTTTTCTTCACCACTGAACTTTATATTGCTTCAGACTTGCTCTTGCCTGTCTGTATGTCAAGCTTGGCTTTGAAATGTAATACATCTCCAGGGGTGTGAACGTTCTCAAGAACAGGCAGTGAGCTTGTTGTGTCTCTGCGCTTGAATGACAGATACCTGCAAATGGAAAACAAACAAGTAGAGCTGGTGCTGATAGGTATACCTTCAGTATGTGCAATGTACTGACATAAATCCTCTTGTCTGGCACAGCGGGCACTATATGTGTCAGTAACGTGCTATGTGGCAATGGCATCCTGTTGGTTTTATATTAATGGCAAACTGACAAACTGATCATCCGAATCTCCTTGTTCCTGTTTCCAGGCTTGTTCTTGTTTCCTCCTACGCCTGGATTTAGTCACCATGGCGGCAAAACAAATACATGCATCAAATGTAGCATTTCAATCACAAAACCTGCATTTTCTACCCACATTAAAGGATATCATGGTTTCAGAGTGGAGACAATAGTGCATTAAGGTGTATAGAATGCATTGTGGCATTGTTTGCATTTGTGGTTGGTAGTCTTAGGGTGTGTTGTGATATACACAGTGTGGTTTTATGCATAACTGAGAATAAATAGGACAGTTTTGTGATGTCACGGTTACAGAAAAGTGTTAAGATGCTTCTGGCTGAGACTTACTGTAATATGAGCTGACTGTAACTGTACCCACACGTCTGGCTAAATGTTTTCAAGGAAATATGATTGTTGGATACCCTCCAAGAGTTGTTTCAGTGTCATTGTCCAGCTAGATACAGCACAAGCGGAACATTATTTAAATCATTCCCGCTTGCAATTTGTTTTCAATTTTAAACTGTGGTGGAAGATGTATTCAGATCCTGAGAGTAGCAATGCCACCATTAAAAATAATCCAGTAGGAGTTTGGATGGAAAAGTCCAGCATTCCAAATTTTAAAGTAAGTACATAAGTGTTAACAATAAAAATGTATTTCAGTATCAAACATAAAAATTCAAATGCTGAATGGCCCCATTCAGCATAATGTTTCACATTATCATTATTATTATTGTTATATACATTATATTAAGTGATTGTTATTACTGATGTATGTTTACGTGTTTAAAACATTTGAATATTGTAGGGGTTTGAGGTGGAAGTTATTTTAATAATAAAGTAAAACGAAAGGACAACAAGGAAATACTCTCAAAATGTCCAAAAGCCTTTATGTACAGTATTTGACTAAATGTACTTAGTTACTTTCCTTTCAATCACTAACATTTTATTAAAATATTTCACATATCTATCCGTATATTCATCACCAGCTACTTTGGGTCTGCACGATACCACCTCACCGGTTCGTCACCAGAGATGTATGTAGGGCAATTTTATTTTCTCTGGTTCTTCCTCTTCTCTCGGCACTCAGTGGCAGATCAAATGGGAGTTACTCCCATCACCTGTCAGAGGAATGTGCCAGCACTCCCATCCATCAGCAGCTCAACTAGAACAGGCATAACTGTGACTCGATGTAGGCTCAAGAAAGCCCCCAGGGCAGCAGTACCTTATCTGGTGGATTGGTGAGGTGGTGTTCACGTGTGTGTGCGTTCATGTGCGTTTGGTGTACGAGCACAGATCTGCACCCAAGTTTGCACTCATGCGTGTTTACCAGGCATCGACGCAACCAGTGGTTCCATCACGTGACCCGACATGTCCTGCCCTGCTCAGCGGCCTATGTGATGTCTGCGGTTTAGACAGGGCGTTCCAACGTGTTCACCACCAACCTGGGAGAAAGAGGGGGATTTGGCATGTGTCAACAGGAATACCTGTAACCTGGGAGATGTGCCCCGGAGGCACCTAGTGATTTTCTCATGATTGTGATGGCCAGACACAGACGACAGGGCTTGCAAAAGTAGACTCCTCAGCAGGACTGAGGTGGCTTAGAGTGGCGTCAGACACACACACCACTACATTCCATTGGGATGCTCTTTATGCAAAGGGAGGGGTGTTACACTGAGTGTGTGCGCGCGCGTGTGTGTGCACGTGTGCTTTTATGCCTGTTTGTGTGAGTCTATCACAATTACTGTTTGTGTCTGTGGCCACCGAGGGCCAGTGTCATGGTAGCGTTCAGAGAACAGAACACAGGTCCAACCCTGAGAACCTGAGGAACTTGAGTAGACGTCAGGGGACTAACGGAGTCTAAGGGGCTTAGGCCTGGCCCGACACAAACACTTACCTACTGTGTCTGCTGTCTCCTTCACTGTGTACTGGAAAACAAGAGCTTTGGTGGAGACACTGGATCCAAGGTGTACCCCTGGGCTGCTAACCTAGGCCTGAGCTTTTTGTTACATATCTCCTGTTTATTTTCAGTTTTTGTCATGTTGAAACGACACTGTATCACCCACAATATTCCTCTTGTGCTTTTTCCCTCCCATGTCATCCTCTTGTCTTTTCTCTGAAGTGGTTCCCAACCTCAAGCAAAAACAAGGTGGCCCTAAATTTGAGGTAGGGGCGTGTGGAGGCGTATTAATCTACTTCTATAAGTTTGGAGACAAAAGAAGGTCCTTGTGATGAAAGAAAGGCCTCGCATGTGAGAACATAGGGGGCTTTAAGTGACGGCTAACATTGCATGACAAGCAAAGGTTAATGATTGCTATCAGCTGTCATGAGGCACAAGATGAAAAGCTTGCTCAAGACAGATGAAGTGAGTAACACCTACTGTTGCATTTCTAGTACCACCACACCTAAAGAAGCTGCACTTTGTTTGATCTCAGTTGTCAGTGTTACCTTTGTGAGCTAAAGCAAAAGACAGAGAGGCGCTAGCACATTTTCTGTCTGTGTGTGCATGTGCACATACCTGTGTGTGTTTGTAGGTATACACACATAATATACATGTCTTTATTTGTGAGTTATTGTATAAAATCAATTTGGGATCAATTAGCCTCACATATTCACATGCCCACTTGCCTTGTGATAACAGTCATTATACTGTAATTGGTCCACTCTCTCTTGTCAGTAATTTACATTAGTGCTGCATTTGTAGTCCTTGCATATTGGCTCAGGCAAAACCCTAACTGAGGCAAGCTGATATGATAATTAAGATAAGCTGGTTGTAGACCCTGAGGTGAGTCTTCCTGGTTGAGTTGTGTAATAGTAATAGCAGGGTTCCTCCACGACCAGGGATAGTGAAGCATGGGAATCTCTAATTGCCCCAATTATCAAGGGAAACCTGCATTCCAGCAGGTGTTGGAGTGAGTAGAGATCTGCTCAGTGTTATGACTTTAACTGTGCCATTAGCTGCTCATTAGATTACGACACTAAAAACAACTGGAGCTCTGCTTCACCTTGTCGTTTGCATGAGTAAAAAGAGTTATCAGTTGATTTAAAAAGGATATCATTAGCCATTTAAATAGAGATAAATAAATTCTACATATATATATTTCTCTCTTCTAGTGTTGATATGTATATTAACTGTGTATTTCCAGTTATTGTGCAGTGCCCGGATAATCTGCTGCTTTAACACAAGAATTTCCAAATTTGGGATCAATAAAGTACATCTATCTATCTATCTATCTATCTATCTATCTATCTATCTATCTATCTATCTATCTATCTATCTATCTATCTATCTGTCTATCTGTCTTTCTATCCATCCATCCATCCATCCATCTAGCATTCACACCCTTGAACAAACAAAGATTAGGACTCATTAAATGTCCTATATGACAATGTTGTTCTGGGTGTGGTGATTTGTGTGTTCTCCTTCCAACAACGGCATCGTCGCCACTGGCAGAGAACAGGGTGGCACTGGATCGAAACCAACACATTGACACAATGTAATCAAATATTCCTCTCAGATGAACCGCAGTCATTAAGTTCACCGACTGCTCGAGGTCATGTTCCAATTAGGGTTTTTTTCTCTGTTGCGCTGCCAGCTTGTTACTCTAGATGGACAAAACTGGTTTTCACCTTTTAGATTCAAAGCAAATTGAATTTGTGATTTGTGGTGTGATCATAGGAATGTAGAGATGCGTTAATAGATTACTCTCTCTGGTGTATACACAAACAAACACACACGCATACAGACTCACTCACACTTAGTGGACATACCTCCAAGGCCAAGAGGTGCCAGAGCGCGGGAAGTGTTAAGGCTAATGTCATGGCCAAGCCTCAGCCATCTCATGTCAAGAGGTTTGGATTAGTCACACTGAGGTGTACCGTGTGCATTATTTATCAGCAGGCTCTCTTGTCACTCACCACCACCCCACCCCACCCCCTCACCTGCCAGCTAGGATTTATACTCCTGGTCTTGCTCGTAGGAAAACACACATCAATTAAGAAAATGGAGACAAAGTGTAGCTGTATCACACTGACACCTACTTCCAGTTTTACTCAGTCGCTTTGGTACATTTCTAGAATCATCCTTAACATTTACAAAACAGTAAGTGCATTTCTCACAAAACGGATTGCCTGCAAAAGCTGTAACTTGCTCAAAATCCTTAGTTTATCCCTCAAAAGTAAATATTTAGTATGTCGGTGAACATGTCAGTGCCATCGTAATGACAAGTCCTTGTGTCATTGTTTATGAACAAGATAGTCAAAATGCTTTGCCATGTTGCCAATATAACAGAGTACTCTGTAAGTATTTTATGATGTAAACTATGGTTTTGATGACAATGAGTGAAACTCTGCCACCCTTGTGAGGTAGTTCTGCAGTCCTATGCGGGAAAAATACAGTAATGCAAAACACAAGATTGAGTATGATTTCATACTATATACAACATATATATATGTGTGTGTTGATATTGTAGGAAACAGCAGACAACTGTACATAATCATTGGCATGAATGCACTGAAGCATTTTGTGGAAGTTTTTGTTGAAAAACTGTTGTACAACTGTTCTACTCTCTGCTGCCCATCCATGTAAAATAATCACAGCATATTTGCAATATGTGAGGCTACAGCTGATCAGCAGCCAGTCACACAGAGTTGGAGTGCATGTAAAAGCTGATATTAGTCACTGTCACTTTGAGAGAGCAGTGACAAGCATTAGCGGAGGCAGCAGGGAGACACGCTCTCTTGTGTTCAAGAAGCTACAAAGTAGTGTGAGGCCAGAGGTCTTAGACGAACTAATGGACAGAGGTGAAGGGGTTTCAGAGTCGTCATGAATTATTAAAATATGATCAGGTTTCCCGTGCTCTCGTACATACAAATGCTTGCACACACACGAGTGGGACCCTGGTTCCTCTTGCACAGTGGAAAGAAAACCAACACCTGTAATCCCTACAAGGTGTAGAGGAGCGGAGGATTAGACTGCTGAGACCCTAGTGTGCTTCAGGATGTGTGTTCCTTCACGTGCAAAGACATGTGTGTATCTGGGCCTGTAGTTCAATGGAGTGGTTTTCACATAAGGATGATGGATGACCATCAAACAAACAAACAAAAAAACCTTATGTATATAATGGGCTATATGTTATATATTCTTATTTAGTGATTATTTTAATTGTGTATAGGGTCCTTCTTAGCAAAATTGGGGACATTAACGGTTATAAAAAAATCAAAATGAGGATTATAAAAAGCAGCAAAAAGAAAACAAATGAAACCAATTTGCACAAAATACCTAAAATTATAATAATATTTGAATTTTACATTAGACCATATTTTTATCTTTCAACTTGCAATTTTAGGTGCTTTGTGTTGGACATACAATCTCTGTGAGTGTAAATTTAATGTAATAATTTTCATAAGTTGAAAAGGCTCTTTACTGAACAAAGTTAGGTTTAGGGAAAGACAGCTGACTCTTCTAGCATTCTAGCATTGATAGTATATTGCTGGGTTTTTTGGCCACTGTGTATACAAGCTGATAATTTGGAATTCATTTTGTCAAATATCAATGTAATAATGTGAGATACTGTCAAAAATTTTATTTAATGATTTTTTAAAAAAATCATACATGTGTGAAAGTTGCTGTTTGTTTTTGTGTCAGATGTACGATAATGACCCTATTCTCAGTTAAAAGGTGGGAAGCAGCAGCTTTGCCACAGTACTCAGTGAATAATTCAACCACCTTTACCTACATTATCTCAGATCTCCAGCAGGTGTGATGGGCCCTTCAGCTCCAGTTTCCTCCCCATCACTAATTACAGCTACATTTTGATGGCCTGCCCATCTTCTCTGGAGAACCACTAATGAGGTGCTGTCTATTAGGATAATAGCAGAAGACGATGTACTAAAAGGGGACAGAAACATTTTGCTAATGTCTTCTGAATGACTTTCGTGTCTAACCTAGTTTACTGTCTCTGTCTAAAGGTGAAGATTGCCATTGATACCTCTTTTATTATCTTTCTGTGTGGAGTAACACCTTCAGGTGTTGTACATTTTTATTTAATGATTTTTAAAAAAAATCATACACATGTGTGAAAGGTGTTGTTTGTCTTTGTGTTGGATGTATGATAATGACCCCGTGGTTAACTGCATTGAAAGAAGCAGTCATCTCTGAGTTCTGACATACTTGTCTGGCAAGTTTGTCTTTTTTCTCAGCCCATCAAAGAAACGAATACAAACTTTCTGATGCCGGCGCCTGTGATGGTACTTACTTTGTTCATGCAGATCACAGTTGGCACAGAGACACAACCCTCTCTCTGTAGTTAGGAATGAATTGAAGACCTGTGCAGGGAAAAGAGACAGCTTTACATCCACCGTCTACCTTGCTTTTGGCATTTATAATAAAAGAAAAAAAAAGAACCCCCTGATGACCAACGTCCATTATAAGGAAATCAGAGCAGCTTCAACAGAAAAAGCAAACGCTGAAACATAAATCACATTTTCAGACATTCATTGGTGTCCACTGCAGACTTTTCTGTCTATGTCAAGCACTTGTCTTTGTTAGCTCATAGTGTAAGGAGGGAGGGAGAGTTGGTGGGTGGGGGTCTAGGCATACTCCCTCCAGGGTGCAATGGAAAATCCCGTCTCATCGTGTCCTATGTATTTCCCTGGCAGTGAGGTCATGTTGTCTACCTAACCACAGGCCTCAGGACTGAAGCCTGAAGACTTGCTGAGTGATGTTATTTCACTGGGAGAGATCACTGGGTGGCAGTATTGAGCCAGAAAGTGCCTAAAAGCTGGAGGAAGGAGGAGAGTGAATAGGCACATACAGTAAAATATATCCACCACAGAAGACAACACAAATATAACAACCATCAAGCATCTCTGAGGATGTCAAAACTATGCTTTTTCAGTGCATCTAGTGTAGATATCTGTTCCCAAGAGCCTGAAAGAAGGGTCAACCATCACCCACCTGTCAGTTTCAGGTGTAAAGGCGGTCAGTATGCAGCGACCCAACACCCCAACAACCTTTTCTGACTGAGTGACCCCATTGTCCCCTTGGGGGGCACGAGAGACTGAGGGCATTGTGAGCTGCTGCTATTTCGAGGGACTTACCTGTCACCAGCTATAGCCCAAAGGACAAGCCCCTGTCTCTACTTTGTTATAGCAGTGACAGGGGGACAAGGGGATACTTCCAAGGGAACCTTGTTTCAGTGATCAGATGATGATGAAGTGATCTGCTCTGGATTCACAAGTGTCGATGGCGGCTGTCAGCACTTGTTTGATGGGTGGCTGTCCCTCAGAATGGCTGGATGATTAATGAATGTTAAAAATCAGAGACAGGATTAGACTTGGAGTTTAATGAGAACTAATCCTTGTTTGTCCAAGGTTATGTTTTGCAAGATTCTATAATCAATGAATTGCTATATTAAGAATGTGAAAGTTCAGTGTATTCTTTTTCAAGAAGCTCAAATGTCCAAGTCTTCTTCAGTCTGAAGTCCTGACCCTTTGCACACTTTCTGTAAACCTCTCCGTCTTAGTCGTTCTGGAGTGGAGACATGCCCAGCTCTCCTTAATGGCCCTTTGTTCAACCTGCAGGCTTACAGGTCAGGGGTCAACTGCACCTGAGGCCGATTCCCACAAACAAAAGCTCTGTGTTTACAGGCACCAGGCCACCACTTCCCTGTCTCCTGCAGGGGTGAACACACAGACACACATAGAACAACATGATAGAGTGGCTACAGCAAGATAATGTGAGACAACTGGTTATTTTAACTGTCTATGCCTGTGCACAATATTATGACATACTGCCTTGATTTGTTGATGATTTTGTGTGGGCAAAAAGTTAGTTTAAGGCATGAAGCACCACAAATACAATCAAAAAGAGGAGCTTAATATGTTGCTATATTAACAGATTGTAGCCTCAGCTCATATGAAAGTTGTATATGATATTGAATGTTCTATTTTTCTTTCTGATATATTAAAAAGAAACAGACTGTGTGGGCTCAACCAGGGTGGTATTTTACCGTAAAGAAACTAAAACCATGAATAAAACCTCACCATAACCTTAACCAACAAACCAAAAACAAATTTATGCCCAGAAATCTAAACCAAAAGTGAAGTGGTGGGCTGGCCCTTTCAAAACTAATTTGATCCTCAAGCAATCTCCCTTACATCTGCAAATCTGAAAAAAAAATTGTTGTTTCAACAGCGAAGCAATAGTATCGATACTTCCATCTGCTTCCAACACAAGTATCATACAATGCTCTCTAACCCTGAGCACTGAAATCAACCAGGAAGCAAAGCCTCAACAATTCCCTCTACTTCTTGCCATTCCCGGCTCCTCCGGCACCGAGTCAAGGACAGCAGATGGGAATCTTTAAGCTGCCACACATCCGCCCACGAACTGGGAGCATAAGGGGCTCCACTGGCCATATTGATGGAATAAAAGAAACTGTTGGATGCTAGGGACTGGGTGGGGGTGGGGTCATTGGCAGAAGGGGGGATTCTACCTGTCACAACATGAATGGAACAGGTGAACCCCCGTCCCCAAGGCCCCGCTCTCATTTGCTAACACTCACACAAACACACACACATACACGGTTCAGCCCCCTCCACCTGTCGCTCTGTCATTTGGACTGGGAACTAGCAGGGTGCATCCCCCCACCCCTCCCACCCTCTTTCACCTCATCCATCTCTGTTACACCCCCTCTTTCCATCCCATCCTGTTAGCTTGGGGCTGTCTGTAGGCCTACTGTACTTCTTTCTTTGCCACCCTTTTAACTTATCTGCATTAAGCTATCACCTAAGTAGTTGTATAGACATTTTATTACATATTATTGCTCATGACGTCCCATTTTTGCCACATTTTCATCACCATTATCATCAAATAAAGATCCAGCGCATGAAAGTCTTTACATTTGCTGCTCAAAACTGTCAGTGGTCTGCGCAAGAAGTGTTGCATTTCCCGATTTCCAGCAACAACAACAACAGCGGTTTGTTTGGAGTGAGGAGAAGAACTGCATAGTTAGCGTGAGCAGCGACATCTGCCACTTTCAAACAGACAAATAAAAGAAACACAAACAACATTAACAGAAAATCCAGAAAAGACACCACAGTTCTTGCCACACTCTTTGATTAACAAGTGATCTCTGGGGAACTACAGCGCAGTAAACATCACAACTGCTTAGCACTAAAGATGGGACCAAAATGTGGTATTAATGAAGAATCTGACGACATATGATCACAGAAAATCCCTGCTACTCTTCCCTGAAGTTGGAGATTCTCGTGACAAAATCCCTGTCCAAAAAACTTTCTATAGAGGTTTTTAGGGTTTTCATCTGAATATTACATGCTTAATGCCATCTTAATTATAAATGTCATTATTATCACGGGTGTCTTTATTGGCTCTCTCACTTGCAGCAAACTCTGGTTTA
Source organism: Euthynnus affinis (assembly GCA_029490765.1). NCBI lineage: Eukaryota > Metazoa > Chordata > Actinopteri > Scombriformes > Scombridae > Euthynnus > Euthynnus affinis. The sequence continues at coordinate 18,992,453 of CM055857.1, read as the reverse complement.
AATTCCCCGCCCAGCTTTGCTAAATTTAAAGGAAACTAACCTAGCAACTCCTTCCTTTCCCTTAAGAAAAACTCTTCATTGTACCTTCCAGCGAGACACTTAACCCCCAGCTGCTTCAGTGAAGCCACTCTGCAGCCAACTGCGGTTATACATGGCAGCCTCTAGGTGTGAATTTGTGTTACTATGTCAATGTGCAGAAGCTAGGAAGGCACATGCACGCTCAGTTAAGTTTCAATAAATAAATTCTAGTTAAATCAATAAATAATGTTTTGGTGGAGAGATGACATGCAGCGAGTCACCCTGCACAGCAAGGTCTGACTCACTTCAACCGTGCCAAGGAGTAGACAGCTGCTGAAACCTGTTGTGAGTAGTAGACAGACAGAAACTGTAAGCTGCACACAAAATCCTCATCTTAAACATTTTAAACTCAACTCAGCAAATACAGTGTGCACAACTTTAAACGAAAGACAGATACTGTCTTTTTACTCATTTGACATGGTGGCTCAGACTCAGGCTTTGTGGGAACTGTAGTGTTCACACGTGTTAACATTATGATAATGCCTGTGTGTACTGTGCAACTACCTGAGGGGCTTTGCTGTTTTACATGGCCTTTTAAAAGTTTCTGTGGGATTAAAAGAGGTTAGATGCACACAACACACTGCTATTTCCCTTAGGCAGGAGAGGAACCTTTCCACTCTCTGCTCACACTCCACACTAGTCACGCAAGCCCCGTCAGAAATAGGTGCGCACACACACACACAAGCAGTCACAGGAAAACACAGACGAAAAACATCACACTTGAACAGAGTGAGTCAGAGAAGCAACTCAGGATGGTACATTCACATGTTGTGTAAGGCCATGTTTGTGGTTTGTGTGGTTATTTGAAAGTCTAATAAATCCTAACGTATCTTGTTACAGTAACGTCAGTGAACTGAAATCTTTGTTGCATTGCTTAGCAGTCTGTCAGTGTCAGTCAGTGCTGTTTTCATTTTCAAGTGTGTCTGTTGTTTTAAGCTCAGAGAACAACAAATGATTCTGTAATGGTAATATTTAATTCTTTTCACATTATATCCAGTTGCTAGCATAAATATTAAAAAGCAAATCAAAAGCAAAGTAACAATGACCCTCTACTACTGTGAAGCTACATTGGTTATTTAGAAGAGTGTGTGATCATGCTGCATAGTTTTAATAAGTGTGAGTTTGTGTGTGTGAGACTGAGACAGAAAGCACAAGAGACGAGGGCCAATTCAGGCTGGCTGCATGCTTCAGAACAGGCTGCAGGGCATCGCTGAATGACTGATAGGAAAGACCTTTAAAAGAAAGCTCTTTGACATATGCACACACACATACATACACAAACACACACCACAACACACTATGCTACACATACAATCCAAAATGAATGCAAGCGAAATCTCTATAAATCCTTGCCTGTCTGTCTCCTCATCTTGTGATGACATTTTTATTTCAAAGCAGTCCATGACACACACAATCTACTGTAGCAACTTTAATTCAAGCCGATCACACAGAGACAAAAGCTTTCATGCTTTGTCTTTCATCACTGCATCCACCCACTGGCACACAGCAACCAAGTGGCAACTGCCACAGCCTGTGATCTGCTGTATAGGCGGGAGAAGGGTGCTTTTCAACCTGTCATGGATTTTTGTCTTTGTGTGACTGTGTGTGTGTTTATATAGCATTTGTGTGTCTTTTGCTCACACAGTGTGAGCCAGACATTGAGTAGGGGATTGGTTGGAGGTCAGGTACTGTCTTATTTAAGTCAGCGTGTCCTTGGTTGCAGATCTAAATTTCAGTCACCAGGTGCGGGGTTTAGACCCTCTAAATTCCAAAGCTGGATAAATGCTCTCAGATGCTTGGGGGTTGAAACAGTGCAGGGGTTAGGTGTGTTGCATGAGGGCTTGCTCCCAAGGTGCGTGTGCATCTGTAAAAGAGCAGGACATGCTGATAGAAAGAAAAAGACAGAGACGGAAAGCAAACCCAGACAACTAGTCTAAAAATTGTACGTGAGAGAAACTTTGAGTTTACCCTCATTTGATCAGTGGCATTCAGGTTTGGAGACTTTTGTGACACTGGCAGGGATTTTGAGTCATAATGGCCACAAACTGTCACCGCCACTCAAACCACACGGTGTGGTAGATGCACACTAGGGCCTCATGAGTCTAGAGCATGGCAGCTTTACTGTAACTCTTTGTGCTGGCTGTTCCTGGAAGTCCCACACAGTGTGTCTAATGGTATTCCATGTCAAAAAGACAATTAGCTCATTCCAAACTTTAATATATTTTGTTCACTGCGGTTAGAGTGGTCATTGCAAAATAATTCAAAAGAGCCAGATAATACTGGCATTATACGACATGACCTTGCACAAATTCTAACAAAAACTCTTTGAACTGTTCTAGTCTCATCAATATGTAATTTATAATGTATCAAAAGTCTTAAGAAATCCAAGTGGTAGAAAGTATTGAAAAATGCTGAAACTGGTCATGCTACAATTTCCCATTACCGCACATGTTAAAAAATTGATTTATGCATGCCTCTTTGTCTGATGTCCACACAAAGAGTTCAGTACTGTCCACAATCAACCAGAAACTGTGATTTACATGAGACATGGAGTTGGATGTAGTACAGTGCATGTACAAAAGGAAATTCTTAACCCTTAGATGCATAAGTGGGTCATTTTCTTGCAATGAAATTTTTTTTATCATTTCATATTCCAGGTATTTCTCAAAAAACTTGTTTTGATTGATTGATTGATACTTTATTAATTGCTGAAGGGAAATTCAAAATATATCGTATATACATTTTATATATTATATAAAAATATAATATACTTTGTGAAAGAGTATGTGTTAGTATAAAATGGAAAAGCAATGCTCACCAAGGGTTATAGTGAGGTGCTGATCACTGGAAGTAGACTTGAGAGTAGGAAAAAAGTGTTGCACAGTCTGGCTCCATATTTTTCTTTTATTCAGATGATGTTTTGGCCCAAAGGCCTTCTTCAAGTTCACCAATCATAATAGGACAGGGCACTGGTATGTTATAAAGGCCACACCCTAGTAACATCCTAGTAACACATCTGATGGTGAGGACTCAGTGTCTGTGTCCTACCGTTGATCTTGAAGAAGGCCTGAGGGCTAAAATGTCATCTGAGTAAAAGAGAAATGCATATGGAGCCAGACTGTGTGACCCTTTTTTTCCTACTCTCAAGAGTATGTCATTGTCATGTGCCATCAAATTAGCCTACCTTATAGTTAGCTAACACTAGCTAGCTAACTAAGATAGCTAACATTACTATATGTGTTGTGGTTGTGTTGTTGACAGAAGTGAGTACCTTGATGCGGGTAACATAGAGAGACAGACTCTTACTATGATATTTCTAGCTTGCCCATAATGGCATCTAACCTGTTAGGTAATCTAGTATCCTAGTAATGTTTAAAAGCTGTTAGAAAAGTGAAAAATAAACATATTTCAAACATGTAATCATTCTTGTGTGGACCAAAATATAACACAAATCATTATTCTTAACCAAAATTATGAAAATGGCATACCTTCATTCTATAAAGACCTAGTCATTGAGCAGGTGCCGATGAGAGTTATGAAAACCAGTGGTGGCCTCACTAGAGGATGAGGGATAATGAAGCTGTAACGTCTGACATGGTTGCTCTCCATCCCAGCTTGTGCTGAAGTCAACAATACCATACAAGAGATGACAGGATTGAACCACATTGGCAAGCAGAACAAAGGCATGACAGATGCAAGACAAGCACTGTGTGAAGGACACACTCGCAGTTCTAAAATATCTCCAAGAAAGACACCCCTTCTGCTCGAATCCAAGCTTGTGCAGTGTACACCATCTTGGCCAGACTACTCTTGAGTATACATGCAAGAAGCAGGATCAGGCAATCACCATGAGTACAAAATCCTCAGTGAGGATTGATGATGAAGCAGTGCTGATGGATCCTCAACTACTTTTCCAGCAAGACCTGGCATCAGTGTTTAAGTATGAGCTGTGTAGTCATCCACCAGCGCTGTTTGACACCTCCCTGGCTTTGACATCCACAAAAGTCAGTGTTAGCAGATGCCATCTGGGTACTCCATACACCTAACGTTCCAAGAGTCACAGATCATCTGCAGTATGTGCTGGATGGTGGACAAGTGGATCCACATACAAGGATATCTGCAAGCTGTACAGCAAGTACATTGTGTCACAAAGAAGTATGGAAAGGCAGATGACAAGTTTAACAGTTATCAAGGTACATCCACTAAAGACATGACACACCGCAGGTGAGCACAAACAAGCAGCGCTTCATCACCATGCTCAGTGGTCACCTACAGAAGAAGAACTGTCAGAGGTACCATGCCCCAGGTGATGCTGATCTCCTCAGAGTGCAAAAAGCAGTGGAGTCTGCCACTGCAACAAACATTGTGCTCATTGGTGATGATGCAGAGTTGTTCGTCCTCCTCGTCTACCACACCAACTTTGAGTCACATGACCTCTTCTTCAAACCTGAGCAGAAGAAGAGCACAATGCCCTTGATGTCTGGAACATCAAGGCTGTCAAGTAGCAGGTGGGTCACAGTGTGTCCAGTCACATCCTCTTCAACCATGCACTTGCCAGGTGTAAAAATACCTCCCACCTTTATGGCACTGGGAAAGGAGCTCCCCTCAAGAAATTCTCAACCAGCGGTGACTTCCATGAACAAGCTACAGTGTTTGACACACAGTCAGGTTCTACAGCAGATGTGTCAGCAGGATAGAATGATTTGCTGCACCTTTACAATGGCAAGCCTGGGGAGAGACTCGACTCAAACTAATGAGTTTCTCACTGACAGCAAAGTAGCACAGTCTTCATGTGTGCTAACACGTGCAGCAGTGGAAGGGAACCGTAGATGAACTCCTGCCACAAGAGTGGGGATTGAAAGCTCCACAGGAACTCCTACTGGTCATCAGATGCACCTGCGAGATAGACTGAAGCAGCCTGAGGTGCACATGCAAGAAGCATGACGTTGAATGCTCTGTTGCATGTAGCAATTGCAAAGGTTCGTGGAGTGCAAATTCATCTCGGGCTGCATTTGATGACAATGAAGATGATGAAGATGAGCCAGATCATTTACACTGATGATGACCAGCAATGTTTAAGTTTTACTTAAAAGTTAACATGTTTATATTCATTAGTGCCAACATTTGTGTTAATTAGTGCCAGTTTGGCAGTCACAAATATTTTGAAAGTAATATGAAAGTGCTATGTTGATATTTAAATCATTTTCTGTTTTAAATTAATCAATGTCAACATTTATATAGATTAGTGGTCATTTATGTTGCCTTGTATACAAGTATACTAATATAGTGATGTTGCTTTAAAATATTATTTCAGGAAGCAGAAAAGTGAAGAAAAAAACTTTCTACCACATGGATTTTTAAGCCTTTTTGTATGTTTATAGAGGAGACTTTTATGAGTAATAAACATTGGTCAGATTTTTTGTTGCAGTTTGTGTGAGGTTCACCCCTTTTTCTCACAAAATGTCTGTACTAAGAGTGAGCTTGATTTCACTCTTCAGTGCTTGTCTGTCGCTCTGTTAAGAGAATCCAAAATGGCTTCCCTTCCTGTTCCTTTCCTAGTGTCACCGGCGGCCCGGCACTAAACAGAGCTGCTTAGTTCATATACAGTGTGCAGGAAGCTATTAACAGTAAAAGATCAAAGGCGGTGGACAGGATAAACATTCTTCCCCGGGACCTTACTCCTCCAGGGTATACAGCACCACTTCCTCTTTTTACAGACTGACTGCTGCCTCCACCGCCACAGCACAGCGCACACATTGTCACCACATGAGGCACTGACCCACAATTCAGACTCTGTGTGTGTGTGTGTGTGCAACAGCCAGAGAGAGATAGGGAGATAGAGAGGGAGAAAAGGGGGGTTGATGTGTTTATGTGTTTTGGGAGGGGGGGTGTGCCTTGAGAGTCGAGGCAACATCCGAGCTGCATTTAGAGTTTGAAAATTATTATGTTGTTATGTTTTGCAGATGCACCAATCGGTTGAGAGGCTCATCTTATGCTAATTTCCCACATGATGCTCTCACTGGTGCACAGCTGTTGTACTAAAGGACTGCCGTTGGGAGTTGATTATGTGACCCAACCAGCTGCAGGTGTAGCAGAGGGGAGTAAAGGCAGGAAGAGAAGGAAACCCTCTCTGATGTCAGCAGCACTGGATATGTAATTCAAATTCAAGCCAAATATGTTACTATGCAGAGCATTTTTGCTGCACGTGTGTGTTGAGGAAGGACCAGAGGGGATGAAGTACGTGTCTGTATGTATGTTTAGCAAGGAAACATAATCCCTATTAAATTCCAGAAACCGCAAACAACATTCGCACATCATGTTTTATAAAAGATTACATAACACTGACCTTTAACTAAAATACCTGCATGAATCATCTCAGTCTTAACCTTCCTTAAAATGTCAGACATTGCACAATACCCACAACGTAATATGACTGCTCCTTGTATGAGACCTGTTTAAACTGTTTGATGTTAAATATGCGTTTACATCAGTATCAAAGAATTCATTGTAGAATCTGGTACTATCTTCGCCGCTCCCTCCCAACCTTAGGTGAAACATAACCTCCTTTGGGCTCAATGGATGGCAGATCACAGGCTCACAAGATCTAAAAGAGACAATTATCCTCAATTGAAGGCTGACAGGAAGAACAAACGCTTCATAAGTGGTGCAGGGGTCTTTCTTCTCTTGGGATAGGGGGGTTAATCCACTGACAGGGTCCACAGGAGTGACCAGGCAATGCCGTAGCCAGGTGAAGGACCTCACTGCCTGACCAACCCGTTTTCTAAATAACATGACAATGGCTGAGTGATCATAGGTCTGTGCATGTATGTACAGTGTGTACGGAAAATCATCAAGACATACCATTACTTGTTCAGCTTGCAAGACAGTGTGGCCCAGAACCAGAAACTAAAAATACAACGTTTGACCATGTTGTTTCTTTGAAGCTCCAGACTCAGGGACAATGTCTTTGTGTTGGGTTTGATGATGGCTCGAGCAGCCTTTGCTGTGGTAGGCACAGAGCACTGAGTCCAAATGTGGGTTTAAAAATAGCGAGGCCTCTGGATGTGCGGCTTTCTCTTGCTGTTTCTCTTGGCAGATTGAGGTCAGAACATATCGCCCAAATCCGCTTCATATGCAAAGCTACATAATATGATTCCATGTCATTACAGCCTGCCAGTTATTCTCATAGTCAATCAAATTTGAGAACATATCCATGATGGAGCGATATTGACATAAGGAAATAAATTGTTACACTGTTGTTTTTGTGTGCTGTCCCTGAGGTAACAAACAAGAAATTTTCCTCCACATCTTTGCCAGAGCTTTGCCTTTCATTCACATATTGGTTACAAATGAGCCTCATTTGGAATGATAACCAGAGAAATACACATATGGCTTCTAGTGAAAGACCCACATTTGGCCTCTCTCCCTGCCATTAAAAAACATTTAATCTGATAGAATCATTTGTCTTTGTGTCTGGGGCCAGGCAAGTCCAAGGGCAGCTTCCAGCATCTAATTGGTCGAGAGGATCATTGACATCACAAGAGGTGAAAGGTCAATCTGGGACAACCTTGCAGGTTCTTTGGTGCCAAGTTCTGTTTGAGAGTTGCCAGGTGTGAAAAGCTTTTCTTGTTGTTCTTGGGCCGACATGAACATCTGCACCGGACTACTAGCCAGTGCAGAGAAACAGATTCATGCTGAAGCTCAGGACTTTGCATTCCCCTCAAACACAGGGTAATTTAGAAAAAAACACATTTATGGGTGGGGTGGGGGACTGGGAATTAAACATCTCTGTGCTATGCTTCAAAGGTTTCGCAATTCCTCAGCAACATACTTTCTGAAGCATTTCTAACATGGAGAAAAACTAAAATGCTAAGTAAAATACAATTATTTAGAAGCATTTGTTGAGCTATAAAAGAGTTTGACTCCTTGATTAGATTGGTTTCAGATTCATTACTAAGTTTGTAAATAAGTTCTTAAGTTCTTATAACAAACTAGTTTCCAACTAGTGATTTACTCAAAAACTTGCTTTGACACATCTTACACTGTCTAATCAAAAGCATCACAAGCTGTAACATAGCATCCAAAAGTAACAGTTTTAGGTATACTAAACTTAACTGTTGAAAATGAAAGTATGACTGTTTGATTTAGACAGACATACATGAACACTGTGTATCATGTAGTCTAGAATGTGGGAAATGTCCGATTATGCTAACCTAGCTGATGTTATTTGTCCGCTCGGTGTGATGCCAATGTTACTGGCAAAGTGTTTTGTAATTTGAATTTAAAATCTTTACAAATTCAAATCTTTATTAGAAATAGCATTTTGATGTCAGGTAATTCTTTTACTCTCAGTCTATGGTTGGTTAGGGTTAGTGCATGTAAAAATTCTGTAAAAAAAAAAAAAAAAACTCCATGTAATAACTTGGCTGTGATGTGCAAACATTTTTAATGTAATGTAAGTCTCCATCTTGTAAACACGTAGTTATTACTAAGCAAAGCCTGAATTCATGAACAGCTGGTGCAACTGTCGAATCTTGGATGCAAAACACGGCAAAAATTTAGACTCCTCTTATGATATAAATAGACAGTGTTTACTCACACATCTAGTTTACCCTGCAAAGGCCTACCACTGCGCCTGACCCCTAACATAAACACAACATGGTTCCTTTCCCCCAGTGACCCAGAGGGGTGCAGGTGGTCCACATGGACACCTCTATATGGGTTCTGACCTGGGTTCAAAGGTCAGACCCCTGAAATGACGGCCTTCCTTGCCGCCCCTAATTGCCCTGTTTATTTTTAGTCCACACTGGGTTGTGTTGAGCTATTAAAAGAAACATGAACATGAGGCCGTCTGCTAATTACTGTTGGGCCAGCAGACCCTCACTTTCCCTGATTGCTACCACATGCTATCCCACTCAGAAAGCAGTCTCATCTGTCACCTTCACTGTCTCTCAGTCATGTTGCTGTTTGTGCAGCACTGCAGTGTGGCACTTTGCTGCAAGTGTGAGTTAATAGAAAATTCTGTTGTAATGAGTTGCAAGTGTAAAAGCTAAATTTTGTGTTAAAAAAAAGCTATCTTCTAAACATGATGATTTGGTTTAATATAGGATGGATGGCTGGATGGATTTGTCAATAGAAACAAATGAATCTTGGAGCTGATATTTCTGCCACTGTCCTTCAGTTTAATGTTCTGAAGACACAGCGGAGATGCTCACAAGCAGACAACAAATGAAACAGATAGTTATCACAGAGCCAATGCTGGCAAGTATCAGTAAAGCTATTTCGAGCATTTAAGGAAGCAGTAAGTAATTGGGTCGATTTAGACCTATTTGTGGTCAGAGGGAGGTTGAAATAAAGCAGCAGAGGCGGCCATCTTGTTGAAGTTGTGAAGTTTACAAAGGTTTGATTGCAGTAGGAAGCTGGTTGTGTGGATTAGCAGATGGGCCTGGACAAAGAGAGTACACGCTTCTGTTTAGTCTTAGAGACTGTTAGAGGTGCTGCAGACATTTGATCTGACAATTAGAGCTAGAGATCCGTTAACAGGGAAGAGTAAACAGTTTTGCTCCAAACTGAAATGGGTATTAATTATATATTTATTAATTATAATTATAATTTATATGAGTTACAGAAACGAATTAGCATTAAATAGCATTGCTGTAGAGATACTGGATGTTCAATTGGCATCAGAGACAACACTTATTTATAATGTTTCCAGTGTTTATTTGTTGCTATAGGTCCTCTGCTCTTTCATTTCAACAGCCATTCTCAGGTTCTGATATGTAGCTACTTGTTTCTTGGTACTCTCTTGTCCCTCAATGCCAGCTTATGTTGTTGGTAACACGTGTGTCAGCAGTGAACCTGGAGCTGTCAGGAAGGTGTCTGGATAATGTCAGACAGCACAGGCCCACCCGCCTTGCTCTACCCTGATGGATTGGGTTTCCGCTGCACCTAGATGCACACAAACCTGCAACTTCCTGCAGAAATGAATCACTGAGTGGGAGAAAATAGATATTCACAAGAGAGCAATGCATTATACTACTTAGACCTGTTAGTTAGCTATGATGTGATGTTATGTTTCCTGAGCAAATAAATGACTCTGGAAATGTCAAAGCGAGCCCAAAGGCAGGCCTGTTCATGGTCAATATCCAAAAGAAATGCTTTAACATGAGGATGGCTGGGATCTGGCAAATATAGGAAATATTGATTATGATGTTATAATGTTAATTTGTTTGTTATGTATATATCATATAAGTCTCTATTGATTAAATGTGTGAACTAGACTATATTGGCGAAATGTTATTGAACCTGACACCAATCTGTTTTGTTGAGAAAACTGATTTTGTTGTGAAACTTGAATCCTTGGCTGCAGTGTAATAACACATAGGACGTGAATCCTTGGATTAACAACAATATTTGATATGTAATTTGATTCAATGGGAAAATCGTAAATTGATATGCACTAATGTGAGTAAAATTAAGGCATTCTTTAACACAGTTAATAACAGACAGCAACAGTATGTGTTAGTTTTAACAAAAAAGGTTTAAAAATGTGTATAAAAGAATTACATAAATAATTCTAGCATAGTTTCCTCCCAAAACACTCCTAGCATATACAGAGACAGGGGATGAACAAGTGTTATGAATGTAGTGTACAAGTAAGATTTGCAGTTATATGTACTGTATCTTGTTTATAGGCTTTGTTCAGTTGTCCATGATTACCTCCTTTAAGACAGTTTAAGACAGTGTAACGTGGTTGTATTTGGAGCTTAACATTTGGAGCTGTTACTCTTCTATTAATCCCCACCACCTCCAACATCAGAAACAGGAGCCTCACCCTTAATGCTACTGGTCACTCACATATGTCCTCATTAAATATTTTCTACATCAAGGTTAAATAAGATTTTATGCTTCACTAAAATTAATATATCTTTAATTTTTTTAGTTGTTCATGCAAATATTATCTGAGAGATGCAAGATCTGTAATTGGTTGTCATATTACCTATACACTTAAGAAAAGGTGGTACCAATTGTATACAATAGGACATGAGGAAAATGTGATATAAAGAAACCAAAGAGAAATGATACGACAACCTGGAGACTGATGATTATGTTGTGGCAGCATCTGGTAACACTTTGTAATAATGGCAGCTAACCCTGGTTATCAGGACCGAGCGCTCTGGATTACTCTTTTATCTCAGCGTTGGAATTTCAAACTTTCTGCTTTGTGAAAGCCTTAATTGTGGAAAAGTTGGAGGTTTTTCTCTTTGGTTTGGTCTGCTGAGGTAACACCCAGCTGTTGCAGAGATGTTAATTTTCTGGAGTGTGTCAGGAGCTTTTCCTGCCACTATTGCTGTTGTTTGTCTTTTCACCCCTGTGTAACATGGTGTGATTTTATATGGTTGAGGTAATCCTTAAATGTGCCGTGCAGATGTACAGTAGATTTCATTACAGCCCTTTTTCTCTTTTTGCTTAGAGACATTTTGTTTTGTCATGCATCACTCCTCAGGACATTTTTTTAATTTTAGAAATATGTTGATGGTGTATTTGAACATAGACATGCAGTAAAGAGTATTTTTGTAATTAATAGTCACACGCACAAAAGAAAAGTCTTTTCAAGAACATATATTTTACAATTGAAAAATGTTTAATGTACAGTAAAACTGTGACTTGTACAGATTGACTTTATTTTTGTGTTTATGTTGATTTCTACATACAACATGCCCTTTATAACCAATGGTAGCCTGTGTTGTCAAGAGTTGGTGGATCACAGTTGCCACCCAGACAGCTGCTGTGGAGCACCAGGCCACCTGATGAGCATCTCGGCAAGATGAGAACACCTGATGGCGCTCCCTGTGGTTCTTTTCTCTTGGGAGCCTCGCAGACGGCTGGAACGTCGGTTTTGGGCAACGATCCAACAACAACACGGAAGTCAACGGAAACCGAGTTTGAAAGCAAAGCTCATAAAATCACCAATCACACTTTTATGTTTGCTAACAGTCTGCTGCCACTGAGGAGAAGCCCCTTTAATGAGGCTGCGTTCAGTTATTCATAATGGAAGGCCCAGTAATAGAAAACTGCTGTGTTGCTGTTAAATTGGTTTCACATTTTTGAATAATAGCCAAACCAGCAAAGCATAAAAATCCTACAAGGTTGTTGCAATACAGCATGAAATTCAAGACCTGCCTGTTCCAAACCCAGAATCTGGTACTTCTCCAAAAAAACTGGAATCCTCCCCAACTAGGATTGACAGCTAGCTCCATCGGACACTCCCAGTTCCTCTGCCACCTCCTAATCTTCCTGAGAAACCAAGGTGGGACTCTTGGGTGAAAAGGTCACTGTCCTCCAGCATTCTTGGCTTGGCAGGGGGGCGAGGGTTGGGTTGAAATGGAGGGGCAGGGTGATCCTTGAGGTAAGCAGGGGCATTGTATGTCCAGGGGAGGTAACTAGGTTGGGTTTGGCCCTTCGGCTTTTGTTGATGTTTTTTGTTGTCATTGTTGGCCAGACTTAGCATTCCTCCTGGCTCTGCTGTTAGTGTATACTGGAGAAAGGTAGTAGTAAGGGGGAAAGACAACAAATCGTATGGGAAACAATAGAAGGTGACCCCTTGAGCCATTTTGGGCCTTCATGGCCTTCAGGGCCTTGAGCAGAAAACTGCATGACAAAACAAGCACAGAAAACATGAGCAACCTCAGGAAAGTCACCTGAGAAAAGACTTACTAAATACAGTATTTATCTCTGACACCAACTACAGATTGTTTTTTAAACACAATGTGAGATTGTATTATTCTTCTATGTGCCAGATTTGATGGCTAGTTTGGTTTGTCATGATTCTTTAAAATCTTCCTTTCGATAGTCCTCCATAAAAACAAAATTTTGTTACTTTGCCTGAAGTGACTTAGCCAGAGCTAATGGGGTCAAGCTCTGGTCAATTGGGGCATCACCTTCCTCCTCGTCTTTCTATTTTTCAACTCTTGACACGCTCTCCCAAGGCAGATCTTCTCCCATCGTTACAGGCCTGCCTCACTCCTCCTAGGCTGCTTTTAAAACAGATTACAGGTAAATGGGTTGTTTTACCCCGGAGCCTCCTGTCACTGAAATATGGATGTGTTTGAAGTGCTAGCCCCTACACAGCCAACGAAGAGGTTACATGTTTGGGTATGAGCAGGATCAGTCATTCTGCCTGCGTTATCACTACCAGTTCGTCATGTCTGCTAAAGCTTGGCCAAATTCCTAAGCCCGAGATTGCTATCCTCATGTCATTGCTTGCTCCTCAGTTTCTCTCAGTGCCGTTTTGAAAATGCTCTCTGAAGCGGCCACAAATAAATATGCTAGGAGTGAATTTACGTTTTTTTGGATGCACGGTTTTGCCTGGTTTTGTGGTTGTGAAATAAGTAAGCTCACATAACCAAAACAGACGCACATACCAGTTTGAAACAGTGCAGTTACTCAGCTGCCCGCCCACCACAAGGCATATTTGTCAACACATGCAGATTTTAAGAAGTAGCTATTTCTGTTATCTGAAGTTCCACACTGACTGAGAGAAAGAGACTTTCCTTTCTGCCTCATTCAAACAGGAGAACTGCCAAAGCTCCATCCATCAGATAAGCGATTTTGTTTTTTTCGTCTTTGGGTCAGACACATAAGAGGAACATTTTGCTTGGAGCATTTCTATGCAGTTTCCAGGCAGAGGTTTTTCAAGACTTGGCCCTGGGGAGCAGATTATGCCTAATGAGGTCCAAGTTAACGTGACCAGAAGAGGCAGCTGGCAAGAAATGAAACCTTTATCGTGAGATCTCTCTGTGGGCCAGACTGAGGGACAAACCCACAGGAAGTACATCACTGCCGACGCCGGTCACGTCCGCCACAAAGCATTATGAGCCTCAGTGACTTATAAGGAAATCTTGGAGAGGACGAACCATTTGGGGTCTGAATGCTTATTCAAAAAGATGTTTTATTGGGCTTGTGTGGACAAAATTAATGTATTATTTCTATTTCTCTCAGTATGCCTACAGCTATACGAGGTGATACATGTTATGTGATTATGACAGATGGTGTGGTTTCATTTATCTCAACTGTTGAAGCAACATCAACTTTCAGTTTATCCGAAACACCTGTTGCCTGGTCCCCTGCGTCGCCAATATTGTTTATGTGCTCGTGTTTAAACAAGACCGTACATTATTCACAAGGGATGATTCGTGAGTGATGGTGGTTCATATGTATAGACATATTCACTTCTGCTTTTGAGGAAATATTAAGAACAATTATGAAATGAACAGCAAAAAATAAATTCACTTCTTTCAATTCATTTCTTCTATGTAACGTGTAGACAAACTGATTGACAATTACACTTTTTTCAGAGTGAAGTCTGGTCCCCTGTGTGCAGTTTTGTTTTCCCCTCCTGCTGGTTTATTGAAGCCCCCTGTTGTCATAGCTGACAAACAGAAATAGGAATCAGTAATTGTTTTGTGGTTCCTGGGCCTCAGAATCAATTATTATGTCTCCCTCAAGCAATAATTTCCGTGGTTGATTTAAACACAAGCTCCCTCTACGTAAGTCATCAGGGCTAATTGAGACCTGGGGAGCTCCACTGCAAAACAATGTTGGTTTTCAAGTGGTTCAGTACTGTGGTGCAGTGCAGTCCCTGTTGAATGTTTTATCAGTGAAAAATAACAATAATTTAGTTATTTCTAAGGGACTAGGATTGTGCAGGACACCAATCGCTGAAAGTCTATAACGTCTAAGTTGTTAGGGCAACACATTATTTGACTGTGTTGATACATGATTCATGAAAAACTCCCAACTTAAACACATTTATCCGCTCTCCTCCTGTAGCACAGGATAGCCATTCATAGTGCCAAGGTGGGAGCAGCAGGTGTGAGAATAATCTGGGACCCACCCAGTTTAGGGCCTCTATTCACACTCTACCTAAGCTGCCATCTATTGTGTCCCGTTGGCTGAAGAGGAGCAGAGGAACAGGACAATTATGACATTATGGCTGGGTGGCTGAGCAGCAGACCCAGCTGGTGAGAAACAGAAGGGAGGAATGGGCGACCGGAGAACGACTGTTCCCACAGGAAAGCAATCCACCACATAGAGAGACTATGTTCTGCTTTCATCGGGAGGCGTGTGGAAAGCTGGACCGCTCCGCTGGGAGTACAGGGGTATAACGATTTAATCCAACAGTGATTTGATTTGATTTCAGTCCTCTCCGCAAAGATTCAGTGTGGTATAAAATCCCACATTTTTCTGGTGATTTGATTCAGTTTATTTCCTTTTTTTCAAAACAACCAAGGGATATCATACACACTGTCAATACATAACACTACTTTATTCAATTTCCATTGCAATATACCACAATATTGTTCCTGATAACATACATTTGAAGGCATTTACCTTCTACTTTAACTGGACTTTTACTTCCTAACAAACAAGTAGTTGCACAATAGAAAATGCTACTTTGCAGAGGCAAGTTTGTTGATTCTACAAACATGTGAGCCAGTGTTTGGAAAAAGGTAAATTTACCTGATAGGTTTGACTTCTGTCAACTGGAAGAGACAAGTAAGCTACCCAACAAATCTAAGCAAATGTTTAGCGTCGAATTGACTTAATTGTGCCGGGTCTACATACTAGAAAATAATTAAATCCCACCTTTTCAAATCGATGAAGCTACTTATCCAGTGGTGTAATATAATGTGCCCATTGGTAGGCCATAAGACACAATGCAAAGACAGTGGAACAGAAGCTATGACAAAACTACTGTTCATGTTTAACTAGTTGGAGAAGGAGAAAGCTAATGTCTGGTTTGGTGGGCTCATGTTAGCTAAATATCACTAGCAGTGGATTCTTGCAATATAGTAGAAAACAAGTTTTAAGAGCAGGTCAGATCAATGATTTGACTTGATTGTATTAAGTGGATTAGCTGGATTTGGATAAACAGATTAAATGACTGGTTAACGTTAGCTCACTTAACTCACAGCATTAGCTTAACATAAATGAAAAGAAAAAAAAACAAGGCATGACTTACCGGACACACCCAGGACACTTGCAATTGAGCAAAGTGTTTATTTTATTGGAGTACATTTTTGAGCTATGATCATAAAGCGAATGCTGTTCTTCAAAAAGTTGGATGAGCCGGTCCTCCTTCCCCTCTGTCCAGAAATCTGCCATGTTTCCCTACTAGTCTGTGCTGTTTCCTGATTGACTGAAGAGAAATAGATATGTCATTATGTTCTAAAACTGTACTTGGCGATTTGACATGGTAGGTCTCTTGAGACCTCAGGCAACAGCTTCAGATGCTCTGCAACTAACTAGTTCACACTGCTGTAATGTTGTCTACAACATTCTAAAACCGTTTTGTCTTGTTGCAAATCATTGATCTGGACTAGTCTTAACACATATTCACACAGCTCCTGTCTCGCAGTGAGACATTACATAATACACACACAATGTAAATAAATAAAAACGAATTGCAACGGAAATCTATTTGTTAACACTTCAAACATCCATGAGTGCTGACCATTAAAGTTTATTCTTGACTTTGGAAATAGCAGCTTGACCAAAAAAGGAGTATTAACTCAAGATCCACTTGCTCTTTTTTCTGGAGCTTTGAACTGCTTTTGAACACTCTTTTGCAGAAAACTGTGCTACGAATGATGCTCATATATTAACCAGCTTTCTTTGCGCATTTTGATATTACAGTATACTGTAAGTCACAGTACTCAAAGATATGTTATCTGTGACAATTGTTCACCCTCGTGTCAAAGGTGTTCAACCAAATATAGATTAACAGTCTCAGCATGGTTCTTGGGTACTTTACTTTACAGAATCATATCCTGCAGTTTTTAAATTTATTGTCTACTTTCCTGGAAAATGTTACAGTATACAGTATACTTCAATTGCAGATATGTCATCTGCTCCTCTCTCATCTAAGCTGCATTCCTGTTTAGTTCCACTCCATCCAGGTGTTTGTGTCTCTCGCGTCATTGCCTCATCCTCTAAACCTGACCACTTTGACATCAAAGCAGAGGTGTGTTGTTCCCTCTCCACACTGAGGAGAATGTCATGGGAGAATGACCCTGCGAGAGGCCGCAGCAGCCCCAGGACGGTGTGGAGCCACCTGAGAGGTGCATTCCTCCGTGTCTCTGTGCTGTAAAGGCTGAGTGGCCTGGTTCTTGGATAAAAAGCCATCACGTGTCTAAGAAAGAACTCGTTTCACAGTCACATCAGTGCTGTAGACCATGGCTGGGTGTGTCACATGAGAGTAAAATGCCATATCAGCTAGGTGCATAAAGGTCGTAAAGACAATCTTATTCCTGAGCCCCAAATTGTTAGTGAACAATTTTTTTTTTCTTTCATGTTTTAAAACTTTTGACATCTTCATTTCTTTGGTGCTTCTGTTTACTAAATCAGAATTGAGTCAGCTATGGTAACAGCCACTCCTCATACCAGCTACCTGGTATTTCTCTTGTCTATTCAAACTGATGTATAATCCTCTATTGTTGCATCCAGAACCATCACATGACAACTTCACTCCCTGCAAGTATTTATCATTAAATAGATGGACCCAACTGCTTTTGTTTAGAACAGCAGTGAACTTTAATTCAGGTCATTTAATCTAGGTTTGGGCTTTGGATGATATGGAATATTAAAAAGAATATTTACCTCTAATATAATGTGGTATAAGGGTTTATCACAAATCATTTGTTGACAAAAGCTATTAGTCCTGTACAGACTCTTGGATTATAATAACAAACCATCCACCTATAAGTCAGGACAGTCCCTGCAAGTCCTTTTTTCAGGGTCAGTGTGTCTGCCCTCTGCTCTGTCCAGTTGCATACCTGAACTGACGCTGTAAGTAATAAAGTAGGACCTCCTTTGATCTGATGTCCCACCCAGAGGCTTCTCCCTCTGAGCAGACAATACTCTAATTCATTACTGGACTCTGCTTCTTCAAAGCTCAGCCACTCTGCACCGGGAAACTCTAAACTTAGGCCCCAGACAGGCTCTTTTAAACACCCACTCACCCCTTGGGCACTGAGGTGGCGGCTGGATGAGTCCACATAAGTCACGGTAGCCTGCACATATCCCCTCCTTAACCCTGCAGCACCACACCTATCCCCCTCAGGTGACAGGTGGATTATTGGGCACTGGTATTTGTGTGCTCTCTTGCCCATTTTTGAGCACGCCCATTGACCGTGGGAAAATGTCACTTAAAATTTGCATCTATAAATTTCTATCAGGTTGTTAAACTGAAGGGATTTTTGTGTTTATGTTGTGTTTGTGTTAATATTAGAAAGTGCAAATCCACACTAGTTTTTCGCTTATAAAATGTTGAAAGTCAGTATGAGAAAACTTGCACAAAAAATCAAAGTATATTCATAGCATCCTTTGTCCTTTTATCTTGTGTATTCAAAATATCACTTTACACAGGGATGTGTTTGTTGTTGCTGTGTAATCCTTTGTTATGACCTCAAATGGACTGAATGGCTGGTTGGGCCCTCAAGAGACCACTGAGCCACTTGAGTAAAACAAAAGTTCAGGAGAGGGGATTAGTTATGAGAGGTATATGTGTGTGCGGCTGATCCAAAACAAAATTATTTTTGTCTCCGTATTGTGATAGAGATTTAAAATGTGGGTGTTACTATGCAGCCCTAAGACCTTCACAAATGACTGACTTCACGTTTCCATTTCCAAAGTTTTACTCGATATACAGGGATAAAGTTGTAGTAACACTGAAGATTATCTTAAAGTACTGCACACCATTATTTAAGTCAGCTTATAAACAGCTCTTACATAACCTGATATGCTGAAGAGCAGTGCGCCCCTTGGGTGGTAAAAACCTGCACATCTCAGCATCTCATTTTTCGTTCTCTCTCTCTTTCTGTCTCTTTCTCTCTGGCCCTGTTTACCCACTACTTGCCAAGTCTGATGTCAGCCCACTGCACACAGGGTCCCAGAGCGAGGGTACAGTTTCTGTTTTGACACCCGTTCCTAATTACACATGTAAATGATTGATCACCTGGACTTGGCAGTTGGAACGGAGATGGAAGTCCCTGTTACATGATGGCTTTTCGATTATGTCCAAGTTCAGGACAGTTTCTGCTGCCGGGAACAGTAGAAACAGATACCTGCGATGGCCCGAGAGCTGGGAGATTAAGTTCTGAGCACCCGCCATTTGGACCAAAGACTCTCCCTATTAGCGGTCCTTGAGGAGCAAGTTGCACAGGTGCGGCTAGATATCTATGGCTCTTTGTTTGGTCTAATCCCACACAACTTAAACCAAAGCTCACTGCCCGCACCTTTAAGCCGACTCCCTGACACCTGAGGGGCCTGGCCACTGAAAGCAGAACTGAGCTACTTTTGTGAAATGTGATTTGGCTAATTGATTTTGGAGTGGCCAGTTTAAAGTGCCTGGGGTAAAGCACAGGGATGGAGTGTGATAGAAGCTTCTTCTGGTTTCTTTTATGCATATAGCGATACAGGTGGTGAAATGAACCTGCTGCTACAAAAGCACTCTCCTTTCAGGTACAAAATTACGCTGAATACACAATACACCTTAGCTCAAATCGTTAGGAAAATAAACAGTAAGCCAAAGCCAGAAACCATGTAATGCTTTTACAGATGGGGTGAGAACCCCCGTTTCCCTGCTCTGCCCGGCAACAGCTGCTGGATCGCCTGTGCTTTGACTCAGGTATGGAGCCAATCTGAAGGCCAGGAGGGTTTTAACCCCAATCTTCTCCTCTGTCTCACAGCCTGGCACACATGGGCCGTGCAGCTGCACTTCCCATTGATCTACCGGGCTGCCTGGATGGCTGGCTGGAGGGAGATAGATTGGAGGGGAAATGGCTTAATTGTCCTCACTCTCGCTGCTGGAATGCAAATAGCCCTCCACTACTGGCCTCCATTGTGAGGAGAGCCCCACGTTGAGAAACCTAAAAGCTCTTATTTAATGTTGGGAAGAGTAAAAAAAAAAAATGTACCAGAGCATATAGAATCACCATCACATCACTTTCCATCCTGTCATTTTGGTCAAGAATGTATAACTCAATTCTAAAACTCATTTCAGTTTCTACTTTCATTTTATCAGATTTTTTTCCCCCTCCAATAAGCAAAAAATGGCAGCCTCTCAGTGCCAATACCATTCATCAGCTAGAGGTCAAATAGATAGACAGGTGAAGGGTCATGACTCACGTAAGAAAAGGCGGGAGATGAAAGAGTTAAATGCTAAGGCATATGTATCCTGTCTGACTTTGATCTCTGCCTCAGGTAGCTCTTTCATAGCCATCAATCTTGGCCAGGAGCTGATGGGAGGCTGCTCCCTCTGTGAGCGGGCTTGCTCAGACTGAGACTGTCTCCTCGCCTTCACAGAGGGCTGGCATGACATGTCAGACATCCACACAAAGCTGCAACAAATTCACAAAGGTGTTCCTCATTTAATTTGTATTTGGTCTGCTTTTATTCTCCTGTCAATCAATTCTATGTAGGCGTCTTTTTTAATTATCAAAAGATGATGTAGGGCAAGAATGCAGGCAGGGAGCGCGAGCAGAGGGCATGTTTTGGTGAGGTTCAAAGATGATATGAGCGAGTCTGAGGCTTTGATGTTTCTTGGCAGGCTTCAGACAGACTCTGACAATCTGATGATCTGGGAGCACAGGCCTTTTTAAAATCCCCGTCCCATCCTGGCCCCAGTCGTCTAGCCCTCCAGTGACAAACGCTTTAATATGACAAGGTTAAACACCCGAAGCACTGCAGCAAAATGGTCACGACGAAGCCAGGGTCACGAGAGCAAACTTTAAACATCGGGCGGCTTAGTAGTTTACTGTGACTGCTCACTTATTCATGGTTGCTTTACACAACAGGTCTTCTCTTTATTATGGTTGTGTCTAAGAAAAAAAAATGTTTTAAAATATGGCGTTCATTAAAACAGGATTTAGGAATATTTTCTTACCTGATAAGTTATTCTACTTTTTGAAAAAATACATGTGTTCTTAAATATTCTCCCAATATCAAAATACATCTGTCACTTCCACATTTTTAAAAAATGTTAAAAATGTACTTAAAGTATCAAAAGTAAAAGTAATTATTATGTAGAGTGGCCCCTGTCAGTGTTATATTATTATATTATGTGATGATTATTAATGTGTGAATTTTAGAGGTACATTCATGTTATATTTGGTCATAGCAGTGCCATATTGAACTGCTTCATTTACTGTTAAGTAGTTTAAACTATAACAATGCATCATATTTTATAAGCTAATCAGATGTTCTGTGTGTAAAATCTTAATGTAAGAAGTATGTCAAAAGTTAGTAAAAGGTTATCAGATGAGTCAAAATGTATACATGAATACACCAATGATTTATTTATTTATTATTTTTTAAATTAAAGAGAGAAAAAAACACTTCACACATGCAGCATGATGTAAAAGAAAAACAAACGATACACACAACAGACACATATCTTAATATCAGTTTGCCAGGTTTTTCTCTGAGAGACGCTGTCATTTGATAGCCAGCGTGGTGCAGCCTGGGTGCTGTGGGGCCATTGTGTCCCATTGTAGGTCACAATGGAACTTAACACTTGACAGAGCCGGGGCTTGTTGTCAGGAGCTGAACTTGATCCCATCAGGTTGTTCCCATTGAAGAGCTATAAAGAAAGGGCTTTGACCTCATGGGCTGTGCAAGCTCTATATCAGACTATAGTTTAATTCACTATTCAGAGGACATTCAGGAGAGCTGCTGTAGGTCTCCGTGCTTGTTTTGACACGTAGCTCGCATGTTGCTTTTCTAGATTTCTCACACGGTCCCTTTTTGATGTCAGATAAGAGGATTTAATTGTGGAGGATTATGTGCCCGCTGTTCCACAGAGCTGTCACTTAACCTGGCAACCTCTGTCCTGCTGCCCAGACAGATGTCCCATCCTCTAAGGCTTGTCATCCCCGTCACCTCTGGCATTTCAAACTGACGCTCGTCTCGCACACTGTTGCCCTGCAGACCACAAAAGGGGGTTCACGTTACCCAGAGGGGGCAGGTAACTTCAGATGGATAATCCTTGGACCTGGTAAACCGGTCTTTAACAGGACCTACTGTCTAAACCTGGCAACCACAAACCATGTGTCATTGTGTGTTGATTGGGTGTGCATGTGTGATTCCCCTGGGCAAATCATTGTCCGGTATGTTCAGTATTTCCACCTCCGTCTGTCAGCTCATCTGCTCTGCCTGCAAAGATACAAACAACAGAGAGAGAAATTATACAAGCTGCACTTCTTAGTATTTTCTTGTCTTAACATCTGCAGCTTGTTAAACCTATAGGCTTTTTTTTTTTGCTGACTTTATGGGCGCTGTGGATCTTTTTAATGTTTCTAGAGGAGATGTGGCCTGAACATATTGTCTGTGCAGTCTTTATGTTTTATTTTCTTCACAAAAAAGGCCTCAATAGATGTTTTTGAAATACTTCTGCGTGGAATGTAAGGTCAGATGTCTCCTCAGATGCTTGTAAACAGACAGTTAACGAACCCAGCAGCTCTGGCAGCTCATGATGCCACTCCTCCCAGCTGTTTTGACCTCAACTGAACTCATATGCCATCTCAGCCACCAGGCCAAGCAGGATTCTAACACAGAGAATCTGTCTCTCTGCCAATCCTCGAAGAGTCGCTGCCACTCTCTGTCTCCCCTGCTGATCCATGCCAGCTTCCAAGCTTTTGTTTTTCTTCTCCGCCTCCTCTGGTACTGGGGGCAAGATTTACAGTGGAAAAATATAGTATATATTTTCCCCCCATGTTGAGCTGGTGAGGCTGGAATGTGTGTTTGGGCAAGATTTTGCGAGGAGTGTGAAAAAACAACAGAGCTGTAAACACCAAGGGTAGACCCAGACTGGCTTCTTTGTTCCAGATGTGGAGCAGGCACAGACTATTAGAGCAGCTACAGCCAAGCACTGTAACCCAATACACTGCCACTACTGTCCCACTGCCTGTCCATCAGCTGGGCTCTCAGTGGATTTATATAGACAGGTTACTGCATGATTTTGCAGTATATGAGAGTAAACTGTGTGTGTCTGTGTGTGCCAGCGCCCACATTCAGAATTGGTACCAAATGCGCATCTGAGCCACAACCAGACGACTGCGGAAGGTTAAAGAAAAAAAATCAACAATGTATAATTTAGACATATGACCGCCGTTCTCAAATGAAGCCATTTCAATTAGATGCCCCGTGTGACACCTTGCTGCAAGAATGGCTTACATGCGTATTACGGTTAACGGATTCCAGACGTTTTTTTCCCTCCAGAGTTGCCAAGGCCTCTATATTCAACCAATCAATTAAAAGTTTAAGTCCAACAGTCAGCGGCAGTGGGCGATGTTGCTGTCATCCGCTGTCTGGCAACAATTATGCCAGTGATGAATTCAAAGCTTGAGCCTAAAGACCAGACACACTCCGGCTTTTCCCACGCAACGGTATTCACTCTAAGTCACTTTAGTTTTAGGAGATAATTATAAGTGTATTTTGCTCTTTTTTCTTACTGATTAATTGTATTATTTATCTATTTTCTTCTTTGTTTCTGGATAGCCTACAGGCGCTCCGCCTGATTTTCTTTGTAATTGTGCCAAAATGGTGACAAATAGCCTACCTATAAATTAGCTCGATTTAATTTGTTTTTAAATCTATACTTTTATTTCTAATCGGCGGGTAAAAAAAGGTGCTTTGAAGATATTCCAAAAACATTCAGGTAAACGTGCTGCGTGCATGCTCATGAATAGGAAGCGGATTTTATTCCGTCAAATTAATATTTGAAATAGGGCTAAAAGAAGGATGAATGGCCAAAAAAAAGGCAATGACTTGCGGGGGTTTCTTTTTCCAGCTGTCAAATCTAATTGCAAAATTCTGCTGAAGTTCAGTGTAGAAAAAATGTTTTTATTTTTTGGAGATATAGTTGCAGAGACAAATGTTTAATAATTAAAATGATCTGTGCATTCATTAAATATTATTCTTATGTATACGATTGTAGAACCAATAACGTTAAATATAGAATAATACCTTAAGTATTGGATCAAGCCAATTGCAAATATTAATTAATTAACAGCAGCTGATAAAAAAAATCTGGATGCATATTTTCACAAGCAAACATCTCTTGAGCATGAATATTTTAAATACATTCTATTATTTACAGATAAAATTGGAAAATGTATGCAATCCATACCTCAAATGCATTTATTTTAATAAGGATGAGTTAATTAAAGGTGGACACAGGTTGAGAAATGTTAATTGAGATTAAATCCTAATTTAATAAATTAAAAATAGAAAAAAAAAACCTAGCTTTGTTGCCTAAAAACATCATAGTTGCCCATGTCAATCAATTATTATTGATTGACATGGGCTTACAAAAAATGTTTGTTTTAATGGCAAATTTAAACACAAATCCATAAACACAGTAACTAATAAGTCAGTCAATCCATTATATTTCAGAGGCAACGTCCATGTAGATTAAATAAATCACATTACATAAATAACTCAAAGTTAATTACATGATAAGAAATAATCCAATAAACATGTATGTTCCTTTTATAATCAGCTGTGTGTAAACATTTGTCTGTATGTGCCAAGAAAGTTCACACATGAGTGATGTTGATCATGTAACACTAGTGAACTCTCCAGACCCTTAGAGGCACACATACACACACACACACACACACACACACACACACACACACACATCAGCAGCAGCAGCAGCAACGTGGCTGCACTTGAGGAATGAGACGCAGGGCCTGTGCAGATATTAGTGTTCCTGCGTGATGGCGCCTGGAGGAGAGATTTGGCCCTTCATCCTCTCTGCAGTGCTCCGCCTCCTCCTCTTTCCTGAGGCAGAAAATAGTCAGAGAAAAACATGAATCCTGTTGTTTGCATTGGCTTTTGTTGATGTAAAAGGATTGCAAAAACAGCCGCCTTGTCGAGTGGTAGGTGTTTCAAGATAGTGTGAGCCAATCACAGACACCTGCTTGAAGTGAGGGGAGTGCAAAGAAAAGGCTTGTCAAGCAGAATGAGAGATTTTTCATGAAAAGAAAAGGAAGGGAAGCACTAGGGCGGAGGTGAGTCCATATAGACAAAATAATAACATCCAAAAGTGTAAAAAAATACAGAAAAAGCCAATATAGATGATGAATATATTTGGTTTTCATTCAGGTAGAAATGGGCAGAAGTGGGTTCTTTTTTTAAAAAGATATTTACATGTTTCCCACGTCTTGTTTACACTTTGATTTCAACTGAGTATCCCACCCTTCTGGTGGGATAATTGTGTCAAACCACACCTCAGCTTCAAGCCCATCAGAGTGTGCTGCTAAAATAGGACATGTGGGCCTTTATTCGTGTCTATTATGCGGTGAGCTGAGCCTATGATAATAAATTCTGGCATGCTGTCGAGGTCATGGACTGTCAGCCTGACTAGGCCTCAGCTCAGCCCAAGCAACAGAAGGTTACTTGTAAAACATGACGTGCCAGTGGGGAAGATCACAGCTGCGGCAGTTGCCTGGGAATGTGCTCTTGGTTTGTACACAAAGAATGCTGTCACTCTGCATCAGAGCTGCGTGATGGACAAATTCAACTGGTATGTGTGTCTGCGTGTGTGTGTGCGAGAACATACACATCCATGTCAAACACACCTCTGTAGACGTATGCCCATGTGCGCTGTTGCAGCAGAGTAGACGCCAGTGAGTCTGGGTTGCATTCAGGAGTGTGACTGTTTTAAACATCATCCCTTTGCGTGTATTAAGAGAGCCACAGTGAAGACCCATCCCTGCCCTATATGACTGCAGGGCTCGCCTTTGTTCTGCACCCGTAATACAGACATAATTACAAGCCTGAAAGAGCCTCCTCTCCTTGCTTTCTCTCTGTGTCATACACCTCGTACATGCCCACACCTTTGCTCTGCACAGTTTTGACAGATATTCACATCCAAGGCTCAATCCTCCTGCATTCATCTGCTGAAGTGCCTCACAAGAGAGCGTGTGCATATACAGTGCATGTCCGCAAAGCCTTGTGTTTTGTTTTGTTCTTCATTCAGCCTCCCCGATCTCAATCATGTGTCAAAAAGGTTGTTTTTTCCACTGAAAAGACTGAGCTCTAAATGCAACACCTGCTCTTATGCTGCAGCAACCTATCAGTCACTGCAAATACATAACTGCCACCAGAATCCCAACACCAATAAATTCCTAATAGAAAGCCACAGTATTGCATTCTTTAGTGATATAGTTTCCCAGGGAGGATTTACAGCTGCAAGGCCTCATGTGTGATGTCAGAAACTTGTCCCAACAATATGAAACTGGCCTCTCAGCAGCTCTTTTGTTTTATTGTGACTGAAATTTTACTATGATAATAATTTGTGGCTTTGTTCTGGCTGGCTGCTTGGCTGAGGCCTGTGGGGATCGGGAAGCGGTCCAGCCCCCAGCAGGCCTTTTAGTACTGCTGGATTCCCAGTAGTTGCAGGCAGGGTAGGACATGACCAAAATGACGGGGTTGGACAGCAGCTCAGCACCACGCTCAACCCACCAAACACTCTGTTTATAATTTGACCATAGCTTACATGTGATTTAGCTGAAGGCTGCACATGGTGACTCTATCAGATTTGATGGAAAAAAAACACACACACTTTTAAAAAATTGAAAATATAGCCTCAGTCGCAGGATATCCACACTTTTCTCCTCCCCGCCCCCAGTTTGTTTTTCTCCACCTGTGTATTCACTCTGGTAGAGAGCCAGTCAATAGACAGGGTTGCTCTTTGAGCCTGTGGTGACCATTTTCTCTCCCACTCCCACACTGTATCCATGTGCACCTTGTGAGTTTTGCTGACTCTGCAGTCTGCACCACAATCCCGCCCTCTTTTGGCAGGCCTGTGTTTTCCCTATATTAGTCTTCTTTACTTCATGAACCCTGACATTTAGTCAGAAATAATATTAGTGATATGTGAGCTGAGTATGTTTGTGTCATATAAAACTGCCAGCTAATTATGAACTTCATACAGTCATACAGATTATATTAATAGCTACAGTAGCTTTGCATTAATTTTTTTGTTGCTTTAATGAATATTTGGTGTGTTTTGATTCAGTAATTTAAATGAATGTGCATTGTTAAATGTATATACATCAATGCCTGCAAGGAATGAAACCATTTTTGGAAATGAACTGCAGAGAGTGTTATCAGTAAACTTGGATCATTTATAAGTTGAAGCTAAGAGTGAAAAGTATTTAATGTGCAGTAAAATTTGCAGTTTGTCCTTCAAAAAACAAGCCTGACTCAGCAGTTATCAGCCTCAATTAAGCTTTTATGAAGGTGTGGAGTAAATATCTTCCGTCTGTTGATAATAAAAAAAATTGTCTTTGATTTTTTAGCATGAAAATGTATGTAACTTCTATTGACACAGAAAGGCTGTAGAATTAAAGGAGCAAATTTTCGAATAATTATCACCAAGTTTTTAGTGTAACTACAGTCTCAAAAACTCTATTAATTTTTAATTAGCCTGCACCAGAGAGGAAAACAGTGTTTTTTTATAGTGTTGACAGTTAAATGTTAATCTCTTTGTCCTCTGTTCGATTCTGCTGATACCAAGTTTTCAATAAATTTAACGATTTCACTATTAAAACTATGAATCAAATAGAAGAAGAAAGGCGGGATAATTTTTGCGTAAATTATGGGCAGGATATGCAACAATTTCGGGTCACATTTTATTTATTTTATCAGCACCAGATAAGGCTAATAGCTTTTGTTTTATTCTCCTACATAAACCATTGCTTTTATCCACGAGAAAGCATCACAGATGTTTTGGGGTAATTAAAAAACTTTGCCTTTTGTAACTTTATATTTTCATAGAAACAAAATGAGATTGTATTGTGAAAAGTTAAAGGAAACTATTGCTCTGTAATTATTAGCCAAATATCCCACAACTTATCAAATCTTCTGAAGGAAATACAATAATATTAATTCTTCTCTTTCTGCTTTATTATTTGATTGAGTTAATTTCATTCTGTGATACACTAGAATGATATTTCTCCTTATGTCCAAATAATAGATTATTTCATAATCTATAGAAGGAGGTTCCTCCTGGCTGAAGAGCTGCATCCTGTATCATATGTTAATGAAGTTAATGGTGGAGCTCCGGTGACAGCTGGCTGCTGAAGACCAATCAGAGAGCTCGCAGATGGAAGGCAGTATGTTTGAGGCTCTGCAGGCAGGAGGTGTTTGAAGAACCATGTCAGCTCCTCCAGTGATGTAAAGAAGGATCGCTTTCGCTTTTATTCGATTTTCGCCTCCCAAACGGTTGTGAACATGCACATTGTAACTTATAACCGCGGAAAACTTTTTGTCACCAGCAATGCATTGGACATAAGTGTGGATTTGCTCCAGCTTTTTCTCGCTGTCCGACAGAACTCATGAAAGCCTCTTCAGAGCGACGGGTTTATGGACTCGCGTATTAGCTAATGATGTCTGTGGGTTTCATGCCTGACAGTTTGAATGCCTCAGATCCCTCCAAATCGGCATTTTTAGAGTTTGGCCACGGACATCCGGCACACCAGCAGCACTCCCCCGGACTCTCTCACATTTACCCCGTCCATGGCTTGCATGCTGCTGGGCATTCCCAGCACGAAAGTCCTTTTCCTGCCAGCGCGTCCTATGGCCGCTCTTTGGGCTACGCCTACCCCGGCGCGGTGAACACTCATCCCCAGTCTGCCTACATGACCTACCAGCACAACAATCACAGCAACAGCAGCAGTCTGGCCCACAGCAGATTAGAACAGACAGGTATGTGAGAAAGTCAAATCGAGCTGGTCTAAATTGTTGTATCATTAATGGCTGTAAAAATAACGATCCTACAATATTCTCACGCGCAATTACGCACAGGGCGCGCAATTTCCTGGTGAGAAAAATACTTGATGTTCTAGTAAGTTACCAAAAAATACAATTTTCTGTGCATAAAATGTTATATTGAACGTGTAAGACATGGCCGTTATAGACCTACTCCCATAATGTCCAAACAAGGCCCCAGTATTCAACCACTAGTATACCACTCATGTTATATAATGAAGGCTGATGGTGCTATTAATTTTATTGACCATAATTTTCTGTGGGTAAGTCCAATTATGGCCCGTGTAGCCGGCATGGGCCTACCTCAAGAACCAAATTTTACCCTCATTGTTAGTGCACATAAAAAACGATTCCAGAAATTAGAAATCCTTCGTGGTAGTTCTCACTTTGAAAAGGGTTCTTCTTGCATTCGCTGTAACATAAGGGTGAAACCAGGGTTGAGCTGTTGTCAGTACTATTTTAATCTCTCACTAAAAATATGCTGGCTAATTTAAGGAAGTCTTGGTTCAATAAACAAAACAATTATGAGCATGATGCTTTCGTGATACTCAAGTAAAACACGGATGAGTTCAGTTAGTTTTTGCGTTCAGGCTCTTTTGTGTTTACAGTATGCAGTGTAAGGCCTGTGAGTTGCAGTATCCAGGCATCATATTTCCTGTTTGTATTGCATCTGAAAAATCGAGCCTTTCATCACTGCTCTCCTGTTGTGTCAGAGGTTAGATTGAGTTAGCTTAAAAACAGGAGGCCATGAAGTTGAAAATCTGTTTAAATGTGGCCTTTGTCACTTTTCTTTTACGTGCAGCCTGAAGATGAAATGTTATAAATCAAAGCTCCTCTTGTCTTAAATCATTTTGTTTTCTGTTCCATCTACCAGACCGTGACAAGTCCACGATCATTGACAGCAGAGATATTCGTCTAAATGGCAAGGTGAAGAAAATCCGGAAACCTCGGACCATCTACTCTAGTCTGCAGCTGCAGGCTCTGCACCAGCGCTTCCAGCAGACCCAGTATCTGGCCTTACCAGAGCGCGCCGACCTGGCGGCAAAACTGGGGCTCACCCAGACTCAGGTGGGCCTTCAACTCACACAGTAGACCTGAGTGGACACAGGGGATGTGTAGAGTCTATATGCACTGTATTACTAATTATGGTATAGGCTAATTATTGTGGATTCAAATAATTATTTGGCACAAGCGTCGAGCCTGCAACATTTATCATTTAGGGGCTTATTAGAACTTGTATAATCCTTGTGTATAGGCTTATTTTTTCTATTCAAATGTATTGAATTAATTAATCCTAAAGCAGAGTGAAAACAAAAATTCTGGGAGACAAAGGGTGTTGTTGGTTAATTGCCCAACACGGTTGAAAAGGAAATCTCTTATTTACTCTATTATTAAGGATCACAGCAGGTCTGCACATCAAATGAAAAACCTAAATTGTTGTGATTTGTAACGTAATCCTTTAATGCATGCCTTATTTACTAGACTTAATTTCGTGGATATGTTTCCTTAGTCAACCCTGGTCCTTGAAGTGATCTGTGTGAATGAAGCATGACCACAGCTAAAAAGAAAATCATCAAAAGTTTTAAAAAAAAAAAAAAAAGAAAGAAAGAAAGAAAGAAAGAAAGATAAAAAAAAAAAAGCAATTACAGGGTTGCGAAATTAAGGCTGAATCAGGAAGAAATTACGCAAGAGGGTATTATTCATGATACCTTATTAAACCAGTTTTATTTGTTTATTTCACACACACACACACACACACACACACACACACACACACACACACACACGATCTAATACAATATAGACGCACTCATTGTGTGTAAAATATGGCTGCATACATGCGTAAACATATCTATATACATATATTGGAGGTCAAACAGGTGCACGTGTCGCTGTATCAGGCTCAAATGGGGACAAAAATGAAGTCTTCACGTGGCACCTTGCTCTTTATCTTGCCCTACTTCCATGTCGAAAATGACTAAGTTGTCTGAGTTTCGTTTATAGTTTCAAAATATCAGATAAACAAATGAATCCGCTCTGTCATCTGAGTTCCCTCCTGCGCATTTTTCTTAATCCCTCCAGACTTATCTCAGCAATTATCTCCATTTATGCCGCCTTGCTGTTGCTCGGATGTTTACAGCTTGATTCAGAGGGCTCTTTGATGATTTTTTAAATGAATATTCACACCATTGTTCTAGTGTAAAAATAGCCATTTGAATCAGCAGAATTTTCAGTGACCCACCACAGCGTGGATTTATTATCCAAGCGCTCTTTGGGCTGTTTTCATTTCACAACAATACTCTTAGTCTCGGCTTGTTGCTGTCACACTCATGCACCATTGGACTCATAAAACAGCGAACAATAAGAGAGCTCAGCTTTAATGGAGTACAAGTGCCACTCAACCAGCTGCCTGAATGGGATAACAATGCTCCAATAGGAGGCCTCGGTTTTGAAAAAAAAATGAAAAAAAAAGTTTAGTTATGAGGAGTTTTCCCTTTTTATTGTTTACAATTTTCACTTCAAGCCAATTCTGAAAAGTCTATTGAGTTAAATTTGGAGAAATGTGCTAATAAAAAGACACTCACAGTATTATTTCCTTTATATAACTTCTGATTGTTAACCACAATGACAATTATGCGCATTTTTGTCTTTTTAGGTGAAAATATGGTTTCAGAATAAGCGGTCCAAGTATAAAAAGATCATGAAGCATTCCAGCGGATCAGAGGGAGAACATCTCCACAGCACCAACTCCATCTCCCCCTGCTCGCCCGGGTTGCCTCAGCTTTGGGAGGTTTCCATGGCGAACAAAGGAGCACCAATGCACCCAAACAATTACATGAACAGTTTTGGTCACTGGTATCCAAACCACCATCCGCATCAGGACGCGATGCCCAGGCATCAGATGATGTGAGTGGATTGTTTTTCGTGTCGTGCAGGCCAAGTGCGGCGCGGCCTTTGAGCGCATTCAGGCTACAAAGAACTCGCCCTGTAGGCCTTCTCCCAGTCACAGCCGACAGAACTGAAACATGTGTTTAATAGAACTTGTTCATATTCATTGTATTTCGTGTGTGTTTTAAATGTTTGTTTTTTTCCTCTTGACTATCCGCAAAATTCGACCGGGCCTCAAATATATTTTTTAGATTTGTTATAATGTCACTCTGCAACTTCTTCTGTTGCACGGCCACAGCTCACTGAATTGTGGACTTAGTGTGTGTGCAGTTTAATAAGAGACTGTGGATAAAGGCTTTTTTTTTTTAAAAAAAATGTGTGTGTGCATGGGTTTACTTCAGCTGCATTGTCCAACAAATGCTATAAGCGTTATGCAAATAAATAGCTGTTGGATTGACGTCATTATGATTTTCTTGTTTCACTTTACTGATTGGATGGCTGCTTCATCGGTTCAATGTTTTTTCGGTGTCAAATATTTTAAAGGACAAATAGTTGAGTTTGATTCTGTTCATCAGACTGTGAAAGAGACGCTGGCTGCTTACAGGAGTCTAGATTAATGGCAGCCGGATTCAACTGTGAGACATAATAGTTTCATGAACAAAAGCTGGTAAAGGCGTCCCCGATTTGCAGATACATTATATATAAACGTATAAAGGTTTTTTTTTTACAACTACAAATCAGCCTGTGTGATAATTCATAAATGGGATATCAAATGTTTTTTTGGTCCATCAACACTCATTGCGCTGCGAAGGATGAAAAACCTCCACATCTGCTTCAATTTTGGCTGTTCGAGAGACAATCAAGTTTTGCCAAAACACATTGGGATTGATTCCTGATTAGAAAAAGATCTTTTTCTGCTTATTTTATCGAATGTTAATTTTAGTTGTCAGAATTTTGGGAGAAGTTAGAGCCGACAGGATACCCATTCTTTAAAGGAAAACAATTCTCAGGAGGAATGGTGAACCAAAAGGATGCGGCGCGCCACCTTTACGCACAGTGGTTGTGTTCAGTGTTTAACTTTTACGCACTGGATAAATGGGTTGTGGTGATAAATGCCTCTCAACTTGTGTCTTTGAATTAGAAAGATAATGTGATATTTCAAAACCGGAAACAAAACAAAAAAAAAACTCAGCTAGGCTGCGTTTTGTGCTTTCTTTAAAGCAAAGTCTATATTTTACACCGAAACTAAAACGCCATTTGAAGCAACATCCCTCTTTCTGCTATTCCCTCCTTTCTTACCAGAAAAACACGTGCAGTAAGGAGAGGAGGGGGCACGTGCAAGCCAGCATTTTAACGATATTTTCCTTCATTTTCGTCTCGAGTGAGCTCAAACTGCAAACTCGCCGTTGTTATAATGAAATGATAAATGCCCGTGCTATCCCTCCAATAAACTGCGGCTGATATATAGTCATTTGCACTGATTTGCACATTCTGGCGCTTATACTGTTTAAACACAGAAAATTAGTTATTTATATCCTCGCAAACACTTTGCCGCAATGTGGCCTGATGCTCTTGATTAACAGAGGGGCTGAGCACTGATTAATGAAGCTGAGTAGCGCTTTAAAGACACATCCAATGACTTCTTTTTATCCTTTTCATTCATCACTCTGCTGTCTTGGCTGTCTGGTAGACATTAGATACAATTTGTCTGATGTCACACACGGGGATTAGAAAAATAACCAACCAATCATACATGCAGTTTTCATGGCAACGCTTTCTCTTAACTGAGTTTATTAAGAGGCTACATTATATTTCTATTACAGGTGTAGCTCTTTATGTGTGATGTCATTTTAATGGATGATGACATCCAATAACTTTTAAAGGGTTTTTCACACTTCTTGCTCCAACTTCGCAATCATAAATGCATTCAAGATACAGCCAAGTCTAACCATAAATAAATATGAATATAATTGAGATCAATGGGGCTTTAATTACATCATTTAAAAAACGAAAACACACTGTTTAATTACAGAGTCTCACACATATTAGCTGCTTGACTGCATTCATAAATAACATGGTTAAAGCTGCTATCCTGACCACTCCACAAGAGCTCTCAGTCAGTCATGCACACTACATGCAGTCCTATCTTACCTCAATTTAGAGAGCTGCAGTCTTATCCAGGAGGTGGAGAGCCTGCTTGCAGTGGTGTTGCACTGAAGAACAAAGACACATCACAGCCCCGTGTTTTCACTCGCTGTTTTTCTCACATAACGACACGCATTGTGTAACATTAACATCTCCTTCTTTATATATACACCCTCAGTGCCCTTGCCTCATTCCTGATCATTATGTGCCTTGTTAAACATGCGGGCCCGGGGAAGAAGAAGCTGAGCATTGCTGAACCAAGTGACGGGGCATCAGGGAAAATTATAGGCAATCTCACATCTCCAGATTAGAATAATGGCTTGCGGAGTTGGACAGACGGAGTAAGACCTTTCAAACGGGGGGCCAATTATCATGCAGGCAGATTGAAGGGAAAGTGAAAAGGCTCCTCGTGTAATAGACAAGCTGTGAGAGAGGGGGGACGGAGATGGGTTGAAGGGTTATGATAAAGGCAAGTGTGAGTGTATCAATGCTGTGGATGGATTAAGAGATACGAGGTGTCTGATGGGTTTTAATTGCAGGATAGCAATAAGAGGGGAAAATAGCTTGTTATTAAATCCCAGTTGCTTTGAATGAGCGAATGGCAACGCAGGTCTCTGGGGTGATTATTGTTATTAACTTGAGTGATCTGACATCTCGGGTAATTGTGAGCAGCTTCCCTGTTAGGGAGAATGGATGCATGATTTGGTTTCATCTGAAGGAAAGCTCGACTTAGCTTGGGGCATGATGCACACTTCTGGAGGGATTAAAAACGGAATACAGTTTGGCAGGCAGAAAGGCATGCTGGAGGACACACACACACACACACACACACACACACACACACACACACACACACACTGGGGTTGGGGATTCAAAACACAAAAACGTGAAAATGCAGAAATACCACACCGCCATATAACTCTTTATCTATGTTTTCTCTTATTCTGTTACATTTATTGGCTGTTTTCTTGTGTTGTTGTTGTGTTTTGTTTTTTCTTTGCTGAAAATTTGCAGTTTTTAGGTCAAGGTGAGCTTATGCTGGAGCAACACCATCACCATTTTATCAGGATGTGATGAGATTGACTGGCTGTAAAGCATCAGCACACACCCCAACCCAGCCCAACCTAGGCCTGGGGTCAGCCAGGGTTCTCGAGTCCACAGCTGTCAAGGATGCCTTTCTCCCTTCATTTCATCCGAGTTTACAGCAAAATGGAGACAGTGAGTGATCCTAATGCAGCCGAGGCTCGGCTCGGGCCCGGGCTATGTGTTGGACAGCTGCTGGAAGTCTTTCCATGCGCGCATTTTTTGCTTTGCTGAAGAGCTCCCGACCTCCATCTCAACCCATATCGCTGCACCCCAAGAGACAAGTGCTGACACCACGCTGCTGACTGTTGCAGGCGGGGAGAGGAGGAGAGGGGCTTATAGGGGCCCGGGCACCGGCTCTATTTAGGGTGATCACATTCAAGTTCAACAGTTCACCCCCCACCTCCGCGGCTACTTACACTTGTTAATGTTTTGAGATGACATATATGGACATATCTGACAGCCCCCACACACAAGTGCAGCCTGTAGCGAGCACACGTTTGTCTTCGGCACAAATGTTTCCCCTGACAACCGCAGCCGAGGGCCACACACGCTGAGGGAGCCACCGAGGGGGGATCGTATGAACTCTTGATGAGATTTCATTGATATTAAAAGGCAATAGTAATCATTCTGCTTTTGTCACATCAGCAAGTTGAAGCGCAGTGCACTTACATGATGACTGATACTGTAGACAACTGGTGTTGAGTTCAGGAAAATAAACCAAAGGGAAGACATTAGGGAAATAAGATTAGTGGTTGTGACACATTTTTGTGGCAAAATGATGAAAGAACGTGTGTGAAGTTTGGAGGGAATGTGTACATTACTTTTTGGAATTAATTAAATGTCAAAGGTGTCAAAATCTGTCAGAGAAATATCTTGAGTTTGGTCCAAACGTTTTTATTGTAAATTTGACATAATTGAAATCATAAGGTCAGTAGATAAATAATGCTTTCATGTGATCAAATGAGAGTAATTATGTGGAAAGGTTTCTAAATCTTTTAACAGATGTAGGACTGAAATTATGACAAACATCCAATTGAATTCATCTTAAAAATAAATCTAATTTAAAAATATTACTTCATGTGGAATTATACATTATATAATGTATAATTACATGCCTTAAACCCCCCCAAAATGTGTGTAGGCGTTGTCCGCATTTCCTATTAGATTAATAGATAGATTCATCCAGGTGAAATATTGCTCCTAATAAATGTATTTTTTAAATTAGATATATGTAAAACTTTCTTCAAATAGGTATAAAATGTAATAATTACATTTAATTCTAATGTGAACAAATGTGAATGCAGATATTATTATTATTATTGTTATTATTATTAATAATAATAATAATAATATTAATATTATTATTATTTATTAATAGCGATAATAATTATGTAATATGTCTTATTCCATATTTTTCTCTTGCACGTAAATCCCATATTCACAAAAGTGACAATATCCATTTTTTTAAAGGGTTAAAAATTAATTAATGGTTTCAGACGAACATTTTAAAATACAACGTATAAAATGTTTACCACTGTAAGTCAGAGCGTTAAACCTCTAAAGTTTTAAGGCTCTGACATTATTGTAATGACACCGTGTTGCAATAAAGTTTCATATAGTCACACCTCCAGTCCCGCGCGCATGCCATTCCACTTACAAAAAGCAGTAGAAAAGGTTATAAAAACCGCTAAAGCCGTGAGTACATTTTCTTTCAGTGCGTAATGGCGCCTTGGTGGTCCATGTGGATAAGGTCGCCATTAGCAGTTTCTCCATCATGTCATGTTTTATGCTGCAGATTTAAAAATGCTTTGTTCGTGCGTGCGTGTGTGTGTGTGTGTAGCCAAAGTGAGCGGTTTGTCCAGTATAGCACAAAGACACATAAAGGTTGGCTTTTTTTTTTTTTTTTTTTTTTTTTTTTGTTTTGTTCTGTCACTGTCTCACTGTGTCATTGTCGCTGTCATAACAGTCATTATCGAGGTAGTTGTCCTGTTTATTTTGCATCTCTCAGCTAATTCATATCACTTCATTTCCCAGGTTGCATGCGTGCGAGAGTCACTCCCACGAGACTTTTTCACCTCTGGTCTTACATGACAAAAAAAAAAAAAAAAAGACTTACCAAAATAAAGAAAAGGTGTATGTTTTATCACAGATTGGCCCATTTGCTTAAATGTTGGATAAAATGTGCGTTGTGGGATGAATAAAAAATGTTCTTATCCGGAATCTTGGATCTGTTGTCAGGAAAACTATTTGCAAAATGCAATAGAATTAAATCCTTTGTCTAAAGTGAAGCAGTAAAAAATACAAAGGGGGTGTGTTTTCTTATACCTTCAATTTTGGCAGCGCTTTTATCCATCATGATGTGCGTGTGCGCGAAATCCCTCTCGGCAACAGACCTATAATTCCGCCCCCCTCTACCCCCTCTACCCCCTCCACCCCCCTCCTCTCTCTCTCTCTCTCTCTCTCTCTCTCTCTCTCTCTCTCTCTCTCTCTCTCTCTCCCTCTCCCTCTCTCTCTGCAACACGCTGAATTCTCTCTTGTTATCAGCTGGCAACTGAGTCGTAATAAAACAGAGTGACTCCAACATGTCTGCTTGTCTGTCGCCTCACGCTGCAGCGCTTTGCACGCACCAAAACAGAGGGAGTCCATTCACCGAGCTGTGACTAATATTCCCTATACTTCCGAGAACAAAGTGAAGCATTAACCAGTTTTTAGTCAATGAGAGAGATAACAGTTTTGATCGTTAGATTATGAGATTAACACAGATGTAACAGATAATTAAACTCTGTTTATATCATATCATCTTCAGGTTTCCAGTTAGATTTCGGGAGACTTGAGTTACCTATTTTATGAGAACATGTTTCAATTAAATACATTTTTTAATGATTAACCAGTAAGCCTGTCTTAATCGTAATGAATATCCACTTCCCAATGATACAGCACAAAATTGTTATTTTTTTCAGGTGGTTGAGAAATTATTAAGACCTAAATTTGAATGTGTTACAATTAATTACTAAGTAGTATAAGAATTATATTATATAGACTTATAAATAAACCTGATTCCAATGCGGCATGTTTTTTTAAGTAACCTTGATTTAGGATGAATGATCTAAATATTTTTATGTCACACCAAAAGATAAAAAATAAATAAATTTTTAAAAAATTCAAATGGCTTCATCGGATTCGTCACAAGAAAAAAATAATCTCTTTGCTCCCATTAACATTTCCTGCGCTATTTAGCATTTAGTTTAAGTTAAATACTGCGTAGATCACGCAGTAAATGTCTGCTGTTTGGTCTGTCTTACGTTTCAAAAAAGTCGACTGGACTGTTTATAAAGGGGCTTGACACACAACATGCAATTAACACCTTTATTCAATTGACAGAAAGGCAACAAGTGGACTAATTACATGAATATAAAAATGGGGTTTGGAAGCACCACAGTGCAGTCGTTTCGTTTCATACAAATATGATCATAGTGGTTCTGCATATAAACACATATTTACAGCCTTCGACGTTTTTGTACAAATCCATATAAATATGACCTGAGTTTTTTTTTTCTTTCCTTTTTTTTTTTTTTCTTTTGACGCGCTTTCAACCCACATGCATTATTTGGATGTAGCATGGATCAACTGCACAGTTTTGTCAAAATTCGGGTTGTGGATGGGCTACTTGTTAAAAAAAACAACTTTGCATATTCATTTACAAAAGAAGTTAAAGAAATACAACAGAAGAGATAAATAATTTAAAAAACCACTCCAGATGTCCTTTAAATACGCTGTCACAAGTGATCAGAAATCCCTTATGTGCTTTGTGAATGGAAAACCCAGGTCTGAAACATTGTTGATCATCCACAACCAAAAAGCAACGTTTCACTTCAGGCCTGCTTCCGGTCCAGTCAACTTTTGCTCTGCAGAGTCATTGTGGAGAGACCTCGTTTGAAGAAACTTAAGAGATGAATCTGCTCTTGAGTCAATAAACAGCTCCCACACTTTGCTGCGGGACTGGGTGGTGCACGGTGCCCGGGTGCTGTAGGTGTGATCCCTGCTGGTACCAGTGGTTGTTATAATCCTCCAGGTATGGCGGTGACGAGCTGTGCGTCGGCTGCGGGACCTGAGGTCTGCTGATCGGGGTGTTCTGAGGGGTGTTGTTCTCCCACACAGCCGGGGAGGGCGGGGAGTTGCAGGCCATGGAGTCGCTGGCGTTAGGACTGTGCTCCAGGGGAACCTCGCCGTTCTTGTACAGCTTCTTAAACTTGGACCTCCGGTTCTGGAACCAGATCTTGACCTGAGAGATTAAGAGTGTATTTTAATTTTGATATAACATAAAAATTCAAAGAGAGAGTGCTAATAATATGTGTAATGTTAAGGCTTTTCGGAAATGCTACCTTACATGTAACATTAACAAAAAAACAATTTTGTAGTAATTTATTACAAGAGTGTTTCCATTGCTGTGCGTAATTACGCATCAGAGGATAATCACAGAGCAAATTGTGGACTATATTGGAAAGCAATGATTCACGTGACTCTAGAAATATCGATCAATCATAAAATGGCAGGTGTCACACCAGGTCACGCAGCTTACCTGTGTCTGAGTCAGGCCGAGCTGAGCCGCAAGCTCCGCTCTCTCGGGCAGAGCGAGGTACTGCGCCTTCTGGAAGCGCCTCTGCAGAGCAGCGAGCTGGTAGCTGGAATAGATCGTCCTCGGCTTGCGGATCTTTTTCGGTTTCCCATTCACCATGCGGACCTCGGGCTCTGGCTCTTCTTTCACTAAAAATTAAAACAAAAATAAATAAGTAAAATTGACCTTTGAGTAAGACTTTTAACACCCACAAAATATAATAAACATCGAATAAAGTGAAAGCATCAGAACAAAATGTTGATTAGACTCTGTGGGAATTTTGGCAGCATGACATTGGCATAAAAATGTTAATATTTACAAATAATTTGTCACATTGAAATGGCAAGAAGTCAAAAACTAAAATATGGCAACCTCAAATACTTGAAAAACCACCAATAACACAAAACAAACAATAAAAAAAACATTAAATAAATCACGCGATCACACTGTCAAATGTCCAACTTGGCAAGCCGGTGGTGACAAGTTAAAATTGATGGAGTGAATATTATTAGCTTTAATCAAACCATCATTGTTTTATGGCCAGATGTTAATAGCTGGCTCACTCCCAGGCAGGCTGTTAAAACATGACATTAACACCAGCCGGTAAGCTACCACTGAGCAAATGTTGGTTTTTAACTGTAAATACATAGTAAATCAAATATACTGGCAAGCGAATACTACAGTGGCAAGGTAAAATTTATGGGAACGTGAAGCCTAAAGACGATACGTGATTTGACATTCTGTATGTCACTGCATATATATTGCTTGACGTTTCTTACACAAATGTGCTCCAAAAACTTAAGTGAAAGTTAAAATGCAATTTAAAAAAAATGTTCTCACATGCAATCAGGGCTCATTTACAAGAATCTCGGCCTGAACAAGTCAAAGTCAAACACAATCGATCTGAAATAACCGTTTATTATCTCAACATTTACCTGAGCTCGGAGGCGAGGCCTGGAGGTGATCTCTGTTGTAATGTCCGTACTGTCTGTAGCTATTTGTATATGGGTATTCAGATTTGGTGGTGTAAGCTCCGGCAGCTCCCATTCCGTTCAGATTAAACTGGTGGTGGTAAGAGTTCATGGGCTGTCCGTACGCTTGACCCTGATAATATTCGTGATGGCCGTGGGCCGTCTGTCCGCTGTAGTAGCCCATGTCCGTCACGGAAGACTCGGGGAGAGTAGGAGAGTCCTTGGAGTTCGGGTGGCAACTCATAGATCCGGGAAGATCGGTCAAAATACTCGCAATTTTCTTTTCATACGTCTGTCCGGCGCTCATGATGAAAGCAGCCCTCCAGAGTATAGAAAGTCCACTGTTGGATTCTCTTTTTTGTTGTTGCTGTTGTGGATTGCGCAAAGCAAAATCGCAAAAAAAGAAGAGAAAATTGGTGCGTGTGCGCTCTTTGAACGCACGTCTTTGGAGAGCTCTATAGTCCACTGAAATTCTCCCAGCTGCAGAAACTTGGTTGTGGCATCGCTCAGCCCCTGTGACACAGAGTTATAGAGTGCTGGGCTGGATGCCGCCTTCTCATTGGCTCCACTGTTTTCCCCCCTCTTGCGCTCCAGGCGAAGTCGTGGTGAAACCCAGCCTTCAGCCAAGAGCGCCTATGCACGCATACCTCAGTGCCCGGAGTTGTTTTTCTCCTTCAGATTTGCATTTACCTGTTCACTAGGAGAACATGCAGCTCTGTAGGCCTTTAGGTGCTGTGTGTTTAAAAAAAGTCAACCACTTATAGGTCCCTTTTCTCCCCCAACAATTGCATCATCTGCAGGCTGCACACACTGCCACCGAGATGTTACAATACAATAGTAGGCCAGAGCCTCTCTCCTTAAAGCTTAATCCTGCAGCCAGACCGTCTCCTTAATGTTTTTATGCAATGTTTTCTTAACAGTGCCTAGAGATCACGCTTTATTCAGCCTATTGAAAGGCTGCCAGCCAGCCCCCCACAGACTCCTATTGTCATTCAAAGGTATTGTCGGACAGTGAACTTTACGTGAAAGAGATTTAAGAGATAGGTAAAAGACTCGTTCAACTGATATTGCCTGTGGGTAAATACCTCTACAGTGTCCGCGTTGTGTGTGTGTGCGTGTGTGTAAATGCAAATTCGATCAACACTGTTAGAAAATGACGGTAGAGAAGCGCACTTCTCCTCAGTAGACAATATTGGAGGTAAAATCAGTTGACAGTAGATGATTTCATACTGACAATATTTAGAGGATTCGTTTTCTGAAGGGAAATAAGCAAACCATTGTCACACTTATAAGTTAGACAATAATTTCGTTTGCTCTGAGCTGAAAGCGCGGTGCGCAGCGCGCCCTGCTGTATGCATTCATACATTTGGCGCATAGCTCATAACTGATTAACTACCGCCCTCTTTTGGTGTGTTTCAGCAACACTACTGTTACCTCTTAAAGGGTCAGTTCCCCCAAATCATAAAAAAATAAAAAAATAAAAAATAAAAAAAAACAAGTACCCCTTGCAGTGATCAGGCATCCAGATAGATTCAGTTCAGTCTATCAAGTTTTCAAATGAGGACAAATAGAAGACAAACTTACATATTGAAAATGTTGAGCCAAATCAAGAGTTGATGAATGATAAGAACACCTCTCAAATGGATTTACTTCAGTTCCACAAATTAAGTTCCAGTGTCGGGCAAACATGCTTCCACAATCTGGATTTGACAAATCAACACTTAACAGCAACATGCAATGATCTAAATCTTGAACAAAAGTGGGTAGAGTATCTGCTCAGAGCAGACTGGACTCAGTAAGACATGTTCCTACATTATATTTTTAGTGTCCACGGTCATAAAGCCGCCATAGACTGTTTTATTGTTAATGTTATCCTGTTTTCTCCCTTGCCATATGAGGGCGCCAACATACAAAGTTACAGAGTGCAGTTTCATCCCAAAAGGCTCATTTCAGTCTTTTCAGTTGAATAGTGACCACACTGGACTAGAAGACTCATTTATGAAATTCATTTATGAGACTTTAAAGAGTAAAGAGCAGTGGTTTTATGTTGTAATACAAAGAGAAATCTGTTACAGAAAAAATCTTATCCAGAAGCCACTTTATCTTCAGCTCAACAGTCAGGGATGAGAACTATATCTGATACTTTTATATAGTGGTATTAAAGAAAATTTCC
Organism: Euthynnus affinis; assembly: GCA_029490765.1. Lineage (NCBI taxonomy): Eukaryota > Metazoa > Chordata > Actinopteri > Scombriformes > Scombridae > Euthynnus > Euthynnus affinis. Next base: position 18,949,654 of record CM055857.1, on the reverse strand, counting down.
ATCATTGTGATCCATGAAAGTTTTAAAAGTTGGGTTTTTTTAGTGTTTTTTAAGAGCAGCAATATGTGGTCATCAAACTTTAAATCTCACACTTTACACTGCTGCAAAACTACACTGGAAGCAACACTACAAAGCCCTTTCCTGCATGTGAATGTCCAGATGTGACTCGTGTTTTAATTAAATAAACTCAAACAAATTACAAAACGTGTTATAACACACAACATGGAGTATAACACTGTACACATTTAAAATAGCTTCTCATCCATCACTAAGTAACAATCTACCAAAATATCTTCAGCTTTGTGAATATGGGGAGAAAACATGTCGCTGTTGTTGTGAAATTGTATTGCAGTAACACAAAAAATACAGTAGGTGGTGTTTGTGTCTTAAAAATCAATGTGAAAAAAAGACTCATTACACAAACAGAAAGCTGAGCCATCCCTACAGCCACAACTGTCCCTGACTGACTGACTGAATGACTGAGTAGCTGAGTGATGAAGTTACACCACTGGTGAACTAATGGCAGCCAAAGCTGGCTGAAAGCTATGTATCACAGAATGCATTTCACACCAACCCACAGAAATCATGGATGTACTGACAGTAATACAATGGCAAAGATTAAAGAGATAGTGAAGTAGGGTTGTATGAGGTAGCTAGTTAGAACTGGAGAACTTCTGTATTTTTATGCATGCCAAATACTTCATTACACCGCAGCAACACTTTCTGACCCAAACAGTTGACCTACACTGTAATACACTACATGTACAATACAAAAAGATGAAGGTATTCCTGTGTTTGATGTTTGTTAAATTACCATGAATTTCAGTTGCTGATTTATTGGAAAAGTATCACAAATATCACAATTCACCAACAAGAATATATGTTTTTTCCCCACCATTTTTGTTTTTCTTTACAGTACATTTGCTGTCAGGATACAACCATGAAAAGCCTCCAGACTGTTGTATAAATATTGGAGAGATGCCCCAGCTGCAGCCTAGAGAGAGAGATACCATAGTCCAGAGCAGTTGTTCCTTTGTAAGATATGAATGTCTGTACAAACTCCTCTCTAAATGGATATCAGTCTTGAGGCCTTGGCTCAAATAATTTTTCTGTCAGAGAACATGTAATTTATCTTTGGATGAAAATCTATACAGCACATATTCTGCACTTCTTGGCAGGTCAACCAATCAAACCCTCACAACATAGTAACATGAGACAGCTTTTGGGGACATGTTTTGTACTTTTCTAATGCAGTGTGTAAAACTGGAACAGCTGGCTTGGTTCCAACACAGGACAAAAGCTCAGACCATGCACGGTGAAAACCAGGCAATTACACACTAACTGGGGTTTGGCCTGATCGCTTTCAAGGAAAAAAAGAAAAAGAAAAAAAAAAACGTACCTTTTGTACTGTACATTACAAATGAAGCCATTTTGCCCCAGTGAAAGTAATTTTCTTCCACTTTAAATCTTCTCCAAATCTTCCTGAGAGTCACCAGTGTGATTAAGAGAGTCCCTTTAGGGCCCAAAAAGAGGAACACTAATAGCTGTGACCCTCAGACATGATGTATGTGGCAACAGAGACAAAATGGTTCAGCAATTTTCACAGGACCTTGATAGAATGATAAAGGCTCTAGTTATCAAAGAAGTTTCACTTCAAGGACAAAATGTACCTCTTTCAGTATCTCTCCTCTCAGCTCTCCTGTTTTTTTATTTTAAAAATTCCAGCTTCAACATTCCAGTTTGAATTGATTCTCCCTCAGACTGTACACAGTATTATAAAGTCTTCAAGACAAGTACTATACACTCTGTGTTCTTCTGCTCTAGTGAACGCTTTCTAAAAGCACAAGGAAATCAGAAAGACAATGATTATGGGGTAGAAAGCTGATTGTTCCAGGCTTTAACAAACACGCAGAAATGCATTGCGCCTGGAAGACTAACACAGGGAAACACAGACACACATATACACTTCTATAGCAACATTCAGTGCTAAATTTAACCCCCCTGCACACACTAACAACTCAAATGGATCCGCTTCAGTGCAGTAATGTGCACATAATCCCACATGCACACACCTACACTGCAGAGGATGTTTAGACTTTATAATTATGAGGGGACGGTGACACCACAAAAACTAACTCATTGTTTCCTACACCCCCGCAACCTTCAGCGCAATTTCATCACCCTTTGAAAAACTTCAAGGCAGCAGTATGGAACCCCTTGAGATAATGAAGCACCAGTGGCTGGTTTGTGCTGATTTGACTGAACAGTTGGCTCGCTCTGGGAGTCAGGGCACTCTCATGAGTGGGAGACCGGGAAGTCTATTAACTACTAACTGTCTCTTTCTCTCCCCCTCGCCCTCCTTATTTGGACCTGATTAGAGATAAAAAGAGAAAACGGCATTGAGTCAAGGACTTTGAGCCAACTGTGTAATGTAGATTTGTGTGTGCAGATGGTGAAAATCACCTGATGCTTTTTACTTCTACACCCCTTTTATGACTAAACTCATGGAAATGTTGCGGGCAGGGAAATATAAATTGTTAGCTTTATTCTCCAAATTTTTCCAAATATCTATTAAGTACATTTACTGTTGCAAAGTGCATTATCCTAACACTGATTTAATATGTATAATAGTACAGACTGAAACTCAAGACCATCAGAAAACCAGGCTACAGTAGTTGCCATGGGTTTCCCCAGAAACTGGCCAAAAGTTCAGCACTCACAGCCCTCCTAACTAAAAATACTCGACTTGATCTGGGATTTTTGTGCAATAAATAGTTGTTCAAGTCTCCCAGTGGTATTGTAGGTTGGCGCAGCTACATGGAATCAAGGCCCTGCTATTCTCAGGCTGCTTCTCACCAGGACAGTACTCCTTGCAGAGGTGGCATATGTATGCATGTGTGTGTTACATACTGAAGGGAACCAGAAGAAAAGAGTCCAGGTAAGGCCTGTGTAATGTGTTCCCAGGGGTCCACAGCTGCCAAAGGAGTCAAAAAGCTAATGGAAGACACATGTGGCCAGATGTTAAAGGGCATGCCCTTTTCCCCAAACACACATATACACACCCACACATGCACATAAACATATCCAAAACACCCTCTAAAGCTAAATGCACCCCTGCAGGGCTGCTTCCACCCACACTGGCTCTCCTGTGAGCTGGAAGACAGAGTGGGTCCACTGCTATTGGCCATCTGCAGCCTTTAATGGAGTACTAATGACACTCATCTACCTGTAGTCACGCTAAGGAGTTAACACACTTCCATTTGAGGTCTTTGACTGTGTTGTTCCAAATGAACAACACAGTGAATGTGCATGTTTGTTTTTGTGTGCACATGCACCTCTTTCAAGTATATAATCTTTTTTTGTTGTCTGTCTATGATCTTCATAGCTTCTATTGTTGCCCCTGTAGCTAAATAAGTTGCACTTCACACTCCACAAGATTTACAAGTATAAACATTCATTTGTAAATACTATTAACAAAAACAGAACAGAGAAATTAGTTTAGTGATGTCAGAATTTAGCAATAATTCAATATTATGGCCTGTCACCTCTCAGGGTTTCGTATATTAACTGTATGGAAATTGTATTGTGTCGATATGATCATATTGTGCTAGAAATTGTGCTCTCACAAAATTCTGATGCAACTAGCAACACATTTTAGCATCACATCATCAATATGATCATTTTATATGCAATTTTGTCTCCATTTGCCATATAATGATTTATGTTGGAAAATTGTCTTATTCATTTTATGGCATTCATTTCAGCCATACTACCCAACTCCACGTGAAGTTATTGTAATCTGGCCTCCTGATGTGAGTGTTTGCTTTAAAAAGTATTCAGTCTGTACTAAGTTTGAATGAAATGATGATGTAAACAAACAGCCTCCTGGATGGAGACAACAGGCCTCTGACCCGTACAACATTCCATGTCAATCAGCATTTGCAACAGTGCACTCCGCTAATTAAGAGGTCCGGTCCAATTAGGCTGTGAGCAGAGCCAGTCCCAGTGAGTGGGACAATGGCAGCTTGACACAACCCTGTTTGTTTGTCTTTCTCTTCTCTGCCATCCCCTGCTCCTCGCACCGTCCATCACCTCCTACTAGTCCTCTCCATCTTTTCCACTCAGCTGGCACAAACTCCAGACACTGCACAGAGGCATTCGCACAAGTGTCCCCGTCCTGGCAACCCCAGCCTCACCCACAAGAATGCATCTATTCTGTGGATCCACTTTGCCAAGAGTGGATGAGTAAGAGCGGCCTGTAGAAACAGCTGTTCAGGGAGTGATCAAAAGAAAAAGAGAGACTTCTTTGATTACTACCTCTTTGTTCGCCCTCCACTCAAACATTCGCATTCACTGAGGCCACTCTCGGAGTGGGCCGCATGCCAAGGGAGCGCACAAAGCAATTGTATGCTTATTGTAATGAAGATATATATATCTATTTGCAATTTAAAGCAATCTGCTGCAGAAAAATTCAAACACTTCCCACCGATAGTCATTTAAGCTGTCATATTTGCAGATGTCTAAAGTCTCCCATGACCCCACTATTCCAAAGTTCATCTTGACCCCTATCACCCTTTTGTTGCAAGCTCTCTTGGTGCTTATCACTGAAGAGTGAATATGTAGCCTTGGTAACAGTTACCCTCTTATTGAGTCTGCTGGGTTGATATGCCCTCTCCCAGGATTCAAGCAGGAAGCTCCACCCTGATCCAAGCATGTTTGTTTTGGCTCAGACTGAAATGCATGGAAGACTCGATGAAACTGCTTCCTTCTATCTGCTGATGATCTTTACTACATCTGGAAGTGGGATGACACCAGTTTTCATCTGAGCGTTGCATTTCAAGCGATGTTGTCTCTAGCAAGGTATTGCATTCTTTTCTGGAGGGCAAAGACAATTCAGTCTCATCATAGTTTTGCCAGAATGGTCACAGTAGGTGTAAAGAGTGGTTTTACTTTATTTAAAGTGTAAGATTAAACACGCGTACAGTATAAAAAGCCAAAGTGAACCTTCTAACACTGAGATCAGCAGATCAAGAAGTGTTCATTCTGAATTTCAATGCACACATATCTTTATTTCCATGAAGTTATGCTCACTCTTAAAATTCAAATGTCCAAACCACTTTTTGAACTTCTATGTAAATGATGAACGATTAATGATAAAATAATGCGTTCAAATGGTTCAAACTGCCGCAACATACACAGGCAATGTGTGTGTAAAAGGCCCTAATATCCAGCACCTTTGTGTAGGTGTTTGCCATGAACCAAATGCCTTAAACAAATGTACTCAAATGCTTTTGACTGGAACTCTTTTGTTGGGAGGAAAATCACAGAAAAGTCTTGTGTAAGACATACACCTAGTTATTTGGTGGGCTTGTTAACACAGCACAGAGAGCAGTCATTTTTTCTAGGCATGCCTGAGCACGGCAGATGTTGGGAGTTCCCGTTCTGCCCCCTTTTCCACCTCAAACTGCACCACAGGTTCTCATCTCCATCTTATAAACTTGCAGGCGTACACTTTAAATCAGATGTCTCAGAGTGAGTCAATCAGTTTATTAAGTCAGGTGTGTCAGTCTACAATCACTCTAATGAATCTGACCATGAGCAAGTTGCTGCATAAATATTTGCTCACAGGCACCCACCTACCTCCACTCCCTTGTCTCCCGTGCAGACTTTTGTACTGGATCTGGTGCCCTCAGGGAAGTGATGACATGAAAGTTTTGTCCAGGACACTAGGAATATGTTTTGCCTAGAGCAATGATTCCTCAGCCAGGGCTACTTGTGTAAGACAGTAATTGTGAAATAATGTAGGACATGTTGTCTGTACTATTGACCATAGTCAAAGTTTTTTATAAAAAGCGTGGACTTTGGTCAGAATAACTGTTCTTGCTGTTGCTAGCTAACCCAATGCCATAGAATTCTCAATTCCCATTGTATTCTGTGTAGTTGTTTGACAGAAAAGGTGTGAACATGAGAGCTAAAGAACATGATATCTTAATATTATTAGCTGAAGTAAACCCCAGGGAGTACTTCTGTAGTGGTTTGACGGTATGTGTAAAGAATATGGACTAGATTAATGAATTTGAATGAATAGATATTATGATATTGAATAAGGGCATAAAATATATCCAAATAGTCATTTTAAACACCCGTTCACCACAAGTTTAGAAATAGCTAGCAAGCAAGCAGAGAAGTTGTAACGGTTGGCTTAAATTGATGAATGCGATGAAAGTGATAAATGGTGATGATAGATAAAGAATTCGAATAGTTATCTGGGTAATGAATAAATGGCTAAAAAAAAGCTTTAAAAAAAAGCTACAAGCAATATATCAATGCTGAAATAGCTAACAGTAGACGATTGGATAAACTGAAATTGTTAGCTAAAAGTAATGTTTAAGTTATTAAAATAGATACATAATTAAAATAGAATTAAAATAATTAAAAGTAATTTAAAGTAATGGATAAACAGTTTAGCTATGTTTTAGCTTCAAAGCTACAAGTAAATTGGATATACATTACAGTTGAAATAGTGGTTGGTGGATGGTATCTGCCTGACCTGCATAGCTGGAATTATTGGTTAATCAGTTGAAGCAGTTAGCTAAAAGTTATGGACTGCAGGGGTTATCTGACAAAAAAGGTCAGGAACTACTGTCCTGGAGCAACTTTCAATAAATATTATTTATTAATTAAATATAAACTGTTATTGAGATGAAAGCTTGAATTAAAATCACAGCTATCTGCCCTTAATTTTTTGTCATGACAACAGTTATCTCAGGTGTTACTTGAAGGCTACTACCACCCACTGTTGAAGTGCTATTGAAGGCCACAGTGTAAGGGACAGTGCCCCCCACACAGGCCTCTCTGTGTTTGCCTTACTGCTGAGTCCCTGCCAGTGTCCCTCGCTAATGAATGGACATTTAATGATCTGAGAGGGCCATTCAATTGAGTGGAAAATGTGCAGGTCTGTAGCATCGCTCTTGCTTGCTCTCCCTCTCTTTCTGTGCTCCACTTGTCTTGGGAAACAAAGGGTTCAGCTCTGTATTCACGCACACAGTGGAGAGGAGAGGAGTGGATTCACATACCAGCTCGAAAAGAGGCTGAACACACACACACACACACAGCGTGCATAGCCTAGGACGTTTTTCACACACGTTAGCAGGGACGTGCTCAGACATTTTGAGGGGAGGTGGCTAATTTTTTTGAAAGGACACCCCCACACACATGGCTCTTCCTGATGTTGGCATACTATATGTGTTCCCAATGTGTATCCACCAACAGTGCAACTACAAGAAAAAGGATGCTATTTAAATGTAATTTATTGTGATATGTGACAGGACTTATCTAAAGATGGTTGTGTTTCTTGTTTTCATCAAGCTATGTACTGAAGGATGAGGAAAAGTCTACTTACCAGCTAAATAAGTACTATTTGGCCTGAATAAGTTAAAATATAGGCCTAGCTATCTTTTGTAACACTCCTCTGCTACTCTGAAATGAACTGAATTAGCATTCACTGTGGTGTGACAACCACCAACACAGAGACTCACTGCTCCATCAGTTTTCTCTTAGCTTTGGGAAATCATCTGCGCTTACTGACAGAAAGACAAAAAAGGAACACATCACAAGTAACCGCAGTCAGTACAGGGTCCTGGCTGAGTCCTCTTAAATGATCTCAGTAAAGAAATGCCATTAAAACACAATCTCAGAATCTTTACAAGGGGCTTTATTTACAAAGAATGTTATCTTGCCATCTTATTGTTATAGCCTATAGCCACCAGAGTTTCCGCTTAAGATTTATTCATAAAGCTACTGGGAACAACTTTTACTAAGGCACCGAAAGAAATCCTAATCTAAGAGAAGGGGTGGGGTTGACATATACTGCTACACTGGATAATGTATTTTTAAGAAGGATGAAGGTTGACAGACACGACTTTTCAATGCTGTTTCAACTAAAGCGTCTTTTGAAATCGGATTATTCCACATTTACATTGTACACAACAATTATCTACTGCTTCTTCATCAGAAATCACCTGATTACGCAGACTGTATATTTACATCCTCCTTCATGCATCCATTTATTAACGTTACAGCAGCTCCACCACCAATCAAATCTGAATCACACTCACAATAAACAAAGAACATGGACCACAGAATTGGATGTTGAAAACCACCACACATGTGTTCAATATAAGCCCATCCTTTTATGTTCCAACATTTATTTGCAGGTCATACGAGCCCAGTCATAAACAAAATGGCACCATGTGGTTGCAGAGGATCCACTCCAAACAGCCGATCAAAAGACTAAAGGAAAAAGAAATCCTGTGGGTGTTTATAAGAGGTCTCCTGTCATCCCCAGAGAAGCTAGCAGGGGTTGGGCAACCAGACAGCCTATATGTTGCACACAGAAGAAGGAGGTTTTACGAGGAGCATTGTAAATCATAGCAACTCACTTTACCACAGGAGGGGGGACGAGCAGTGTGGGAGCAAGCTAGGGTTGTGTTTGCTGGTCAGATTCACTGCAGTTACCCTCCAGATTGTGTCATTATTCAATGGTCTGTCCACCAGATTACATTAGGCTTGGTCACAGCATCATGCATCAGATTTACTGCTCTATATATTCACCTATTATGCAGGGTGAAGAATAGACAGGCTGTTAACAATTGGATTAAGTGAATGTAGATAGGAATATAATTATCCAGCTTGTCAATGTGACTTTCAGAGACAATTGTAAGCCAATCTTCCCTGTCGTTTCATGATTTATCATTTCCAGTAATAAGAGAGTTGTGTTAATTAGAATAAAATGTAGCCACGTGTGTGTGTGTGTGTGTGGTTTTTTTTTTTTGTTTGTTTGTTTTTTATGTACCAATAAAGGTAATGCAGCACTTACTGAAAGCTTCTACTGTTTAGGTCCCAGAGACAGATAACAGCTCCTTTGGTAAACATTGCAGACAAGTGATGGTGTGTGCTTCACAGGGTTGTTAAGTATCAAGATGTGAGTTAATGTGTCTCATGGGAGGAGGGGAAAATCATGACCAAGGTGAAATGCTCTCTTGACCTTTTAGAGTCCGTGCAACAGCCAGTCCTAACAACTAGTATGGTCTAAAGGAAAAAGAACACAGTGTGAGTCCTGTTATGATTGAGCCCTGGGTAAAGGTCAAGCCAGTGCCACTCCCCAGAGAGATAGCCCCTTCATCCACCTACTCTCTCTCTCTCTCTATCTCTCTCTCACTGACAAATAGCTAAGCCACACTGGATGAATTATGAACTTAGAGTATTAAGCATTTTTGTGGTGGTTATTGCTTTTCTATCTTTCAGAGTAAAAACTCGCGGCCAAGGTTATCAGCCCTCTGGGCACAGAGCCAGATCAAACCCAGACTCCCTCAAACATTTCTTCCTTTACCTGTGACTCCTCTGCACACAATCTACAGTAGTTCATTTCGAACAAAAGTGTCTCTAAGGGGCAGAGAAAGGAATGCTGCACAGAATGACTCCCTTTTTAATGATTAAACACTAGTGTGCCATTGTACAGCAAGTGTTTTGATTTCATCCCCCTGCCACCCTCCACACCTCAATAAGCCATTAATCACACATTCCTATAACTGTTAATGCAACATTTCCAGAGAACCAAGGAAATGTTTGGAAATTTGTTTTCTTTATTTTTGTACATTTCCTTGCTGCCAAAGATTTGACTCATTGCTTTCAAGTGCTTTAAAACTGGCAAGAGGTTATAGGAAGGATAAACTACTTAACTTGAGTGCACTTGTAGTTATAAACTTTTAAAATGTTCTGATATTGTGAGTGTATTAAAATCTTTCCAGTTGGTTTGAAGCCAAACTACTTTTAAACAGAAAGACAGAGAAATTGTGGCGGGCTTATTGTTATGCCTGTGTATTGTATTTATGACAAGAGTTTGTGTAACAGCTGTTTTGTTTCCACAACACAGAGAGTATGCCCCACTGTCTCCCATCGCTCTATCTGTCTGCCTGAAAGCTAAGCTGAAAAACAGGTGCCACTGGACAGTGGGAGAGTGTTCAGAGGCCACGCCTTCCTCCTCAGGCTATACATTCCTACACTTAGCACGAACCAGAGACTTGAAGAGCTACGAGACCCTGTGTGGGTCCCAAACCCCTGCTGTATTTCCTTCCTGCCACGCACACACGCATAGAGTCAAAGAAAATGCACATGTGGATGGTGACATACAGCCCCTGCACTTGTGAACATACACGCACATACATATGTGTATACTGCACACACGCATACAAGCCCTCAATCTTCACACTCCCACTCCCAAATGAATGTTTGACAGATTTAACAACCAAAAAAAAGGAAGAAGAAATGCCCAGAAACCCAGAGAGGTCATGAAACACAATTTTTCCATATTAGATATATAGAGCAAACATATGTGGTCCAATAGGGGATGTGATAATGGCAATTCCATCCTGTATCCTGAATCCCAAGATTTGTATAAAAATGTGTTTGTAACTCAGGAAAAACAGATACACTGTTGGTTGGTGTATACATGAGATGATTGAAATAGCAAAATGTTCTTTACAGTACACTCCACACATACCAAAAGTGATTGGTAGATAAGCCAGTGTCAGTTGTTTGCACAACGTTATGGACATTTGTTAGGAGAGAGTGGACAAATGGATGCAATGCTAATATGACTGTGATCATTTGTGGACTGTCGTGTTTTTATACTAACTATAATCTGATTCAGTGGAAGCAGATGCTGAGAGGAGACCAGTTTATTCAACCAACAGCTTAGCATACAAAACAAATTATTAGATGTTGCTCATGTGTTATTCATAATTTTATTCTAAAATTAGATTTCATCTGTGCCAGACAGTTCAAGTTACAGCAGGAAAATATAGAGTTCATTATCTTTTGTCTCCCCGGGGTGAGCAAATGCTCTCTCTCTTCTGCAGAATAGTGCCAAGAAAGGCCTCCACACTTGGACAATAATATGACATTGTTATAAAGCTGCATTTTATTTGTGTTACTGTGTGCATCTGCAGCATGTGACTGCATTAATGTGCCGATCTCCCTGTGGTAAATTCCTAGTTTTAGTGGACAGAACTGAGAAGATCATGTTTTATTCCTATGAAAGGTCATCCGAGCCTAGCAGGAGTCCTGGATGGAGTTTAAACAGGCCACACTGTCTTCCTCCACAGACGATACCACTGCTCAGAACATACTGGCTTCATAGCAACTCCCAGCTCCATGGCAACGGCTGGCTCTGTCATCGCTGCGGAGCGAAGACTCAGTGTGAGAGCGTGCTGTGTTTCATATTCAACTAATGTCCTGCTCTGTATGTTATGTTTGCCTGTCTAGCTAATGTGGATTAATATTCATAGAAATTCAACTGAAGGCTGGCATCTAGTTATTTTGAGGCGACTGATGTTTTTATCTGGTTTATTTTCTACTTACAAGGCCGCACTGTGCGGTACTCACATCACATCTTCAGTCTAACTCATTGAAGATTTTACACAAAGCCTATTGAGAGAGTGCAGTAACTAGTCAGGGAGATAAGTGTAATGGGACCATTAAGTAGCATTCTGTTGCACTAAGTCTTTACATTTACTCTGCTCAGGCTAAAGCGCTCAGCATAGACAGAAGCCAGTCCATTTCTACTATCGCACATTCACATCAGGAACTCCGCATAGCCTCCCACTCACCCACCATCCCATCAGCCCTTAGCACTGTTTCAAAGGATGTCTTGAGAGGACTCTGTGGAGCCATTCAGGATATACGACAAACCACAAAGTAGCAGGAAAGTTGAGCGGGAAGATGTTATAAGTATGTAGGCTTAACCCTCTCAATATGAGGCACTAAGAAAAACATAGGAATAATGAGAAGAGGGGGATTTTCTTCTGGGGCAGTATGGTGATGGGGGAGGATGGTGGTGGGTTTGGTGAAGAAAAAAAACAGGAAACTGGGAGATAAATTGCAAATTACATTCCATGTGTGATGTGTGGGCTAAAGCTGGAGGGTTTCAGATCAGAGGTCTCTGGGGACAGCAGCAACAGCATTTGGGTCTTTGTCCACATGGTTCACATAGGCTGGTGTTGGCTTACAGTTGGGCCAGGGTTATACATAACACATTTTTTTCTCTGCTGGACTGCTGAAAGGGGACTGAAAGTGAACTTGCTGCTCTTGTTCAAAAAATGATCAAGTACAGTGTACATGTTTTCTGAGTTTATCATTACGAGGCAACTGTTGGTGCAATCACACACCTAATGGTTTTTCTACCACTAAAGAAGAAATGCAGTTTGTCAGTATCAGCTGTCACTTTTCCAAAGTGATACTTTTCAGATGTGAAAAGGGTGTGTCTCAGACTCAGCAGGGTTAAGGATCAGGTATTCTCTGTCCCTTTCGCAAGACACATGGGAATCAATTACATTTTTTAACCTTTATTTATTCTGGGGTGTTTCTCTCTCTTTTTCAAGAATGCTATGACCACATTCACACAGCTACACTTTTACAGCTGGAAAGTGCCCTGTATACCCACAGTCTGATCTGCCAGCCACTGAGCAACTCCACTGGAGCAATTGAGGTTAAGGGCCTTGCTCAAGGGCACATGGTGCAAAATGAAGGGGTAGAGGTCAGATTTTTCTTCTGTTGTGGTTTGGTTGCTTTAAATTCCTCTGTGCTAATGTCTCTCTCAGGACGTTTGTCTTGTGTGGAGTCAACACGGTCAAACTGGGTCTTTATTTCCAAGATCTCATGGATCTGTTCAACGTCAGTGCTGTGCAAGATGCATGTCTTGATAAGGCAACAACAGGATGTTGACACTGTATACACTGGCATGTTGTGCACTCACCATCGAAAAACTGTTCACTTAGTAGATAATATGAAAATGCAAACACAAAGTTTAAGCTTGGTTTAACTGTGTGTGTAAAAAAGTCTGGGTGATTCCAAATGTACAGGACAGATTTGTCAAATTTGGGGATATCGGAGCTCTTTTTGTTCCCCTTTTAGAGTGACAGACAGAGACATGACCTCCAACAAAGATTATGAGACAAGTTTGTAACTACAATCTGTGGAATGCATCTTAACCCTCTGAATGCAATGTTTTTCGCTCTTTTGTTACATGCATACTTTCCTGGAATCAAAAGGAATCTTATATATGGTTTATATGTTATATGTTGTTATATATGGTTTTACTATTTGACACAGAGCATGCACAGAAATAGGGAACTTTGAACACAGTTGTCCATATCAAAATAATAAAACTTGAGCAGAAGTTTCTTGCAGTACACAGAAAAGAAACTTTTGCACTCGGCCTGTGGAATGTGCTCAGTGAACTACAATCTCCATAGGGCCTTATTTCACTGAGAATAGAAGGGAGATTACCTCTGGGTGAGAGAAACTTCTCGAGCGTGAGGAGATGCCGAGTGGGAGCTCAGCTCATCAATTAGAGGGGGTCAGCAATGCCAGATTTTAGCCAGGAGTCAGCCAATAAAGCAGACACGATGAAAGATCGCACATTGCTTTGGAGATACAAGGAAATGGGGAGGACACAGAGCTGCAGTTGGTCTCTCGACACCAGGAGTTCCAAAGAAAGGCAGAAAAAAAAGGTGTGGGTATGGAGGGTGGACTCAAGGAAAGTAAAGGATACTTAAAAAAGCTCTGGCTTGTTCCATGAACTCTCTAAGGGGATTAAGGGTTTAATGAACTGCCTATTGGAGGCCAGGAGTTTGAGCGATAGGCAGTGGAGCAGGGCAGAGGGTGGCTGTCACAAGAGAGCTCATGTGAAGGTGGGCCATGCGTCTATTAGTGTTTTTGGAAGAAGCCTGACCCTCATAATATAGTCCCTCCAACCATCCAAACATCCTGCACTGAGCTAACTCAATTGAGACACCGATAATTTAGTTTAAAATAATTTTGCATGCCTCTTAAATTGTTGATAAGTGCAAAGAAGTTGAGCTTAATAGAAACACTAATAAAGTTTTGTCTGTTATGATTTTAATATGCTCATAAAGGGAAACTATTAATTATAATTTATCAGTGAGCTCAATTAATCAGGAATACATTTGGATTCAAATCAGAAAGGTGTAGGAAAAGGATTTCAACTTTTAAAAAATTCAGGTGTTGTGACAAGTATTTCACAAAGCATAAATTTTAAAGAGACCACAGCTATTGCAGGGACACTATGTCCATTAAAATAGAACTACACTGCAATGAGAAACTTAATCTAGCACATCAAACTGTATAAATGTTGTTTGGAGAACAGATTAGTCACCTGTGTTTCATTGCACTGGCGACATTTTAATGCATAACAATACATTCATTGAATCTTTTAATTAAAAGCCAAGACTTAATGTTTTCAGAATGTTGTTCAGAAAAAAGTGCTTTTTTTTTGTTTGTTTTTTTTTACAACTTGTTGCTCTCTAAGAGACACAACAGTTGTAAAGCAGAATGTTGTGCGTGTGTGGGAGAGAAACCGAGACAGGGAGAAAAAGAGAGTGAGAGACAGGGATTTCACACGGCTAACCACACTACATTGTGTGAATGCACTTGTTTCATAGGGGTGTGGAGGGAGGGGAGAGGAAGGAAAGGAGAGCAAGGGAGGGCAGCAGAGAGAAAACAGGCGGAGAGGCAGGCGAACACCCACACCTAGGCAGTAAGGCTCAGAGTGCGAGGGGAGGACAGGCGGCTCTCGATGGGGAGGTATCTGTGAAGCGCAGCCTACCTGTTGGACCTCATTACGGGAGACTGCCGCTCCGGACCCACGCTGATCGTGGATCTGAGGGAAGGCCACTGCACTTGATGAACAGCCCAAAAATGTCTCCAAGACTATTGCTCTGCGCTGTTCTGGCTGTGTACCACGGGACGCAAACCTGCAGTGGATTTAATATAGATGAACGCTTTCCTGTGATCAAAGAGGGGAAAACCAAAGGGAGCTTCTTTGGATTCTCAGTAGCAATGCATGAACAGACGGAGGGCTCCAGACAATACCTGTAAGTTGTCAGCTGTGCATGTCCTAGAAAATGCCCCACTTCTTTCTCTATTCAAATAATGTCCGCATTCAAACAGGCTACGCACCTGCTTTAGCCCGGTAGGCGGAACGAAAAACTACCATTTTATCTGCCTCCTAGAAGCTTATTGTGACCGTTTCATGCCAACTAGTGCGCAAAACCCGAGACAGTATGATGTGTTAAAAACACACACCTGCCGGCCGTTTATAAACTGAGCTTTACGCACTTGTTAAACGAGTCTTTTCTACACGTAAAGCAGTTCCTCTCAAGCAAACCATTGCTTTAAATCACTGCAGATTTATTTAGTCTACCTCCCTATATTTGATGGAGCCAGTTATTCCATCAAATATGTCTCGAACAGGTTTGTCCGCGCAATATGTGTGCTCCTTCTGATAGTAAAAGAAGGTTAGATGAAAGTCTTGTAACTGGACCTGCGGAAGTTGTTACCTGGGTCTTTATAAAGGGGGGGGAGTGTGTCGTGCATTGCATGTGTGAAAGCAGCCACATAAGAGGTTAAATAAGCATCTGAGCTATTTAAGATGGTGCAGCTTTACACGAGTATCTTTTAACTTCCCGCACAAATTCTCGTTTCGATTTTTTGCTTTTTCTGACTGCATGACATATCGCCAAAATGTCACTGCAGCAAACATCCCTTTGATTTGACTCAATCCAGTGATTAAAAATCCACAAATAATAAGATATGTCGTCATTCCTTTTACATGCTTTGAGAGGAACTTATGTTGCTGGAGGTGAAACAGCTGGGCCAGGTGAACTGTACAGTTTGGGGCTTGTCAATGCTGTGGAGTACAATACACAAGAACATGTGTCTTTTGAAGGCAGCATGTGAAATAATAATCATTCATATTGTTGAAAAAGGTATTTCATATCAGTCTAATGGGTTCCCATATTTGTCCTTTCTGCGCATTTACTGTAGGACATCAGTGTGTGTGTTCCTCCATTATGGGCTGCATAGAAAACTGTGACATAGCCTGCTTTCTTTCCACCTATCCTCAGGCTATTGTATTCAGCTTAAACAGAAGTGGGTTTGTGTTGCACAATAAACGTGTTCATTAGCCTGTAACACTTGTAGGTTGTTATTACCAAGACATATATGCTCATGTGGAGTTAACAATGTTTGGGAGGATTTACATGAAAGTAAATGCTTTTGTTTCAGGAATAATTTATGTTCAAGGACAAGAATGTGTGTAACACATCTTTCCTGTCCCTTCCTATATAGCGTCTTTGATGAAAGATCCTCAAACTCTATCATTGTTTAGTGTAGGATTTCCCTTGGCCAATTACAGTGCCCCCCTTCATCCTTCCGCATCTATGATCACACAGTGTGTTCATAACTCGCTGTTATATGTGTCCTCGTTCTGCTTTGAAGAGTAGCGCAGAAGGAAAATTGCAAACCGGGGGCCACTTCCTCTGTGTTCTTATCACTGAAGTGAGCCTGAATATAAGGTTTTATCAGCCTAATCTCTGCCAAGTGGCAGATACATGATCAATTTGCCTTCTTGGCCAGATCCCCAGAGGGATGGAGTCAACGTCCATAGACTGCAACCCAAGAAGGGGACCACATGGCAGTGGTAATGAGAATGGAAGTCTGTAGGGACAAGGGGACTCTGCGAAAACTCATCGGTCTGCTGCAAGCTGAGAGGTTTAAGCAAATTG
The DNA here is from genome assembly GCA_029490765.1 of Euthynnus affinis. Taxonomy (NCBI): domain Eukaryota; kingdom Metazoa; phylum Chordata; class Actinopteri; order Scombriformes; family Scombridae; genus Euthynnus; species Euthynnus affinis. Next base: position 18,933,008 of record CM055857.1, on the reverse strand, counting down.
GTGGTCAGTTCTCATGAGCTGACTGATTTGCAGAAGATTCACTTGTACAGTACCTAAAACATGTCAAGGTCAATAAACTCAGCATGAGAAGAGGTGGCATGGGGGTTGAAGTCAGGGCAAACTCTTTTATCTTATCATTTGGTAAATACAGATGCTTTTTAGGACTAAATGCTAGACACATTCCTCTGGACCAGTAAAGATTAGAAATCACACATTTTTCCTCCTTAATTAATTTCAGTACATTTTAAGTTGTTACCTTAGTTGCTTGACATCAGCAAAGCAACTCAGGCAATAAATGATGCCAATCATGTCAGCAACTAAAAACATAGTGGATCCACTGGATGTTGTTTTGCTTGACTCACCACAGGATGTGTTGTGGTACGTGTTGCTTGTGGTCTAGTTCTGAACTTGAATAAATGAAGGTTCAGAAAATATCTGATTGAAAAGATCTGTGAAACTTTCACGTGCAGTATGAATGTCACTCGTGACTCAAAGTGTTAACCTACCCACCTGCAATCAAATTGTTTCCTTTTCAGTTTTAAGTAAGAAATTCCCTGCTCATTATCAGTTCTTATTATTGTTTTGGAAAGTCTGGTATTATTTCTCCCAGTGGTATCTCCTCTTTCGCCATTGTCCTCTCTAACAGCCTATTAATCTTATTTATAATCAATAGAGCCATTGACATCCACTAAAACAGTGTTCCAGCCATGAGAACCTCTGTGATTCTGTAAAGACACATAAGAATGTGCTGATGGTGTCTCCCATGTTTGAGTTAGGCCGGTTTTACAGTCTTGTCTGTTTCCTCTGTGTTGTCTGGTTTGTTTTGTGGCACCAGATCTGTCTCACTTCACCACAGAGCTGTTCCTTGCATGTTTCCTTCTTATTAGAGGCAGCTTGAGTTTGAATATTTGAAAAATGCAAGAATATAAACCAAGTCATGACATGCATAACGTTTAAAGTGGGCATTCTTTGTGCATGCATGAGTCAGAGTCCAAGATATAAGTCAAGACAGAGGGTTCCCACTCCCAGTTCTGCAATAAAGTTTTTTTCCTTAACTTCTTAAGATGCAGCCCATTATCCAATTAGTCTGAATTTAACAGTGTATCTTGGCTCAGCTGAAGCAATTTAAAAATGTATTTTAAATCGAGGGCTGGGGGATTGTGAGCAATTAGTAGACCTATATTGCCTGTTACTGGGGAAGGGCTGCACCTGAATTATCTAGAAGCTACCTGAGGCCAATTTGTCCACTCCCCCCTTTTGAGAGCTGTTTTGTTCTCTGTTGTAGCAGGGAGGAGGGACTGGGCAGTCAGCTGGCCACCTATTGGCTCTTCCAGTCCCTTGACCCCATGGTATGCATGGAATGTATTACCCTTCTCTGCACAGTCACAACCTGCCAGGTTTCAGGTTGAGACAAGACAGGAGTGAGTATGTTGATCTGGGGACTATTAGGGAACACAGAAAAATTTTAAATCATTTTCCTTCCTTCTCCAGAAGACAAGGATTCCATCATTTTACAGTCGAGAACCTCTGTGACCTGAGAAGAAGAATTTAATTCCTCTGACTGATGAATATTTAATCAGAGTTGAAGTGCCTTTGCCTTTTCCAGCTCATCTCTGTCTGACTGCAGCAGCCCGAGGCCATGAAAGTCAGCCATTTAATTTGACGGGGGCTTCCCCTCTCTGCTGTGAGGTGCAGATTAGACAGGTCGACCCGCTGTAAGGTTTATAGACACAAACAGTCTGATGTTCAGTTTGAACATGTACAAGAACATGCTTTGCTTTTCTTCAAACCTCCCGCAGTTTGACAGGATTAAACATTTAATAATTTACTTTTTTCTTTTGCAAAGTTAAAGGATAAGTTCACAGTTTTTCAAGTCTGTCTGAAAGCAACAGTCAGGTGCCCAAATGGACATTGAAACAGGTTTTGCTGCAATCATCCCTACTTGTTCATACTGACCATTAGGAGATCCCTTCGAAATAAAGTGATGGGGAACAAAATCCACAGTCCTCGCTCTGAGCAAAAATGTACTTAAAAGTTTATCTGAAGATAATATGAGGCTTCAGCCACATGAGTTAGTTAATAAAGTGGATATCTTCTACAGTGTTTTCCTGTTCAGCTGTTCAGTTTTCCTGTTGCAGTGGAATGAACAACATAAAAAGAGAGTTAGGGACTACAAAGATGCTTTGAAACTGTAAAAAATGCTGACTTTATTGGACTCATTTGGATGACTCACATTAGCTTAAAAAAAAACTTGGAATACATTTTTGCATGTATGGATGGATGTGGATTTAAATTACATTATAAAGGGATCTCTTAATGAACATGGAAGGAATGATTACAGCAAGAAAAACATGTTTCAGTGTTCATTTGGGCTCCTCACTGTTTTAGGACAGACTAATAGTGACAAATAGTGAAAATTTCCTTTAATGTAACACAACAGGTGAGGATGCTGTTTGGTACAGAGCCTTATGAGTAGTCTTCTCTAGTATTAAATTTCAGTTCTAGTTAGTTACATATTTTGCTGCTTTAGTGTGGTAGTCATCTGCTTGGATCTCAGTTACAATGGATTCCTATGGCATTCATATGCAAGAACATTATTGTGTCTGTGAGCAGTACTGTGACTGAACATACACAGTGTAGACAACACATGAGGACTGCACTGCTGTTTGTGTTGCTGCTTTCACCGCCCAGCAACTAACTTTAATACTCAATAGGTAGAGTATCGCATTAACTGAATGACCTAATGTGTTGTATGCCGTGCTGTGGCACAGGCTAATGTAAATGATGCAGGTGGGTATGTGTAACTTGGCGATGGTCCAACATTCCTCATCATGCTTTAGAAATTCTAGTGGTCTCTGTCTTTGCAGTAGGCCTATCTACTGTCATTCCATAGTGAAACACTGTCAGATAAAAATCCTGTGTTGTTCATTAGACCCTCATGTATGTATTACATGAGAGTCAGCCGGAAGTTACTGATGTGTCCCTTTGAAAAGAAAGTTTTCACTATGTCACTCATGCAGTTGTGTCTGTTTCCTCAAAAGATGCAGAAAATGCTGAAAAACATCAAATGTGAAAAATCTTCTTGTCTTTCATCACCAACACTTGCTCTTTTGCAAAGTTCCATAGAATATTGTATATTTAAAGGATAGTGCTGACAATTTATATATTTTGTTATTGTCAACAAATTTCATGTCAAACCAACAATGAATTGATTATGAGTATTGTGTGTGTTGCCAAAGCCTAATATATCTTAGTCCTCTGTGCTGTCATTCTCCATTGTTGTCCATAAACACGTCAGAGAGCCGTTGCATTGGGTGACATGCATCTTTGCCACAAAGAGTTTATAAATAGCAAGCTGAAGGAAAATTTAGAGGCCACTGTTAACAAGTGTAGGTTAGAATCGGGTTGGATTGAGACATTTCAAAGAGTTTTACGATACTCCTTTCTAATTTATTTTAGTCTAAGCCGACCCACTGCACCTGTAAACGTTAGTGCAAGTGCAAGTTTGTCCATAGTGACTGGCCCTAATCTTTATGGTATTTATTGCCTGTGTCCAATCAGTTGGTAATGGCATGAGTTGCATTTTGTGTAGGAGCCGAATGAATGACGGCTTCTAATAACATGTTGAAATGGATCCCAGCGGGACCTCGGGCCTCCTGCTAATCTCCACAGAGGAGATTCTCTCTGGTGGGGCTTTCATTGGAAATACCTGCAGCGAAGACTGTTTCTATCCCTAACAAAATTGTAAGAGATCCCTTTTTTCTCCTGTGATTGTACAAATGCACTGAAACAGCATGGAAATTTAGCTTCTGTAGTTGGCCTCCGGGCTAATGACGGATGCCTGTGGCTAGAAAAACTATATGCTTCAATGCCTTTCGTGCCATTTTTCATCTTTGAAGGGGAAATGATCCTGAAGTATTGGTTTACAACTGGTATGTATGTGTGGAAGTCAATGTATGTGGTGACTTGGGGTGTGTGCATAACAATACCTCCCCCAGTAACAGTGTATTATAGTTTATTAATAAATCACAAAAAGTAAAATTAAACATGTCATAGATGAAGACAAATATCTGTTCCAGTCGTCTTTACTGGAGGTTTTCCATACCACAACAGGTCAAAACAGATGTTTAATGCACACACCTGTGCTGTTTTTTTTTAAGCTGAGCAATATTGCAGGAACTTGGCACGAACCAGACATGCTAACATTGTTGCTGTCAGCACCATTACAACTGTGAGGTAGTCCATCTGTAATCCTCCCACCACTATCCCCTCCTCAACGTACAGCAGGGGTCAAAATGTTAATGGAAATACTGTTATTGATGCGAGTCTCTCATGAGTTCTGCTATGTCTACATGGTGTGAGTCTGTGGCATGGACGTGAACTGGTGTGGTGTTGGGGTCACTGAGAAACATGTGTCCAGGCTCAGTCCAGCTGTGTGTGTGTGTGTGTGTGTATTTATGTTTGTATGCATACCTTTTTGTTTATTTCTCCCTGTCAGTTTGCTAGATAACATGTTTTTGTGTGTTTTCTTGTATGTTGGAGTACTGCGCTGTCTGCTTTTGCAGCAGTTGGGTAGCCACGATCACCCCCTGACATCATTTATCCAACAACAGCAGACACTGGGTGGGCATAGTTAGCAGAGCAACCTACAGACATAAGCCAAAATAACATTGTCCTTGTCAGACATGGTTTTACTTGTTGCTAATGAAAAGTGAGTTAGTTTATTATCAAGGGATGACCTGCCATGTTTAATTTGTCACACAGGGTCTAAATGAGTTTGCTCTCCTGTTACTGTTTCACCAATGGCAGATGGTGGTCTTCAAACAGGATGTTTGTCCAGCTGAGATACCCTGTCAGACTGGTGCATGTGTGTGTGTGTGTGTGTCTGTGAAGAACACAGGTGCCGACTGATTTTGTTTCATTGTACACTATTTGATTGTTCTGCACCATGTCCTCTTTTAATCAATGGTTATATATACATAGAATTTCATTTCAGTCAAATGTTTTCCCCTCGTGGTTAAATTTCCATTCACGGCAATGATGTCTGTGTTTCATTTCCACTATGTTCATACCGCTGTGCTTCATGTGTCTTCATTCTGTTTAACACAGCTACAGTGTGAAAATTTTACATTACCAAAAGCAGTGTCAGAAGATTTGACCCAGGTGAAAGGCCAAACAAGTTCACATGCTCTTAGCTCTGAACTTCAGTGGCATACAGTGAGCTCAGTGAAATGTACTTGAAAAACAAACACTTGAAGGCTTTCAGAAACTGGATTGATAAAAAAAGAGATGAAAATGTTTTTGTGAGAAGCTGTTAGAAAATTATAAAGTCTTGAGTAGCACAGGTGCTCTGGACGCAGGTCTGTGTGACCAGTTCTAGTTGCGGCAGGTTGATCTATCACTGTTTGTCCAGAGTTGACTCATGGCCATGATCTGAGACACACAGTCAGTGTGTTAGCAACTAGGTGTGCTCACTGTGAATAGTCTAATAGCAATGTGCGTGTTCACACCCACCTACTGCTTTGTGAATGTGTTTCCTGAAAGTACAAAGAACTGGATTTATTTGACCACTATTGTAATACAGTGAAAGCACTGTGGGTGCAGAACAGAACAGAAAGGAAAAAAAACACTCACAACGTGACCTTATGTTGCCTTACCTTCAGCACAACAATAGCAGACCACACTGTATCAACCATCGTCTCTTTCAGTAAAGTCATTACATCATTAGAAGAGCATAAAAAGATCTCAGCCCTGGTCTCGTCTCGTCTTCATGCTTAATTCAATCTACAAATTGAGTCGCAATCCATTCAATATTATCTCCATTTATTTGCTTAGTGGGTCTAAGTGGCGATGTTTCCCTGGAATCAATATGAGTGGCCTGTATTGCAATAGCTTTATACCATCCTGAAAAAATACTGAGGATGTAGTAAAAGTGTGTGTTTGTTTATCTGCGTGCATCAGTTAAATGCATGTAGGCTTAGGGATGCGGATTAATAGCATTTTGTGCGCCTTTTCTTTGCCTGTACTTGTTTGGTAATTTGGTGACCCGTCATGTGGTGCGGTGAGAGGAGATGTGCGTCAGTGGAAACCACCATGTTTGACTGTTTTGTGTTGTCTTAGACTCGATCAACAGCATGTATTGTCCTGTAATTTATCATCATCTCCAAAATTGCAGTTCCTTTTATGTTTTGCTCATTTGTTTCACTTTTATTATTCAACAAGCAGACATAAATTTTCAACCTCACGAACATGCAGTACATCATTCACAACAGTTTGGCCATATAAAGTCCTCCCCTTTCAGCTGAATGATTCCCTGTACAGCCTTTTAAAGGCAGCAGGTGTATATTCTGTCTTTAATGTTAGCGGTGTACTTTGTCAAAATGTGAACACACTCTCCACTTCCATTTGTTACCTTGATTAAATCCTGAACAGTTATATTGCAGTTACATTACAGTATTTTAAGCTTCCATTTTATTGCTGTGAAAATCACTAGGAGTGTTTCTTGACATCATCGGAACACAATGGACACACAGTTCTTGCATTTCTATGAAAAAATGTAAAACTTTTCTCTCTTTTTCACATTAGTGAACCTTGGGATTGTCCTTTTTCATCGAACCTCTCTGTGTGTCCTCATCCAACTACATTTGTTACCAGGGGCAACAGCTACATGCTACAGCTACCTTTTTAATTGCAGAGGTGGTAGACCTGTGGCTCTTTTACATGATGCTCTGATGACTCAAGGCTGTTCATATAATTTAACTTATAATTTATGGTGGTGTGACTGAAATCAAGTATTTGTCATTCTGAAAATTCATTCCCCATGCCTTGATTCTTAAAATTATCGCCCATAACATTTGTATACCATGCCATATAGCATTGTAAAAGTGGTGAAGCTGATAGAACGAGTGCAACTTTTGAGTGTAATCCCACTTCAAGATCTGGGCATATTCTTGAGCTCAGACTAGAATTTTCTGTGACGCACCCAAAGTGCCAAATTCTAGTTTGGTATTTTGAAAAAGACTATATCTCTCGATGATATTTAATATGATAACCCTTCCCAAGCGGTAGATTAGTCACAGTTATCAACCTTCAATGACACCAATTGTTAATCCAAAGAATGAAAAAATCACTTTATTTGAACAGAACATGTCATACATTGGAAAAAATGAAGAATTCTACCTCTTTCATTCACTTATTTAATACATATACCTATGATCATCATCATCATCACAAACATCATGTTATACTGTCATACTAATAGTACTCTGTTTATTCATCACCATCGCTATTATTATCATCGTAGTCAACCAGTTTCACAACAACTTCTACATCCTCCTAATGTTAGCAAAGGAAATTAACCTTCCTAACACAACAACAATTCATATGTCACTCATGGAAAAAGTAATTGACTTTGTCCTTGAGCCATTTACTTATGTAATTTTGTGTAATGTAGTGGCTTCAGTCTATTCCTTTTTCAGTTATTGGTTGTGTGAATTTTAAATGAAATGAACTATTCATTACTTCAGCCATTCATTCATAATTAGAGCGAAATAGTGAACATTTATTTATTGTATTTATTATAAGTGTACTTTTGTCATCAGTTGTCCATCCGTGTCCTTTTGGTTCTACTATGTCTGACCCTGTCGAGGCACTGCCTCCAGACTGCTGCCTGGTAATGGGCATGCTGCATGTGCAGGTGTAAGAAGTCCCATCACCAGATGTTTACAGAGATTTGAAAGACTCTTGTATTGCCGTGTTTCCTTTCATAAGTTTAAGAGTGCTGAGTTTTCCTCATCCTGCAAAAAGATTTACAGTATCTTTATATGCAAGTGTAAGTAGTCCCGTCCCAGGATGTTCCCAGTGACTTGAAAGACTCTTGGATTGTCCTGTTTTCTTTGATAAGTTTTCTTCATCCTGCAAAAGCACCTACAAGAGCATCACATAGGTCATCTCTAATGAGCTGAGCAGGGTTGCTGATGTTGATGCACCTTGTCCCATTCTGAGTGTCACATTTCTGATACAGGGGGCACTTTATCTTCTTACAGTATCTGAGATAAAGGATCATGACATCCATATCCTCACTCACAATAAGTGGTATGATAGCAATTCTGGCATGATTGCTGCGGGTATCCGCTGCCATATGGGAAGATTTCAGCTCTTTAACAACATTCCAGTCTTTTCTGCTCAGACAATAACATGTCTCTCCACAATGAATGTTATCAAGGCTGTTTTGCTGTCTGTATTACTTAACAGCTTTCTCCACTACACAATGTTGTGTCCTGGGGCAATGTCCTTCCATTGAGTTCTACTTGCTTAACCACGAGTGCATCACTCAGCATTTTTTCCAACACAAATCAAACACCACATCTATCTGCTTACTGTTTCCTCCTTCATGCAACACTAGATTCAGCACAGAACCAGCAATCTCTCCAAAAGTGTTGCCTTCACCTTTCAGTTTCTGAACAAAGCTCATTCCATCAATGATGCTTACAGAGTGTTCTCCAATATCTCCAACTGCTGATGCTGATTTCTTAACTCTCTTGCAAGGGCAGCCTTGTTAGTTTTCTGCAATAAGCCATCTGGATTTGAGACTGCCCAAGGCAATGGACCAAATGGATTAGCCAGGATGTCCTTAATGTGAAGATCTCTGCTAGGTATCATCTGATTTGCCCAGTTTGTTACAATCTGCAACTTCACTGCTAGATGCCACTAAATTCTACACACTGGTCCTTTAATGCTGATTGCAAAAAAAATTAACCTTCCTAACACAACAACAATTCATATGTCACTCATGGAAAAAGTAATTGACTTTGTCCTTGAGCCATTTACTTATGTAATTTTGTGTAATGTAGTGGCTTCAGTCTATTCCTTTTTCAGTTATTGATTGTGTGAATTTTAAATGAAATGAACTATTCATTACTTCAGCCATTCATTCATAATTAGAGCGAAATAGTGAACATTTATTTATTGTATTTATTATAAGTGTACTTTTGTCATCAGTTGTCCATCCGTGTCCTTTTGGTTCTACTATGTCTGACCCTGTCGAGGCACTGCCTCCAGAAGTTACTGAAAAATTACTCATAGAACCTGTTTGTATTCTTTTTATATTTGTTATATTCTATGCATATGTAATTTTATGTGTGATTCAATTGCATGTATTGAGTTTACAATAGACTACACCCAAACCTACTGTGCAGATACTGTAGGGCAATAACGGCAAAAACAATTATTGTCCCAAAAAATGAGTAAAGCTACTCATTTGAAATGGTGTTTCAAAGTATTTATATGGACCCTACAAACAAACTGGCACCCAAGAGATTATGCTACTTTAGGTAGTACCAAATTCTGGCCTGGCCCATGAACATGCTTGGGTTTACATGCTTTACTAGTCATGACCTCTTCTGTTACATATCGTGTAGGAAAAGAGTTGTATGCCTGGTTGATAAAAACAGGCCCTGAGGTTCTCTAACATTTTTCTTTTCTATGTCTTGAGGGCTACAGCCACACCTTGTAAAAAACAGGTTACTAAGCCTTATCTGGACAGGTGATCCATTACTTGCGTAAGGCTGACACACTCAGTCACACTTGCAGCCAATATTTGAACATGCAGTCTAGAAAATACACAGTCAATAAAAAGCTAAAATCAGAAAGTTGCGTCTTTTGCTCTTTGTCTTACTCTCATTTCCTTTTTCCCTCTTGGACTCTTTGTCAGCCACATTCTTTCATGAACCCAATTTAAATATTTACCCCTCCTGGGCTAGCAGGGTGAAAAGTTGTGTGCCAGTAGTAGACATACATCAGGTGTCTCATTGCAGTCCTGTTCAGACTGGGCCCAGATGAAGATGAATTTACTGTAAATGAGGCAGCATTATGCTTCCCTGTAAACACAACTGACTCACCTTACGCATTGTCTCTTCTTGTTCATTTGAGAAACGCCTGTAGGATGGAGAGAAAATGTCATCCAAAAGGGTTTGGTCATACTTAATTGAGTTGGTTTTCCAGGTTTCAGTGCTGTTGATTTTAGTATGAGTCAGGAGTTCTCAGGTTAGGTTAATTAACTACAATGGAACTACAAGTGTTGTGGTAATTGTCTTATAGACAGATATCTGTTTATTGAACTGACAACACCTTGTAGTGTTTTCTCTTTTTTTCGATGAGCCGTTTTGCCCCCTTGCTTCTCTCTGGATTTGTCCCTTCTATCATTCCCGTTCTTTTTCTAAACCTCTGACCGCACCTTTATTCATAGTTCAGTCAGACACCCAGGCAGGCAATGTTGATTAAGATAAGTTGATCTCTGTTTGTTTATCTAAACACCACTGATATGAATATACAGTAGTTTATCAAACTCCAAATGTCAAGAATGCAGCCACACTCACCTTACCTGGGTGTGTTAGCCACAGTAAATGTTAGTTTTAGCCAGCCGCTCAGATCGCTCCTTCGGAAGAAGGGGCAAATTTCAACATGTCCTCAAAGTAGGAATGCAGCTGCTGGCTGCCACCCTCCACCCCCTTACCCCCTCCCCACCCTCCCAATCCCTCCCCTGAGCCTTTGACAGCCTGTTTATGAGGAGGTGATGAGCAGGAAAGGAGATAGGAGGAGAGTGCACATTGTTACAGTTGCAACAGGACAGGATATGAGGTGTGTTGCCACGGCTGAGTCAATACTTTGTAACGACAAGTTTCAGTGATGTGTGTGTGTGTAAGTGGGGAAAAACTGACGTTTAGAGAAAGTGTATTTCCATGTGCCAATGGTGGTTGTAATATTGTTAGGTCTAGCTGGCTTGCTATGCTTATGTGAAGTGGAATCTTTCAGTCATTATGATAGTGAGGAGAGTTTATGTTCGGGGTAACTAATTAAATGAAGTACAGTATTAACTTTGGACATTATAACGTTAAAAGGCTGAAAATAGAACTGCTGACTTTGAAAACTGTGTCTTCACTGTATGTGAAACCTGATGGCGTCAATCCACAGTGTTGAATTTCCACAACAAACACAGGTGACCCACGTGTCTCTCCTGAGACAGTCAAACAACAGTGAGTATGTTTATGAAGTCGGGCTAGATCAGATCTTTTTGTCTGGTTTGCTGCAACAAGCAGCCAGCCAAGGTGGAGCACGTGTGATTAGCACCGGACTCTGTGTACCAGTTCCTCTTAAATTTTTTCCCCCAGTGTGAGCAAAGTTCACAAACTGTTTCATAACAGTCTTGCTTATTCTCTGGTTTGACCCCTTTCTTTCTTGCTCTCTCTAAATGATTTATATAATGTCCCACAATGAAGCTTGGTTTTCCCACAAGAATGGCTAACCTTGTAAGTCAGTTTTTTGAGACACTACGTGCCCTAACAGCTGAAAAACACTTTGGGTGTCCGTGACTTCTGATTTAATGGCCATGGAAGGTCTATAGAAAGGCAAGCCATTTACGCAGACACATACCATGTACTCTATATACACTCACCCATTTGCTCATGTGGTTAATTTTTTCATAGTATGAGCACACACACTTACACTCATAATGTAGATCACAAAATGGGCCCCCACACACTCACAGTGGGAGTCTGTGGCCCTGATTCTCCACATATCTGTCAGTCCCAGTAACGTCTACAAACCTCTGTGGAATCTCAGATGCTGTCTGCATTACTGAATGATTACCTGAACCAAGGCCTCTTCTTCCCAGTCTACTGGAAACTGCTGGCCCTGAGAGGCCATCTTGGCCATCTGGTAGCAGAAAGAAGGGATAATTGTACCTTTCTGTTTCAAATGATGCACACATGGCTGCAGGATGTCTGTTTTTCATGCATCAGCAGGAAATATTCAGTGCAATGCTTGCTGTTGGTATATTTAACTCTTAAAAAGCAGAAGATAGTGGTATTTCACTCTTATATAGTCATGAACCAAATTACTTCTCAACCTGGCTGATTGATGTCAAGAGACATGAAAAGGATAAAATATCTGCCACAGCCCCTGATCTGAGATCAGAAATGTTGTCATCTCCCACATGGTCAAGTTTCAAATTGGTAATGGGGTAATTCGATACAAGATCAGCAGCCAAACCAAACTCACATGACTGATTTTCATGCAAACTTCCGAGCCTGTTCATGTTCAGGTGACACATCAAAGAGAAAATATTTTGTCTGGCTTCTTGAGATGTTCTCATGATTAGATTGCAAGTGTGTATGGGGGCATTTTGTCTATGTAAGGGTCTAAAAATACAGACACTGTGGTGGAGTGGTAGAGCCTAGTACACAGTCTCACTGTGACTGAATGAAAACCAACCACATAACCTGTGAGTCAAGTGTTAGCAAGTTCACCAATAACGTTATCTTGTTAAATCTGTTGAATATATCATCATTCCACCAGGTTTCACCTCTAACAAGAAATTACCTATCCTCAAGTTGGAACAATGTAGGGTTGACTCATGACAGACATTTCTATTCAAAGGAACAATGACTAGACCTGACTACAAAGGGGAATTTTTTATATCTACATCCATTATCTGTATTTATTCATTCTTATCAGTGTGTGTAAGGGAGGTTGCTCCCCTGCTGTTAATATGCCCACAAGATTTACTAAAAGCTTGACTCACCACTTTCTACTGTTCACCACAGCCAGTAACATATCAGCAACCAACCAGCAATGGATGAACTTTCTCAAAATGCTTAAATAAAAATAATGACATGTTTTAAATCTGCACTTTGACTACTGAACTATGCATTTGTTTCCAGGCGTAGTACAGCAGGCCCTGTGTCACATACACTGTAAACAAGATTGTCTACACTTTCCTCCTACAAAGTGGAGCTAATAAATCTTGTGCTGACAGTAAATAGTGTGTCCCAGCACAGAGGAGTAATCCCTCTACTTCAAGTTGTGTGGTGTGTTAAAAGGTGCTGATGTAGGGTGTGTCTGGGTGAGTGGACAAAAAGATCACGTCCATCACCAAGAAACTAGTTTGTGTCTGTGTGTGTGGAGCCCAGACTTGTCACGGGTCATGCTCTGACTGCTCTTCTCTTTCCACTTTTAATTTACAAGTCACATGCACTAGCTCACTCATGTGTGTGTGTGTCTTTCTGTCTATATAAACTGAATACATACTCAGTGTCTCAGGTGTCACTCTTAATAATTTATATACTTTATTTGGGCAAAGTGTCATACTGCTGAAAGTTGGGTGTAAGATTGAAGAAAGATGCTCATTAAAATCTACTACAACTCAAATTGTATGATTTTGTCTTTGTTTAGACTAGCAGGATTATCTGTGAAATCGTCTGGCTTCTTCTTGTTGGTGCTGCTGTCACTACATTGTGTTATCTAACACGATGACAAGGCTCTGATATAATCTAATAATCTTTATCTGTCTCTCCCTGTTTTCCTGTATGTGTGTGTGTCCAGCCTTATAGCAGGAGCACCCAAAGAGAAAGCCATATCGCTACGAAATGTCAATGAAACAGGGGCTGTCTACTCCTGTCCCATTACCACAGACACCAGTGATTGCTCCAGAATGGACCTGGTCAGCTCAAGTGAGTGAATCACACAGTGAAGCCAATTGATACACCTGAGCAGATTCCAAGAGGAGGGAGAGTGAGAGAGGAATTAGCATTGATGTGAAAACAAGTTTTTACAGCTTCCATGAGGCTGTTCTAATGTCACATTCATGTCATATATGGATGGTACATAAGGGATTCCCATGTTAACAACTTCAGACTGAGTTGGTTGTGTGATGGTTTAAAATACTGTGTCTTGCCTTTTTTTCCAAAGAAGTCATAAATACAGCTTGGGTATTGACATGAATACTATTAGTTTTAAGTCAGAAGCTCGTAATTATGATAACTCCGATATAATATGAGATGAACGTGGCATTAGGCACAGCTGGGCTTTTAGCTAAATGCTAATATCAGCAAGCTAACACACTCACAATGACAACACTAACACTAAACTATTCATGTTTAGTGGGTGTAATGTTTACCATATTCTCCATCTTATTTTAGCGTGTTAATTAACACTAAACACAAAGTACAGCTGAGGCTGTTTGGACTGTCTTAGTTGATCCGGTAGTTGGTCATAAACCAAAGTATTGGACCAATTAAAATTGTGACCTAATATTGCCACTATTGCCATATTGCCACCAAATCAGGGCGTCAATAAAGTTATTGTAATTCATCCTGAGGGAGATATTAAAGTCTGAATCTGATGGCAGTGTATCCAATAGTTGTTCACATATTTCAGTCTGAACCAAAGTGGCATTGCCATTGTTGTTAGCGTGGCTAAAAAGCACTCTAGAGATTGTAATTAAAAGGGTGATCCAGTGATTTAACATTGCACTTCCATAAAGTTAATAAATAAAAACTTTATGGAAGTGGAAAAAAATAAATCCTCTCAGGACGCAAAGCTCCAAAAACACTGGATCCTACTTTTCCATATGCTTCCTACCAGGTTAACATGTCTTTCAAACTCCATGCCCCTAGTTTGTAATACAGGCTTTATATAACATTTATAGTCCCCAACCCCAAAAAACACTCATGACATCATCAGGGTGGTGTGTCTGACTAGTAAACTGATCTTTTAGTGTAAAAGCAAGTTCCCCTTTAACACATACAGGTACTGCAGAGTGAGGAGCTGAAAGCATAAAATTCTTGCAAATGATTGTCTAGCTTCCACTTTCTTCACTAAGGACAGAACTAGTGTGTCAAACAATGGCAAAGCTTAATCCTTGCCATGTTCCATAGCATGCACAGTCATTTGCTGCACCTACATGATGAGCTCCAGGATACAAAATCTCTGAAAGGCATCCTCTCTTAATTGAGGGTTATTAACTGATAGACTTACACTGTACTACCTGGAGGTGAATCAGCCCCCTGGAGGCTAAAAGTAAAAACCGTAATGAAAGGATTCTTAGTCACATATGATGTGAGGTCGAAGTTGCTGTAGTCACAGCGCATTTTTGTGGTTAATATATGTTAGGGCAAGATCCAGGCTGAATGAAACTTTGCTGTTGAAGTTGGTTTTCCTGTGACTGTGATCACCATAATCATGGTGGATGTTTCTTTTAATATAATGGATGGGCTGACAAAACTGACACTTTACTGTGCACTTTATGCTGATTGGATTAGTTAAAATATGAAATTGAAATTCTGACATTAAAACTGATTGATCCCTAAATAGAATTCTAAACATTTTAATCTTCTGAATGTTAAACTGTATTTTGTACACTGTATTTCCATGTTGACAGAAAGATGCTATAGCATGCTATTCAGTACAGCACATTTACTGTTAGCTTAGCTTTCAGTCAACCTTTTTAATGTACCTCCTACACCTGACCAAACCCATCTGACACATCCACAGCAAATCCATCAGAGATGGTGGAGGGCATGTGGCTGGGTGTGACTGTGGCCAGCCAGAGAAACCAGCCAGCGGGACGTGTGCTGGTGAGATGACACCCTGTTTTACTTTATTATTTCATGTCACAAATGACATATTAAGTGTACAGCAACATTTGCGACATCGAGGGTATGCAGGGTGCAATGACACCCTGTTTATTTCATAATGTAGCATCACAGATCACAGCTGCAGCATACAGCCACCGGATGTTACACTCAACACACACAACCACAAGATATAATGACAAATGCAGGTAGAAAATGCCATGCAGAGACATACTGAAATCATGTGCATGAGTAACGACTTTTATTTTCCAGAGGGATTTTTTGTCCTTTTGATATGAATTCTGCTGGATATTTTCATTTTTTGCAACATTAGATGTGAAAGAAATTAAGACATTCTCTTCTCTTGTGTCCAGGCATGCGGGCATCGTTATGTAAAGATCATCCAAGGCGGCACAGAGGAGCAGCGTCGGATGATAGGAAAATGTTATGTAAGGAGTAACGACTTGACCTATGACCCCAACGATGACTGGCAGACATACAGTTATGAGGTCTGCAACCCCAACTTCGACATGGAGCTTGAGGGCATGTGCAACATGGGCATATCAGCCGGCATGACAGACACTGATGTCTACATCGGCGCCACTGGCAGCTACCTGTGGCAAGGTTGGCACTGAAGAGTTAACATCAAAAAGAGGGTGTTTTGTTACTTAACATTGAAATAATAGGCAGGTTTTGCAGACAGGGATTAAACCCCATACAGGACTACTACAATCCTAGTGTTAGTCTAACAGTAGGATTATTCTCTGTCTGGGAAACCTGTCTGTTGTGCATGAAGCACATTTTAACATTGTTGTCTGATTCTGCTTTGATATAAAGGGAATGTTCATGTAACATGGAGAGATCCGGATCCAGGGAATGCATGGGACTCCACTGGAAAAGACTTTGGACAGCAGAATAGACGATACAGTTATATGGGTATGTTTCTGTTTTTGTATGATATAATATGTAAAATCCTTTTTTATGATTTAACCTTCCCACAGTCAGATGAACATCTAGTAGTCAGAGAGAGATGCAAGACAGCCACAAAAAAGGAAGATGTCAGTTTTAAAAGATGCTTTTCATAACAGTGTCATCTGTATCACAGCAAATCCCATTTTGGTACTAAAAATGGCCCATATTGCCTTTTCAAAGGTCAGATGACAGTTTTAACAGTGAATCTCTAATGCTGTCTTCTACAGGTTATTCAGTTCTTGAAGACAGGAAGCTGCTGAGCCATGACGACTACACAGTGGTGACAGGGTCGCCCAGGGACGAATCCAAGGGCTCTGTGACGTTTGGGAGAAAGACTGACACCAACATCGAGCAGGTGCTCATCATCCCCGGGGAACAAGTTGGCTCGTACTTCGGGAACAGCCTGGCTATCACCGACCTCAACAATGATGAGTACGTCTCTGCACACCAGATAGTGCCATTATGGAAAACTGGAAAAATATATTAATGTAATATTTTCAGCCTTTTCTTTTCTTATATTGTACATTTAGAAAATAAGATTCATTATTCCTTGTTTGGACCTCATACTACATGAACACCTCTACAAGCAGTAAACTAGGAACAAGGACATTTTCTTCCAAAAGCTTAAATAACATTTTCACTGTCACATTGACATCAACAATAATCAGTCAGTCACATGTAACAATAATGAAGTCTATTTTTCATTACTAGGGACCAAAGAAATTGTAATGGGTTGTAAATGGCATCCCATTAAATCAGAAATAATGTTTCTAGCTTTTTATCTGATGCCATTTTTGAAGCCACACAGCTAGAGAGGGAGAAAAAATAAGGGTTATGCTTGCATGGATGAATGCCTCTAACTGTATCTTGTGTATCTTGAGGTGTGAGCTGCTCTAATGTTCTTTAGTTATGATCTACTGTGTTATGTGGAGAATGCATGACACTGATGTATGACTGAGCAGGAATGAAAACCTGTCCTTTCAGCAGCTCAGATAAGGTGTTCATCATGACATCATTGCAAAATCACGTGTCTCGCTTTGATGCTTGAATGAAACCTTGTCGAGCCTGAAAGATTTTAGGGTACGTGTCCATTTGAGATGCAAAGAATAGGACTTGGTTTTATTTGAATGCTCATGTATTTGCTTATTAATGTATAATTTTTTGGATGTTTCTTTTGCCTTTTCCAGTTGGAATGACCTAATTGTGGGCGCCCCGTTTTACTTTGACCGTATGAAGGATGAGGGAGGAGCAGTGTATATCTACATGAACGAGAATGGATCTTTCCAGAAAACTGCCACCAAGGTATTGAAGGGTCCGGCAACCTCTGGGTTCGGCTTTGCAGTTGCTGCCATTGGTGATATCAACCAAGATGGATTCCAAGGTATGACACTGAACGCAACATTTGCTTTTCAATTACACAAACAAAATTAAGTAAATGCCTCATGGAAAAGAAATTAAATTTAAAGCTCCAAAAGGACAATATCCTTCCGCCCAAACTGCAGTTTCATTGATGCAGTCACGTCAAGTTAAACTCTATTTTATGGCATGTTTCTGATATATTGTCTACTCCCCTGATTATACTAAATTTAGAGGTAGTACATTCAGTAGGTACATTCAGGAAGCACCCTATTAAGTACTTTGTATGATTGTTTCTTATGCATTGTTGCTAAGCAATTATCTCAGCAGAGAAAGATAATGGACTATGTTGCATTACACAAAACTGTAAAGCTTTAAAAAAAAAAAAAAAAAAAAAATTGCAGCAGTTGTGATTCACTAATCATTATGTGGTGTTATGCTGCCACCTACAGGGCTAACACTGCCTTCAGACAAACCTCCACCCATTTATTTTCAGCTTCCCGACTTTGCATGCTTCTTTGAGATAGTTCATTCCTTTCTTAATGTCTGCAGACTTTGCAGTGGGAGCTCCTTTCCACGACACAGGAAAGGTCTACATATGGATGGGAAGTAAAAAGGGAATCTCAAAGGAGCCCAGTCAGGTAACAGCTCACCTACAATGATTGACAGGTCAGACTTCCACTAAAAGAACCAGATTTATTGTGTTGATCTCCCATGATTGATTGTTGCCCTCTATAGGTGATTGAAGGTAAATCAGTGGGTAATGGAGGTTTCAAGACTTTTGGCTACTCCATCAATGGAGGGATGGATATGGATGACAACAGTTACCCTGACATCTTGGTTGGCTCTCTGGACGACCGCATGGCCCTGCTCAGGTAGAAGTAGTAGAAAAAAATGTCATCATCAGGTGAAAATATTGCCACTTCACATGTTTGATTTAACTTTATTTAAAATATAATAATGTGTCCTGTGTGTTAATAAAGTACTGTGAACTGTGCGTTTATGAACAGAAAATTAAGTTTTTGTGTAAATCGAAAGCAAAACTTATTTCCTAAAAAAAGAGGCATTGTGGAAGTACAAAGTATAAGCAGACACATTTGGTGGAAGATATTCTCAACCTTTGTTAGTTTAATCATTCTGTCTTTATAACTTAAGTACAGTCTGATTCACTTTGGTTTGTTTGTCTGTTTTCAGGGCTCGACCAGTGATCCACTTAACTAAGGACTTCACTGTCAAGCCAAAGATTGTGGACCCTAATCGGTGTCCTCGAAATACCCCATGGTGAGATTTTTCTTCAGAGCATCTAATTCTGACACTATCTTATTCAATTTTGTGTGAAAATTAATCAATTCCTCTTTGTGTTTCACAGCATTACAGTGACTCTGTGCTTATCTTTCACTCTAAGCAACGGAAACAAAGACTTCAGAAAAAATATCAGTAAGCAGTCTTCCTTTACTTAAATAAACCATATACTTTCAAATTGTGTAATTTAAAGGCTGCAATTATACTGGCCCTCTGGCAGCTTACAGATCCTCGCGTTATTTCTTCATTTTGTCAAAAAATACACATGGACTTGCTGCATCTTTCTACAATGTGCTGTATGTGTTTCCACTTAAAACGTAAAGCGGTGAAGTACACAGTGGAGGCTGACATGGAGAGGAGAAGAAGCCCTCGTGTTCATTTTCAGGACAACAATGATGACACATACACGGGCCTCCTGAGCCTGCCATCCTCCAAATCCAAGTGTCATGATCTGAACCTGATTTTAGCGGTAAGGTCTCACTACAAATACACCCGATGGTTGCTTGTATATTAGTTACTATGTGTGATATGTACATTTAAATTCTGCTTTTGCCCAGAAGATGTGTGCTTATTAAGACTAATAAGAGATTCTTGGATGAATTTACAGGGGCCTGTGAGAGACAAACTGGAGCCGGTGGTCTTTTCCCTCAACCTGTCGCTACATGAACAAAAACCTAAATCCAAACGCTCCCTGCAGAACCTGGACTTTTTCCCAATTTTTAGCCAGGAGCAGAAACTCACAAAAAGAACTGAGGTTGGCGCATACACAGCATTCAGAGGCCACATTTTATAGATTGATAGTGAAGCACATATTTTTAATGTGATATTATTTGTTGCAGATTAACTTTCAGAAGGAGTGTGGCTCGGACAACAAATGTACCAGTAACCTACAGCTGACCGCCCAGTTTGTTGATGATGACAGAAAGCCTTACCCCAGGTGAAATGAAATTCTGAGTAGTGAAGCCTTCTTTGACTGATAAAGACTTTTTGTCATGCCTAACAATCAAAAAAGTCAATATACCAGTAGCAGGCAAGATCTGAGTATACCTAAGGCCCTAAATGTATACATTTGCCATAATTAATACATTTAAGGACTTATCAAAAATTAAAAAATAAGTGAATAAATAATAAATGTTGTTCATATATCGCTGTGTCCAGGCAGGGCAAATTCCAGATACTTCAGTTCCACAGCAATATGAAGATAATAAAGCTGATGGTGGAGGTGACCAACTTTCCTTCCCGGGGGAAGGTAGCTGAGGACGCCCACCAGGCCATGCTCAACGTCACCATTCCTGACGCTCTGAGATACTCTGGTGTCAGGTCGGCGGTACGTCCACTGGAGGGCAGCAGATTACAAATTTACACCTGAGAAATGTTTACCCATTTAATAGTTAAAATATAAGTGTTAAATTCTTTTTTAATAGCACAAAATCAAACTGTTAGATTTTTCTTTTAATTATTATTTTATTTTAAAATAGCTTCACTTGTTCACTTCACTTGTGATACTGCACTTGCATATCCAGTCCCTTGAACTGCTAAATTTGATCCCTTTTGTGTTTAGGACCATGATGTACAATGCAGTCTTGAGGGCACAGTGATTTGTGAATTGGGGAATCCACTTAAAGGCAATGAGAAGGTAATTTTAAATATTCGTCACTGGCTTTCCCTCTTACATTTGGCTTTTGTTTTCTCCACTGAAATAGCCTTGTCACACTTGTCATTTGCTTGTTGTCTTAATCAGGTGTCACTTACCCTCAAGTTTGAGACATCAGGGATCGATCTCTACACAGAAGAGGTTGAGTCTCAGCTACTTCTGTCCACGTAAGTGTTTAACACTAATGCATAATTGTACTTCCTTTGCAGGAGTACAGTATCTTAGAGGCTAGTTTTATTTGAGTTTTTTACATAATACATTTTGTTTATGTTTGGGCACCAGTAAAGCATATTTGTATCTTTCCTAAACTGTATTTTTTTCAACTTAAGCATAAAAGTTTAGGCTGCGTTTGAATTATCAGAAATAATTTCTTGCTTTTATGGATGTAAAATAATCACTCAATATTACACTTGCAAACATTTTTGATTGTTTCTTCAGTCTTAGCGAGCAGAATGACCTGAAGCCTGTGCCTGTGGCTCTGCTGATTGAGAACACCATCCTCCCCTCCTTCTCTATGTGAGTGCCATTATGTAACAACTCATGACGCACTGTATGTACAGCACAGCAACCACTTAAGTACTTGTAGGTCACATCACATTATCTTCTACCCTAGTTTCTGCTTGCACAATGTACAATCATTTCCAACTCTTACCCCGTCCAGAGCGAACTCGATGGTGCAAACACAGTTCGGTGGGACAGTGATGGGCGAGTCAGCCATGGTCAACACCAGTGACGTGGGCAGTCTGGTGGAGTTCACCTTCAATGTGAGTCACCTCTACCACTCAGACTATATTAGACCTCCAGAACTGTATATTGCATCTACAATATGTGTGCCTCTCACCCACATTTCCTTCATCCCCACCCTGTCTTTGAGGGATTTTTTTTTATCCTTCAGAAGTTTAATATTGCGTGGGGAAGGGATTGTTATGTGAGCTATGGTTTGTGGTATAAGCATGACCAGGGGTGGATACTATTTAAGAGTCACACAGTCATAGTCAAGCCCTGACTGTTATGTCACACTATCTGTTTGATTTCTACTGACGTTCCCTTTTTTTTGTGCCACTGACTTTTTTCCCCACCAGGTAAACATGAGAGGTCAGCCCTTGGGAGACCTGGGGACCCTGGCTGTGGAGTTTGAGTGGCCCTTTGAGGTTGCCAACGGCAAGTGGTTGCTGTACCTGACGAAGATCGTTGTTAAGGGGAATTCAGAGATAGAATGTAAACCTCCTGGAGAAATTGTCAACCTGCTTAACTTAACTGTAAGGCTCTTTTTTAGACTTTGGTTTAGAGCTACAATATGCAGCTTTTTCCTCAAAAGGTCAACTGAATTGTATTGTTGTATTGCCTTCATTCGACTCACTTTGTCAAATTCATTCCGAAATATTTTGGATACATTGAAACAATTTCCAGACAGAGAGTAATATAAACCAGAGACAGGCACTGAATATACAGTTTGTGGATACAGTTCATTTGCAACAAAAAAATACTTGAAACATTGTCCATGATGAATCTGGCAAACTTTGTAGGTTCATATTCGAACAAAGACCTTTGTAACATGTGGTTCTACTCTATTATAATTTTTACACTCTATGCAATGTCAACTACACATGTACACTGCACATGCTCTCAAATTTCTTATAGCTTGCCGCTGGCCTCACCCATTATACATTATGCACATCCCAAAATGTCCCATTATTAAAACACTACAAACACAGTTTCATATAAATAGAGCAGTTGTTTTAATGACAGACTTAGAACAAAAAGTTCATTTTCTTGATCTTACCACTCACATACTTTGGGGAAATGTAACAGTGCGCTTGAATTGATGATGAATTTCACTGAACTGGGCTGACTTAATTTACTTTAACCTTCCTGACATAGAGTGTATTGTGCTGTTCACAGGCTTGTTACATGTGCTGCAAATCATTCTGACGTTAGTGCGAACTGAAGCAGTCTGAGCAGTCTAGAGTACATGGCTGTGGTAGAATAGTGGTGTGAAAATGGTCTCAAAGCCAAACCACGGCTGTTCAGAAATACATTTCGGAAAAAAACATCAGCGTCGCCACATACAAACCTCACGGAGCCCCAAATAGAAAATCATGATGCGTGTGGCCTACATATAGACAGTGGAAATGACAATGCTATTCTGAGAATAATCTGGTGATGTCTTTATCAAAACCAGCAATTACGACTAGGCCTCTGATGTAATGTCTCTGTCTCCTCTACTTCCCGCTTTCATTTTTCCCTTGTCCCTCTCTTGTCTTCCAGTTGTCAGAGAGTGGACCTAAGCGTGTGAAACGGCAGATCAGGATGGACAATGACGATGACACGGAGCAGCCACATATTATTGAGCCACAGGCAGCAATCACACTGAACACACGAAAGGAGTCCTACTTATTGGTAAGAAATGGTTCTGCCTTACCAAGGAACACAAACAGCTTTTACATGTCATTTGAAGTACAATTATATTCATGTTCATCAGAGTTTGATATAGGAACTCTGCGCATTTCACATCACCTGATCATGAGACAGAAATTTAAAAAATCACATCACTGACATTTCATATATTGAAACTAAAGTTATCTATGTGTTCACAGACTATGAACAGTGATGTTTAATTACTGTTTGTTGAACAAGCATAAGTGATGAGCATCATCTCAAGAGTAATAGAAGACTAACTTGTATATTCTCTAAAGCTTTATGGTATAGAGATATGTAGATAAATCTACATTTTTTAGGGGGACTTGAAAAAGTAACAATTATGATGACCATAAAATATTATGTTGAGCTACTTTGCAGCTAATAAAATTTACCTCTAAAAGTTAACCTGGTTAGGTCTGTGAAATTGAATCAATACTAATTGTTTGTATTGTAGTTGTTGAGATATTTCTTCATGAACTGATTTGTGTCCTACTTAAAGGACAGGGAGTACTTTGTGTCTATAGCTAATTACACATCTTAATGGACAAAAATGACATGGAGTTCCCCAAGGCTTTATTCTGGGGTGTCTTCCGTTCGACATCTACATGCTCCCACTTGCTTAGATTATGGAAAACAACAAAATATGTTACCACAATGCAGAGGACACACAAATTTACATAGCTATATCACCAGGGGACTATGGTCCAATACAAGCACTGAGTAAGTACATTGAACAAATCAAAGATCGCCAGAATTTTCTTCAATTAAACAAAAATAAAAATGAAGTAATTGTCTTTGGAACCAAGGAAGAACGATTAAAAGTCAGCGCTCAGCTTCAATTCATGATGTTAAAAACCACAAAGCAAGCCAGAAATCTTGGTGTAGTCATGGACTCAGACCTGAATTTCAACAGCCACATTAAGACAGTTACAAAGTCAGCCTACTATCACCTTAAGAATATATCAACAAGTCCATTAATAGACTTATATCTCAGAAGGATTTGGAAAAACTTGTCCATGCATCTTTAGTAGACTAGACTACTGTAACAGTGTCTTTACAGGTTTCCCTAAAAAATTGATCAGAGAGCTGCAGCTGATTCAGAACACTGCTACTCTCTACTCTTCACTAAGACCATAAAAGTGGATTATATCACTCCAATTCTCAGATCTTGACATTGGCTTCCTGTCTGCCAAATAATTGATTTTGAAATACTGCTGTTGGTTTATAAAGTACTGAATGGTTTAGGGCCACAATACAGACCTCTCAGGTCATCTGGATCAGGTCTACTTTATGTTCCCAGAGACAAAACTTGATGACTTGAACATGAAGAGACAGCTTTCAGTTTTTATACAACACATATCTGGAACAAACACCCAGAAAGCTGCAGGTCTGCTGCAACTCTCAGTTCTTTTAAATAACAGCTTAACACTTTTCTGTTTGCCACTGCCTTTTATTAAACCAAATTTGAGGGTTAATATCTTACACTGCACTGTAACTTTTATTCTCCTGTTTTATCTGTCTTATTTTATTTTCTCTTATTTGTATTTCTGACTTCTTAACACTTTTTAATTGCATTTAAATGTCTTTTTATATTGCCTTGTGTTGCTTTTATATTCTGTCTCTTTTATGTTCTATGTAAAGCACTTTGAATTGCCTTGTTGTTGAAATGTGCTATACAAATAAACTTGCTTTGCCTTGAAGAAAAGTGGTAGGTCGACCAACCAACAGACCAACACTGCCATGCCTAGGCCATGCTGCATGGCTAAAAACCACTAGCAATTACTACTTCACTCAACATGCTGTATACTATAAGTATAGTATTATCACCGAGCGTGGACATGAATCTTCTAGACCAGCAGTCTTTCAAAATCTTTCAAAAGTGATTTTAACCATTAAGGCTTCTAGTCTTTAGAATTTATAGTATACAGCTGTTAATATACATTGTATTTAGATTATGTACATCCTGAAGAAATTATGCAAAAGCAAAATTGTCTGCATTTGTTCACTTATATAATAGTGCCTCTTTCTCATTGTGTTAAAGGAATGCTCCAAGGGAACAGCACGATGCGTGACCTTTACCTGTCCACTGCTCAACATGACGGATTCAGCCAAGATCTATGTGAGGTCTCGCTTGTGGAACAGTACAATGCTCGAGGTCAGCTCACCAGCTACAACCACACATGCATGCACGCAAACACACACACGTACTACAAAAAATGTTAATAATGTAATAAAACTGGCTTCTTCATGCTTTGGTTGAGGAACAACAATAATGAGTATAAGCTTATTCATTAATTCACATTGATTCAAATGTGATAAATCTTCACGTTTTGCTGCTCAATGTGTGCTTCTGCAGGACTATCCCAATGCTCAACGGATCATGGTTAAAGGTCAAGCCACGCTGAAGCTCATTACAAATACACCAACCATCAAGATGGACAGTCAGACCAACATGGTATGGGTTTTCTCAATGATGGTAATAATGATGATGCTGCTGTTAATGATGATGATGATGATTTTACTGGACTGTCTCCACTTTTCTTGTAGTTCACAGTGGATATAGAACCAGTGGCAGGGGTAGAGATACCCTACGAGCTCCCATTATGGATCATCATCTCTGCAGCTGTAGCGGGAATTCTACTACTAGGAATCATCATTCTTATACTTTGGAAGGTGAGACTACATATCATATGACACTGATTACTCTCATACATGAACCTGCTGTATTTCTGCAGACACAGACTTTGAGTAGCCCTGAATCTCTCTACATGTACCATTTTATTTTCTCACATCAAAGATCCTCACTGGATTATATGATAGCTGCTGACCCCTTCACCTGAATGATCTATATTCATCTTACTCCATATCGAGCCGTTAGTCTAACCTTTGACTCACTCCCCCCTCCCATGATCCCTCCTCCTCCTCCTCCTCCACCCCCAGTGTGGCTTCTTCCAGAGGGCCAGCAGGAGGGAGATGTATGAGGCCAAGGCCCAGAAGGCTGAGATGAAGATCCAGCCCTCTGAGACAGAGAGGCTGACTGAGGACTACTGAGACCCCCATGGGTCCCCATTTGCAGTGGGGACCCAACAGCACACACCAGTGGGGCCTTTGGGTAACAACACCCTTCAAAATGGATTTTCTATTAATGCTACTAATGACAGCGCTATACATGTGGGGTGTAATTTGACTCACTTGCCACTTAACTTTCTTTCTCTTCAACTTCTTGAAGTTATGTAACTAACATTTCTTCTACTTCCCTTTCAGTCTAGTACTGTGCCTTGAGCTGCTGATCACTTTATATCATGTTTGCCTTCAATCTTTAATCTTTCTTTTCCATCTTACTCAGTGGGATATTGTGGGTCTCTCTTTTCCCTAACTTGATTTTCCCCAGTCTCTGAATCCTAAATGTTTTTCTCAGTCCACCACTAATCCCAGCTCTCCTGCGGCTAAAGCGTATCCTCTTTAATGTCACCCCTCTCCCTCTCTTAACTCTATAGCTTGGATTCTTCAAGCGAGCCATCTACTACCGGATAATGCCAAAGCACCAGGGAGTGAAAATTTGCAAGGCTGAGCGCTATCAGTTCAATCTGGGTTTTCAGCCTGAGGAGCCACAGAAAAAGTATTGGATCACCAACTGGACAGAGATGCAGCATTACTACTACTGAGGCCTTAACTTGGAACCCTGAACCATTCACTGTCACACTGTTTTGACACGGGCCAAAGAACATTGGGCTTTGTCAAGCCACATGGATTCCTCATTGCACGGACCAACTGTGGAGAGTGCAT
Organism: Euthynnus affinis; assembly: GCA_029490765.1. Taxonomy (NCBI): domain Eukaryota; kingdom Metazoa; phylum Chordata; class Actinopteri; order Scombriformes; family Scombridae; genus Euthynnus; species Euthynnus affinis. Next base: position 18,906,107 of record CM055857.1, on the reverse strand, counting down.
TTGATTTGAAACTTAACTGTTTGTACATTTCTGGTAGATTTCATCAACTTTTTCAGTGCAATATACTGAACATTTTTGTTTCAGAGATTGTAATTTGTTATGTATTTTTATTGAATGCAGTGTTGTAAATTGAATTGGGGTTGCATTCAAGAGTAACTTGTTTGTCATTAGTTGTTTTGATTAAGGTTTTTATGTAATGACTTTGGTGTTTTCATTTCTTTCTTAATCCTCTGTGCACAGTTCCTGGTCATTCATCATGTTTAGTACCGCCATGTCTGTTTGCTCTCTAATCAGAGGAATGAGTTTATTGATTTTCTCTGTGATTGTATACATCATTTTTGCTCTGTCCACAATCATCACTTTGTGGTCAGCGGTTGTAGGCTATGTATGGGTCTTAAACCTACATCAGTCATTCTGAAGATCATTTTCAAACTGCACTTAAAATATGTTGACCAGCATCCAGTGTGTTATGAGTGAGCAAGCGTTTTTACTGTATGTGAATGTCCGTGTCAGTGTTTGGCAAGCATCAAGTAGACTAGCATCTCAGTTGCAGTCATGGTTGTGGAATTGACCTCATATCCAGAACATGATAACAGTACTCTTGAAACTACATGAAAACACTATTTCCCTTGTTTCAGGGAATAAATACAGAGTGTACTAGCGTGGTACAGAGAGGAATTCCTTGAGTACTGTGGAACAATGAATTTTATGTTTTACTTGCTCCACTGCTATAATCCATTGCCAAACAATCCTGCAACAAGTAAAAAAGCAAAATCTTCTTGTCTGTATGTAGACTTATCCAACATGTGTTGATGAGATGGGAGTACACTTAATCACTATTTATTACACTGTCTTATATTATTACAGTAGAGGACCTATTTGGATATTTTAAAAAGATCACGTACAGGGAGTCACAACACTGGATTCAATAATACCTTATATTGTACCTGACTGGAGACTTCATGATTTTGTAGCTCCAGCATTGATAGTTACACTATAAATTGTACATAGTGACAAGTTACGATGCTACGAATTATGAAAGTTACAAATTGACTATATGAATGAATGCATATGTCATTGGCCTTTGTTTCACTGTCCCTAAGCTTTGTATTGTTGTTCGCAACAGTGATCTGACACTTGGATTATTTCCAAGCCACTGTGGCCCCCATTGAGGTCTACCTGCAGCACTGAAAATGGACTGGACCAAAAGAAGACAGTCTCTGATGGGACAAAGTTCTGCGTTACTGCTCTAGTCCGTGTCACCTGAGAGCCCACAGGTACTCTGTTGTAAAACTGAGATCTGTGGTTGTTACAAAGGCTCCATTGACTCTGCGTAAAGAGGGAAGGGCTGATGAACCAATGTACAAATTCCGTTCTCTGTGGTGGTGTTTTGTTTTTTTTTACTGTGCAGTTTCAATGTAATTAAATTGTTTTGAACAACCTTCGCAGTTTTAATTTGCTGCCAGGAATTAATTTGTGTTTTCTCACCATAATTCTCACTTATATATCAAGCATAATACACATAATACATATTTAGTTTCTTTATTGTAGAAATGCAGATTCAACTAAAAGAAAATCAAATATTCAAAAATGTTTACACAATCAATAACTTTACAAACATTCATTTTAAAACATTTCCTCCCTAAACATTAAAATATTACAAATAAATTACAAAATTGTAATGATCCTTTGCATAGGCAAAAAAAATGGACTCCAAGAGTATACAATAAATATACACGATTAGATAGGGAGGCAGGCCAAAAAGAAAAACTAATTAAAGATGTATACTGTACAGTATACAAAAACACTGATGTTCACATTGAGGTTAGTACTGTGTCAATGATGACCAGTCTGCTTGAGCTCCATCGTTGATAAGGACTTCTCAGGCTTTCTTGACTTCCTGTACTTGTAGGCCAATAGGATGGTGGCTACCAATAGGACCAGGCCAATGACCAACAGGACCCACTGGCCAGCTAAAGCAGCCGAGCTGTCCACACTCATACCCAGGAAGTCCACTTTACTAGCTTCATCTACAGGATACAAACATAAAATACAGAGTAAGTATTGTAAATGTTGGACAAACTTACTCATTCACATTTTGCAAGCTGCTGATTCTCCACAAGGGGAAGCTGTTTTTTTTAGACCTGTTTTTTTGTTTTGTTTGTTTGCATTTTTTTGCGGGGGAACACCTGCAGGTAATGAGTGTTACATCTGCATTGTTTAAAGTTTTTATATGTATAATATGTGTATTTTTAAGATTTTAAGTTTTGCACATGCAAGACTGAATGAAAATCAAATAGTAGTTAGGAAATAAAATAAAGCATGTGGCTTTAAAACATCAAATGGAATCTATAGAAGATTTTGTAAAATATATATTTTTTTATTTTTATTTACTTAGTTAGTAGTCAGTGCAGTCAGACAGTCTGGCCTCTGCATCCCACCCCCACTTTTTGACAAATTAAATCTGTCTCCTTCTAATTGCCAAGTAACCAGGAGGACAGAGGACACATGATGATATTCAGACGAATGTGATCTCTGTACTCTTCATTCATTAGAAGTGTCAAAATTACAGAGGTAACTGTCTGGACCTGACTTTGGGTGATTTGTTTCAATGATAGAGTTGTTATATTAATCCCACATGATAATAATCCAAATCTTCAAAGGCAGGGTAGCTTGCTTCCCCTTTACCTCCTTTATATTCTTGTCACACTTAGTTGTTCATTTTTGCATCTAAATTCTGCATTTCTCATTTGAGCTTTCAAACAACAGCTGTGTTCTCTTTTCCCCATGATCTCATCTGAGCTCTCTTTTTCCCTCTCATGCTAAGTATCTCATCAATCTAATCTGTACACTTCCTTTCATCAGAATCTCATGAGTAAAACAAGAAGAGCAAGAGAATAATTTCACTGCAAGCCTCAGCAGAGGAGGAAAAAAAAAACAAATAAAGCCTCTGTGTGAAGACATTTTGCCTTTTCTTCTGGGAAGGAGTTCAAACATTTGGCTTGTAAACTGGAAATCTTATTTAACAAAAAATTCCACAGAGTATGCTTCCCTACATGCATGTGCCTATACTTCTGTATCAAAATATGATGCATTAAAGTGTTGGACATACTTGTTGTTGTTGTTGTTGTTGTGTAAGGTTTCCAGTCATATTCAGGCCACCCTCGAACATCGTTGTTCTTGTCGTTCTCTGCCTCCAGCCATTGAATGAGAGGTTGGAAATACTGCATGAGCGGCTGGGCACTCATTTTGGGTGTGCCAGTTATCATGGTCAAAGCCTCAGGCCAGGGCTTGCTAAAGCCCTGCTTCATCACATCACTGCAAACAACATAGGTCAGAGAGGAGGTCAGAGAGACGAGGATCAGCAGCAAGAGTGTGTTCTAGAGATGATTAACATAAGGCATGGTCTCATCAGCTGCCTACACTGACAAATATTTAAATGTTTTGGTATAACATGACATAGTTGCCAACCAATCATGCCTTTTTCATATAAGCAAAAAATAATAATATCCAGTACGCATGTGTGTATGTTAGGAGACCTGAGACTCTTAAGTTTTTATATCATAAATCAGATATGGACAGGCTATTTTTAACAGTGGTTGTATATCATTCTCTGACAAAGTTGTCTGTAGGTGTGTGTAGTGTGCACTAACCCCAGCAGCTTCCCAGCGTCTTTAGATTTGTAGATATCGCAGGTATGTAGGGGCCCCTTATGCCCAGCAGCGTCACACAGAGCCTTGTGGAACTGAAACTGGATGATGAAGCTGACAAAGTACCTGAAGGAAGATAATTTAATATCTGTTGTCATGACTGTGTTTTAATGTCAGCAGAAACCAGAGAATCCCAGTAAAACACAAAAACAAACAGGTATTGTCACATGATTGATTGTTTTTTTAGCCATGTGACTTGAGCACATTATCTTTAACAGTTTATTTATCTTATCTATCCATAGTTGTTTGGAGTGTGTTGAAGCAGTTGTCAATTTCTCTGTGTTCAGTTATCAGATGTTCTGTTTGCTTTGCTTAATCAGGAAAATTTACCTCACGTAGGGCACATTGGCAGGGATGTGGAACTTTGCACCTGGGTCGAAGTCATCCTCGTTACGGGTTACAGGTGGACACAATCCCTGGTACTTCATTCTGCAATGCAAAGGAAAAGAATAATTGTTATTGAATTCTTTTTAAGTAAATCACTTACAAACACAACATTTTTATTACACTATCAACCATTTACTCTTGAACTTAACTCAATTTGATCATTAATTTGTATTTCTCTAAGCAGTAAACTTTGAAGATGGACCTTTACCTGAGGTTCCACCACTCTTTGTTGTACTCAGTTGATGGGATGCGTCCATCAAATACCTTCCATCTCCACTGGTCCATCAGGTAGCCAAAAGGTAGAAAGGCAATCTTGTCAAGTGCCATGCTCATTAGAAAGTTGATATCACTCTCTAGAGGCAGGATCAAAAAAGTCAAAATCATGAGCTGTTAAAATATCATAGTACATGTAGGATTTTCTCAACCACACCAAGACAAAAGTATCTGCCAACCATGATTGGTCACTCACCACTGTCGCTCTCAACTTTGTCCAGGAGGCCGATGCTCTTCAGATGTTTGGGTGTGGACACAGACAGGGCGAGTACATCGCCAATGGCCTCATGGAAGCCAGGGTTGGCTCCATCGCGGAAGGACACAGGCTGGTCTTTGTACTGCAGGAAGTACTGGACATGGCCCATCTCATGGTGTACTGTGATCAGATCATCCATAGTCACAACAGTGCACTGCTTGATCCTGGAGACACAAATAAAGGAATAATGACAATTTTAACAGAGGATATTTCAAAAAGAACAAAACCTCAAAGAACCTCATTCTATTTTACATCTTCCTGGCTTCTGTACACTGAATAGTATTGAAATATAAGTTGTTTAATCTACTATATATGTGAGAAGCTGGTTAGACAGCAGTCTGACTTTTAAACTTCATGTGGAACAACTTTTGCAGAAACTAAAAATAAAACTTACTGCCTTATATGGGAATAAAGTATGTTTCTCTTTTGAGGACAGAAACCATCATGTCTGAGATATCCTACAATCTTGTAATGCTGCTCATTTCCCTTTAAAACAACTCGATGCAGAGATTTATATCATACTCATCACTGTGTAGCATATGAAAAGGTACACTGGTCAGAACACTATCATTTTTGCTTCCTACTAAAGCTATATATCACATATCAAGACTAGCTAAGTCTTAATAGCCTATGAGTGAATACTGAACTTTGGAAAACTGCCTTCCAGGACTTTGTGCCATATAAATGGAATGGATGAACAGTGTTTGTTATGTAATGATGAAATGAGAATAACTTTTCTTCTTACTCAATCTGCTCAATCCTACCAGAAAACCCCTACTGTGTATTTTTTAACTTTAGGCCCCCTTTTTGAACAATCAATTTCCCTTTTTTCTTTTCTTTTTCTTTTTTCTGTGTTTTGTATGTACTCTCTTGAGACTGGCTGTGTTATGTTCTGTGTGTCTTATCTCTGTCCTTTTTTCTACTGTTGTATAAACATCCCAATGAAAAAGCGATTAAGTTTAACCTGAAGTCTTTTCTGTTATAGAAGTCCCATGCAGAGGCATGGCACACCACTTGGCGTCCGTCAGTGGGCTTCCACAGCATAGATTTGTTCCAAAACTCTTCTGGCATTGGCATTAGACCCAGAGAGGTGAAGAATTTGTCCGATTCCTGGAACATTCTGGTGGGAGTCCAGCCCTGAACAGGAAAAAAGAGCGTCATTGCACATGTAGATGTCATATGAGGGCTACATAACAGTTTTGTCAGACAATGACATATTCAACATTTGGAAAAACCAACAGCTACAAAATAGATGGCTGTACAAAGGGTGACCAAATTATGGTTACAAAAGGATACCGTAGGCAGTAACATACTTGTTCCCTCAAAAACATGTATATATAATATTCATGTATTACTGAAACACTTCATTTATTTAGTGCAATTGTAATCCTGTTAATCTCTTGTTTATCCTCTGTGCTCTGTATTTATCCCCTATGCTTGAGCCTTCGTTTTTGAGCCTCATCCAAGTCTCATTTCCACTGAAACAAACTGATTTTCGACATCTCAAGCTGCAAGGCAAGTGGTGGAAGAATGTGTGCGTGTGTGTGTGTGTGAGTGCGTGTCCTTAGTGTATTCATGTGTGCAGTGGTGATCATTATGCAACAGCTGGTTCATGTGTTCATTCACCTGTGCAACCATAGCTGGCGTGGCATCGACTTGAGTGGCATCTGGGTAGGGCATGACCAAATCCATTATGCCAGACCACGTCTGTGCCCACATGTTGCCTGAAAAGAACAGAAGACAGCATTCATATTTCACATTTCTAAGTATTTATGGGGTACATTCTCTGCTGTGCCAGTGTTTAACTAAGTGGGATTTGTGACTGTGAGTCAGTCCAATCCCTAACCGTGTGGAAGTGTCACACACAATCTCACGCTTGATGCCTCTGAAAGAAAATTAAATCCTGCCTAAATCCAAATGCATATGCAGCCAACGACAGAATATTAATGGGGTATGCTCCCACATAAAAGGAGAGTTATGGCTATAGTGTTAGAATCCTTTGGATTCCATAGTGAAATATTGACTGAAATGTGGTTTTGTCCAGTGACCTTATCTTCAACTCCTGAAAGCCTTGCACAATCAAAATAACATCTCTGAATGCTGTGTAGAGCCCCAAATATCGTTGCTTTATAAAATACAGTTAAAAAATCTGCTTTAAGTTCCTCCTTGTTGCACTTACTTACCCAGCAAATGAGCAGGAATGGGTCCCTTTAGGTTGATGTACTTGGAACCATACTCATTGTACAGAGCCCTGCGAACATAGGCATGTACATTCAGATAGAGCGGCTCCAGCTCCTTCCACAGACTCTCCAGGTCTTGCTCAAAGGTAGGGGTTTCATACAACGAGCGCCAGAAAGCCCCATTGTCACTGTGACCTACAGACAGAGGCAGAGACAAACATAGAGATCAGTGATGACTATTTTTAATAGTTACTAATTTGTAATCACAATAAATAATGTGTTTGTAATACAATGTGATTGTATTGTAGTTTTATACAAACATGTCTTCTGATTTAAGCTGCTTTTGAGGCAAATATACATTATATATATATATATATATATATATATATATATATATACAAGCCAACAATTTCAGCCAACTTCAGAAGCTCAGTCAAGTATGCTCAAGATTTTCCTTTTTTTCATCTGCCTTTTTCAAGTGAGACAGATCAGAAAAATCTCAAGGTGGATATAAAACAAGTCCTTCAGGTCATACCATTGAGTGTAGCAGCTTTGTTGGCCAGTTCAACATATCTCTTGTAATCCTGGCGAAGTACTTTGCCAGCAGCATCTCGCCATCCTTTCCAAGCAAACAGTAATTCATCATAATCCCTGGACTCTGCCATGATTTTCTGAAGATCTGAAACACAACATATTATTTTATTACACTAACTTTACCCATACTGTACTACTGCATGAAGCAGAGTGTCGATGATGTCTTCTTTCTGACTTCAAGCTTTTTCTGTGAAATACTTAAAATCTTAGATCTCAAAATCACTTGGTAAGTATTAAACAATTACCATATGTTACTTCATGTGCCACCTTGACTAATAATTCATTTCATTTCAGTAAGTGTCACATGTTTTGAATGGTGGACATCACAAGAGTCTAACTGTTTATATTAGGATCTACATGTAGTCCATAGTCTTACCTGGATCCAGTGGATGGCATCTCTTATCTTCTCTGCAGACCTGAGCCACACTATACTTGGTCTCCATGTTGGACAGCAGAGTGTTGTACTGAAAGGGTAAAGGCATCCACCAATCATTAGACCCCAATGAAAACATTCATAATTATCTTGTTTTAATATTTGGATAAATAACTTTGCCAGCAGTGCACAGGTGGAGGGAAGAGACCATGAACATGTGAAACTAATAACTCTAAAAAGTAAATGTGTGAATAATTGAACAATATTTAATTTACATATGTATAATTACCGTTACAGTGAAATCACACAGCTATTTCTTATTGAGTACACCATCCTTGAATTGGCTGATACTTGTTTGACATTTAATGAACCGCATCACATGATATCACACACTTAAGCTCCTAGAGCTCATGTATCTGGCCCTGTACTCTGAGACTACAGTTTGCAAAAAGCATAACACAAGTACATAAGCAAACACATTCACAGCAGCATGCTGTTGCTAAGGTGCTGCTAAGCAGAAAAACAGGGTCAAAAACAAACACATAGTGATATGGATAAAATCCATAACTGACCAGAACAACAAAATGTCAAGCTCTACTCTTCTGTTCACTCAGACAGAAGATAACATGCATTGTTTAATAAACCTGGAGCCTCATGGTGAACAAAGGCCAGATGCAAGCATCACCAGACGAGACGAGGCAACAGCAAAGATACGAATTCAGGTCAAAGGGTTTTCATCTAAATGCATTGACTCGCTTAAAGGCTGTGTTTTGGACTGTCAGAGATTCAGATGAGTTTGGGACATCGTCTGATCAACAGAGGATGTTTCACAGTCTATCTCCCTCATCAGGTTTTATTAAAGCATTCCAGATAAAAATCTAAGCAGACTCCTCTGATTCTTCTCTCTTCTTCAACCTGAAAACTGGCGGTGAGATCAGCTCCAAAATTCGACAACACATAGTATTTGTCCATCTCGGGACAATAGTGTAACTTTTTAAAATGTGGCCTTTCCATTATATTCATATTGGACTTTATGTGACAGTAAAATCTCAAGGGGCAGCACCAAAGGAACTCTTTTAAATCATCAAAGCGCAAGTTGCCAAGCAACAGCAATAGCATCAATGACTTTGCAAAGTCTGCAGGCTAATGTTAGCTTATTTAATTAGCGTCAGACTATATGGGTTGAGTTTTAAATATTTAGTCAATAAAGGTGAATTAGCCAGTGAAGATGACACTTTTTCTTCAGTGCTCTGTATAGACACTCGGAGTAGCATAGCAGAGATGTATACGCAATATCTCAATTGAACCTCCCTCAGATTACATAATGAGTTATTTGCATTTAATGATCTAGTCACAGCACTGGATTTTAATATGGTGGTGGATGGTTTTGCACAGAAACTGTGGAAAGAAAAAGAAGTTTGTTTTAAGCTAATACAGCCCAGACTGTTGCTGTGTGTTTATTTAGTGATGTAAAAGTTTGTCATGCTCTATGACCTGCTTTGGGGATCATCAGTTTGACATGTGTTTAGAGTTTCAATCCACTTTCCTTCCCCCTGTACTTATATTTATTAAAACAGTTGCCTATGAGTGAAGATTTTGCATACATTGCAAACAACTAGTATTGAGTTTTTGTGCCAAAATAAGGCATCATATGTATAATGTTTCCTGCATGCTAACATTAGTGGTGTTAGGGAAGCTTAATGCTCTTAACCCATGCTGCAGGTGATGGTTTGTTTTTACAGTGACTAGTTTCCCTTTCAATATTGCCTGGAAAGAAAAGATGGGGATTTTCAACAACGATTTAACTACATCTGCCTCCAGAGCAGCTCTGTCTTGAATAAATATTTGTAAAACTAAAACAATTTCATCCACACCTCTTCCAGTTGGTCTGAGGGCAGTGCGGCCCTCTCAATGTCGCTGAGTTTTTTCATGATGCGTTTGACTGAGGCGTCCTGGAAGTCAGTGGTGTCGTACTGACGGGCCATCTGTCCATACTTCAGGGTGTGGGCCGACATCTCCAGGTTCTTTGCAAGCTAGAGAAGGATAATGGAATCTTTAATTCCCTGACTATGTGCACAAAATCAAAACTCACATCTAAGTGATGAATGTCAAATGCCAGTGCAGATGCCTGAACAATGTTATAGTGATCACTATGGAGTCGGTCAGTCCGAGGGTCTCACCATTGCTTCCTTATTGGCTTCATTAATATCAGTGTTGTATTTCCAGGAGGCCTCCGTGTACGCATTCCACACCACCTCAGCTGTACTGTTGTACTCATCCAGAAGTTTCTTTGCCTCAAGCTCATCTGTTTTCTTGTCTGTTGAAACAAGGACATGGATAGGTCAGCTGAAATGCAGGATGTGTACTGTAAATAAAGATCCATATAACTAAATCTCAAAAATACTACTACATTTTAGCAAAAATATGATGTGTGAATTATGATTAGAATGTGCAAACATTTTCATTAATTTTAGGCATTGTCTTCAAATTGGTAAAGAAAACTCTACTTTTCTGTTTGTTGGCATGCAGAAAAAATCTTGGATGTGACTTGCTACTGCAAGACATTTTACCACATATCATCCATCCTGCACAGTAACCATTTCTTTGTTACATGTAGAGAGAAAAACATTTTTACATTTTTCACTTTCTCACATGTAATTTTAACCAGTGCTCTCTGCACTCAAAGTTTCCTCTTACCAATATCCTCTGGGTAGCCTTCAGGGATGGGTGGGACCCAGTTGAAATCAGGCCATCCCATGGTCTCATTCACATTTTGCTTTTCCAGCCACTTAATAATGGGATCAAAATATCTCATCAGTGAACCAGCATCCATCTTATTGGTGCCTAAAGCCTCTTGGAGCACCATAGGCCAAGGTTTGGAGGAGCCTGCCTGAAGAACTTTCCTGGAGGAGGAAGAATAAAAATGTAATATATCTCATTTATCTCAAGCTCTAATGAACAGTGGAGGTCTGGTGAGATCACATACTTTAAAATGGCCCCAGCTTCTGGAGAGCGGTAGATGTCACATGTGTGCAAGGGACCTTCATGTTTGGCTGCCTGGCACAGTTTTTCATGAAACTGGAACTGCAGGATGAAGCTGACGAAATACCTGCAGGGGAAAGAATTGCTTTGTCATCTCTTGTGCAAGTGTGCAACACATTTATGCTACTACTTTTCAAACTTTTCAACACAATTCATTAAAAGTAAAAAAAGAAAGAAAGAAAAAAGAAGTTGTCAACAAGCTACACAAAAAGAGGATGACAATTAATGGTTGTCACAAGTAAGTGGACAAAATTAGTTCAAAGAGAGCCTTGCATCCTTTACTTTTTGGAAGACTTAATCTTTCAAACTTTCATATACTGACTAAAAATATTCTTTTTAAAAAAAACTCTGAGATAATATGAATTCTGTCAGCACATTATCTACACAAAATTTCTGTTTAATTGTACCTTTAACTATCTGTCATTCCCCACCTCATAAAAGAAACCAGCTGGGATCTAAGTCTTTTCTTATGAAGCTTTCTGCCTTTGCAACAAGCTTCCAGCTATTGTAGGGTTGCCATATTGTTTAAAACCGCACTCAAGTGCCAGTAATTCAGTGCAGATTACAGCACACAATACTTTAACTCCCAGCTCACAGCCATTCTTTCATGTTCATTCACTCTATTCACTCTTTTCCCTGGTATTCTTGTATGTATGTGCAGGCACATACACAAAAATCCCAACACACACCCACACACAGACACACTTATCATGCATGTACACTAAAAAGGCTCCATTATATAGAATTTGAAACTTTAAAGCTGCTATATCTTTGGTTTTCATTCTCTAAAGGATTCTGTGACACATCTGGATGAGTATAGCATTAATCAGGCATCTCAGATACTACATACATCTCATGAAAGTAGCAATAGTCCAATCTGACTGACTATCATGATACATAGTGGTGTAGCTGGAACAGGATACTACCTGATGTATGGCGTGTTTCCAGGAATGTGGTATTTTGCTCCAGGATCAAAATGCTCTTCTGTACGTCTGGTGGGTGGGCAGATGCCTTGATATTTTGTCCTTTAAGAAGAAAGAAGGAACACATGGATTTAGAACACACTGGCATGATTTCTTCAAGCAGCACCTCACTTTAGACAAACACTAGTCTGACTGCCAGCAAGTGCAACGACAGTCTTCTACTGTTACTACAGAGCAGCTCCACTTAATCTGTTTGGGCTGTAATTTGTGTAAGGGGGGTGTAGTGCTGCCACCCCATATAAAGGGCAGAAGATATTATTTGGGCACTGGAAACCTTTAAAGGGATGTTGCAAAAAACAGGTTGGCAGGCTGGAGAATGTGCACAGAAAATGGTATTTATTTAAAAAAAACAGGGGTAAAAATGAACCAAACAAATATAACTCAAGCCAAAACAAACAAACAAATAAAATCTGCAGATTCACAGCAAGCTGCCACCTACTCCCTTCAATAGAACAGTGACTGGCCTTTTACCGCCTTAGCTGCACCTAACTGGAATGTACCATCTCAGGTTACCATTAGGTGAGGTAGGCTGATACTACGCTTTCAAAAGAACACTAATGTAGAATTTCTGTTACTGCTGTCAATCACAGTTTTCTGTGGTTACACATACACACACCGCTATGAGTGCACCAAATTTTACAGCAATGACATTTACTACAGACCAGTTTTATCCGTCCTATCTCAATTTGACAGAGCCTAGTGAGTCACTACTGAGTGCAACTAATGATGCACATCTGCTGACACTACTAGTGATTAAGCAGACGATCTGCCCTATTGTCACAACTCTCAAAAAGAACATGACTAAAGCTCTTCAACAAAATATAACATTGTGAAACACAAAATACTCAACTGAAACCTGTATTACATTTGTGCAATATGACTGAAATACACAGAAACATTAGACTGCAATCAGTGATTTAACACAAAAAAACACTGGTAATGTTGGGCTTTGAAGATTCAAATGTCATACTAACTCCTCTGACTTCCCCTGTTTGGAGGTAATTTTCCATGTCTTAATGTAATAATTCTACATCTTGGTAAATATGTATATTCACTTTATTGCCGAGATGAGAAGATTGATACCGCCGCTAGCTGGTTATCTTAGCTTAGCACAAAGACTGGAAAGAGGTGGAAATTGTTAGCCTTGTTCAGTCCAAAGGCAGCAACTTCCTGGAGTCTCCGCTGGTTGTCTGGCAACCTTACAATCACATCAAGACTCTGGGAAGTTACTGCGCCCAGCCAAGAAATAGTCTGGCACATAACCCCCTGTAAAGCCACAATGTGTCTTTTTTACAAATGGTTTTGTGAACAGATTAAACAGATATAACTTTACTTTCATATAAGATATAACTTTATTTGGTGAGTTTTAGAATTTTAGAGGTGCTGATAGCGATTTCCTCCCATTTACAGTCTTTACACTAAACTAAGCTAGCTGTAGCTTCATATTCAATGTGCAAACATAAGAGTGGTACCAATCTTCTCATTTAACTCTCTGCATCATCAAACGTATTTCTCAAATCTTCCAAGTAGCCTATATTAAACCTTTGCTTACCTGAGATGCCACCACTCAGCGTTGTACCGATCCGGAGGAGTGTTTCCACTGAAGACACCCCATCTCCACTGGTCAATAAGGTAGCCAAAAGGAAGGAAGGCTATCTTCTCCAGAGCCATCTTCAACAGGTAGTTGATATCAGTTTCTAGAGAAACACAATGCAGCATTTAGTTTTCCAACCTTTGGTTAAGAATACGTTGATTCATTCATTTTGTCTCTTTACCATAGTCGGAGGTCACAGAATCCAGCAGTCCAATGGTGTGCAGATGTTTAGGTGTGGAAACGGAGAGAGACAAAACATCACCAATAGCCTCATGAAAACCAGGGTTGGCTCCACGACGAAAGCCCACAGGCTGGTCCTTGTACTGCAGGTAATACTGGACGTGCCCCATCTCGTGGTGTACAGTGAAGAGCTGCTCCATAGTCACTGCGGTGCACTGCTTGATCCTGAAGAGAAACATCCATATAGTTGATTAATCATTTTGTATTATCGTTTTATCAACAAGATTAGCAGTAAGTACATAAACTGAATAGCAAAGATATACTCCAGTACTGTAGTACAGCACATATGACTCACAAGTTATGTCTTTCTGCTTTGATTTGAGGATCCACATCCAATACAAGTCCTACACTGTTCATACTATGGTCATGAAGATCTCCAAATACACATTTAAGAGTAAAAGTCACCATTTTAAAGGATAGGTTCTCGATTTTTCAAGTATTCAAATATTCAGGTGCCCAAATGAACATTGAAAAGTATTTTCTTGCTGTAACCATTCCTCCTGTTCATACTGGCCATTTAGAGATTCCTTCCTTCCTTCTTAATGTACTTACAATGTGGAAGACAAAAGCAACTGTCCCCACTCCATACAAAAATGTGTTTATATTTGAAGCTAATATGAAGTGTCAGCCATCCAAATTAGTCAAATCAAATGGATATCGTTTAACTTACTTTTTTTTTAGGAAAAAAGTACATGTAACTGTAAATGTGGAAGATATCCACTTTATTTGACTAACACTGTTTATATGGACACCTGACTATTGTGTTAAGACACACTTGAAAAATTGTGAACCTGTCCTTCAACATCATTGTGTCTCTCATTGTGACCTGGAGTCAAAACAAAGGAAAACATGCAGTATTACTGTCTAATAACTTCACTGTATGGTGTACAATAATCATAATAACCCCTTCATCTGTTTTCAGCTTGTAAGTTAGCAATGAATGAATAGTAGCTATAACTCACTAAATAGCTCACTTGTAATTATACTAATTAATTTTACCTGAAGTCTTTGCGGTTGTAAAAGTCCCAAGCAGAAGCATGGCACACCACCTCTCTATTGTCAGGTTTCTCCAGCATGGATTCAGCCCAGAACTCATCAGGCATCTTCTCCAAATCCAGTGAGGTGAAGAATTGCTCAGCAACACGAAACATTTTATTGGCATTATAGCCCTGGGGAAAGGAAACAATATCAGTGCTATTTTACAAAACTATAATAAGAGTTAGATTTGTGAGATTTCTTTCACCATTTCATCTCATCATCATCATTAATTCATTCATCTTCACCGTGTAATCCATTTGAGTAGCACAAAAGCTTCCCCCTGCCCCTACACTTACTTGTTTGACCATTTCATCAGTCACATCCAGGTTGGGTTTGTCAGGAAATGGGATCATCATACCATATATATTGTTCCAGGTCTGGGCCCACATATTTCCTGAGAGTGAGGAAGAAAACACGTAAGCAACAGTTCCAACTTGTTATGTGATACTCTACTCACAGGCACTGTAGGAAATTTGTGGCATGTTCATTCACAGTAATGAGATAAGCATACAAAATTTCACACACACCTTTCTATGCTGTGTCTGCATGCATGTTTGATCTTCTAAGCTTTTGTAAAATAATGACTGATAATGATAAGTTATGTTCTGAAGCATATATTCACATGTCTAGCTAAGCAGTGCAATGCAAAGTATTTTAGCAACATAAAATGTTCTGTTGTACCTAGCAGGTGAGCAGGGATAGGTCCTCTAAGGTTGATGTATTTCGGACCATACTGGTTGTAGAGTTGGCGACGCACAAAGGCATGTAAGTTGAGGTAGAGGGGCTGAATTGTCTTATAAAGGTCCTCTATGACGTTCTCAAAGTTTTCAGTCTCATACCAAGAGCGCCAGTCATCTCCAGTGTCCTTAAATCCTAAACAGGACAAAATGTTTATGTTATTTATATCTGTTTCACTCCCTTTCTTGCATATTCCTTTGGTCCATCAGTTAGTGTTACTGTCCTTGTTCCTCCATTACTTCATTCTTATTAAATCAATTCCTTTATCACATCAAAACAACATTATTATAATTTCTATTTGTTGCAAAAAATTGAAATTTGTCTTCAGCTTGCATGACAATCAACATCAGAAATCACAACATACATATCATATGTCACAAAAACAGTAAGTACAAAAGACATTAATATACACTGCAGTATATTAGATACAACTTCATAAAAAGGCAAGGAATAAATTGCAAAAAATTATTTGAAATAATTTAAAACCTATTTAAGAAGTAAAGTACTAGGTACATGGGATTGAAAACAATACTGGTATGCCTATTAGTTCCTGGTTTAACAGATGTATGGCATTTGAGATGGATGATTTTTTTGTTTTTGTTTTTGCACAGGAGAATCTTGTGCTCTCAAAGTCAAAGGTCAAGTGGAGATGCTCACCATCAGCTTGAGAAGCGTTGTTGCTGAGCTTTACAAACTCGGGGTAGTGCTTCCTGAGAGGTACACCTGATGCATTGTGCCAGCCCTCCCAGGCGTACAGCAACCTTTTATAGCTCCTAGAGTTGGCCATGATGTCTGTGAGTTCTGCAAAATGAAAAAATTCAACACATCGTAAGTCATAAAGACAATTTCATAAAAAGCAAAAGATGGATCAGTATTTAGATGACTTCATGCTCTCTCAGCAGGAAAAAACGGCCACAACAGACACATTATCCAAGTGGTTAGCTTTGAGTTATGGTAATTTGTCTTCAAAATGACAAGAATAGGAAATGGAGGTGAGGAAAAGGTGAAAGCTGAAGGTCAGGACAGTGCTGGTGGAAAACAAGATTGTTGTTGTTATAATAGTAATTATAAAAAAAATTTTGTGACAGGATGTGTGTCTTACTCCAAGTAACCCTGTTCCAACATTGATTATTTCCATTGTGAAATTATAAAACCGATAATCATTATGGATACTGCAGCTAATGAGCATATTTACATTTACAAGTAATAATTTCCACCATCCAGGCCTCTTTTGTTACACTGTTTATGTTGGCAAGCATTTCTCACTTAGTTTGACGGTTGCTGATAAAGCACAGGGCCATTGTTCACAATACAAGCCGGTGGAGTTAAAGCTACTGACGACATGTTGTTTCTTTAGCCATCTATTCAACACTCACAGGCACATCCATAACACTTCCTTTGGAGACCTCTTTAAAGTAACTTAGCCCATCCCGTTTGTTTTCCAAGAGCCGATAAGATCTGAACTTCTTACAACTGCTTTCTAGATTTCCCCTCTAAATTGTTGCTCGTTTCCTGTTCCTCAACATCTCTCTCTCTCTCTCTCTCTCTCTCTCTCTCTCTCTCTCTCTCTCTCTCTCTCTCTCTCTCTCTCTCTCTGTGTGTGTGTGTGTGTGTTTTTCTGTGTTTCTGTTTCTTCCAAATAACTCCGAAACATCTGTATCACATGATTCATGTATTATGAACCTCAAACAGAGCATTTATTCAGTATTTACTCACCAGGTTCCAGGCTCCAGCTTATGTTTGGTTGGGGATGCACCTTGGCTGTTGAATAAATATTGTCCATGGTGCTGAGAATTGTGTTATACTGCAGACAGGAAACAGAGATTGACAAAAACATCACATAAAAAATACTGTCTGCTTTACATTTTTCTCATTATTAGTATGAAACAGAAACAAACCTTTTCTCTTTCTTCCTGGGGCAAGTTGGCAGCTCCCAGTACCATGATCTTCTCCATCAGCTTCTTGTCTTTAGGGTCAGGGAGTGAGTTGAGAACCTCAGGAGTGAAGACCTGCTTGGCCTTTTTCCCCCAAGCTTCAGTGAAGGCCTGCTCTTCGAGGGATGCGTTTATCTAAAGGCAAGAGGAGGAGGAAATACATATCAATGATATATCGATATATCACCTCATTTCTGAAATTACTGATCTGTAAATATCTAAAATGTAAAGGTCTGCCAAGAGTGCATAATAAATATGTAGCATCAGTCCTTTAGCTTAGTTATCTCTCTTAAAGTGTGTCTTTATGACCAAGCAAAGCCCACGTTGCTCTTTGATATTATATCAGTTTTCTGTTATACATGTCATCTTTTTTGTGGTGTTCTTTTGGTTCAGTGACATCAGAGCATAAAGCAAAAAGACTCCATAAACGACTGCAGTCCACAGGATTTCACACGCCAGACACTTCCTTTTATGAGCAGCCACATTTCCATCAGTATCAGCACTCTGCCTCTCAATATGATGATTTACATTAGAATAACTGTTGCACCACACTACCATACATTATATAATGCAGACCATGTGTGTAATATATTTCAAAGATTATCTATTTAATTTATTTATTTTCTCCATACTGTTTGTCCTAAACTGGTTACATTATATTCAGTTTGATTTCTTGTGCAAACTATGATTTTTTTCTTATTTTTTTAGGGTTGGCAATGCTAATCTGTCTGTCCATTCATTATTCAACTCCTATATCTACAACATGTATTCATCTGTGACTTGATATGTTCTCTGACAGCTGCACCAACACATCTTTCCTCTGGGATCAATAAAATGCTCCATCTGTCTATCGGGAGCAAGGACAGAACAGCAAAATAACCCTAGCTCAAGGATAATATTTTGACAAAATGCCTTTGTCTCTCAAGCACACATCATCATATATGGCCTCATCTGAATCTAAAGAGCTTTTCTTTATGGGACCCTGGACATATATATTCACGGTATATAATGACTGTGCGGGAAGAATGGATGGAATCAAGGCTACTGTGGAACAGTGCATGAACATTATATGTGTTGCACATTGATTTCCTCCTATTGAAAATGATGAACTACTGCTGTATTGTTACAGCACTATGTGTACCATATACTGCACCTTCAACATTTTATTTATTTATTATTTGAAAAAAATTGTGTTACACTATGCTGCAATTGTCTATTTTGTATCATGTTAGAGTTAAAGCATGACTACTAATAGCTTTGTCTCACTTGGGAAAATTAGAAATATCTGCATACAGTAATGTTGACGTAACCTACAAGCAATGAGTTAATGTTCACACCTCCCTAGTTGCTCAACACACATCCTGATAACGATAGCTTCATTCCAGTCATGTTTTCAATGAAGCCTCTCTTATCTGTCTTTTTCCTCAGCATTCACTAAAATAACAGGCTGCATGAGGAAAAACTGGTGACAGTGACTTGAAGTATTAACTCTGACCTTTGCGCTCCTTCTCTCAATCTCTGTCTTCTTCTCAGTCATTTTTTCCAGCCTGCCTACACCCATTCTTCCACTCAGATAATCACATTCTACACCAAAGAAGTACATTTAGAAACTGAAACTGTGCTTTTTGCTTTTTGCTTTACTCATCATCATCAGTCCCTGCTCTTTTACCAAATGTTCTTACTCATTCACCATTTGAACATAACGTAACCTCTGTGTGTACAAAGGACAACCAGACATAAAATCAACACTACTATAAGAGTCTCTCTCCAAAGTAAGATACCCATGATACCATTTGATTGCTAGTTTCAAGTACACTAAATTTAGTATTTAAGTAAAGACATCTGAAGTCATTTGCTTCTGAAGTAGTTGAATTTAGAAGAAAGATTCTGTTTGGTATAATGCTTCCAAAATGGATTCATAACATCTGAGAATGAAACCCTTCACTTGTAGGTAGTTCTCAAATTTCACATTCAAGACACATAAATTTAGCAATATGCACTGAAATTTGAAAGCAACTGAGCCCCGGGTCTGATTGTGTTACTTAAAGCCAGTTGGCATTTCATTCTAGGGTTCAAAGGACGTCAGTTATTGAGAACCACTCTCTTCATTTTTTACTCACATAATAATAAGAAGCCTGTGAACTGATCTTCATTCTGTTTGATCCACTACATGCCTAACCTGACAGGCTGAGCCTCATTTGCCCCAAGACTAAATCATGCTCACTGCATGGACTGGGGCAGAAATGTGTGTATGAGTACGTGTAAGTGTTTGCTTTATGTGCACAAGTGTGTGCTGTGATTTAGTCTCTGCCCATTTATTTTTCAATAAATTCAATGTATTGGGCTCACAGTGCAGGATAAGTGGAATACCATCATTAAAAAAAATCATAGAAGTAATTCTTATTCTCTGTCAGCCTGAATGACCACGCTCCCCTAGGCTGCCAGATCAGATGGGGCTCAGTGGTCTGATTCACTTTGATCCCATCTTTGAATTGTCCAAAAAAAAAAAAAGTGCTCATCTTTCACCTTACATCCCAAATACATTCTGGAGAGCAGAACATATTCTGCAGCTTGACCCTTTTGACACTGGTGGTGGTGGGGGCCACATCTACACCTGTTCAACATGTGAGGAGAGCAGTTCCCAAAGCCTGGATAGTGTAGTGAAATCCTGTTGTGACAGCTGTCCAAGCACATGCAGAAAAAAAACCCAGAGGCTCCATTTGACAATTTGCTTTCATGAGTGTGTATAATACTGGATAAGCCTGTATTGTTAGGACGTATCCATGAATTTGAGCATGCTGACTCTTGTGCCTGAAGGCAAGTAAATGCTCTTTCACACCTCTGCAGTTTCACTGATTCCTGCAAACTGCCTGCCTGGCTATACTTTTCTCCTCTTTTAATGTTGGTATCTTCTCTCCCGCATCTTCACAGTTTATGCAAATGTTCCTTTGGCATATGGTGAGATGAAACCATAAAACCCCTGCAATCTGCTGTAATGTCTCATAGTTTGCCTCTAAAAAGCCTCATTTTGAAATTGCTGCAAAAGACAGGCATTTTATTGTCTGCAAATATTGCCGTGGTGGACCATAAAACTATTGCTAAACTGCATCCTCTAGCGGGCGTGTCCATCTGGAGAAACTGTTAAGCAGAAAGTATCATGAAACAGACAGATTAAAAAAAAAAAGAACAGAATAGCATGCAAGACCCCCTATAAATTTATTGAAAACTTGAAGACGTTTGCACCCCAGGCATTCATATTTGTCTTATATTTCCAGTAACACACAAGCTGAGTTGGCTGCGTTGGGAGGAAACTGAGCATGTAATTCTGGAGAGAGATGAATAGGGGAGATCTCCAAGTCAAGCAGGGCTCGGCTCAACAGAAAGCCTTGACCATGCATGCATTTGTGGGGACGAGGTGCCGTTGCTGGCATGAACTGATCTAAACAGGTCAATATCATACCAGCAGAGGAAAAAGGTAAGCAAAAAAATGACTCTCTAAGCTCAAGATACTAGTAGTCATCTTACCTGGAGCTCAGAGTTGTGGTCCGTCAAGTTGGTATTGTAGTTCCAGCTGGCAGAGACACTGCGGAATAACACCTCTTCAGCAGTGCTGTTGTAGTCATCGAGGAACTTAAGTGCACCTTCTATGGTGTTTTGATACTCCCCTGGCTGCCAGTTTGCATTTAGAGCCCCAGAGAGTCCCAAGACTGTCAGCAGCAACAGCACTGACCACAGAGACCTGTCCATACCGGTGCCCATGGCTAGCTCCCACCAACGACACCGTGTAGGAGAAAAACTGTAAAGTGGAAGAGTTGGAAGCAAGGTCTAAAAATACACTTGTTTCAATGTCCAGTGCAATGTCAAGTTAGAGTACACCCTCTCCCTTAAGCTGTTATCTCATCCACTGTGACTGCTCCCTTATTTGCCTCCTAGCCTGGCTGCTGGTGAAATGTACAGAAGCTAAAGCGAGCTTCTTTTTAAGTGCCAGTTTAACCCAGCCCACACTTCTCTGCAGCCTTCCCTCTCACCACTTTACAGCACTGGACATATTCCCCCCACCCCCCCAGTTCCCCTCCTTACTCCTATCTTTTCTCCCTCCCATGTAGTTTACCAGCTTGCCTGGGTTTGGATGGCTGTCAATATCTCTGATCAGATCCAAGTTTCTATAACTGTAGGAGATGAGAGATGAGATATGACACACCAGTGCAATGTGCCTGCCTGCCTGCCTGCTTGCCTGTGGCAGCTCCTCAGTAACCAGCACTGGAGTGTCTGGGAGGGACTCCACATACTTTGCTCTCAGTTCCCTCCTTCAGCTTAGTGACAACAGAGGGAGGGGGAGTTATAAAGAGAGGGGAAATGAGAGAGGGGATAGGGGAATGAAATGGGAGTTGGGGTAACCGGATTGAGGGCAGAACATTGAAAGGGCTGTGGGAGATTAGCAGAAAAAGTGGGAAAGAGGCACAAAACAGTGAAAGGGGCTCACCTTGAATCACATCTTTTATATAGAACCTGAGCTTTATACAGCACAGCTCTCTCTCTAATTGAGATTAGAAAAATTATGTCAAACAATCTCAAATGGAACCAGTGTATTTTGCACTTACTGTAACTGAAAGTGCCCCATTAGTGATCAAAAATCTGCACAAGCCCCTGAAATAATTATTTTAAAAGGGATATCATTATTGTGCAGACACAGTTGACAGGTCTTTTTTAGAAATGAAGATGTTTACAGCTGTCAAACAGTGGAAGGATTTTCAAGCTGTCTCCATTCTCGGCATCTTCATAGTAAAAATCCAAAGAGTCCTACTATACTGCAGCCTGTAACGAGCACCATGGTGTTGCACAGCAACTGTCAGTGCAGAGTGTGTAAATTCTTAAGAATATTACAGAGTAAACAAGTTGTTCTTAATTGTAGATCGAGCTGATACACTTATCTCTTCCTGCAATCCTCTGAGAGAACAGTTTGAATCACAGAACACATTAATTACAAGGCACATTGCCAGGAACAGCATTTAGAGCAAAACACAAATGACATTTTTGACATGCTCAAATCTACATGAATGAAATTCTTTAGCCACTTTGGTAGCTGAAGAAGCAAGCTGACACACTAACTCTAACTTTCATTCTAGCTCTGTTTTGCTCTCTTGCAACTCCTTTGGGAAGTATCTGGCGGTTTATCTGTTAAATATTCCTCTTGAGCTTCACCAGTTAGCCACCAGCTTTGACTGTCTGTCACTTTGTGCAAGCTTTCAGTTTGATTTGGAGGTTTTTCCTGTGAAAACAGCTGCCTGCTACAGCTGGAAACAACTGTTATGACAATAGTGAGAGTGATTCAAAAGAAGTAAAGCTGCTGGCAGTGCTTTTACCTTCCTAAACTGTGCAGAAATGTGTTTAACTATGTAACTTGGTTTATCTGTATTCACAGACAGGGTCTATCCCCAGATGTTGCTGGCCAAGCACAAACAAAGCAATGTTCTTAACTTTAAAGGATATAAATCTATTCAAAGCTTAACTAACTTTCTGTCACATTTATATTCTAATCCCCTTTATGGTTTGCCAGAATCACACACTGTTAAAATCTATCAGGTGCTTCTGTTGCTACCAACCAGCCAATAACTCACCTGACCCTGGACCCTGACTGGTGGCTTGTTGGTCAGATTACTTCCCTTGGTTACACTTTGAACAAGAATTTAAAAAATAAACCACTGTAAGTACACAAAAAATGTGTGCTCAGTTTCTTTCTTCTTGGCTGTAATCTTCAATCACATTTCCCTTAAATAACAATATGTAAAAATAGCAATGGTAACAAAAAATTACACAAATATTTATATACATTCTCATTGACCTTAAATAAATTAAAACTTTAGTTTTTAGATTTGAGTTCAGATTAATTCTAATGTAATTCAAATTAGATGTTTGTACTTTGGTAGTTTTCTGTTGTGTTGCAGACTGTTTTGCATATGTATATGCTGTATATATATCTATATACACTGTATATACATATGATTTTAAGTGAAGCATATTGAATCTCCCCTGGAATGAAATGACGTTTGCTCTGATTTGTTTTAAAAAATTAAAACACCTCAAATTCCAAATGTTTCCTTCCAGCTCTCTGTTAATATTTTCATCTCCACTGTGAACTTTGTTGAGTTTGAAAACATTGACAGTGAGCACTAAAACAACATTTAGGATGTGTGTCTGCAAATTCCTCATTGAGGCCATTCAGACTGGAATTTTGACATAAATAACCTAAAAATACAATTCTTAAAACTCTGACTCATGAATGGATCATATCAATTTTAAAAATAAAATCTGATATATGCAATTTCCAGTCAATTCATAGCTCACATATCCCAAGTCATTCCTAATCTCAACCTACTGGTACTGGCACACTGATTTACAGCAGTTGGTGATAGTCATAAGTCAATCAAAGTATCTATTAACCTTGATTGATCCTATGACTGCAGTAAATTAATACTTAAGTGTTTTATTATGTCTAATAGTGAGCCTATCGTTATCGTTAAAAAAAAACGCTGTTATCTCATGTTAAAACACGCAGCTTTCATCATGGCACAAATAGCATTGCTGCTGATAGGACCTTCTCTTTAGTCCAGATAAAAATGTAATTACAATGATGCTGACATTTTACTTTTGAGATAGTTGAACCTAGAGAACTTATGCAAGGTTGAGCCTTAAGCCTGTCATGTTTCATTGCAACACACTAGATGCAAAATCTAACATGAGCCAGTAAAGTCTAGAATGTGGTGTAACTTACAAAATAAGCATGTTAGCAGAGAAATAGTGACTATGAATGTTTCCTCAGAACTGATATTCAATTGACTGGTCTTTGACAGGTCAAGGCAGAAGGAGTCATTATCACCTCACAGTGAGAGAAGGGATAACTATTATATGAGTAGTTCAGGGTCACAATGGGTTCAGCTTTGGATCGCTGGATTAAAATCACACAATACTGTCCTGCAGACAGCCCTCTGTGCTGAGAGTTGCATCCATTAACTAAATAGCAGATATCTAACAAAGGAGATAACAGATATCTCAAAGTCTCCAGTGCTCTTGTACACACACTTGCTGATGTCTTCGGAAATGTGAGGCACATGTACAACATGTGGACTGGCTACTTATTGACAGTTACTTCCTAACAAGGCTGATAGAAATGGACGGTGCACTGTGATCAAGTGATATAGCAGTGGCGGGCGTGTAAATCAAAGTTGCTGTGGTGAGAAACTTTTCACACACTTGTGGCTGAAGATGCCTGGACATGACAATGTCCTTTAAGAAAATTGACAATATAATGTATGTAAAGTGTATTAAAATATATCAATACCAAAAATAATTGTATACCTTTGATGATGAAAAGAGAAATATTGCACTACTTGTATTCTGTTCTACAATGCCAGCAGCTCAAAAACTAATAAAAGTTTGAGAAAAGGGGCAGCAGGTGCCTGAAGATTAATTTGGGATTGGGTTCAGAGTTGCATGTACCCAGAGACAATAAAACTGTCCACAAAGAATGTTAACTGCTGCTTTATTTTGTGTGTGTGTGTGTGTGTGTGTGTGTGTGTGTGTGTGTGTGTGTGTGTGTGTGTGTGTGTGTGTGTGTGTGTGTGTGTGTGTGTGTGTGCGTCTTTGTGTGTGTTCTGACAATGTAGTTTTCCTGCAGTCTCCAGCACAATAATTGAATTTGGCTTTTCCTTTAATGGAAGTCTGTGAAGTGTGGAGAGGCTGTGATAGCCTAGAACATCCAATCTTCACAAACAGGCAGTTGCACACCATTGAACATGGGTGCTGCTGTGTCTTTGTGTGTGTGTGTGTGTGTGTGTGTGTGTGTAGCACTGTAGGATATAAGATGACATGTGAGCACAGAGCTTGGATAGAGCTAATGTGCTTCACTATTGCATGCACACACATAATATTATTTCAGATTTATTTACATTTAATTCATGTGTGCTCTTTTGCAAAATCCATATGGATTATCATATCATATTATCATATAACCATATGGTAATAGCTGTGTACAACAATAAGAAGTGATTAAATGATATAGTATTCTTGAAATAATTGTAGACAAGACATGAGCATTTAATAGAGGAATTTTAACAGATGAGAAGTTTTGTATCAAGTAAGTTTTATAGAAAAATAAAAATGGAAAGTGTATGAAATAACAAATAAATAAATAAAAAAACAAATAAATGACATTCACAGTTTTCTATATTAATCATTATATGAAATGATTCCGTCCCTGCAAGCTCTGTTGATAAGGCCATTAAAAGGTTGTGAGACAAATAAAATAAAATCATAGTTCACAGGAGGTGACCACTGAATCTGTCAGCAGCAGATAAGAGGGCGACAGACTGTATACATCCATTCTCTAACAGAAACATCACAGACTCAGTGTCTGCAGTGTTGGTTAATCATTATTTAGTCATTAAGCTATAATTTGAATGCAGGAATTTCCCCTTTTCTTCTTAAGTGCTGAAATTAATCCTGAGATTCCTAAAACTATTAAAGCAGGATCTGGTTGCAGCTGCTTTAGTTCTGTTTGTTTTGCTGATTCTGCCCCTCTGTCCACCCATCAGCCAGATCACTGAATTAATATTGGACTCTCTAGTCCCTGCCATTCACCACCTGGCCACCAGGTGCCCTCACACTTTCCCACCTGTCCCAGTCAACTGAGTACCACATCCACCTGCTCACCTGTTCTTCCCTCAGTAACCCCCCTAAGTATTTATATTAGCTCATTTCCACCTGCTCCCTGTCAGGTAATCAGTGTTATGCACATGTATTCCAGTCATCTGAACCTGTTCCTGATACTCTGTCTCTGTTATCTGCTACCTATGTTTGACCTGCTGCCTGTTTATCAGCTGACTTCTTGCCTTGTCCCTCTGGACCCCCTTGCCTGACTGTAAAGTAAGCCTGTTAATTTCAACATCAGCAAAATCCTTTCAATCTACATGTATACTGTTGCCAAGCACACACACACACATTACCCAATGAAAGCTCTATTCCATTACGTTGTGAGTGTTATAGTGAGCCAGCATGCACTATACACACACCTGAAATTGAAGCAGCCAAGTGGAAATCAGCCATCGTTAATTTTATTATTTACTGTGCTTTTCCTACTGTGACAATATTCCTGCTATTGACATTTTGTTCATTCTCCTGTAAGTTGTGTTGCACCTATTAGGATGCAACAACATGTGATTCTAGTTCCAATTTGAATCATGTATGATTAAATCTTCAATCATTATTTATTCATTCAGACGACCTCATGTGATTTCAAAAATAGCTCCGCAACAACTTGATTGGAGGTGAAACAAGCTTGAATAACTGAAATGACGTGTTCAAGGCTTTTAGATATTTCAGACCATCAACTTCTATTTTAAGACAAAGGGCAAAGCTGCGGTTTTCCTCCCCCAGGCTACATTTATATTGAAGAAATCTCAAGAAATGTCTTTTGTCTTTGAACAATGGAGTCTGGTATTTTTGAGAGCTAAGACATCTCAGCTGCTTAATTATAAATTGTATGAAGTAGCATGGCTTTACAATTTAACAAAGATAACAGCCCTGTCTGATATGTCATGTGAAAGAGAATGATTTTTTGCACTCCCTCTGCTAAATTCAGTTGAAGGTAAAGTCACGTTTTATATATACCCATCTCAATGATTGCACACTTGGATAGTATTTAGATAGCTATGAAAACAAGACCATAAAACAGCGGTGTGCTGGTCATGCTGTCCTGACTAAAATTCATGTTGGAAGACTTGAATACAGTTAATCAGTAGCCGGTGGGGAGCTCAGTCATGGAATATCTCATGAAATGACATGACTTTAATGTGATTCATTTATTTTTTGAAATGAAACAGTCCATTTTTTCCGATAGAGGTTCAAAAAAGTTCCAAAAACTTAAAGGTCGCTGTTAAGAAGATCCAAGATAAACATGTTGAAAACAGAAAACTTTTCACACATACTGAGATTCCAGGCGGTAAAAACTGGCCACAACAAAGCAAATATGAGTGTGAAATAATGATTGAATGGATAAATGGTTAGAAAGCTTTGGTTGCGTATTTGTGGCTCAGGAAGAAAATGACATAATGTCTGAGGTCAATGAGAGGACAGGAAAGTAAGTATAGTGTTCCTCTCCCCAGCCAGTGTCTAGAGTATATGTTATCATTAGGCCATGTCTCTTGTGTGGGCATAGTGTGTTGAATCATGGTTGTCTCTATATGAGTGTACATTACCAGCTGCATTAAATCATACAGAACAACTACAGCAAGGGTCAGAATTACAGCTATTTGTCATTACGAGAGTCTGCTGGGAAAGTTTATTGCTGCACGACACAACACACCAGATATAGTATCGACATAAACATGAAAAAATATTGACTATTTATCAGTCAATTCCTTCATTCCAAGATATGTAGGCTCTATTCAGCTGAATCCAAAGGAAGTAAAAGTGCAATAATTTAATCAGAGTAGTAATTCATTTAACATGAGCAATCTTATTTTGCAAGTAATTCATCCTTTTATGGAGCACAAAATGATCTGACGATATCTTAATTATTTATATATTAACACAGTAAGAAGAGATGGTGCTGAACACAGAGAAAAAGACGTGTAAATAAAGAAATAAAGTCCTGCAATCTCTTATCAGTAGGTAGTAATATGAAATTGTAATAACAGTTGTAATAGGAACAATAAAACTGATAACAGCTCATACTGTAGCAGAAGTTCACTGCAACACTATCACATATCAAAGCTGACAACAACTGGAATTTTTCCAAAGGAGGACTAAGGCTAAAGTCAACATGCTATCTATATTTTAATCCTTTTTGTTAACATTTTAGCATCATTAGAATAGTGAAAGATCAGATTAAGGAGAAATTGCAGATGTTCTGTAGTGAACTTTTCTCAAAGCAAATGGCTCTAATATGTCAGTGAAAAGTCTGAGGTGAGGGCATACAACAGTGTGAAACACAGTTTATTATCATTTGGTGTTTAAGTTAGGATTTAGCTTCAGACTGAGTTAATGATAGAACTAGTAGTGAGGTCAGTTTGCTTAGAGTTCAGATTAAGAGTCTACAGTCATGCGACAGTAGCTCTGTGAGGCTGTACTAATGGACTGAGCTAAACGTTAGTCAGCATGCTCACATGTTCACTTACTTTAGTTATACTATGCTGAACACAAGTGGGAAAGTAATTTGTTTTGCAGATATTTGGTCATAAACCATATTGAAAAATTACAAAATTTTGACTTGATGATGCCGCTAGATGAAAACTTAAGCCCACACCAACATTATTACAATTTATCCTCTTGGCACCACCATACCTGTACCAGTCAATAACTGTCAGTCTGGACCAAAGCAATGGACCAATCAACTGACAGATAAACATTTTCCTGGAGCCACTTTCATGGCTAAAAACTGTAATGGAACTGCATGACATTCAACATCTCTTTCCTAATAAAGGCATAAAATTACCCCAAAAACAACTTAAGTTGTGGTTGTGCATCAGTCTGTAGAGGTGCAGCATATACAAACAGTCAAGGGGCCCTTAGTCAGACTTCTTGTTTTTACAACTAATGGTCCTGAAGTATTAACACTGGACCATATTCAAATAAAATGTTATTGTGCTTTGTCACATGGCTCAGATTGGATGAGTGTCAGGTAGGATGATCCTGATAACCCTGATAAAATAACGCATGGAAAAACATGTGCACTTTTAGTATTCAGATTTATTAGACTGGATTGAATAACTTGCCGTAAGCATGTCTGTAACAACTTGAATGTCTTCCAAGCAATATTGTTTTTTTAAGTGATCCTAATGTGTGTACATATACTACATGAATCACATGAACCACTGGTACACCAACCTGAAGGAGCCACTTCAGAATTTGGAGCCAGGCAACTGTGAATATTTACACAGACAAAAACACAATCAAGGATGTTATGGAATGTAAACTGTTTAGACAGGATATCTAAAGGTTTATTTTGATCATTTCCACTGAGCATTGTTGCATAATGACGAACATTATGCAACAATGTCCCACAGGAAACATCATCAGCTGATATTGAGCTGAAGTAAAGGTGAATTTTACCAGTAAGCTTCTCACTGCTTGGGTTATTATATTATATGCTACATTAGTTACTTATCATCATCATCATCATCATCATCATCCTTCATGCATAATGCAATGGTGGGCGGTTGATCAACAGACCAGATTATCCTCACTTATTTTCTCTAGACTGCACTGACCTCTAGTGGATTTAGTAAATAATTCAAGTAGCTGTCATATTGGCTCCAATGACGTTTACAACACGATTACTTATCTACTAGTATATCGCATATTATATATGAGAGTATAAATGAGTATATAGAATATATGAGTGTGACCACAACGATAAATATGATTTATCATATTTACTTAGGGGAAAGGTTGCTTCATCAGTTTCAGTGGATGTGTACCTGGTGCAGCCCTGCCCTGGGACCAGCTGCTCACACGGTGAAAAATCTTTACCCTGCGGTAATTCCGCATTCACCTCCGACCAAACACCTTCCTGCCTCCTCAGACTCTTGTCAAAAACTTGTCCAAGTAAGTTGTTTTAAAGGATTGAAAAGGTTTTGTTAGTATTGGAGAAATGACGGAACGAAAGAACTTTTCAGAGATTATTACTCAGATATTACAAGAGGCGCCAGTTGCCAGGAAGAATCTTCTTGAAAACCAAAGCAACCTCCTCCGAGTGGCAGATTACTGCGAAAACAATTATCTTCTGGTGAGCTCATACAAATGTCACAACTACTGCTCAACAAGCCAAACGAAGGACTTTTTAGATGACTTTGAAGCACTTGAAGTGTGTTACAACATGTATCACCTATCCTAGTTTTGATTTTTTTTTTTTTTTTTTAATTATTATTATTATTGTTATTATTTTTTAAATCATACAGGCAGAAGATCCAACTAAGGCTGTCGAAGAAGCCAAGGGGTTGGCTGTTCAGGCGCTGGCCAGTGTGACCTACCAGATCAACAGTATGGCCAGCACCGTGCTGAGACTGCTGGATTCACAGGCCATGCAGATCAGAGATATGGAGTCCTCAGTCAACCTGCTAACTCTGGTGAGGAACACCTTTCACCTAATACCTGAGCTCTGCTCTGCCCACTGACTTCTGCATAGCTGGAGATTCTTTCATACTAACAGAATATCTAGAAGGTTGCATTTTGTCCTTCATTTTCATTAAAGGTATAATATGTAATTATTCTGCATTGAAATGTCTAAAAACAACTAGACCTATGTTATATATGTTATTGAGTTGTGTACTTACATTATTCCTATTGCTTCCAACAATTTTCAAACCCAGAGAAATATGTAATTTAATAAATGTAACGGACCGTTTCATTTAGTCGCATGTCAATAACGTCATACGTCAACACAGAGTAAACTAACGTTAGCACAAGTTAGCACAAGTTGTGTGAGTCTGCACTGTGTTTGTCCGCTGCAATGGCGTCTACCAAAGAGTAACTTACACACTACAATATAATATATCAGCATTGTGTGTGTTCCACACAAACTGTTATAAATGGACTTTTATTCACTTTTAAGCCACATTTTCATGATAAACTTAGGTTGTTTTTAACTATATCTTTTAGCCAGAAGAAGGATTTTAGTCTCTGGACGTTATCAAGAAATCAACTGGGCAAACGTTAGTAGCAGCTCGGCTAACAGCCCTTCCAAGAAGTCTGTGATCACCAAACATAGCCAGAGAGATATTGATTTTTTAGGTGAAACAGCTTTAAATATTTTTTTAACAATTTTTGGAGAAGTGGAGACCTCCGCGGATAATTCGGGTCCCGGGAGAAACCTTACGAACTTCTGGATGTAAAGTTATTAAGATTAATAAAGAAGTGTTAGCAGCAGCTCAACTAACAGCCGTCCGGTGGTCACTAAACATCGTCAGAGAAACACTGATTTTTAAGGTAAAACAGCTTTAATTCATATTTTAACGATTTTAAACTGCGTGTACTTTTTGTTTTTGGAGAAGTGGAGACTTCTGCGGATAATTCGGCTCCTGGAAGAAACCAGACGAACGTCGGGATGTAAAATCATTCAAATTAAAAAAAAAAAAAACAGCAGCTCAGCTCACAGCCTGTATCTGACGTCCGCCCATCACCAAACTTTGTAGGAGAAACACTGAATTTTTAGGTAAAACAGTTTTAATCAATATTTTAATGATTTAATCTGTGTGTACATTTGACTTTGGAGAAGAGGAGACTTCTGTGGATAATTCGGCTCCCATGAGAAACCGGACGAACATCTGGATGTAAAGTTATAAGACTGATAAACAAGTGTTAGCAGCAGCTCAGCTAACAGCCTGTATCTAACGTCCGTGGGTCGCCGTACATCGTCGGAGAAACACCGATCTTTTAGATGAAACAGCTTTATTCAGTGTTTTTACCTGTAATCACCGGGTCCATTTGTTCTGGAGAGGAGGAGACCTCTGCGAGTAATTCGGCTGCCGGTATAAACATCCTGAACCATGAACACCGGAGTTATCCTGTCCGCATGACGTTGATTATTTAACACCGAAGACAACAACTCCCATGATCCCTTGCTACTTCACACCGTCATCACACTCCGTCTGTTGTTATTGTTTTGATAAAGAGACCCCTAGCGGCTGAAATTACATATTGTGCGTTTAATTACTCAATAATGATAACAAGCCAAAAATCAGTTTCCTATGGTCCAAATGCTGAACAAATGCACTTATTTACTTTGAAAAGTATATTATTTACTACAGTACAAGACAAAATGAGAAAGTGTGTCCCAACCTTTGGCTTGTACTGTATTTCATTTTCATAAATTCTTTAGTTGCATTTATTATTGCATGCATTGCATGTTCTGCCTCCAGGAAGTTCATCAGAAATTCAATGCATCCATGTTAAAGGATCAGTGTGTAAGATTGGTGGCATCTAGTGGTGAGGTTGCAGATTGCAACACACTGAATACTGAAGGGTCACCTTCCTTTTCCAAGCAGTGGCCTAAAACACAAAAAGCCCTCTCTAGACCCACTGTTTGGTTTGTCTGTTCTGGGCTACTGTAGAAAAATGGCAGTGCAACATGGTGGGCTCTGTGGGAGAGGACCTGCTCCCTATGGAGATATAAAGGGCTCACTCTAAGGTTAAAAGAATGCAACGATTCTTATTTTCAGGTGATTATACACTAACATACTTATGAATATTATATTCCATTTCTGCCAGTAGATCCAACTAAATCTTATACACTGGTCCTTTCAAATTGACTACCACTACAGTTGTAGGTGTTTATTTTGGAACCAAGTGTGAGAGTTACTGTATTCGTTTCACTTTGAGGCCACTTATTGTACCTTTAATCTGTGTTCAGTTTGTTCAGTTGATTGGTGTCACAACTTAGTCATAACCTTAAAACTTATAACCTTTCTCAAGGGAGGAAGTGATCTGAGAATTATTGAGCACCAGTGTATTGATTGTTTGATTGCGGCTGTTCCCGCTATGCTGTGCTCTGGTCCAGGCTGAAACTATCCACCATGAGAAGGTAGCCAGGAGAGAGATTGGTGTTTTTACTACTCCCAAAAACAGGAGCCGTACCAAGCGTTTGACCCCCCCAACTTCAGGCAAGGAACCAGAGAAAAGCTACTCAAGAGCACCAATATCATACTCCATCTTGGACTCCATTGGACATTGTTTTCAGGTAAACTGGATACTGAATTGAAAGACTAAATCAAAGACAGAGTCAAACACTTTCCTTCATTTCTCTTCAGATTAAACATATACAGCACATTACAGTCCCCCTTATTCCAATCTGTAGTGCCAGGGTGATGCCAAATGTGATATACAGTAGAGATGGATAATGTCATTTTTGTTCTCCTTCATTCATCTTCTCCCCACAGGTCCCTGGGCAGCAGCCTAGAAAAAGATCAGAGACCACAGACAGCATACAGAGCACTGCAGAAACCACTGTGTATGTAAACACATTCCTCCTTTTTCATTTTATAGCAACAATCTACACTACATGTTTATTATTTTATGGGTACAATATCCAACATGGTATGAAAGGTTTCTTCATTATGCACTCAGAAATGCATAATACATAATCCGTTTTTCAGAGAACTATGTGCTGGACTATCTCTTAGCCCATACCAGGAAGTGACTGGAAAATGCCAAGAAATAGTCTGGCAACTGCAATGATAAGATGACTAATTCATTAGCTGATAAAAAAAATGAATCACTAACCATTTCGATAATCAATTAATCATTTTTAGTCTTCTTTTTTTAAAGAGAAAAATGGCAAAATGATCTGATTCCAGCTTCTTAAATGTTTATATTTTCTGGTTTCTTGAGTGATCTGTGACAATAAACTGAATAACTTTGGCTTGTGGACTGCTGGTCAGGACAAAACAAGATATTTTAGGTTGCATCTTGGGCTTTTGGGAAAGAGTGATCAGCATTTTTCATCATTTTCTTACATTTTATCGACCAAACATCTAAAAGATGAATTGAGAAAATAACTAATAGATAAATCGATAATGAAAACAATCATTAGTTGCAGCCCTAAATGTGTTCATATGAGCTTTAGGGGTGTTAGTAGGTATTATTTGTTGTCTTTGGACAGAGCCAGGCTAGCTGTTTCCCTGTGTGTTCTAGCCTTTGTGTTAAGCTAAGCTAATCGTCTGCTGCCTGTGACGTCATATTTAGCATACAGACATAAGAGTGGTATCAATCTTCTCATCTAACTCCTGACAAGAAAACAAATGAGCATTTTTCAAAAATGTCAAACTATTCCTTTAATACACATTGTACAATGCAGCATAGATAATTAGGAACCTACAGTTGTCTCACTTTTATTGCTCACAGTAACTGAAGCTCTATTTTCTTTTTGTCTTGTCCGTAGATCCAATTTTGGCATTGCTGTGCCTCTGCCATCAGTCCCCACCTTGCCAACCGTCTCCAACCTCACCAATGACAGCTTGTCTTCCCCTCCTGCTCCTTCTCCTTCAGCCACTTTGGACCCCAGTATCCCCGCTCCTCCTCCTCCACCTCCGCCACCTCCTCTTTCCTCCACAGACACTGGCCTCCCCCCTCCCCCATCCTTGATCTCACCTACATGTCCTCCCCCACCTCCACCTGTATCAGGAGCTGGTCCTTCATCTCCTCCTCCTCCTCCTCCTCCTCCACCACCACCAATAGCAGGAGCTGCCCCTTCCCCTCCACCACCACCACCCCCTCCCACTGGGAACTCGGGTACTGTGCCACCACCGCCTCCACCACCTCCCCCTTTCCTTCATTAAGAAACATTATCACTCATGTAAAGTTTCTCTGTGGGTTTTCCTGTGTAATTCCAAGCTAACACTGTAAGCTGGCATGCTAGGTTTGCCATTAGATGAGTGTGTAAAAATGTGTGCTGCATGTATGAGGTATTTGGGTAAGTCCGGGCCTGTTGTGAGATCAATGTCAAGCAAAAATAAAAGTTTGAAAAAGTGTGTGTGGTGGTTTAACCTTGAGCTGTTTCATGTGTGTTACATGGCCTCAAATGATATTTTTCCTGGCATAGAAAACTCTCCTTCGAACTGAAACATTGTGTTGCGCAGAAAGCTGTGGTACAGATGCCTCCAGCATGTTCCAACAACACCCTAACCACATTCCTAAGAAACAAGCTGAAACAGGGATTCTTGTCTGTCCCAGTTGTCCTCTTTTTCCCGTAGTATGATTTCCCTTCTTTATTATGTCTTTGTGTCATTACTATGCATCTTTATCAGTCACCTCAGAAGCTAACAGCCTTCAGCCCAACACTGGTCTTCCTGGTGTGTGGAGAAAGGGTTGTCAATGATAAGTTGTTTACGTCACTGACTGTAACCTCAGTCTGTTCTGCTACTTTAACCAGGTCAATCAGGCTATAAAATGTCTGTTGCAAGACAACACTCAACTTAACCTGCAGTGCATGCCTTGTTCTTAAAGGTAAGCTTTATTTTCAGTATGAAAAATATCAGATTAGTCAGGGACGGCTAAGCCAAACTTGTTTAATCATTTTCTTTGCTATTTGATATCTGATCATGTTCATTTAGGCCTGAAACATGAGACGCTGCCTGATCATACAAGGCCATGTGATATATTTATAAAAATGGTTATGTCGCTAATATGCTACTGCCTTTCATTGCTGCCTACATTAGATCAATTTGAATTCGGGTCTATGCTGAAATCATTCATGTGGTGATAGCCAATGAAGCTACGCATTCTATACTTCCTTTTTTTTTACTTTGAACTGTAGCATTAATTTGACAAAGTTGCTACTCCACTACATTTATTTGACATGTTTAGTTACTTTTCAGATGAAGATTTGACACTGTGGATAATATAAAAATCTTTTAAAATACACACATCGTTAAAGATGAAACCAGTGGTTTCAGTGTGTAGTCGGGGTGACATTTCAGATGTCTATGAGTTATTCACAGCTTGGTCAAATAGTGATTTTTCCCCCTAAACTTCCCACATGGTTTCATTTCAATAAATGTTCAAATGATCTAATATTTCACCAAAAATCAAAGATTAGAGGAAAGTTCCTGAAACTTAAAACAGATTTGTGTATCAGAACTTTCCTCTCCCATTAATCATATCATGACCCCTCAGATTTATCTGGTGACCCTTTGGAGGGGCCCGACCCCTAGGTTGAGAACCACAGGACTAAACTAACTAAATGTATATAAAGTAGTTCAAACTAGCACCACTTTAAAACATTAACATGCTGCTCCAACACTGATGATTCAGTATTATGTAACATTGTAATGATGTCATATATAATAATATATCAGTTAGAGGGACCAAACTACTACTTTTACTGCAATACTTTAAATACATTTTTCTGTGAATGCTTCTGTACTTAATAGAATTTTCATACATAACTTTTACTTGTAATGGAGTATTTTACAATTGCTGCATTGATACTTTTACTTAAGTAAATGATCTGAATATTTCTTCCCCCGCTGCCATAAAGACGTTTGTTTTATGTCTGTTATAAACAGAGTTACCTTTGAACTGTACATTTATAAATGAGAAACATTAAGTTGCAAGCTGAACAGCACAATAGCTGTGATCTTCAAGCTTCAAAATCAAATCATTCCTTTTAAGTGACTAGGCCTCTGGTTTATTTATTTTTTCTAGTTTTCTCAGGTGTGAAAAGTTAAACCTGAAAAAAAGACAGCCATGGTCATTTATCATCCTTCATTTGGGTAAGTATTTCCTCTGTTCTCAGCACGTTAACATTCATTCAACCAAACTGTATGTACACTACGGCTACTTCTAAACAAAAACACATTTGCTCTACATTTCAGGATTCCCATGTTGTGTATTGGTTTGGTTCTGTGGATTTTCTGTTGTCATTATGCAAAGAAACAAAGAAGAGAGGAAGGCTGGCCCCCAAGGTCCAATAGCTCTCCATCGGTATATGTCATCCCCATATATGATGAGGAGAGGGAGGAGGAGGAGGATGAGGAAGAAATAATGGGCATATATGAAGCATATTTTCAACCTCCTTACAGAGAGCCTCCCATGTACTGCTCAAGAAATGTCAGTCCACCTCCACCATACAGGGTAAAGCACTGTTTGCATTTTGTTTTATTCATACATGTACAGTATTATTATATAACATGATGACGATGCTCATGTTATTTAGATATTTATTATTATTTTATTATTTCGGTTTACAGTTTTGTTTTTTCTTACTAAAGATGAAAAATGAAACTGAAAAAGTTTTACAGTGTCAGAGATTTCCAATAAATAAAATGTTTCGTCTTCCCTTTTCCAGCTTGAGCCACCATCCTATCCAGACCCCCCACCATCATACACAGACCCTCCACCTTACTCAGAGCAACCCTCATCCTCCTCACCTTCCTCACCCTCCTCCTCAAACACACTCTAGCCTCTATTGTATTTTTTTTCATTACAAGGCAGGTATATAGTGACATGTTTCATGTGGGACATATAGGATGAGCAGGGTGGCCTGTTTCTGTTTGGATTTTGCACGTTCTCCCTGTGCTTGTGTAGGTTTCCTCATTGATACTTTGTCACACTGTCACTGTGAATGAATGGATGTTTTTCTACATGTAAGCTCTTTCATAGACTAGTGTCTATGTAAACAGTCCACTATGTGGAAAGGAGTATCTTTATTTGACTGACACTGGTACTTAAGAGTTGAAGAAATCCCAGCCACAACCCACATGTTTTTTTAAGTTGTATGTGCATATGTAAGATATGTATAGGCACTTATTTTTACATGTTTTAATAACACTACTATGTATGTAAATTTACAAAATAAATTATACTGATGAATAAAAGTAATTTAAGTGAATCACACTTAATAATCATTTTAAAAGAGTCCGGTTTTGTTATCTAGAAAGTAAGAGAGAAAGATGAGGTTTCAGTCCATTTTGTGCAACAAATACAGGGGAAAACAAATACCAATAAATTGTTTTTACAACAGAATTTGTAAGTTTGACAGAGCAACTAACCAACTAACTGTTAAGTGAGTGAAGTAGATTTGACTGATTGCATTCAACATACGCACAGGAAGACTGACAGACAGACACAGAGCACACCTCAAGGTCCTGTGTCTTTAAATGAGACACTAATGCTGTAAAAGCTCATCACATTGTGTACTTCCCCAAGTGACACATAATCGCTTGATAGTGACCCACATGTAAGGACAGTTTGTATGTTTTGGGATTCTTAAACAAGGTAAGAATCATCACGCTGTATAAAATCCTAAGAATGCAGTTCTTTCTGTCATGAGTGTAATGTCTTAGAAATATGTGAACTCAACTGATTTGTTCTTACAGATGTAATGAGCAACAGATTTATAGGATGAAGGTCCAACGTCAGTTGTTAAACTCATGAAGTCAAACAGTATGCTGGTTATTCCTGCTACTTTTTATGCTGCTAACAACCTGACTGAACCTTCTCAGTTGTACACTGCTGAGAGATTTTCAAAGGTTTTTAAAATGGCATTATTGTTAGTGAATCACTGCAGTGTCGCTTTAGTTCACATTCCTGTGATTGGAGAGTCAGCACTCTCATAACCTCTCTCTTAGTCTCATATAGTCCAGTGGACTTGCATAAACTGGGATGTAAAGGCTGATAGTCATTAATCAGAAAAGTCTCCCTGACTGTCTTTGTATTACTCTGCAGTACAAATAATCAAATAATGGACGATCAAATAAAACATCTACAGTGTCGGATTTAGACACTGTAGATGTTTTATTTGATCGTTCATGACTACAAAACTAACTAAATACTACTTCAGACTTACATTACAAGAGAGGAAAGCTGATTATGAGTGTGAATTACATCTAGTGTTCAGTCTAGTTGTTTGGGTGTTGATTTCATGTAGGAGGGCTCAAAACTCATCTGCTGCTCTATGTCTCAAAATTCTTTTTTCTCACAGTAATGTGAGCAAGTTGACGTAATTCCCACCATGACCATTGTAGTGAACATCTTTCAAATTATGTAAGTAGTGATCTATCCATACAGGAAGAGAAAAGATGACTTGGGATATGAATTAATGAAGTTTTGAATTGATGTAAATGTGTTCCTAGATTCCCAGTCTTGGTGGTATCCATAGCTGTGGTACTCCTCTGCTTCTATTTGCATGCAAAGAAGAAAAGAGCAGCATATGATGTCACCATACCAGCAATACAACATGACAGCAGAGCCTCCATCCAAACCATTTCTTTGTCTGAAGATCAGGAAGAATTGGAGAGACATTATGACATATTCCCTCCCCGCTACAGCACTGTCGATCACCCACCACCATACTCACTGGTGCGTGAACCCTGACCACAGTCAGCCATTGTCATTGGATCAGGGCACACATATCTATACACAGAGTTAAAGTATTTGTCTATTAATCATAAATGTTAGAACACATAGGAGTATCTTTTAAATTTGTTGTTTTCACCTTTGCCCTTCTTTGTATTGCTTCACGAGTTGGATTGACAAATGATTTTTAACTAATTAATGTCCCTAAAAAATCAACTCTTATTAACAATGAAAATGTTTTGTTGCTTGCATATATATAAATAATAATAAAGTATTAATATATCAGTATATATATAATAACAAATATAACAAGGGTTGCATTATTGCAGGCTAATTACTATTTCATTTTGAATTTCCTTCAGTTTGATCCGAAGCTGACAAGCATTTGGCCAGGGGGCTCGCCGCCTGCCTATGAGATGTATCCAATTACGCTGCCTCTGGCACCTCATCACTGGCTGACACCCGCAGGCCCTATGTATCCCACTCCATCAACCTCAACCTCCACTCATAACCACCCACTGCCCCAGAGGTTACACCAGACATCTACCACCTAAACTCCAGTTTAACTGTAAACAAATGCTGAGGACGCACCTTGTATTGTTTCTGTGAAAAAATAAGTATTAACATTGTCTTTTATTTAATATAATGTTGCCATTTTAATTTTAAAAAATGTATTTTCAATCACATTAACTGTAGACTGTGAAACAATCATCTCAACATTTTTGATTCTAATACATTTTTATATGAACATCAAAACTACAGTGTAGTTGTCCATACTGCATCTACACACCAGCAGAATCATCAAAGCACCTAGTGTTTCTTCTAAGATATACTATATACTCTTTATTACAATACAGTACTTACAAGTTTGAGGGAAAATAAAATAAATATTAAATAAGTTGCCAGTATTATTTGTTTCTATTTTCTAAGAAGGAACATGTAGTGATAGGAGTGAAATTGTCCATGATGAAAAAATAGTGTTTCCTTGGCTTTTGAACCATGTTAAGGCAAAAAGTAAGTATGAATTAGAAGCCACTGATATTTTACTATTCGTACTTCAAAAATAACAAAAGAAATGTGATTATTACCGTCAACTGTTGAACCTGTAATGTTAAGTAATATGTTTGCCTTCATTATACAGTCAGTGCATACTGTAGGCTACTTCTTCAGTTTTTTTTACTAGGGTTTAAGTGTTTTCAGTGCTACAAATAAAACTCCAACAGAATCGAGCAGGCAGTAGTCATTCGCTGGATTCTCACCATCAAACAAACCAGAAGCTTTACCAGCAAAGGACAGGAAATGTACAATGTAATCAACATTAAAAAAAGAAACTAAACAAGTTGAGACTAAATATGTACTGTGAGATTAATCCAAAATCAAAATGTCTTTCAACTGGTCCTCCTGTGTTTTATGTATATATCTGTGTGTGTGTGTGTGTGTGTGTGTGTGTGTGTGTGTGTGTGTGTGTGTGTGTGTGTGTGTGTGTAATGTATTGCATGGACAGTATGTTTCTTTTCAAAATGATCTATTGCTGTTCATTTTCATCAGTGGAGACATAAGATAAAGCACATTTCTGAACACATACAGTCATACTATATGATCAAATGTTAAAATATATAGAAATTAATACAAATATGAAATTTGGTATCTTTCCTCAACCAATCTGTCTTACCAATCCAATGTAAACATTACACTACGTAAAGTATTTAAGATTTTGGAAAGGCTAAAAAGTTTAACATCCTTTCAACGAAAACCTTCAACAGCACTGTATCCGCAAAAACATACGCATTACTCTAAGTCTATTTCCACGTTTATGATAACATACGCACGCTCACTCACACTATTGCACTAAACCTCTTAATCAATTCTAAAGCCTTCTCAACAAATATCAATAGAATGATCCCAGTTCTGACAAATAAAATGCAACTTGACATTAAGGTCAACAGAGGAACACTAAGTTTGTACAAAAACGCTCTACATGAGGCTGGTCATTTGCACGGTATCATGACGCTCGGCCCTTTACTACAGACCTCCACCGCCATTGACTGCCAATAGTGAGCCCCCCTGGAGCTATGAGTGTTAAATCGTCCTCCAACCTTCAGCCTGTGGGCTCTTACTGACTTTCAGAAGACCCAGCTGACAGGCACCCACTGCTGCTCTGTTAACAGTTTTTCCAATGCCAACCGTAGGCTTCGGAAAGCCGCCTCCAGGCCGTCGTTTACGATGCAGAGGTCAAAGTAATGTCCGTAAGCTCTTTTGATGCGCTCGCTCTCGTCCACCGTCCTCTTGAGTTCAGAGTCCTGTAGGGGGCATGTCAGGGAGAGGCAACATGAAGCATGGCGTTAGGTCATTTATCATAGTTCACTTATCACTATTGCTCTGCTAATATGCTTATGCCAACACTGTTTCTGTTGTCGCTCCCTCCACTACAACTTATGTGACATTTCTGGTCATATTGTTGATTTTGTTGATTTTGTTGATTTCACGATTTCAAGATTTATACTCATGTATGCTTATTAGGGAGATCAGCTCTCTCAGCAGACTCTGCTTTGGTGCTCCGGGTCTCATTTATAAAATAGTGCGTAGGATCCATACTAAAAGTGTACATGTGCGTGCGCCAAAAAATAATCAGATTTATAAAACCATGCGTACGCATGAATGCATGTATACTTCCCTTTATAGATCACAGTCCACCTGGAAATGTGCGCACATCCTGCCCTCTACACGCCCACATTCAACCATAAATAGTCAATGCAAAAATATTAATGAATTTTGATGTACGTGTGTTTCTTTCATGGCACCAATCACTCTCTCTGTCTTTAGACACCTAGCCAATCAGTGTCGAGAGCCAGTGTATTGATGCTCTCGCTCATCACTTGCACTCGGGCAGGTGAAAGAAAGCGACAGCCTGGACAAACTCGTACTGTTTTACTTTCCCGTTTTTGGACGTCTTGAAGTTATGTGTGTAACTCAAAACAACCATATACAACTTCAGTAAACATTCCTGTGGATTGTAAAGTGTAGTGGTTTAATGTTTGCCACACCCTGCAGCGGGCCAGCTCCCAGTTAATCAGCATGAATAGTTTTTACACCACATATTTAATATCTACAATACAATAAACATTGTATTCCTTTATATTTACTCCAAAATCCAGCATGGTGGTGAAGATGTGGCAGTGAGTGAGTGTGGCAGCCACCATGGTGTCTCCAGTGTCTATGCGCTTGACAACACAGTTCACTGCAGGGATTTTACACACATAAACTACATGGAAACTTAACTCATATCTGGTGATATATGCAACGAAATATTAAAAAATCTTT
Source organism: Euthynnus affinis (assembly GCA_029490765.1). NCBI lineage: Eukaryota > Metazoa > Chordata > Actinopteri > Scombriformes > Scombridae > Euthynnus > Euthynnus affinis. The sequence goes on along the minus strand of CM055857.1, from coordinate 18,863,595 downwards.
TAACGCTCCATCCTCCAAATATGTTTTAGTTACGTTTGTTTAAGTTAAGTTAGCCTATTTGATGTCATTGATGATGGATTTCTTCAACCGATGATGATCATTTCTTCAGTCAGTTAATGTGGTGAAGGTGAAAATGAATCATAATATTCGCGTTTAGCAAATACTGGAGAAAGGCATCAATTTCCCGTCTCCAAAATGTTCATATATGCGTGGGTCAGAGTTTACGTACTGGTGCAAACATTCTCCCGTTAAATTTGTTTTTAAAGATCACAACTTTTGCGTGGGAAGTGGCGTACGCCTCTTTCAGGCCCTGTTTTGTGCGTATGCAACGGTTATAAATGAGACCCCTGATGTGAGATTCCCTCATGTGATAATTTGCAATCCCATGATGAAAGTGTCTCTGGCTGAACAGTGAGACACTCAGGTGAAAATAAATGCAGGCAATTACTTGAATTTAAGAAAGGAGTAAACAGTGAAATTGGTATACAACTGAAATTAAATTAGATTGCATAATTTAAATGGTATGAATCCAACTTTCTAGTTAGCATTCCTTTGTGTTGAGTAAATAATTTAACACAGACACTTTATTATGCCACGCAACAGTGTCTGTGGTAATTGTTTGTTACAGGATGGAAGCTCCTATCCAATGCAAAATAAGAAGAAAGACAAAACAAGCAAACCGGCGTCATAAACCATTACAACAAAAGAACACGCAAATGTAAATTGTAATGTAAATAAACACATTAACACACTAATATAATGAGCTTCCATGTGATGCATTTCAGTATAACTTTTTCATGGTAGAGAAGTTTGATTCTAAAGGTAGGACAGCTGACTTTTAGGAAATGATGCACTCACCGTTAACTGTTTTGTGACCACTCCTGACTCAATTGCTGACCTATTCATGGCTTTGAGAACCTCAAAATCAGGGGCTTCAATGAACACAACATAGGGCAGGAACTCTGACGTCCGCAGCACTTTGAGAGCCTTCAGAGAAAAAACAGAGACATAAGGGATGCATTACTATCACTGCATCACTGCACAATGAGCAGTGGGAATAGCTGAAAAACTTCTATGCAATTAGAAGGCTGAGAATGTGATTAAAATGCAACTGCAGCATCTTCAGCTAACAAATTTATCAAGCTAATGTGTGTAAATAAGATTAGTGGAGTCTTTCCAGCAAGTAATACTGATCATTAAGAGATCCTTTTTGATAAATATTGATGATGTGGTCAGCCCAAAAATACTTCAGTAGCAACAAGCTGTGCATAATTGGTTTGAGTCTAGAATTTTATACGTAAGTCGTTTATAGTAGAAAACATGGTAAATAACAGATGGAAGATTAGATGGCGAAGAACAAAAGCAGTTAATGAAGGCAAGAAGGAAGTGAGGGAAGGTAAGAGGAGATATGTGAGCTTCCTCTACCTGCGGATTGACATCCAGGATGCAGATCTTTCCTGTCTCTATCACCTCGTGTATGGAGTTGATCTTTGTGCCATACAGGTTCCCGTCATACTCGCCGTGCTCCAAGAAACGGCCGTTTTTGATGTCACACTCCATTTCACTGCGGGTCATGAAGGAATACATCTGACCATCCCTCTCATCCAACTTTGGTTTTCTGGAGGTGACTGGGGATAAAACCATTATTTCAAACTAATCCCACAACATGGCACTCAATGGCAGCTTTTTATCTAGTAAAAAGCTACAGATGTTGTACAGACAACACAATATGATTTGAATACTTTGATTTGGTTTAGTTTAATTGCACAGTGCAAAAAACAGACATCAACAGGCAGTAATATGGTAAGATGCAAGGAGAAAACCACAAAACAAAGGGAGAGAAATTACAATTGTAAAGAACAATGAGCAACAACAAGAAAACAAGATTACTAAGAGAGACATGTAAGTGGAAAAATTACATAAAATGAATGTACAAACTCTACAGGTACTAAAACAGTAGAAACAAAAACAGCGAAAGACACTGAATGTCAAATGGATTAAGAATTAGTGTACGTGGTTTATTTGATGAATAGCTGCACTCACATGGGATGGTGGTGCCATATCGCTGGGGATCTGACACCAGCAGCTTGTTTTTCAGACTGCGCCGGCCAACCCCCTGTGCACCAATCAGAACTAGTGTCTTCCTCTTGAAGGGTGGGACCTTGGCAACCTCTTCATAGATCCGCAACTCGTGACGATCAAATTCTAGCCAGAAACCGGTAATTAGGTGAATGAACAGAATAACAAAAGAGGAAGATAACACAATAAACCTCAAGGTCTAATTCAGATGCTGTTCGGATGTTATAGTTTTTTCTTGTGGTAAGTTTAAAGTACCTGCATTCTTGGTGGTCAAATACATCATCTTTTTTTTCTTCTTGCCACCCATCCCAGCACACAGAGGACCTGATAAAGGGAGCGACACACAAAACAAAATAAAACCTCCAACCTCTGCTCTTGTCTCTGCCACTTCAACAAAGTCCCTGCTTAAATGATGTACTACCAATGTCTCTGAAAGCCCTGCTGGGTCATAAATCCAAACTCAGGTGGGTCATAAATCCACACTAGGGAAATTTCACCACTAGATGGCACTGTGCACCAACAGTGATCAGTCTTTGAAACCAGTCTGCCACCAATGAACACCTGTGACTAGGCTCTGTTCAATATGGCTGATTATTTGGCCATTTGGGGAGAATGTCTAATGCACAGAGACTTGCACAGAAATAAAAGTGAGTAAAAAAAAAATGTTATTTTTCACAACAGAATTCAACTCATAAAGCTGTGTAATTGTCACTGTGCACCTTACAACCAGAGTGACAGTTATCAAATATTTTGTCTTAGCTGGATAGATCAATGGATTTGCAGACATCATCATCCAGAAATATTCTGTTCAAATGTTTTATTCAAACCATGCCCTCAGTTGGTACAATATGTGTGAAGCGTGCTAGCAGACAGATGTGTCCTTCCCGGGCTCCAAGGGCAGTACAGTTGGGCTGTCATCCTCCTCTCCTCCAGAAGTGAAGGGCAAGTGGCTGGCAGTGACTCACCACCTGTTTTGTTGCTGCTGAGGACTCAGTACGGAGCAAATAAATCTAAAGGAACAGAGCGTCTTTTCACTCTGCACCTCATAAGAGAAGAGATGATTATTGATCAGGTTTGTATTTATGTGGTCTTATCACGACTCCTCAATCAACACTGCATCTCAGGGAGGCTGTTTGTGATTGTCAGAGCCCGCAGCTTAATAACCAGCAGATTGAATCAGGCCGCCTGAGTCACGCTGATGCTCATTACCAGCTCTCCGGTGCTCACTGACAGAGTAACAGACTTGAGAGGTGAGAGAAGGATGAGTGGCCAGTGCAGATGAAATGCTTGTATGATATGGAAAGGAACAGATGTTGTCTTTGTTGCCCGTGTGTTTTCCAGAGAGGAGACTGCGTCGAATCTGCATAATGAGAAGTGCTTCTTTGCTTGGCTGCGTGCTGCTGAGAGGTGTACTGTACCTGTGGTAGCGAGCTCCAGATCTCTCTTCACAAACGCTTTCCTCTTCTCCTCAAGAAGCTGACTTGGAATTAAACCTGCACTGCCTCCCTCTATGTGACATGCCTATGAGGGAAACACACATGCGACACACACAAAAAAATATGGGCGAACATGCTCTAGACTCTTTAGGCTTTGCTCAATAAATTAATGTAGAAAAAAATGCTGAATATACTGTATGTGGCTGAGAAATGCTGGATGCTGTGCTTACCTGCCACCAGTTGAGGTCCTCTTGATTGAAAATCTGCAGAATGTCTCCACTGTTGAAGCTAAGCCCTGCCTCCTTACAGGGAATCAGGTTATCATGGGATGGGTCATAGTCAAAGTGACACTTTACAAAGGCCTGAAATGAGAAATGTACGAAGAGATGGAACATATCAGTAAAAATGCTTGAAAGCATATCAAAGCAGTGGGCAACCTGATACATGATCTGTGGTGGATAGATTGGGTGAAGTGTCCATCACTATCAAACAGCCTTGCACACTCAAAGCCTACTCCATCTCTCTGCTCACTTTCCCGACATCTCAAGGCTATAGGATTCAGCTCATAAACCAAACCCTGTATCACAATCCCCACTGACAGGACATGGAGTCTGAGAGACACACAGAAATAAATAAAGAGAGAGAGACAAAATCTGTAGTCATGGCAACCCCCCCCCCCCCCCGCCCCCCCCACCCCCACCACACTTGACGCCTTTTCTCATACTGAACTGAAGCATGAACATAAAAAAAAGGCTGCCAGCTTTTACTGTACTGTGTGTGTGTGACTGCCTCATTCCCCTGTAAGGACACGGTGGACAGATACACACACACACACACACACACACCCTTACACACACGATCAAAGTCTCAAATGGCCAAAGGAAACTGTCAGTTGAGTTTAATCACCATGCGATGGCAAAGCTCAAGGCATGAAAGACAGACAGCTGGATTACGTTCAGAGAGAACTTTTAGGAACAACCCTAATCAACGCAACTCCTCAACACTGTACAACTTCCGCCTACATGGCTCTGCACAGCCAAATCATTCTTTAACATCTCTGACACACAGCCTCTATTAAATGTTCAAGTACGCACTTGGACAGTAAAACTAAAAACTGATACACTCTGGTTTCACAAAGCAGAGGTCTTAAAGGTAGAGTCAGTTATTCTGGAGAAAGATTGTTCAATATACTTTTTGTCAAATTCATTAAGTATCTCCTCTAGCTTCTGTGTGTGCAGTAAAAAAATCCAGTGTTCCTACACAGCCCTGGATCTGTAAATGAGAAACAAAGTGGTTTGGACTGAGCCACACAACACTATTCCAGCCAATCAGCAGGGAGCACTCATGCTTGTGCACAGGACAGGGGGAAGTCATCAGAGCAGCTGTTTGTGTGAAACAAGGTGTTTTCTCATGGAACAGACATGCTTCCATTTTATTAAATGTAAAAATCCAAACTCAATCCCAGACAGTCTCACATAGACACCAGTGTTTTTTTTTACACTCCGAGTCTGTTTCTGTTGCATTTAGTGAAGTATAAACTGAGCAGGCAGTTGTTTAAATCATACAAATATCCTGCTGTATGTGTTTTGAATTTATTAGCTGTATCAATGAATCAATTAATACAAACACTGTTGATTTCTTCCTGTGGAGCAGCCATTTTAACTATTTTGGTTAAGTAAATTTCTGCTGTCAGTCAGCCTCTCCGGACACTGTGCTCTCAGCTCACTGGGAACTGCAGCTGACAGACGGCTGCTTCTGTGGACAGAGACGCTGAACGCAGGTCAAGTGAGAAGTGGGGAGACCGCAGAGAAGGGGAGAGTGTGGATGGACCGGTGTGCTCACGTGAGATGAATTTTTTTCATCTCTTGATCAAGTGTGAGAGGAACAGAAGTGATTCTACAGCTGACACATTGCTCTGTATTCCGCCATATTTCTTTTGGTCGTTGCCATGTCAATGTGTGTCCATGAATCTGGGGGGCCGAGCTCCTGAAGGAACATGAAAAGAGGGATCATTTGTTTGAGTGTTTAGCTCAAATATCAACAATCTTTCTTCAGAATGACTGACTCCAACTTTAAGATGATATTCTTCTACCGATCTGCGGACTCAGAACAGTTTATTTCAGTGGAAAACACTAAAAAACTGGTGGGAATTAAGTTTTCTTACATGAAGGTAGTTCTCTGCCAGATTGGCTGCTGTCCTCAGTTTAAACAGAGGAGTCTGCAGCCATTAGTGGCTCTGTGAAGCTGTACAGCTGTGCTTTGATCTTAATGCCAGTAAGAGCATGCTAATGCTCACAATGACAATGTTATCATACTGATGTTTAGCTGGTATAATGTTTATCATGTTCACCATCTTAGCTTTGTGTGTAAGCATGCTAACATTTGCTAATCAGCACTAAATGCAAAGTACAGCTGAGGCTGACAGGAATTAGTCAAGTTATTACAATTTATCCTGAATGGGACATGACTGCCTGTACCAAACTTCATGGCAATCCATACAATAGTTGTCAGGATACATAACTAAAAAACAAAAATGTCAACCTCATGGTGGTGTCAGAGGATCACCGAAGTCAGTGGGTTTCATCCTCTGGCAACTTTGAATGTCTGTACAACATTTCATGACAATCCATCCAGTGCTTGTTGAGATATTTCAGTCTAGACCAAAGTAGTCATCAGACTGACAGACTGACTTTGCCCTCACTGTTGCCATGCTGCAATCATAGCTTAAAAAAGACAGCTGTAAATGTGATTCTTAACAACTGTGATATTGCTGTTGTCCAGTTTTGGTAGTTTTCATGTTCTCATTTAAATTCTTTCATTTCAAGGATTACATGGTTCCTCTCTTGGGCTAATTCAAAGTCAAAAGGATAACTCAGAATTGATTTCTCATCCAGTGTAAAACTGACTTTAGTTCCAACATTAAGCTTCAAATACATCTCTCAAGTCTATGTTAATAGTCCTAGCACATAAACCCTCCCAATATCCTTTTCTTGTAGATTATGTTCTAGTATATTTTGGTCTAGTGTAAGGAATTAATTTAGTATGGCCTCTTCAAGCGCTAGTGTTCCTCTTCTCTGTGGCTGAGACCAATCAGTCACAGAGCCTTGTGCCTAACACATCTCTGGCTGTATATACTGCATCCTCTAATGTGCTCTATCCTCCTATCCTATTGGCAATACATCAACAGGCAAGATAACCCTTCTATTCCTCAACACTGTAAACTAGGTCACATTTTCAGTGTGAATAGCCTCCTCTGGCTCTTAGAAAGCTAATGTTTGTCAGCTAACATAACCAGTGACATCCATGCATATCTTTCCCTCTGACTCTATTTCATCTCTTTTAAAACAAGATCCTGAGGAATTTCCTTCAAATATTTGATATGCCACACACTGAAGTATTCTTTCTGAATGTTGTGACTGAGGGAGGAAAGGATAAAATATAACATGTCAGTCGAGGACTCCAGTGTCATGAGCTGTGTGTGGGATTACTCTATCTCTCAGTCTTGTTTGTGGAGACTGCATTTTTTGACCCATTATGTACAGTCAGAAAATGATTATTCATTTGGATAATTGACAAAAGTGTAATGCAGGTATTATAGCCAAATAGTCAATGTCATATAAAAATTCTCTCTGTAATATTAGATTCATGATTGGCATAGCATCCAAGGTTATAGGCTGCAGTGAGGATGCAGAGGAGGACAGTGAGTGGTATTTATTTGACTGATAAAACTGACAGTATCCTTTTAACCTAATCATAACTTCCTGTACAATATTCATTTCAGGGTGGGCGATCAGAAATTGATTCTACTTTGACAGAGTAGAGATGAGCGTGAGTGAGATTCAATGTGGAAGAGAGATTTTTAAAATACAACGAGTTCTAAACAAACACATGGGGACATCTGTCCAAAATGCAGCTGCCAGAACTCTTACAGGAATGTCATTTAAATTTGAGTACGTAGCACCGACTCTGTCCTCACTTCACTGGTTTCATTTCACTCAGCTCAGACTATAGCTGGTCCTTATCACCTACAAATCTCTTCATGGATTAGCACAATCCTAACTTCTCAGTCCTTACATTCTCCCATGTACACTCAGGACACAGACTTCCTAAACTATCCAAAATACTAACAAGCATTCCATTGGTGTCAGAGGATTTTCATACTGAGCTCCACTACAGGGGAATGATTTAGCACACTCGAGCAGACAGGCAAATGCCACTGAGACCTTTAAAAGAAGACTAAAAACCTCTTTTCTATTTCTATTTTCACTCACATACAGTTAAATAATTAAACTCTGTTTGCAAAGCCTGTACTTTCCTTAGTAATGGTTTCTGTTCTGTCTTGAATTTTTATTTTATTTATGATGCGTATGAAAACACGCTTTCATGTGTTACAGTCTATTTACCTGTACTACCTTCTTGTCAAGTGTACTGAGAGTTCTATGATTTTACACTTAAAATAAACTTATCTCTGAGTGTGGGTAAATTGAAGCACAAGATTAACAGATGATCGGTGGAGCACTGGCAGTAGCGCAGGCGTTTTTTCAAAGTGTTCTACTTAAGACTGAAGTGAAGCTCTCAATTTACTAGTTAATCTAAATTCCAGCCCTCATGCTTGATCATGAGCTCTTGGTAGTGACTTTAAACACAAGCGACTGAAATGAGTTTTCTTCACATGGTGTCTTGGAACAGGATAAGGAGCTCGGATAACAAATATCCAGGACGGTAGTTTAACTTGCTTGGTAGCAGTTTTGACCAATAGCTTCTATAACTGTATCAGACTGACCTGTCTTGGTGTATGTGGCTCCTGGTAGCTTGGCAGGATCTTTAGCACCACACTGCCGCTCGCCTCTTTCAGCATCTCCTGAAGCACTTTAGGGTCATTGCCCACCTCCTTGCCATTCACCTCCTTGATGATGTCACCCACGTGGAGCAGACCTTGCTGGTCAATCATGCCACCATGGAGAATCCTGGCAATCACCAGCTCGCCATTCTCCACTCGAAAGGTCACTCCCTATACACGGTAGTAAGCATTTGTTATGTGGCTCAACTACACTTGATCAACACAAAATCGACTTTACACAAACTCAAAATCTGGACACAAAAATAGTCAAGCACTACCCTCCATTGCACAGAAGTTTAAAATTCAAGTAGGTGGGGGTGTTGTTTAAAATCTCAAGGCCTAACTACTCCTACTTCTATTGATATATGTATTCATATGGTTTTTATTGTTGTGTGTCCTTACATTCTTCAAGTTGTAACTGTGAAGCACTTTGTTACCCTGGTTTTGAAGAGTGTTTCCTCAACTTTTAATCAAATTTGTGTATGATGTGACACCAGTGGTTCCTAAATTGCAACAGCTGACATATAATTAAACATTAAATGTCCCTTCAGCTACCTGTGTGTGAATTCACAGACCCTAATAATCATAATATTATGGTTGTGAAACTCGTTGGCAGAGAGATTGTCTTGGTAGAAAGTGAGACATTAAAGCACCAACACCGCTGTCAGTTCCCTGCAGATAAATCACCACCATTTTGCGCTCTGAGGCAGTATAAATCTGACTTATTTCTCTCTTAAAACAATGCTACAAAAAGATCTCATTATGCTGAGTGCATGTGCTGCTCCCAAAACACAAATCATATCATTTATTGAGGAATTTTATCCATTAACAATTTACAATAGGTTTCTCTCCTGCAACAATGATTACAATGGGTAGTTCATTAAGTGAGCAGACATACCAGGTGCTCACCAGACACCTTACGGATGCCCACCATCCTGACAGCATCGGGGGGCACAGGCTGGTTGTTGAGGGCTGCATCCATGAAGGAACAGGGGCTAGGAGGAGGAGTCTCATAGTTTTTGGATGCCACAGAATCATGAGTCTCCAGGAGGGACTGTAGGTAGAACAAAAGTTGACAGAAAGACTGATGATCTTGACAAAAACTGTAACAGAAACCATAATATAGTGCACAAATCTGGTGTTCCTGCTCTGCTCTGTGCAGAGCTAACTGTCAGACTGCACGTAGTGAAACACATGAACTACTGCAGCTCCAAATCAATTAAATCCATGCTGGCACAACATGCATCATTAAGCATGGACATCACTTTGAAAAGTAATCAAAGGTTTAGCCAGAGTGCATGTTCATTACAGCTAACAGTTTGCTATGAGGTGTGAGCCCTGTTCTCCAAACCTGGAAGTGGGGCTCCTTCAGGATGCGGACCAGCTCCTCAGCTGCTTGGCTTCTGTTTGCAAGTGGGCTGAGCTCCTTGAGAATGTCCTGGACCAGCTCCACGTTGTTCTCCCTCACAGCCTCCAGCTTGGGTTCCTCAAACCGCTCATGAGCCTGGGTTTTGATGAATATAAAACAGATGTTACTTACTGTAGGGTTACGTCACCCAGCAATTACCCAATTCTCAGATAACATTGTCTCTCCTTTAAAATATATAAACTCCACTGCCTTTGAAAAGACAACTTTTATAACTTTCAGTTCCACCTTCTCATTGAGCTGTTAATGCACCTTGCCGTGCCATAATGAAATGTTTTCCGACTTCTGCAGGACTGTTTGTTTTGCTTCAGTAACACGGTAAAAAGGCACAATAACAAACAACAGAAGACAGCAACCTGAAACCAACCCCTGCTGAGAACAACACACAGCCTGCATTCACAAATCTTTACTGAAAGACACAAAACCAAAAAAATGAAGCACATACTTGAGTCAAGTCAAATCTTGTGGCCCTGTAGGTTTTTTCAGTGTGCACTGTCAAACATCAATATTTCAGGGAACATTAATTTTTCACTTTCTCTTCTTCAGTTGCCAAGGACACAGGAATCTGTTGTTATTGGACATGGCTGCTATACCTCTGGCCCAGGGTCAGTGATACAATATGAGTGAGTTATCCTTTCTCATCTGTTACATTTATGAATCATTTTGTGTCTTGCACCTGGATTTTTCTTTATGATATTTCTATTTTAGCAGAGAACTAGGGTTAATGCATTGTGCTATTTTGCAAATGCAATGTGATGGAAATTAATTGAGTGAAAAACAAGTTTAAAAATACAGTATAAACCCTTCAAAGCCTACAGAACTTAATTACAAATCAACAGTTTTCCAAGCCGCATGCAAATGAACTCATTTACAGTACGACTATTTGCAACTGTACACAAAGAGGTCTTGTATTTGAAGATTCACATTGTTAAGCAATCCCTCAGAGGATTTCTCTGGTGGGACTGACTACTGCTCTGGCAGCCATGATGTTTGTTTGTTGAGGAAGAGAGGAAGAATCCCTGCTGAGAGACAGGATATGGTGCATACACACATAAATAGATACACAGATATTCACAAATTCCTGCATGTACACAGTCTCACACACTAATCATCATGTGTACCACTCGTGTACACACATACTGTGCACACAGGGACACAAGCGTTGTACACGTACCGGCAGAAACAAAGTTATTTACACTTGGATTAAAACATGCAGATAGGGAGCTCTGCAGCCCCAGCTCACTGATAGGGCAGCAGGACCTCGCTCATTTGGCATTTTGGCAGAATTATTCCAAACCTGATGGGGCAAGCTGTCAGTATCTGGCCGTTGGACAACACGCCAGCATGGACACTGTTATGTGGCCATCAAAACATGACCTACAGAATCTCTGAGGAATGTTTGCTTCAACACCACTTGACAATTACTTAATTATTATATGGTGCATTTTACAGTATATTTGCAGGCAGTTGGTCATGTTGTTGATATACAATCTATTGTTGAAACTAATTATATTCCACTGCTACTCTGCCAAGTACTGAAATTTGTGGCTTTTCCCATCCATTGTAATTAAAGGACAATACCAATCTTGCTGCTATCCGCGTAGACATTTCAGTTGTAAAGGCTAATGAGCACTGCTGTTCTCAAGGCAGGAAGCAAATAACAAAGCTTTGTTATAACTTTATTTTGCATTTTGTTGAGATGTTTCTAAGGTGTTTCTTTTTTTGACTGTGAAAATGTAACTAAACTTCATGTAATTGCAAAGCAATGGAGCTCAGGGGGACAGAGAAGATGGGAGCTTATGCCAGAGGCTTGTGTTTGAGCCAATGATGCTCCACTGATCATTAGTAGAGGTCGAAAAAGGTAATTTAAATGAAGTAAAAGAAAATCACAGTTTCAGACATTAGCTTTGATGAAAATGTTTCACTACACAGCATTTCTGCTTGGTTTTGTTAATCATACTTCATGGTGAGCTCTGAGTGCTATATTAGAAAATATGTACAACAGAATGTGAACACAAAGTCTTAAGTATGATTTCTGTTGCCATACTTTCTGCTTAATGTCAATAGCTGTCTGGAAATGGGATAATTGTTGATAATTAGGATTTGACCACTTGGCACATAATAACTAAATTGTTCCATGCAAGCTGTTTTGTATAGTGTCAGAATTCATTGTTTTGGAGGTCAAATGGAAGTATTTTACAAAGACCTTGGAATCTCATTTACAGTATGAAAAAGGGGAATGTGATGGCTCAGAAGTTAGGTTGAAAAGCACAGAGGACCTTATTAAATGTCTAAAAGCAAGTGTCAGCTCATTTAGCTGCCCTAAATGCCTCAATAGTTCTGATTGCTCAGTCAGATATAGAGCCAAGCATTGAGTCAGCACCATAGTCATAACTGATAATAATCGAGCACTGCGGAAGCTCTTCTGAGTGATGATAGCTACTGTTGTCAATATGTGCTCATTGTGGGCTTAATCATAGTTCAGATTCATTATAGAATTGTGGGTTGCACTGATTGCATCATTCTGTAGTGAGTATGGTGCAATCAACGTAATTCACTGAAGTCACCATGGTATATGGTCACACATACGGACACTTCCTCTGCCCCTCTCTCCTTCCATTAACATGTTCTTTTTTCTCTCAGCACATTGAGTGATAGCTTGTTAAGTGTTTATGGATCCACTACCAGGTCAAGACAGACTGTAATCTTGGATATCTTTTTCACATCCTTCAGCAAGGTGTCTTTACTCACATCTTGCATCAGCAGATTAATCTTTTATGAGAAAGCTCATCAATACACCGGTATCACCTAGGAACTCTCTCAGACATACAGTACAAACAAACACCAGTGTCATGCTCTTACATGCAGGCACACACACATACATATGCAGTGTTCTGCAGAGGAGAAATCAATCAAAACAAAGGGAAATAGAGGGAGAGAGACACAGAGAGAAATAGGGATGGAAAGCAGCAGAGGAGGCTCTGTCCTTTGCAAAATGGGCAGCTATTGATGCAGTATTCCCTACTGCTCCCTGAAGATAGTCCATCTTCAAATTTCTTCGGAAGAACTCACTCTGAATTACTGAACGATACTGAACAGCCTTTTACCTCTGGCTCTGTTTGAGTTTGCAAAGTAGCCCACAGACCGCTGCGTCTCCCTGGACAAAGGCACCTCATGGCCACAAACAGCTTCCACCTCAGTGCAACTGAGATAACACTGACTGTGCAATGTTAGGAGGATAAACGTGGTCATCCATACTAATAACTGTTGACAGCACAAAGAAAAGGCAGAAAGAATGCATTTCTGTATATGATTTGAACTGCATTTGTACCTTTTGGCATCTGTATCTTTTTCATTGCATACCTTTGCAGTGCACAGCAGTGTATTTTTTACTTCTTTTCTTGTTGCTTTTGAAAAAGTCCACATTTCTAAAAGACATGCCGCTCTTGGCAAAAAGTGGACGGGGAAGACTTCAGCAGAAGGAGAACATGATACTTAGTGGGAGAAAACTGTGATAAGATTGTCTACCACTGCTAAGTTATTTCACTCTTCTCCCTTTACATCAAAAAGCTGAACTCCAAAACGACGACATCACTCTTCTCCTTGTAAATTTGAAGAAGTAGTTGGGATTGGTTTTTTAAGAGGGATGGCTGAAGAGAGCTGAGATATTTTAGTGGTTTTGTGGGTTTTGGCAATCAAATGGAGTCAGATCAAGTACAGTCTAATCCAGTCTAAGAAAAAAGTATGCACCATGTTTGGTCCTTATTAAGGCATCCAACATTACTGCTAAAACTGAAAGCATAGCAGGTGCACACTAGCGCATAAAAAGAAGAAAATGAATGCAACAAAGCATATGAAGAAACTCCAGGGTTGCATGCTTCCTATTACACATGCAAAACTCTGTGACTATTTTAAAGACTTTTTTTTTTAACCAGAAAAGCCTTGAATGGTTTTCCATCGATCATAAATCTACAAACTCTGGTTTGGATCTAAGTTCTTATTGCTGAGTGTTGCGAACCTCTGATCTGATCTGATCTGAGGTTAAAGTGTGGCAGTTTTATTCAGCAAAGTAAACTGATACATAACCTAGTTTATAAATATAAAACTGTTTTAAGGATATTTAAGGATTTCAGGTCAAAGTCCGGACTCAAGCCTCACTGTGACGTTGTGGTGAGACCTTAAACAAACAGTGGATTGTTGATAATCTACAAATGTAACTGACTTCAATAAGCTCTATAAGAGAATGATTTATTTATATGAAAGTGTTCGTTGCACATGTTTTGTGCTGTTTCACAAAGCTTTCAAACTTCCTGTTTTTTCACAAACTTCTAAAACTTTCAGACTCAAATCTATAAAACATCTTAAAATGGGACAGAGGGTGAATACTGTTATGAATAATGATTCTTTCATCATATGTAGGTTTAGTGTTTACCTATTATTATCATTTTAAGGAGAAAAGTTTTTATAGGCCAGTCAAGACAACAAAAAGACTAGTGCCACCCATTTTCTTGGATAAAGGCATGATGTCCTTGGAGTAATTTAACTGATTTGCTTCCATCCAGGACCAGCTTTAATCTAATATCCGGGCAACTGCCCAAATGAAATCTGCACAAATATAACATGGGTTTGAGAACATATCTGGTTTACTCTGGCAAATATACAGGCAGTGGACAAAAATAACAATACATGTATATGAAGTATGTCTAAGTAGTACACTTTAGCAGTGTATATTTGAGTATTATTGTATTGGACTAGTGTGTTGGAACATCATTAGGAAAAAAGGCGTGAACCACAGGGTGCAGCTGGTTCTGTAAATATTCTCATATTTCTCAGCCATCATACAGAATGATGTACAAAGTTTATTCTAATGGTTTTGTTGCCATAAATGGCAGTTTGTACAGCTCACAATGTCAAGCTTCTGGAGATTATTGCCACATAAGCATTAAAATCTGCGGTGACTTTTAAAATTGTACTTTTATGGTGTTTAAAATTATATTATCCTTGAAATCTTTGGATATCAAAAAGCAGCCTTCTGAGGCTTTGAAGGAGAGAAAAAATAAAACATCCATAAAAACTTCTAAGTCATTTTCAAATGAACATTATTATAAACCAAATAAAGATTCAACATGTTTTTGGAGTCTATACATAATTGGAAAACCTCAAGGCTCACCTTGCGAGAGAGCTGGATTCGCGCAATCAGCAACATCAGGAAACCACGTGAGAATCTAATTTGTCAGGTTTCAAGTGATGCACTTGTGTCCAAACCACCAGTGATTTGGACACAAGCACATCACTTGATCACTTGCAAATCCAGCTGCCTCTTAAAGTAAGACGGTGATAGACAGATGGTTCACCCAATCAATCAACTGCCAAGTATTTTTTGAAAGTGCCTTCCCTTTCCCAAACAGTTTCCAAGGACAACCTCTCAGATGGTTCTGTGTAACAAACCATCTGACATGTCAGGTTACCTCAAGGCTGCTATTCATGTCTGGATTCTTCATTGATCACAGGTTGCCACTCCACCTGCATTTGTCAGCTTGTCAAACTTGTCAAGAATAACTGTGCTGCTCACTGACTGGCTTACAATTTTCGCTCTGATTGAATTGAGGAATCTCTCTAATTAGCGAGCTTTCGGTCAGAGACCTTCTTCAAGGCATCTCTGATTGGCGACAGAAATATTTTGTTGTCTCATTAAAATGACTGACAGATGGAAACAGTGTGGAAATGTCCCAAAAATAGTCCCATAGAAAGAAGGAGATGTTTTCTGTGTTGCTCCAGTAAGTATTGTGAGAAATATTTCTATGAAGCATTTGTGTCAAAATGAAAATCCTGTACAATATTTTCACTGACTCAACCTCTACAGATTCAATACACAATTCCATTCAACAGACAGATTTTGAGTCCTGTGCCAAAACAGAAAGCCTGCAGGTTTATCGAGCTACTGGTACCAGCAGCAGTTACATGAGCCAGAGGTATGTATTACCTGGGTTAAAGTTTGTACATCACCTACAACAACAGCATCTCTTTCTGATGTGCTTGTTATTAAAAATCTCACCTCCTCTGTAACTGAGATAGAAAAGGAAGCAAGCAGTCGTTGATTAATACTATCAGTGCCCATTTTGCCTCCTTTGCTTTTGAAGTTTGAACTTCAAACTCAAATCCCTTACGATGTTAACTGTTATCCCGACACTGTGTTTAGAAAAAAAAACATCAAACCACTGAGAAAAGTGACTTAATTACTCAAAGCCTTTTAAATCAATCTTGGCAGGTAAAAATCATGCTAGTGATAGGACTGAGCTATAAAGACAGAGGCGCTATTTGCCTCTTCGTATTTGAGTTTTCATCTGAATTTTGCTGTGTGAGACTGTATGAAAGATTTTTAACTTATGAGGAAATAATGAAGCAAGACCATTAAGATGGAAATGTGATTGCACTTGATGAACTTAAGTTCTTTGTTAGGATAATTATTGTAAGCTCAAATTTAAAATGTAAATGTAATATTGGGATTGACTTAAGTTTCTATTTTGCAATATCATTTTAAGAAAGCATCTCATACCATGCAAATTTCTTTGAAAATTGATCATTTTTTTCTGCATTATGTGAAAGTGTTATGAAGCAATGCATTAATGTGCATGAAAATGATTATATTGGGAAAAAAAGTAATGTTAAGGGAAAAATGTAATGAAATCCAAGACTACAGTGCCATTTAACAAATTTATGTGCATAAAATGTCCTTATTTTAATGATGCAGATATACTAATGGGCAATCCAACTTGATATAATTACTCTGTGTTGTATTTAGTTACATTAAAGTCCTTCAATAGTCCATCCCTGAGCTCATACCAATTGAAATGCTATGAATGTCCTGCTTGTCATTTCCACACACACACATATTTCATCATACACATACTTTTCTAGTGCTGCACAACAAAGTTTTTCTCACCACTGGGCTCTCCATGATGCCTTTGAGGAAGATGAGGTCCAGGTCATTAGCAGTTGTGGAGCTTGTGCTGTCACTCAGCGTGTCCAAGGCCTGATGCATGGCTACACAAACACACACACACACAAAGAAAAATAGAAGAGAAAGAACAGATAGTTCATTTCAACTTCCTTCTCTATTCTAGTTACCCATGGGAAATAGACTGAAAAGATCACCTCAGAGAGAGAGAGAGAGAGAGAGAGAGAGAGAGAGAGAGAGAGAGAGAGAGAGAGTGCACATTTACAGTAGTTTACACTACATGGCTGAGCGGGGGAGGAAAAGTGAGGAGGGAGAGGGGATGGGAGCTGCCTCACATCCTTTCCCAAGCAATTTCACCTCTGTCAGTCACCCTTCTCCTGCGTCTGTCAGAAGCGACTTTATCTTTCTCCCACAACTCCCCACTTCCTCTATCTCCTTCCCACAAACATGTTCATAAACATACACACACACAAACACGCACACACACACACACACACACACACAAACGCTCAGAGAATGAACATTTTTACCAGTTTGTCTTTATCATTTTAGTGCATGCATCAAACTTTGTTTGGACTAAATGTCAATATATGGCATAAGTCAGTTCGACAATTTTTTCTGGTTCATGGAGCAACTTTGATGATAAACCTGCAAAAGAAATTCACATACACAAGCAACCTTATCTCAAAGCTGTAATATCAAACTGCTAAGCCATACTCATCGCTCAATATGACGACCAATCAATAAGTAGATGCAAGGTGATGTCAGGTCAGGGAAGGTTCACTCTAACTTCAAAGCATCTTCTCTGACTTGGAATATAACACATTAAGGTACCAAACACACTGATATCACCTACCAGCAGGCATTAATCACAGCGGACATGACTGTCAGAAGAGTGGGCATTTGTATTCACAGGGAACATTAGTTTGCTGCAATTTACTAAACAGATACTGACGTCTTTGTTTTCTAGGCTAAAAATACAACTGTGGCTTGTAATTTTCAAAAAGGAGGTATATTGACGGTCCACCACAGTTCCTGCACAACACACTAACGCCCCAATAAGCACATAATAAAGAACTAAGAGGTGATTGGTTCAATTAGGGGGCTGATAATTAGTTTGGTGTTGGAAGATTGTGTCCCAATTGTATTCTGCAGTCTAATTCTAATCATGTAGCACCTTTATAATTGAAAATGACAGGATGAGGTATACTTAGGATGCACAATATGCATACTAAAATATTGTCCCACAATGGACTATTTTCACTGATCAAATGTTGGTTACTTCATCTACTAATTGTTTGGGCTATAAAATGTTTCCTGAGCTCCACTGACATCTTTAGGTTATATACATTTTCTGTCAAACAAACTGTCCAAAACACTAATATATACAGGTTACATTGATATACAACAAAGAAAAGCAGCAAAACCTCACTTACAAAACATAAATATATGTACTTGTGCTTGATAAATTAAATGATTATGCAATTATCAAAATAGTTTTAGTCCTGGGTGCTACTCACAGCTAGAAAAAATGCAAAAATGGTGGTAAAAAAGCTCAAGCTAAGAAATAATTCCCTGGAACTATCTGGTATTACTTGCTTATTGGTAATTTTGCACAGTTCAAATGTTTCCCATCAGCATGGAGTTGTAAAAGTGACAAAAAACCAACTAGCAAACTAGCATGCTGAGCATTGATACTGATAACCCTACATTTTAAACTTAGAAACAGCACAAAAACCAACCACCAACAAACAGTAAATTAAATGTTGACGCATTTACTACCTGGGATCATAAATAAGTCTCTCTAAAACATAGGACAATGGTCCTATTTGGAGGTTTTATTCACAGATGCACAGCTTGAATGTGTTTTACTGACAATACACAACCACATTTATTTCTGGACTCAAAAACTAACAAGTTAAAAGAAATGTCAGATCCCCCTGAAATCATGCTTTTTATCACCAAACTCACTGTTTAAAACTGATATTCTGCAGGTAGCAGGATCAGGGAAGAGGAATTGTTTACATTTGTTAGTATTCTTTGATTCTATGATTAACTATGTGTGTAAGGAGCTGGATTTAGTTTCTATTACTCAGCAGAGCACAATGGGAGTCTTTTTTTTAAATTAAGGTGCTTAAAAGGAGTGATGAGGTGATGAGGTGGTATTTTGAGAACTACTTTTGGTCTAATACCTATTTGCTGTTTTGGAATTATTTTATACATTTACTGTTTATCCATGTGCATACATATATGAAGGCCGATGACAAATGTGTTTCGTATTACATGTTAGTCAGGTTGTCAAACACGTAGAATAAGAAAACTATTCTCATCTTGGCTTTCATTCAGGAAATCGTTTAAAAGATGGAAAGCCATAGAGGCAACAAGGGCAGAAGATGACAGCCTTGATGATTATATAGTCCATCCGCCCTCTCACTGAATAATTTGATAAGTAAATTAAATAAATAATAACATGAGTCTTCTGCAGTGAAGTCTTGTTTTTCTTCTATTTTCCCTCTAACACAAGCTCTGCTCCAGCAGGAGAGTTGCCAGATTTGCGCCTGGCAGAGAATATCAGACCAGCAGGCTCAGCTTACAGGTCCTGCATAATTCTCTTTAATCACCACAACTGTACGCCGGTGTTGTTGCCACATCGGCATTTTTCACAATGTCAGCTCATCTCTGCTCTGCCTACACATGTGAAGAGTTTGTTTTGTTTTTTTCTCTTTGTCACTTTACACTGCTTTCTGTTCTTTTTTTTTAATCTGTATTTAACTTCCTGTCACATGCTCATACTGTCATTTACATATGTCATTACATATATGATTGTTTTGCTTTCTCCTTTTGCTCAAGCCTCTATCAGACCTAACAATCCTGATAAAACTGACAGCTGATTCTTCACAGAGCATGAAGGATGCTGAACAATAACATCAGGAGAAAGAAATGGCCCTTACTTGTGTTTTGATACTCTGTGATATTGTCATTGCTTGGAGTCACAGAGGATTCATGAGGTGTGAAAAGGACTAGAGAATAATACCCATTTTTCTGATGCTGGGTATGCTTGGGGTCGTTCTATTATTCATAGAAATGATTAAAAATCCAACTTGCCCTCCTTCTCACATCTCGCTGCCTTTCTTCTCTGTACATTTTATAGGGTTGCTTACCTCCTTTTCTCTGGCATGTATCAAAACAAAGACAACAGAAGATTGACCTTTCAGGTCAAAAGTTCACACAGGGAGAATTCTGAATGTCAGTCTGTGGTATCGTATTTATTTTCTTATTTTTCAAAATTCAGCTTACTTTTGAAAATAACTTTCTCTTTAGAATTCAGGTGGAGTGTTTCATCTTGTATATCGCTTCTGTCAAACCTATCCTCCCTTGCATAAACATGCATAAGCTTCCAATAAAACTGCACAGCAAGGACCAAACTGCATTTTTTATCACTAACAGTATTTATCTTTCTTCTGCTCATGTCTCATATCAGCTCCAAAGTTGCATGTAGACATTTGCGTAATGACATACTCGGGTTTTCTATCCTCTGAGCCTTTACGCGTGAAAACTCAGGCAAAAGTAATTTTTCGCTTCAGTGAATCTAAATTCCCTATACTACACACTGTAACTTGATAGCAGTAGAGAACTCCATTTAGTAGGTAAGGTCTTAAGAGCAGAATGACGGACTCAGTTGTGCAAAAGGACTGAACTAACTACATGTACGTCATGTGCTCTACAGAATCTGCTCTTCCAGCATAATGTTGCAAAGTTTAAAGCTCTTTTCATGCTTTGAGAGGGTCCAGTATTTCACTACTCAGCTTCCACCTGATTTAAGGGTGAAATAAATAATCATAATAAAAACCAAAAGTCCCAAAGAGATGCTGCTTGCCAATAAACAAGGTAATGATTCATTAGGCCTTATTATAGCTATAGAGAAAACCTTCGGGTGAGAAGCTACTTAGTAACCATCGTGTCATTCAGCTAAAATTTACAATAACACACTGTGGTGGCCTGCTGCATGACTTCTCACAAAAGATCACCAGTTTCCTTACCATGGTGACAGCAGAGGACATGTAATCACAAGGAAACCCAATTAAAGGTGCTTTTGTCTCTTAAAGTCTCATCTGAGCAAGAGCTCACCTCCAAGGAGAGTTACAATTAAACTCAATGTCACGGAGGCAGCCAAACAATCTGGGCTGTTATTGTTTGTGGTTAGAGCACAGCAGGGGAACATGAACCTCTTACCCAGCACTTAGTGAAGGTTGTTCTGTTGCTATGGAGCGGCGGTTAGAGAAACAGAGGGAGGATGGTGAGGGGTTGCTGAGGGAGGGTGGAACATGGAGGAAGAGATGTGAGAGATACTGTTGTGTTGGTGTTTCTCTTGGGGTCTTAGCCACAGAGGAGTAGAGTGTGCAGCTGACTTCTTTCTACTCTCTGTTTCAAAACAAAATGTGGTATGCTGACATTGTCTCAATGCAAATATGGAAGAATCATGGTATGTGAAAAAGGCACAGTTACAGTTTCAGTACTGGGTAGACTCGGCACTTGCAGTATGGGCGTAGTGGCTAGGATAGCTGATTAAGATGTGATCTTCACCAGCAACAAAACTGGCTCATTTAATTAATTAATGCCAAACTTCTCACTTCTCTTCTCTAACTTCTATACTTAATTTAACTGTGTTTAATTATCTTATGTCTTGGCGATCACAGAATAACCCTTGAGGCTTATTAAATAGTATTAATATTAAGGCTTCGCAATGACTCTTGAGCATAAATTACTTAATGTCAATCCTTTATATACATTACAAATCATGAATGCTTTGTAATACAAACATAATAATAAGTATTTTGCATCCTGTGTTTGACTTGCCTCATGAGGGTCCTACTGACAAAAAGCTTAGAAAATAAATTGTATACAACTTTTAAGAAAAAAGAGCACAGACACACCAGTTTTACAACTAGGACCTTTATTCTTGTGGAAGTATATGGCAACTCTGAAAACATACTGTATATCTGTATATAGAGTTGTACCCTGCTATAGGACCAAATCTTTACTCTAACAATTTCACACCTCAGCTTAAATAGTTATTATAAACTAAAGCTTTAGTTGCCCAAATCTAAGTCAACAGCAGAATCTGAAAGTCTGTAGGACTATGTGCATAGGACAAGAGTAGCAGAGCGGTTGTACAGCCTAACTTATGATAGAATAATAATGCAACAACACCATATCAGTTTGTGTGTCAGAAAAACAAATGAATAGTAGTATTAATGATAATAATAATAAAACTTCTATAACCTGATACTTTGGCTACTTAAAAAGTTCCATGTGTGTTATCTTGTCTCTACTATAGATATATTTCAATCTGGAAAATAAACAAACCAGAATTATTCTTTAAAAAGGACACTGACAGTCAGTCACTACAGACCTTGTGGTGATTAATCAGGGTACTTCCAATGGATAAGGTCAAACTAATGTTTTAATGTCCAGAGTGACTCCTCAGTAATAACACTTGCATTGGGAAACACAGCCAGATTTTGCTGTCTGTTTTTTTTCTCCTCAGAAGCTCATTGATACTTTCAGTTTCACAGAAACACTGTTGGAAGGTAATGCAGCCTTATTTGTCAGTCTATTAAAATGACAGACAAAAACATGTTGAGGGTGACAATGAAACTATTTCCAATTGGAGAATACACCTATATGCAATAACATACTCGTGGGCCCTGGCCGATATTATTAAATACTTTAAGGTTGTTCCTAGATTTGATTCTGTTCCCTTCTCTGTGGCAAAATATAATTATTATCAATCCCTTAGGTAGTGCAAGATGAATGTCTAAGACAGTGGGGGAGAATTACATTGGACTGAAGTACCAGAACTGATTAATCATTTATGACTGAAGTATAAGATTAATTTGTCCTCATGCAATGTGCTTGATTCTCTCCATCTTGATGCCCTTGCAGAGTGCAATCAGTCTGATGCACCTTTTTTCTCCCAATTCAGACAACACTGAGCATACAGAGTACAACTATTACAGCTAAAATGTGAAAACTGTTCTGGTGAACAAGTGATCAACTGGTGGATAATTAAGTTAACATTCTCCTAATGGAGTGTCACTGAAAAGTTGCATGAAGTATGTGTGGGCACATCACTTGTTTCATGTACTTGTGTGGTCAGTATGTGTGTTCAACTTGTATAGGCTTGCCTTCAAATCTGGTTGTAAACCTGATTATAAACAGCAAAAAGTGCTTAAGAATTGTTCAGCTAGAGTTTGAATCCTGTAATCAAGCTTGCAGCTTTAATTACAAATTGTATTTTGAACTATGCAAAATGTTCAAATGTAAAAAATAATTGTAAGAGAAACAAACTGAACATTTTTCACGTAAGCAAAACACCCTCCCTCCAAAATATAACATTACACTCTTTATAAATATTCATGCAAACATCTAGTTAATTGAACTTTGAGAATCACATTAAAGATCCCTTAAAAACACGCACACACACTAAACTGACAGAAACCAGCACAATGCCATTATGTTAAAAACACTACAACCAAAATTTTCAGTGATCCATTCTTATAAAATGTGTCCATTGTGACACGTTTTAAAAATAACAACTTGTCAAACTCTGGTCTATAGGATAACATTACAATAACAGCTCACACAGCTAACATCAGTCAGCCAGCAGTAAACATATCACATCGCCACAGATTTTGTCACTAACAGTGGATCTAGCTCAGTGATGGATCTCACCAGTGCCTCACAGGTGAAATTCTCTCGTCATATACAGTGCATACACACCCACACAGTCCTGAGAGGACATCTTCTCAGTCGAAATAATTGAAACCACCTGTATGGATGGACCTGAAGGGGCTTTAACTAATCCAGGAAATTGAGAAGAAACCAGATATACTGCACACAATCTTTCACTTTTTATTAACTTTTATTAACTTTATTAGTTTTAAGTTAGGTCTTTGGTAGACCTTTACCAGGAAAGTAAAATGTTTTACAGAATTTTTGGTCTTCTCATTGCAATTTCATAGCGTATTAGCACTTTTTTTTAAGGTTTTCACTCATCCAAGATATTGAAATAAGGCTATCTAGTGGTCATGAAGTGGCATGTTATGCAAAAATAGTAGAAGAGTCAAATGAAAAGGCTGTATAGCCCACTATTGTGGTAGATAATGTTGTCAACATTAATCATTTAATTTGGTTCTTAAGTTCTTAAAAATTAGTATGAAAAAAATCCATTACATTCTCCCTAACTTTACAAAATTGCACCTGTTCTAACTACTGCGACATGGTGCATGACTGTACCATGAAAGGCATAATTTCTAGTGGAACACTGAGATCCTGACCTCCTCTCTCTTGGATGGACAGTCAAGAGAACAGGGCACTTTAAAGCTGCCATTTAAGCCACCCCATCGCCATGGTGATGCCTGCTCCAAGCTGGCATGATATGGACGCGGACTGGATCGCCTTATTAGCTGGCTGAAGGTCACCATTAGAGATAACACTTGTGATATTTGTTGACATTTTGCAAATGGACAACAGCTCCCATTACACCACCCCATGGCCACAGAAAGTCTAAGGGGATATCATTTCATGTCAAGTTTTGGGCAACTAACATGACCGAGTTTAATGACTGAGGGTGCTGTTAGGATGGAAACATTTGGACTTTGACTGTACATCTATTTCCATGCAGCAGTTAATGAAAGAGCAAACAGAGATTGTCAGGCTTTGAAATAATTGCCAGTGTCACTAAATTACCAAATACTCTCAGTCAGAACAGAATTAAATTGTCGGTTAGGTTTGATAGGGAAAGTATTGTGTCTGTCTGTGTCTGTGTGTGTGGACCAGGTATTCCTCATGTTTTGGGGACATAAATCTGTTTACGTAGTCATCCTTTACGAGAACAAAAAGCAAGTTCACTTAATGTAAATCATTAATACAGGGCTGAAGACTTGGCTTAAAGTTATGGTAACTTTAGGGTTAAGGTTAGGATAAGGTTTAGGCAAGTAGTAGTTACGGTAAGTCCCAAGGAAATGAATGTAAGTCAATTTAATGTCCTCTGAAGTGATGGAAACATGACTGTGTGTGTGTGTGTGTGTGTGTGTGTGTGTGTGTGTGTGTGTGTGTGTGTGTGTGTGTGTGTGTGTCTATGAGAGAAAGAGCCAGAGAGATATTTGAAGGTTGCAAGTCTGACACTTTCAAGCGTGCTGTCTCTGATCAGAACACTGTTGCATATGAATGACCCCCTACTTACTCACCATGAATGTTCAATGCATTGGAGGTCTCTCTCTCTGTCTCTCTCTCTCACACACACACACACACACACGCACACGCATGTACACTGAACTGATAGACAGGATGCGAATGCTTTGATAGAAAATGTGATTCATTATGGCTGTCACTGCTGTCTTGTCAAGCTACATTACAGAGCAGAGGATGTCTTGCAACATGGTATACTGTGTGACATGCAATAGACTTGGCAATGATGTAATGACACTTCTAACCTTGACTGATTTAACGTGACGCCTATCAAATAGTTGCTTTAATTCTTAGCCCCTCACCTGCCATCCCAAAGTATTTTTATATCTGCCTTTAACTAGATAAGCAACCCATGCGTAGGTCACTCATGAGAAATGATGTAAGTAAATAACAGTACATAAATAGATATGGACACACAGTCAGAGCATATTACTGTGTAGTATGCAACACCATGCATTATTAATGAACTCCATCAATTATGAATAAGATGTATGGTACTTCCCGCTCCGTGCTGTGTGAGAAAACATTATCTGTGCATTATCATTCAATACAACAAATACATGCTTCTTTTGTAATGACTTTATAACTTTTTGCTTTCTTTAGTTATCTCAAAGTGTATTCCTCTGTCTCTCACACTCTCTATTGCTCTCAGTTTGACAATCAAGCTTCTTGTTGTATATTAAATATGGCATGTTTTCACTCTGAGTATGATGTCTTCTAGTGAATATTTAGAAGCATCTTGCTGTCTTTTAATGCCTCCCTTCCCGTCTTTGTAGTGTGCCGCTGCAGATTCCTGTACATCACATGCTGCCCTGGGTCCTAATCTGTCTCTGCTCATCTTCATCACACTCTGGAGGTTTGAACCAGCACATCAGGAGCAGGTGCAATGCGAATCTCAAACACCAACTAGCCTTCAACTGCCAGCGTATATATAAGCATTTTGTCAACTGCTTAGTTGCATTTTAACCTTACCCACAAAATATGCAGAATTGCACAATTGGTCATTGCATATAATTTTACAAACCAGTGACATAACACATGGCCAGAGAACTCATCTGTTTTATAAACCATCCTGCATCCCCTCAGACACCCAGCAGGTAGGGACCTGTGTTCTTACCTTCTCCCCCCAGCTTGATTTCCAGGCCCTCCAGGGAGTTGGCTGAGTCCCCATCCTCCAGGGAGAGCCTTCCAAACAGGCTGCCAGCCATGGTGAACAACACCTCACCACAGTGCACACACTCACAGCAACACACCCAATACTGTATCTGAGGCAGACTGAGAGATCTTCCTCCCTCTCTCCCTATCCGTCCCTGATTCTCTCTTCTTTCTGCCAAACAGCTCCTCGCTCTTTCCTCCCTCTCCACCTGCTCTTGACGTAAATGTGTATAAGCTATGCCTGGCTGAGCGTCTTCTCCTCCGCATGAATGAATGGAGACGAGAGAGGGTTGTGTGTATGAGAAAAGGATGGGGAGGGGGGAGGGGGGGGGGGGTGGAGGGAGGGAAGTACGATGCTTTCTCTAGGAGGAGGAAGAGAAGGAGGCAGGATGATTTTCCTCTAGGCTTCCCCATGGTGGTTAACTGGGAGAAAAAGCAGCAGAAGGTTGGCTTGTGAGTATGAGATCGGTCAAGGAGGCGATGCGTAGGGAGCAGGATTCATATACAACCGATAACCCATCCTAGCTGACATCACAAACACAGTTACAAACACAGCCAGCCTTACAGATGCACAATAAGTGAGGGGTGCTTACTAGGAAATTTATATTTGTACTTTCTGCTCATAAATCAAGGATTGTAATCCGAGTTCCTTTGCTGACAAGAGTTGAGAAACATCATATTGTTTTAACTAAAAACTGACCCTTCTCTAACCCTTTCTCCAAGCCTGCGCAGAAAATAGCCTTGCTCAAAATTTAAATTAAACAAAGACTGGAAATGGTTTGGAAAAACAATTTACTGCGTGTTACTAAAAATGCCAGTCATCTAGACTCAGCCCTAGTGTACAAATCAAGTCTGACTGACAGCCTATTACAAAAAAGAAACTCCACACATATTTTAACTCTCTGTGGTCCTGCTTTTCTCGCTCTATCCAGCAGCTGACTGCTACAATTTATTACCACACAAGAAAATATTATAAAGCTTTGAATTCTAGATTTGGCCCCATGTCCACCAATATACTGTGACTTTTAAAGGTGCAGTGTGTACAATTTAGTGGCATCTAGCAGAACGGACTCAGCAGAAATGGAATATAATGTTCAGAAGTATGTTTTAATTAGTGTATAATCACCTGAAAATAAGAATTGTTATGTTTTCGTTACCTTAGAATGAGCCCTTTATATCTACATAGGGAGCAGGTTCTCTTCCACAGTCGCCATGTTTCACTGCCATGTTTCTACAGTAGTCCAGAAAGGACAAACCAATCACTGACTCTAGAGAGGGCCTTTTGCGTTTCTTGCGAAATACGCAGCCACCATAGGTTCTCCCACACAAAGGGTGAAGGAAGGGCTATTCAGTTGGTTGTAATCTGCATCCTCACCACTAGATGCCACTAAATCCTACACACTGGTCCTTTAATTTCCCAGACATCTGGCTGTTGCTTTTCAATCTGTTTTTCTCTAGATCAAATATCCTCAGCACTAAAGAGGAAATGCATGAAGGAACAGCTGTCTGCCAGTTTAGATTTTAAAATGGGCATCTTTTGGTGCTCAAACTATACTATATTTCCACAGTTACCACAGTTTTGACTTTCAGTGCCAAAGTATGCATTTGAAAATTCACTATGACACCATCGACTTGGATTGCAGCAGTTCAACACTGACACTTTTACACGAGGGTTTTAAAATACTGATTAAATACCCATAGTTTTCATTATTTTATGCAATACTGACATAAACTTTATGTATGGGATCAGATGATCAGCCAGTTATTGTCTGGGATCCAGGGCAAGAAAGTGTGCACTGTTTGGAGCAGTTGCCATGTTTTCAGCAGTTAGAGTGAATTTTCTGCAGTCTGTTGTCAAGAGCCAGATTGATTGCCTTTTCAACATCTTATTTTACTTTACTTTACTTCTTTAACAGAAGCCCCTAGGTGGCACTGAGCTGTCAGTTAAATTGAAAACTATCAATTCTAATCAATTTGAAGAAAATAGACCATTGCAGGCCATTTCAAATGAACATCTCGATACTGTAAATCAAAAAAGTACTTTTGGAGGTATTACGTTATAAACCAAAGTATTGGACACATTTTGACCCGGTAGTGGTGAACAACAAGTCAAAAAATGTCATGGGATCAGTCCAGTAGTTGATGAAACATTTCGCTCAAGTGGTGTGGGAAAAGTCAGAGGATCACCAAACTTTTTAAGATTCATAGTTGGACAATGGAGACATTTCACTAAAAAACAAAAATCAACTTTCTGGTGGCACTAAAGAAGAAGTCAGGGGATCACCACCTTCAATACCATCGTCTGGAAAGCGTGAATGCCTGTGTAAAATTTCATGGCAATCCATTTAACAGTTGTTGAAATATTTCAGTCTGGACAAAAGTGGTGTTCCAACCAACCGACTGACACTGCCATCCCTTGCGTCATGCCGCTAGCATGAGGAATCATGGACCATGCAGGACACTCAGAGGGTGATTGCAAATTACTTAACCCTCTGGGTTTCACACCCTATGATTTTAATCACCACTGATCAGTCATCAATCCATATTAAAGAATGCCTCTAAAAGACAACGTTTATGTGTCGGTGTGTGCAAGCATGAGCATGTACATGTGTGCATTTGTACCACTGACCACTAGTGCAGATTTGACATTCATGTGCACGACTGGTGTGCTGCAAAGGGTACAACAGCAAATCCTTCGAGGCATGACTGATCTAAGACTGGAGTTTTAGCGCTCCATTAGCCAGCTCATTAAGTCACATTAGAACTCAGGATATGAGATACATGTCCCGAGTGCTAGAATAACCACAAACCGTTCAGTATCTCCTCCCTCTCATCTCTCTCGATATCTCTCTCTCTTGCTGATACATTCACTCTCTCTCACACACACACACACACACACACACACACACACACACACATACACACACACAGATACAATCGTCATAGCGAGACCAAGCCACTTACCAGAGTCAGAGCTGGATGTTGCCACGGGCATTTTAAAAATTGGTTCCTCCCAGTATCGTCCGCAAAACTTGTTACGTCAACTGCAATGAAAGAGAGCACGGAGACAAAGAAGGGAGAGTCACTGAAAACACTAAATAAGTATTGATTTGGAATATGAATGCGAAATCTCTTACACTTGGTAGAACCAAAGCTGAAACAAGGGAAGGAGCATAAAAGGAAATAAATGCAGAGGGAAGAGGGAATACTCCCAGTCTGGAGACAATTAAAGTACAGCATACAATGAAATATTGTCAAAACACAAGACACATTTGAATGAAATTGTCTTGGGTGCACATTCAGGGCACTAAGATACTAGATGACTCTTGCTTGCGCAAAGAGTAAATAGACCAAACATTTAATTAGGATGCCTCATTACTACCTACCTACTACCTATTACCTGCTGTTCATTATATTAACTGTTCTTATTCACACAAATAATGACAGACATGATTGGTTTATTGATCAATGTGGTACATATAAAGAGCAGAAAGTGATTTTTTTGCACATTTTATAGCTTGTTTTGTGTGTGTGTGTGTGTGTGTGTGTGTGTGTGTGTGTGTGTGTGTGTGTGTGTGTGTGTGCGTGTGTGTGTTGCTAGGCTGAGGCCCTTTATATTAAACACCCAGGGAAGTCTTAATCCAGCTATGACAAAGAAAACAAATCCTTTTCTGTCATAATCACAGTCAATGGACTTAGTACATAACGTGGCTCATTCCCAATTTGTCTAAACAGGCTCCCACACACGGCAACTGCTATCTAACTTTGTTAATACCTATTAATAGAATAGCTGGTTGCTCTGGTAACACCCAAACAATTTTAACCGTCATGTCCGTCCGGAATACTATTAGCAACAGTTGGAAAGATTGAGTGAGCGGGTGAGTGATTGGGCAGGCCAACTAACATTAGTTTAGCAAGGATCTCCTTTGATTCTTATTGATCCATTTAACAACAGGCAGCAAGAAAAAGACCATCCAAAACTGGCTTGTCAGGTGATGTGGCATTTGTGAAATACACACAGTGAATAGCAATTAGGAGCTAAGGAGGGGCTGTGGGGAAAATAAACAGAATAGGCAATCAATAGTCATGAGGTTAAGGGGAAACAGACAGAAAAAAAATAGAAGAGGGTTGAGAAAATTGTCAGGCAGGAAGGCTCTGGCTGTATGGAAACATGAGGTGGAGGGTCAGAGAGAGAGGGAGAGAGAAAGAGAGAGAGAGAAATCAAACAAGAACAATGGTGAGGAAGAAAGGGCGCAGCTGATGAGGAGAGACCGCAGTATCCAAGGATGCTAATTCCTGGTTGCCATGGCAACATCTATCCATGGTGAAACCAGTGCTGTAGTAGCCAAAACCAAGCAATGTCACGACAGGGTCACTTATGAGGGAATATGTGTGTGTGTGCATATGTGTTTCAACATTAAAATACTGCCTCGGCCTCATCATAACTGAACTAATTTTGGAGTGATTAAGCATCTTCACACTATGTTCCCATATTTGAAAATGAGAGCTAACGGTCCAAATAGGGGCACTGTCAGTAACAGAAAAAATTATGGTACAAATGGTTCCTGTCTGGCTTCCAAATCTATTTATTTAAGAAACTGAATACATTTTTTCCTCTGATGGAATCACATTTCTCTTTTACTACAGCTGCTAATATTTCAAAACTGGCTTAATGGGTGACATTTTCATCAAGACATTCTTTTATCACTCACTTATTACTTTTCTTGCCTTTCAGTTGTCAGTGAACACAAATATAAAGATGTCTTCAACCTCAGTGGTATTGAATATTTATGAATATATTTTAATCCAAAATATTGATTCACCAATATGAGAAAAACATGGGAATGCATAAGAATTGAAATTCTGGAAGACAATTGGGATAAATGTGTCGTTGCTATTCATTCCTCCACCATATGAGTATTGATTAATTTCAAGATATAATAATAGGTTCGATCAAATGTATCCTTCTGTAAGTCCCTTTTGTACTCACAATAACCTAGTTTCACTGGACTGCTTTGATCCTGTCCATAGTTTTTGGTCTTCTATACTCAACTCCCTCTCTTTGCCTTATGTAATAAATCTATTTCTCATAACCCACGGACATGTCAAATCCAATTCGAAGAGTACAGCCTGAACTCAACTGACTCATCATAGAGAAAACCTGTCAAATTTTTTCAAGTGCCTTTTTCTATGTGTATTAATTTTCCTTCATTTTTAAATAAAACTATTTAATTCCAGTCTATTTTCTATTCTTGGTCCAAGATGATGGTGTGTATGTATAAGTGGCACAGGGTATGTTTTTTTCTTGTTTTGGGGGTGTGTGCTGCTGTATATTAAAGGTTCTATTTGTAAGAATCAGAAATTCCTTCTCATTAGTGACACCTGTGGCCATTAAGTGAGCTCCAGTCAACATCCTGTCGCTTGTGCTCGCATAATGGCTCAGCAGCGTGAGACTAATTTTTTATGTGAGGTTACAACCCGTTCACTCATTGGCAATAAAAATCAATTAATACGTGTAAATAACTTCACAATTCTTACATATAGAATCTTGTTATACATGTTATTAATGTATAACAGCAATTATAGCTGTTAAATAAAACATCCATTTAAAAAAAATAGACTAACTAATGTATATTTGTGCAAAGTAATCCAAAGATGTCTCCCGCATCATCTGTGGGGATGACATGTTTACTTGTTTAACATCTATAATTGCTGCTCTCGGTGTGACATTGAAGCACATTCTTAGATGCTGAAGGGCTTTTTCAAAACTCCAATCTATGCGGATCAGGTCCTTAATACCACATACCAGTCCCCCAGGCTTATCCATGGCATCCCCTGTTTGCACTGGGAAATGACAGAGCTTGTTAAAAGTATGCAGGGACCACACGGCAGCTAAGAAGCCAAAGCCGATTGCAGCCGAGCTTGGCTGTGCTAGAGTTATGCTGACACACTGGAGGGGTTGGGTGGATGAGCTTTGAGGGGAGGGGGGCAGTATCTTCTCTGCTCCATCACTCTGTCAATCTCTCTGGTTCTTATTTCATTTTACCAATTAGGTAAAATGAACTAAGATCTAATGATGGTGGAGTCATCACTTGTGGTGGCATTTTCTGGCTCATTGGTAGCATTTTCATGCAGGAAAGCTCGGATGTTTAATAAGAGTTGCAACCAGTAAGTCTACAATCAAGGATTAAATAGGTCGTCTTAATAATACATGCTTATTGTCTTTTTGCTGCAGATGGAAAAGACCCTGCAGTTGTGCAACTTGTGGGTCAGTCTGTATCTACAGTAATATCTAAACTGTCTTGTGCACTGAGTGATTTCCACCATGTGTCCATTAGTCAGCTCACACACATACGTACATTAACACCCACACACTCCATCTTCCTCGTTGTAGTTGAAGGGAGAAAGCAGCTCAATAGCACAGCTGCCATGACATCACATTCACAGACCTGCTATCGTCTCTATAGTGTTAATCTGTCGAAACAACAGGCCAGCTAAGTGTTGGATTTTGTGTGTGTGTGCATGCACAAAGATCTATATTTTATATTTTTAGACATTTTTGTATCTCCCAACCAAATATCCCAGCACAGTGTAACAGGCAGAAGTTAAAATTCTTACATAACCAATAATGAGTGCTAAGGTGAGGGCTTTGCTGACTTACAATATCCTTTAAATTCAAGGGAATAAGTTCTACAGCCAGCATTTATAAAGATTTTTTTTTCAAAATGAAACTGAATGATCTTTTTCTGTTGGACATCTACTCTTCATTGAGGAATGTGAATGATTTGCTTCAAATTACTTTACCTTTGCTCTTGAATGATTTTTTTTAGTTGGTCTTTAAGCCTGTTCTCTCAAGTGAAACCCATCTACTGTGGTAAATTCTTTTATCACACATATTTCTCATATTTCACATTTTAGCCTAGAGCAATGACACAAGTGATGGCCCAGGTGTTTGTATGCCAAGTGCAAAATGCCTTGAGCTATTCCCACGATGAAGCTGCATTAAAGCCTGTATACATGCTCTCTCTCACACACACACACACACACACACCAGCGACCAAACAAGTCCTAATCCACACACGCAGGCTGGCGTCAGGCCTAAAAATAACCCTGTGCTCCCACAGGTTCAGCTCCTCTCATTACTTTACAAGGGAAAACTGTCGTATCCAAGACAACCATGAGCAGCTCTTCGCCGTTTTCCCCGGTGCTTTGCCATGGCAACAAGGAAAAATGCGTAAAATAATAATAAGTCAGAGCTAAAATTGGGTCTATTAAAATGTTTGAGCAAGACTTTAATACAGAGTTGCTCTTCATCTGAGGAGATAATTTTATATCAGTGTCACAATTGGGAAAAAAAGACTATAGCATTTACACAACAGGCAGGAAATCAATTCTAACAGAGTTCACTAGCCAAAAACTCATAGACAGCACTTTCAGAGCTCTACGATGAAATCAAGAAAAACAGACCTGTTGTGTTTAGCTCCTTTGGCCTGAGCACAGTACGTAAATTAACCCTACAGCTGTATCTGGTTATACTGTTTCTACAGCTCCAGAAATCCTGAACAACAATTGAACTGATTCACAGAGCCTTTTTGGGGATTATTTATTTGGGAAAAAGTAAATATATGTATCACCAAAATGTTACACAACAAATCACCAGTGCAGACATTGGGAAAGAGAAACGCAGAGTTTATTCTATTTTTATAAAATACTGGGTAATAGCACTTGAGAGGCTTCATGAAAACTACCATAAAAGCTTCTTTTGAGTATCTGCCCTAAAGCACCAGTGTGTTTATGCTTCCCTGTTGTCAAACTAGCTTAGATCCTAGACTAAAAAGACAAAATTAAAGCAATTCATTCAATCTTGCCTTCTGGGGCCCATATCTACACCGCAGTCGCTACAAATGCCCCTACAAATCAAAACAGTCTGTGGAGGTCTTTTGAAGGTGGAGACTAATTCAAAAGCAGTTTAAAGCCAGTCAGTGCTGAATGGTTGAATGATTTCAAAAAAGAAGGTGTGTCAAAATCCCCACATGCATATTAATACACACAATGTGCTACTACTTGGAGAGAAACATGGAAAATAACATTTTATGTCTTTTTTCCTGGGCACAGACTGAGCTTAATCTTTCAATGAAACTTCATTCTAAATGTAAATTATTAACCATCAGCAAACAACTCCGGGACTCATTAGCCACCTAAGCCACACAAACTACCCAGCAATTCTCAAATAGCTAGAATTCATGTTATATTGTTAGTATTTTCCATGCATTTGTCTGTATTCTGCATTATTACTAAAGAACAATATTTTTTTTTTAAAAACCCAGCACCGACACAAGATTTACCAGCAGCAAGACATTTAATATAACCTGATCGACTGAGTGATGTTGGTCTTCCTTTTCCCTCAGTTGATACGGATTATAATTAGTGTAATTAAAATTAAATGTCACGTACATACCACTGAGAGGGTAAAGGATTCAGGCAAAGTGCTGAGAGCCACCCTGGGGGAGCATTTACAATCACCACCCAGCCTGGATTTCATTAAAGGTCCCAGCTCCTTTTGTAATTTTTTTCTGAAGAAGCAGCCATGATGGAATAACCATAATGAATGTCACTGTTTCAATGTCAACCAGATCTCTCTTGAGAGAAACTCTATGGCTCAAAGCCTGAATCTTACAGAGCAAATCCCCACTTTTAGGGCAAGACTGATACATTGGCTTACCCATGTTTATAGTCAATGCTGGCGTTAATTAGGTATTGGGTAATATGGTGGGTCCAGTGTAAAGATATTAAATACCATCACAATATACAATAATTGAACTAAATGTAAGGCTGCAACTAATGATTGTTGATTAACTGATGTAATTTCAGTAAAAGGGGGGAGATGTTGCTCAAAAGCCCAAGATACAAACTAAAATGACTTGTTTTGTACCGACCAACAGTCCACGATGCAAAGATATTAAGTTTATTGCCATAGAGAAAATATTCACATATAAGAAGCTGGAATGATATTTTAGGCATTTTCTCTTTAAAATTACTCAAACTTACTGATTATCAAAAGAGTCAATTACTAATCAATTAATCAACTATTTGTTACAGCTCTAGCTAAATGCTAATATCAACATGCTCACAGTGACAAGCTAGCATGCTGATGTTTCGCAGTTATAATGTTTACATTCACCATCTTGGTTGAGCTGGTTAACATACTAACATTTGCTAATTACCAAAGTAAAGCTGAGGCTGATGGACATTTTTTATAGATATTAAGATTTATAGATATATACTTGATGATGGCGCTAGATGAAAAGTCAGGGGATGACCAAATTATTAGGAATCATCCTATGGCAATCCATCCAATACTTGTTGAGATATTTTAGTCAGGACCAAATTGGTGGACCAACCTGCCAACCAACAGACTGACCAACATCTTTGGCAATACCATATTAGCTTATTAAAAAATCCACATATCTTAACACAGTGATGAGAACCAGGGGATACAGTCTGCACTGAGGTAGCAGGTGTGAGAGTAAATGAGCAGGTTTTTTCATGAATGACACTGCAGTGTTGGAGGGCAGAGATGCTGAGGCTTTGTGAACCACTGCTGATTAATCTCCATGTGGAATCGAGTTTGGATGGGTCCTACTTTTAAAGCCTTCTCTCTGACAGCTACAGTTAATTAGAATTCCTGCTTGATGCAGTAATTAATCATTCAGTGCATCAGAGCAGTAAAAGTGAACTGTGTCGAGGTCTGGTACAATTGAAGGTGAGCATTCTGTAAGTAACATCAAACAACCAGGATCCATTCATGGGTCACACGTAGCTCTTTGAATTTTTCTGAATGTGTGACCAATGTTCAAGGATTAGTATTAGTGTAAAGTATGCAGTACTCTGAGGCTCAGACATGCCAGTCACATTGACTATACATCCATGCTGCCACAGACATATTTTCAAAGTCTAAAGAGTCTTACTTCATGCAGTTAGAGAAGTGCTTAGACAATGTTTCTGTCGAGGTACAACTAGACCTGTTTATGGTAAACCTCCCACTTCCAAAACTTAAACTGACAAGAATGCTGAAGTTTCTTAATCCCAGTAAAAAGCTCTCTGAGAACTATCTGACTGAGTAGTTGTATGTGACTAGAAATTATAGAAGTTTAAAGAAACTGTACTGCTCATGATAGTGCTTTGATTTTGAAAGACAACTCCAAAATAACAATATTATTATTTGGACTATATCAGTACCTTTGTATAAAAGAGTTATCACCACCATATGTTTGCCTGACAGATTTTATCTGTATAGAATGAGATAAGCTTCTTATGAAGAAAAAAAGTCAGTGACAAAAATCAGACTTTTTCATTTATGGTTTAATTTTTTGAGGCTGTTCTATTAGTAAATGATCTTTACACTCTTTACTTTTCTTTTAACTGACAGAATAAATTTCCTCGCAATTACACAGACAAACTGCTTGTTTATGAGGTCTAGTGCAGTAAGTTATTAAATAAATTTGCATGTAAACTGAAGATACTTTGTCAATATAATGGCCTTCCAATCTCTGCTTCCAAAATGCTTTAGGACCACAAACCGTTCAGCGTCACATTGCTCTGTAATATAGGCCTGCTGCCTGAGTAGTCCCAAATGGATTGTATATCTCTATTACCACTGAAAATACAATAACTTCTTTCTCACTGTCAGAGGTCATTTGAATACTTCCTCTGCAGTAATAAAATGCCCTGGCAGTAAAACATAAGACAGGGATCATAGACAGTTGAACACAATTGGTAAATACCAGTTAAATTCACTCTTGTTTAAATGAGTGTAACTTAAACTACAATTTCTCTAAAAAGACACCTTACAACATGAACATTTGGTGAAACTAATGGACATCCAATAATAATGATAATAAGTTTAAGATCATAAAAACATATATCAAAATCAACAAAAATCCACAGGTCTATGATATTTCCTGCTGAAAAGCCTCCCTTTCAGACAATCCTAAGGTGGTAATGTATATCTGGCATCAGTGTCTGAGGTTTAAAAAATGATGGAATGTTTAAATTGATTCATTGTCAGTAGAAAGTGTCAGGTGAAAAATGTTGATCACTGTTTCCCAAAGCCCAAGGATTGCTTTGCCTTGTTGTCCACAACTCAAAGATATTCAGTTTACTATCACAGAGGACAAAAGAAACAAGACAATATTCATATTTAAGGAGCTAGAAACGATTGTCAAAATCGTTGCAGATTAATTTTCAGTAGTCCATTGTTTATTTTTCGCCTCAAATGTTTTCAGAAACATATTTTAGTGCATTGTTTAGCTATAATTTGAGAAATTTTATGATGCAGCCGCCATCTA
Source organism: Euthynnus affinis (assembly GCA_029490765.1). Lineage (NCBI taxonomy): Eukaryota > Metazoa > Chordata > Actinopteri > Scombriformes > Scombridae > Euthynnus > Euthynnus affinis. The sequence goes on along the minus strand of CM055857.1, from coordinate 18,826,100 downwards.
GGAAACAGACGTGGAAGACATGAAGGGCCTCACATGCACTAACATGCACACATTGGTGCAGCTACCAAAACAAAGAACAGAGAGGCTCAGATAACAACACACTGAAGGCGTGTGACTTCATTCACTGCTCAGGTCGCCATTACTCCACTATGTCTTTACATAGCAAAGAGTTGTTTGCTGTCATCCAGTAAGGCTCAATGTCATTTACTGGACCTTTAAATTAAATTTTAATATACTGAAGACCCATTTCACAGAAGACATTTTGACTTATCAGAGCAGGGTTTTGTTTCCACCTGTACAGATATAAATTATTATATAGGATTTTCTAAAAACAATGTACAAACTCATAGAAAAGTAATCCTTCTCAATCATCACTGACCCACTAGAAGTGTGTGGTGGTGTATTTTTCTGCAGTGACTCTGGCTTCTGCCTGTATTTTCTTGTTATTTTGCTGTGTTCGGGACACTACTGGGCATCAACTTTTGGGCAGTGAATGTGTATCCCCCAGCCAATAACAGCACGCAGGATGTGAGGTTGGGACTCGTAGCATAGCGACCAGGTTACATCGCTGTCTCCATCTCTCTCCTCTGCTCCATTCCACTCTCTGTCTCTGTGTTATGGACATATAAAGAGCTGGAGGTCTGTGTGTTTGCTTGACCGAGGGCGGGGCTGAGAATCACACATGCAAAGCAGAAAGGCCACAACGGACAGGATGAACCTCTGCATTCATTCTGCAGGGTTATGCAGAGGTGCAGGCGTGTTTATTTGTGCTTTAGAACGTAACCACCATGAAACAAAAAAAACATTTATTCATCTAATTCAAAGCTTTGTTCTGGCCAGCACTGCTCGTTCTCTTCATTCATTCTCTAGCTTGCTCAACCACTGCTGCTCTCTCTCACTTGCTCGCTCTAGTCGAGCCAGAGAGAAGAGGCCAACTTTGAATGCTGTGTTTACAAACACCATTGGACAAATCTTGCATAGTATACCTTTAACGTTATTATTTACACCTGTGTTTTTACTGCTTTGACAAGCCAAAATGTTTGCCATGACCAGGGTCTATATATATATATCACAGGAGATAAAACTGGGGAGAAAATGTATATATGTATGTTTGTTGATTGATAATAAAAACATATTCTTCCAAAAATTTGATAACATGGTGGGGGGTGGGAGGCTGGTTTAGACCATTTCAGGTCATTTAATTAATACATAGTCATTCAATAATAACATATAGTTTTTAAGGAAAACGTCCCCTCTCTTATTAAGGCGTGTCTACAATACATGTCAGACACACATCAGCGCCTGACTTTCAAGCGCTCAAACATCTGTGCACGTCCCGGTGTGTGAGCATGCGCAGTAGCAATTTACAAGTGCATGACGTCCATCCAGTCTTTGTTAACATCATTATTTGATTTTATTTCAAATGCTCAAACTGAGTTAGGGGTGCCAAAGACAGTTGTGTTTCACCTGTCGGCGCTGTAGAGGAGCAAATAACCTGAGGTCAATTAGGCTAACACAATGAAAACTGCATGTGGCTACTGACGGAGGCAAAATAAGGCGCACGCGCTCGTCCAGCCTTCTCTCGTGCTGCGCTACCTTGTTGTCAAGAGGAAGAAAATGCCGCACGGTCTTTGACAATGAGTGGATTTTAACGTTATTTATAATGGTAATAAGGCTGAATCGTATGCTCCTTCTCTCACAGGAGATGAGAAATAATAGCTGACTGCGTGCACCAACATCCACCTGACGAGTAGTGAAGGTGGGCTACGTCTTTGGAAAACGGCGTTAAATGGTAACCTGAACTAAACACCACGTTTCCTTCGTGAAAAAACAGCAAAAGGTTAAAGTGCTCACCTGCCCCGGTCACCTTTTATCCTTTTAGGATGCCTCCTCGGTGTGAGATGCAGGAAGAGGTCTTATCTGTCTCCTCCGTAGCGCGGGCAGCTCTTGTTAAACCTATACAGCCACTTTCACAACACCGAAGGCAACGGCAGCCCACACAAACGGCTATGTTTAACGAGACCTTATCTAAAACGGCTCGCGCGCTCGGACAAATAGCTCCATCGGTCAAAAGACACTTAGCTGCTCTGTTCACACTGATCCTGTTTCCAAAAGGATGCACAGGAGGGTTTAGTGATGACAAACGCGTCTTTTTCAGTGGTACAACAGTGAGAAGTTGAAGCCTGACCGCTGCTGTCGATATGAACCCCTACAAGACCACCAATAAGGTGGACTAAGTTAATACACTTTTCCTAGAGGAATAGTGACATCTAGTGGCAGTAAGAGCAGGTACAGCGAGCTTCATGGGAAAAAAATGAACAAAACTAAATAAATGAATACCAAAAACTTATGTGTCTATGTAGTACTTTAATTCCATTCTTTTCTTTATTGTAAAGTAATTGATTTTTGATACAAATTATTTACATTTTTGGCCAGAGAGTAAAGAGGCAGACAGAAAGAAAGAGAGAGAGAGAGACAGAGATTGGCATGCGTGTTATGCATGCATATTTGTATTAAGTAATTAAATATGGAGAGTCACAAAATCCAGTGCAGGTTGTCTGTTAAGAATCTCATCGTTTTTCATTGTTGGTTAATTTGAGGATCGGGGAGAAGGATTGGGGCAAGGGTTAACTTTGGAGTCGTTTACCACTGATCATTGTAGTCCAAGCTGTAAGAAAAGAAGAAGAAAAAAAAACAGTTTGATTAATTGACGTTTACATTTGAAGTTTCCACTTTACTGAGCTCTAACAGATTATCAGCTCAACTGTATGACAACATGACCAATAAGCTGTGTAACCCCACAAGTGAGATAAAATAATCAATAATCACTCCAAGAGGAAAGGAATATTGACAAAGAGCTCAAAAATAGCAATATAAACAGTAATGTAACCCTTGTGCAGTAATGATTACAGCAATAAAGTATAAGTACAGTACTGGTAGGACTGTATATATGTAATATTGTCTGTAATATGTAAAGTTAACTGTAATATTTTAAGTAGGAGGGCAGTTACAAAGGTACAAACTCACACATGTGGCAAATGTGTCAACAAAACCCCTTAATCCAAACTGTTCACTTCATTTTAGGCACTATCTAATTAAACTGCATGTTCTTCCTTTATTAATAATGACAAGCCAATTGCTTGTCATATTTCAAATCACTGTGGGAAGCTCTGAGTGTGGCCAATCAGACCCCTCCTTCCCCCACCGCTCTAATGAGGTTTTTATTGAATGTTGGATATCGGCCACTCATGTAGCTACAGTTATGATGCTCATCATTGACCACAGACACGTAAACAGACAATCCAGTAAATCTTGAAAAAACATCTCTTTTTGGCACAGTTTTATATTATTTTTCTCAGTTAAATATGCCAGTAATGAATTTGTTAGTAGCACATATGTTTCGGAAGAGGAGATGGATCTGATAATCTACCATAAAGAATTTTATTATCTGAAGTGTCCTTTCCACCTCCGAAAAAATATCTGTAATTTTACGCACACAAAACACTGTCAACTGTTAACTTCCCTATATAGAAACATCAGTTTTAATACCTCTTATAATCAAACCAAGAAAATAACCACATCTGTTTCTCTCACCGTGGTTCAGAGTCTTGGTTTGAATCAGCTCCAAGCAGCAGCAATGCCACCGCCTCCTCCGGGGTCGACCTCTTCCCGTACCTAGAGAAAACCAAACACCAGCATGTAACAGCTGCAACTAAATAATAATTGGAGATCATCCAGTTCAAACAAAGGCAGTCACTCTATCAGCATTTCTGCAATCAAGACGTGTCACGAGCCTTGTTATGAATTTAAACTATGGGACATCGTTTTTGTTTTTGTTTTTTTTAATCATCCAGCTGTGAACAAGGTAAGACTTTATCAGCACTACTTCTCTGCTCAGACTCTAGTATCAAATCAGCTGAGCATTTATCTGACAGAAAAGGAGAATTTTCAAGTTCACTACTTAGAGTAAAGAGCAAAGACCAAACAACAACAAGCTCCTCCGACTCTGTCTTTTGAAGTCTTTTCACTAAAATCAATGTCTGGCCACTGAAGAGTAAACCTGCCTTTGTTTGAGGCGCAGGGGGCTGCACTGTGTGACACAGACTCCTGTGAGTCCAATGACAGATACAGCCTCTTTAATTACAGACCAGGAGGGTGACTGGTGAAGGGAAACTATACACCCACCAGTTTCTCCAACTGGACCAGCAGCGTTTTCTTCTGCTATGCCTTTTTTTTGCCAGTTACTAGTTATCAAAACTGTAATTACAGACAGTGAAAATGTATACATCTGAAACATTACAAGTTTGCAACACAAAACGTCTTCACTTTAAAGACGTAAGGTGTATAAAACATACTAGACTTCAAGTATTAAATATTCTGATCAGAAATCTTTATTTTCACTTAGTAAGAAAGGAAAGGAAATTATTAGGATGTCTGTTGCTCCAATATGTCTCCATTAGTGCTACAAGATTTGGGGTCATGACTGAGTCATTACAGGCTCTTATCTAGTCTGAACTTTAAATACTCGCCTGAAGAAAACCAGGCTCCTGTCTTCCTCTGCCTCATTATTTCTCTTAACAATCGCAGCAATGCGTTGTAGCTTAATGACCTGAGTGCTCCTTGACTTGCCAAATAAGAGCAAAGGGGAGCAGACAGGCCTCGTGATGAGTGAAGTCATGCCACAACCTGAGGACTCAGGTTGTGACCCATCCTTGCTAACTTGTCCTTGAGGCAGAAAATGTAATCCCTCACATCTAAAGGAGCTGAACCACCCTGCTGAGGATGAACAAATCATTTAAATGTGGATTTTGACAGCATCTTGAGTTTTTGCATGTGATAATGTGTTGATTGAAGAGTTATTTTCCTGCAAATATAAGCTGCTTGATTGATGACCTGTGTCTTGATATGGCAGGTGAAATTCCTGCACTGTCTGTCCTGAGTTTGGTAAACTCACCTCTGTCTGGTGATGAGGTTGACATAATGCCTGACGGCTGCATGGTATTTGGCCCATTCCTCCGGTGAGGCGTTGCTCCCCGGGCTCTCCGGTTTGGGAGGATAGGCGTCCGCAAAGCTGCTCAAACACACCAGCAAGCAAACGACGAGCGCTGCGAGCATCATCCACGATCTCAGCATGTTGGCCATCTGAGGATAAGAAGAATATCATTGTCAAAACTTCTATTTGAGCCTCTTTTATTCTATGTTAAAGTTCATTTCATTTCAGATAAATATCTAAAGCTCATAAAGTGTCTCCAGTGCATGCCCAATATTATATAAATACATTAATTAACACGCATTTCAGCATAAATTACGCACAAGAATCTTTCTAAAATGCAGCAAAGTAACATAAAAGTAAGCTCACTTACTTTTTTTATCAGTTGTCTCTTGATGCAGTCACTTCGTTGGTGTCCTGTCTTGCTCCTCTCCTCTCGGTTCACAGGATTATATAGTGTGGGATGGATACCTGATGCGCGCTTGAGTAACACTTAACCACACCCCTCGGTTTTTTTGTTTTTTTTTTTTGTTTTGGTTTTTTTTTTTCATCCAGCTGCAGCGTGTGAGGGGTCACACATCTGTGCATACGCCGGTGGACGCGCTCGCGGCTAAACTTCACTATTTTTGCTTTGCATGTTTTACTTAAGGTGATTGATGAGGTTTGTTTCGTTGTAAACATGAGAAAAATGTAGATTTCTCTCAGCTTTGCGTTAATGAGATTTCAGCACCACGAACAGCGCTAAAAGTCCTGCTGTTGTCATAAAGTAGTCCCTGATATTATTCAGATAGGATGAAGGCAGTTTTTTACACCTGTAAATAAAATCCTAATGTATACTTGCTCATTTGTATCTTTGAAAAGATGTATTTTTGTCTTATTCCCTCATTCAATTTGGGTAAATTTGTCTGTATGTGGTTGGTTGTTTTTCCATTTCTTTTTTATTTTGTCCTCATAAATCACTTTGTAATCTCTGGTTTTGATCAATTCTATATATATATAAAAAGACTTTTTATTTTATTCTATCTGCCTATGTGCAGTTGATTGCAGGAGCTCGCCTTGGATCTAGAAGGAACCGGTGGGTGAGAGTGATGGGCAGCTCACAACAGAAGAATTAACACAAAGTTAGACTCGCCTAAATGAAAGTCACAATGCTTCTCCCTCAACAGGCTTGTAGAACTGACTACCTTAAAATAGCTCAACCTGGAGTTCAGAAACCACAAAATACCAGTAATGAGAAAAAAAAAATACAACTGGCCCTTCACACTTGAAATAATGGTCTGCACAGCACTTCACAAACCAGTGGATTAACAGTTGGAGAGAGATGGGATGACTGGACACAACAGTTGAGAGAACACATTTTCATCAGCTATCACAGTCTAAAAGTCTCTATCCGTGGATCACTTCCTCTGTTGACAGAGATTTTCTTATGATTTATGAATTTTGTCAAGGATAACTAAACATGACACACTGTCATTTCTAGTATAACTTGCCTTGCATCTAAAAAGAAAGAATATCTGATTTTATTGAATGTGTCATATCTTCAGATATAGATGCATAATGCAAAGTGAGTTATGGTTCTCAACAGGGTTTTGGTAATAAATGTTATTAGTGAGCCTTTACACGCAGTGCTATACAATATATTCACATGAAAATAAGGCACATTAATCAGATTTTTATATTAATTAAGGCGAGACTGGTGTAATCAGGGTTATCCAATTGTTTTTATTGACTCCAATCTATTCTGCATGTGGGTGGTTAATGAAGAAACACATCTTAAGGTAGATACAGAGGATACAGGATGGCAGTTGCCTGTTTGTGCAGACTCTAAAACTACATTTCAAAATACAGACATGCTCTAATTTACTTAAGTTCTTTACAACTATTTGCCTTAAAGAATGACAAAGAGTGACAAATAGATTTAGATGATTAAAATCCATTTGTGTTGATTCATTAATATTACATATCTTCTCCAGGAATGATATAGCCTAACTTGTCTAGTCATTAGTTATGACACCTTTGGCCTTCTACGCACTCATCACTCCTGCATTCATTATTCAGATGGCGATAAAGCCTTTATTATGGTCTGTAGGTCATAGGCTACAACATCCACAGATCAATAATGTTATTTTGTTTCACACACTCACATGAAAATAGCCACAGCATGCTTTAGGGAAAATTCATTTTCAGTGCAGTAATTCTCTTATGATTGGTGTTCAAATAACCCTTACATGTTGCCTCTCTAAATTCATAACGCAACAAAGACTTTGAGGGTGGATGTGGGCTCATATGACATGAGCACACACTGTGTACACAAATACCTTTCAGGTCTCAAGTGCTAAGAGTGAGTCTAATGTAATCGGTCAGATTTATGACCATTGCAGCGGCTCCTGTTTATCTTGGATCTTCATGGTCTGCTGTTCAGTTCATGACGCCTGAAGTCCTCCCTTCTCTTATCCTACAATGTAGGTGCAGTGATCTCTTCTTAGTGTGTGTGTGTGTGTGTGTGTGTGTGTGTGTGCATGTTGAGGGGTTTCTGCCTCTGCCAGTGTGTTTGCACCAAGGATAGAGATGTGCATCAAATTTTATGGTGAAATATTTTATATTCTCTACACTTTTTATTGTTTCGTTGGTTCATTCATAATTTAAAGGCCAGATGTATCCTAGTTTCCCTGCCACTAAAGGGACACAGTCCCACTATGAAGAGCCGTCTGAGTTTTGCCTTTTCTATCCAGTCTAGAAGGAAAATATTGGGGATAACAGCAACATCTTATTATTAATGTGATCACACTGCTCATATGTAACAATATTAATAGTTAACAAAAGATTGGTTGCAAAACATAAAAGTTGTTTTGCAGCTGAGGATACTACAGTTAGAGCAATCAATTCTTTTTCCCTGCCTTGGTGGGGGTTTCTTTTTTTACCTGTATTGTTTACGCAATATTTCAATAAAATTCATATATATTTTTACATTACTAATATCCGTCCATGATATCCATGATATTATATATATTAGATGGATACTGTGTTGTCCATTCAGGGATTACAGGTGTAATGAGAGATTATAGTGTTCACTTGTCAGTGTGTGTGCTTGTTTGACACTGAGAAAGACTGATACAGTACGGTTGTTTTTAAATCATGTAGCCATGACAATAAAGGATTTTATACATTTCTACTTTAATGAAGCAGCCTGCCTTGAAATTTCAGGGGGAAGCCATTCCCTTGCTGGTGGACAAAATACTGATTACTGTCTGCTTCTGTTCAAGATGATAAACTGTGTCATTATTAAAAGCTACCTAAGCATCACAGCCTCTATACTGTTATTACATCTGACACAAAGACTGGATTAATCTAAAGTTGCAGTTTTATTTTGCAGCTGTTAAAATTGCAGCAAAGTTCCAAAAAGTTTACTTTCTAAACAGTAAACAGGTCTGAAAAAGTATCAGCAAAGTCAATACGACAATGGTTCTCTGCTATGTATTCATGCAATAGCTTTCTTTTATTTTTTTTGGAGGGCATTGCGACTGTTATTGGTAGCAGATAGCAGCAAACATGGGAAGAGACAAGCAATAAAGGCCCCTTGCCAAAATCATTGAGAGGAAGCTGCAATTATAGGGTATGCATGTTAATCACTGGGCTACATGGATACTCCAATTGCTTATTAGAGGCTTTTACTAGATGCATTCTTGAAGATACAAGAACAAGTTGCACAAATGTAGCTAGAGTGTAATACAAAACAAAAGAAGCCATCATAACCTTTTACAGCCATATTGTATAAGATTAGTATCAGATAATACATAAATCAAAGAAATTGTCATGGTGACATACAACATAACAGTACACACGTTGTTCCACTGGGCTCCCGGGGGAAGTCATGACAAGTCCTCTCATGTGCTGTTTATAGAGTCGTAAAAACAATGGTTTTTCGTTTGTCTGTCCCTAAGCTCTTGTCAAAAACACAAGTTGATTTGGGCATAAATCCCCATTGACAGCCTGCGGGGAGCTGCTACCGTTGTTGACAATAAAGCAGCAGTTAAAGTGTATATGACCATGTCATAAAGGCTGTAAGTGGATTGTAGTATTACACATTGATTGCATTGAATTGACCATTTCTGAGCAATTATTGTAGCATAATTCAAATTGATATTAAAGGACAATTAGTGTGTTGCAGTTTTTAAACACCTGCTGACATTTCAATGAATGCACAATGGAAGCTAAAATGGAAAAACGTGGCTTTTAACAATTACTTACTCATCTCTCATTCATGGAACTGATATGGTTCCTCTCACCTCCTTGTAATCACCCAATTCCCACAGCTAAACAGTGGCTCCCCTGAACGTTTTGTTAATTCTACTCCAGCAATCAACATCTCTGTGTTCACTCCACAGGCCATAAAAGTCAATGGCAAGAAACAACAATATGTACAAGACAAACTCATTAGCTTGGTCCAGTGTTTGCAGGTAAACACTGAGAAAGGAACAGTCTCAGATAAGGGAAAGGGCAGACAGTTAAAGTTTTCACAGTCCAATAAACCCCCAGCTAATGCACTCCTGAAGAGCAGTTTGGGCTCCTACAGAGGGGGGAAAGTGTTTAAGTTACCATCAAGGCCAAGATAATGGGACCAGTAGGAGGCTGCTAAATTTTACAAAACTTTTTCAGTTATACTAACTTTTGCTGCTGGTGCTAATGACATCTGTGACTATGTTAGGCAAGAAATGCACATTTTACATAACCTTTTTAGCCGATAGCGACAAAATATTCTCAAACAAATCACGGTTTTGGGAAATCTACTTACTGTTCTAACTTCTGCACCTGTACTCCTTCAACATAGCTCTAAAAGCTTTTCCCCTGAACCTCTGTCTTCACTTTAGATAGTAAAACAGCTTACATTTCCATTTGCATGACACATGCTGCCTAGTCCAAATAGGAAAAGAAGATTACACACACACACGCACACACAAAAGACCATTCTAGTGTAAGAGCAATCTCCCAGGAGAATGTCTGACTCCTTCCTGCCATCACAGACAGAAAGGGGGAAATGATTATGCAATTTTATTTAGCCTTATCTTGAGAGTGGGGGAGCCACTAATATGAACAGAGTGCTTTTCAGCCGGCCAGGTCCGTTTGCACAGCTCAGAGACAAAATAGGGTGGTTGATGGCTGCCCACTACCACAGTGCGATAATTCATGACCACATAAAAGGCTCTAAAAGGGGCCACTGAGTGTCAGTCAAAAGCACCATAGAGTGAGTAGTGGGCAAACAATGACATATTTCCGTTGAGCCTCCATGGACTTTGCAGTGCTTCCTGGCACATACACAGAATCAGCTTCTTACCAACAGCACAGTCACGTCCGAAAACAATTCATGCACAAGTCAGGGCTTCTCATTTGCTTTCCAAAACAGCAATGTCTCATGTGATTCTCTTAGCCCCAGAGGACTGACACCACTCTGCCAACAGCAGCATCACTTAAGCAATTTGTCTTTTCTGGAAAGCAGAGCTGACCAGTTCCAGCAATATCCCCACCAACTGATGTGTTTATGAGCCAGCTTGCAACGGCGGCTTCAGGTAACCCTGATGGATGGTAAGACGGGTGTCAGAGGGCTTGGGAATGGTCGATAATTTGATTCGGGGCATGTTCTCAAATTCACTACAAATTAGGGGAGTCAGCGTGCTATTTATGAACTCTAATGGAAGCGTGTAGCCAGAATTGTACTCATTCGCTTTCTATATTCTAGGCATCAGATTGCACAGAAGTGTTCATGACTAGTTATGCCGGAAACTTGTAGCATCACAGTCATAAAACAAGATGACGTCATGCGAGATATTAGTCATGTGTCACAAACAGCTGATATTGCAGGGGATTTCAGGTCTCGGGGTGGGGGGGTGGGCGGTTGGCGCAGGATCTCTTCCCAATGGACACCAATTACGGAAAACATGAAACAGTTTTTTTTTCTCATTTCTGGGAAACCCTAAATGTGGAGAATAAGCTGCATGGTCCAACACAAAGCGCACATCCAAATGCCCATGAGAATCAATTGTTGAAGTAATTACAGCAAATGAGCTACATGTAACTAAACTGGTTGGTCATTTATCCCCAATGAAACCATCTCTTATCATTTTCCAGGACTGATGAGTTACCATCCATCTTAGAGATTTTACAATAGATTGCTTTTGTTGATGAGGGGAAACTTGAGGAAAATAGCTTGTATGATTCTTATCAGAACCGCTGGTGATGGTTTGTTTTCTTGTTAATGGCCAACAGCAAACACACCCCTTAGTTTTGATATCAATCACTCTGATCGTCTAGCTTAGAGGTGTGTGAGTGGTCGTATATCAGGAGCACCTTAAAAAAAGAAAACCAAAGGATGAGGATATGAGAATAGCCTGGAGCGTCAGTGAGGGAAAATAGCTGGTGTTCAAGTGACGTGCCATCAAAAACCAAGGAGATGCTGACCTTGGCAAGTGAAAGAAAAGTTAAAAGACAGAAAAATACCTAAAACAAAAAAAGAACACAAATGAGAAAAAGGAAATCTGCATTTTGATCATTTTCAAGTGGTTCAAATGGAGTCGTGGTACAGTATTTGCTTTTCTGATGATGGATAAGCTTTGCTCATTTGATTTGAATGTTACCCATGTTGTGCTCTTTTTCTGATTACTACCAGAGAACAAATTGTGATTTCCCCCAAAACACACATTTCATGAGAACTTGGACCATGCAATGTAGTTTTATCTGTATTTTCTATCCATAATGTGGACCAGCATCAGATAAACTAGTAGTAAACCGTCTCAAACTCCTTCATCATCAAAGCCTTCTCCATCCACCATAGTCCCATCTAACCTGCTGGCCATCTGTATTCCACTTTAATAGTGAGATGAATGAGGTTAATCAGCACCTGGGAGCCCTGTGCATCCCTCAGCTCCAGCTTGACCTGCTGTAATAAAGCAGTCTGCCTGCCTGAGTAATTACTCTCATCTGTCTCAGTCATTTAAATGAAGACCCGGCTGGATAACGGCACCACACGGCCCCTTTCTGGCAGCTCACGATAGAAGTTGAACCAAAGTTGAATCCCCCCTCGCTGCTGTCACTATGTAAACTACAGTTACTGATTCTTTATGAAAAGGTTCCTTTATAAGATAATGCTTGAAGGTAAAGTAATGCACAATAGTCCTGGGTGCGAAGCAGTGTTTCTACAAAGATTTGTTTTTATTCTTTTGAAGACAGCATCAGTTGCTTTATACACAAAATGTCTGCCACTGAAGTTTCCCTTCAAAGCTTCATCATTTAAGAGCATTATTTTAAACAAACATACTAAAACAAAGCCACCTCTCAAACATAAAAGAAGGCTTAATCAGGAAATGTTACTCAAACAAAAACGTATAAGTACAAATATACAGTATATATGAAAACAATTACAAACTTGACACTCTGAAAAAGCCCATACTAATATATAATATTATAATGGATGGCTGGTCAATATAAAGCCACAGTGATGCTCTTTTATGAACTACACTCAAGGGTTCATTCAAGTTGCAGTCATTAAATCTTTGATTCAAAACAAAAAGAACATAAATCTCTTAGATTTAATGGAGACATATTTAAAATACGTCCCTTTTTAATTGCTACCCACTTCTCTCTCTAGCAATGTCTCTACCATCTTGGGTAAGAAAGCTTCCAGGAAATGAAAGAAGTCATGAAAAACTCCTTCTTTGTCACTGAATGGCTCCAACTTGAGTACTGCCTTTGTGCTTTCTGTGCCACCCACCATCTGGGGCTGAACCTTGAACTTCAGTGGGTCTTTAAGCGCCGGCTCTTTTTCAACGATGTGAGCTGTGACCTGGGACTCCAGCTCCATACAGCTGCCCTCTGGCCTTGAGTCGGTGTCTTTGATCAGCTCCCTTCTCACCTTTCTCCTGCCAGCCCACACTATGTGCTTTTGCACCCAGATCCAGTGAGGGAACTCGGACTTGCCCCTTTTTGCTAGTCTTGGCTTTTTTCCTTGAGGTGACACAGAGTCATCACTGCCGGCAGACAGCCGCCTCTTGGCACCAACCGCAGCTGTACCCAGAGGGCTGGTTTCATCGGAGTATTCAACACTGTCATAGCTGTCATTTATTGATGTGTTGAGGGAGGCTGAAGTGCTTTCCATTTCCTCAGCTGCATCGACAGCTGAATCCTCGCCAAAGACGACTTCTGTGGAGGTAGCAAGGTGACACCTGAGTACACTTTGGAATACTCCCTCCACCGCAGAGCAAACCTTCTGAAACCACAGCAGTCGGAAACCGTCTCCCGCCATGTGGAGCTGATTGCGCAGCACTTCTGGGAGCGATGCTGATTTGAAGGGAATACTGATGGTCAACTGCTCCATTTTGGTACGTGGGACCTCCCCGTGGGGGGTGAATAAGCGCACTAGTCCCCATGACTTCCCCTTGGTGGACTTGCGTTGGTACTGGAGGCTGCGGCAATACTTCTCAGCCTCCACGCACTCCTTCTGGAAGCTGCGATGAGAGCGTTCGTTCAGGTTTCCGGCTACGTTGTGGGAAAGCTCAAAGGGGTCCAAGAGATTTAGGGGGCCCAATCTGGGCCCGGTTTGATGAGGCTTGGTGAGTTGTTCCTCTTGCATGGCCTCCTCCCCTTTATTCCCAGAGAGGAAGTCTGTGATTGGGAGCGTACGCCCCTCCCTGAGAGATATAACACTACTTGCAAAATCAAACTTTGCATAGAAGGAGAAGAAGCCAGCGAGCAGGGTGCCTAGACAGAGACAACGTACATGTACAGATGTACAGTAAGACAGACATTTAGGGTTTGTGGTTGTGATGTCGGTATCACATTTGAGACACTAAATTAAGTCATAAATATTACTCCCAATATAATTACCCATACTTACAGAGGTCCTGGGTATTTTTGCTGGGTGGCACAGCAATAGGCTGACTGGGGAAGGTGCAGTCCCAGCCTTCAATCACACACTCTTCCTCCTCACCTAAAAGGGGATTAAATAATAATTTTTTTGTTTGATTTAATGTTTGATTCAAAATGACAGAAAAAGAGAAATTAACTGCTAATGCTTTTTCATTATATGGGACAATCCAAATGATCAGCATTACCAAAGACATTTGAATATATCCAGTAACACTCTTCTGATCCCACATTTGTATTTCAAATGTTCCCATAAATAAATAGGCATGAACACTATTTTTTTGGTGCATCTATCCATTCGATTACAAATCAACTGCAACATAATTTGTTGCATCACCTTCATTAAGACAGATGCTTAGCATCAGTTCAGGGTAGCTAAACTAGACTGGTAATATGGAGCAACATGTTGGAGGACACGCTGGTTGTAAGAGTGATGTAGCACTTACAGGCCATGTCTTTGAGCTGGTCCACTGTGGGGAGAACAGGAGGCTCACAGTTTTGCAGGTAGAAAATGATGAGCAGTGACAGAGCGTAGTTGTTGAGCAGAGGACCGGCACCACTGGGATTACCTACACATTACAACAAAAATAATGACAGATTGTGTGTTTGACAGGATATTAAACCATAATTGCTGCAATGCCATGCAAGTGTATATACAGGAAGTAGCCAACAGAAAAAGGCATTAATGAAGTATTTAATAAAGTGTGACACAGATTCATAGTTAGAAGCTCAGTTGGAGGTGCACACTCTGGATTTGAATGTAAGAAACACAATAATTTTGGAATCCTTGTACAGTTTTTAGCTTTTTGGAAGCTGGTAAATACTGATCTATGCTGTCGCTTCAAAATCCTTAGTTCGGATCACAACAACACCCTTACATGTCACTGATCCCATCATGCTCTGCTGATCCGCTGCACAAGTGCCGTCCGAGAGCTGCACTGGCAGCACAGAGGCTACTGCTCATGAAAGGGAATAAAGGAGCTATGGCCCAGGAGTGAGGGTAATTAGTGTGCTCTTCAATGAAGAACACTCTTATTATATCAGGAGCCATTGCCTGTACTATTACAACCCATAAGGAGATGAACTTGTGCTGTTTTGATTTTTTTTTTTTTTTAAACTATGGCTTCCATAACAAGGCACTACAAGGCAATCAGTGTGTCCAGGCAGATCGTAAAATGATCAGGGGGAGAAGTGAAGTTCTACTGACATCTACTGACCAAAAAAATTAAATGATCTATATGGGCAGGTGGCCAGAAACACACACCCTCAAAAATGATAAATTATACAAAAAAAAAAAAAAAAGTGAATTGATATTACGTTCTCTAAGGTGAAAGGCATTTATCTTACCAGCCAGTTGTTTCTGTTTGGCCCAGTAGCGCAGGGTGTACACCAGAGGCCTCAGTCTGTCCTCCATCCCTGAGCACAGCTGCAGGAAGCGAGTGTTCCTTACCGCAAGTCTAGTGAGGGATACAGATAGAAACCATACAGTAATTCCGCATTTCTTATCACATCTCTAGACTTTAAATGTTACACAGTATATCATATATTATAGTGACAAATCAGCCACTGACCTGTTGTTAATGGTGATGTCGCCCTGCAGGTTGAGCTCGCGGTGATGGAACTTGACTACAGGCAAACGAGCACTGCTGACCACGTGGACTTTGTGTACACTGGGGACGCAGCGCCTCAGGATCGCTGCCACAAGCTCCAGAACTTCAGCTGGAGAGGACGAGGACAGGTCAATGTCAGACAGGATGGAGTCCTCAGAGCGCCCATCGTCTGACATGCTCTCCCCTGCCTGAAAGGGGAAAAAAAAAAAAAGGATTCAAATGTGGCAAGCTCCCTATGAATTCTGGATTTGAATTTTGTGAATTGAAACCTAATTTTGAGCAACAAGTATACAGTAATACAATTACTGTAGGTCAGACCTGTTCTGCGGTGGACTTGGCACGGGCCTGGAAAACCTTGGTGTTTTCCAAGTCCAGAAACAGGTCTAAGTCACAGGAGTGGACGCCGAAAGTGTTGACAGATGAACCAAACGGCAGGATCTGGCTGTCTGCAAGCATTCAAACATGGTGCAAACAGTGAAAGAGCCGATCTATAATAATGTTTTCCAGACTTATCATTATGAAAGATTTCAGAAAGTGTGCGTTTACAGCGCTCACCTGGAAAAAACTCTATGAAAACCTCTTGCAGAAGTTGAACCAGCAAACCTCGAGCCTTTTTTTCATTTTCTCCGAGCTCACATCGCTCGACAATGTACTGCATCTGCGTGTTCACCTGGAGGAGAACAGAGGACGCACTGTGTTTGAATATGTGGGCAGAATGTACACTTACACTCCAAAAACATAATAAAAATGTAGCATATTTAAATATTAAGCAAGTTTATTTTATATTTAAATTACACCACTTTATAGTCAGTATATTTTATATTTAAGAATCTGAAAAGGCTTCACTAGCAGCCCCTACAGTTTGTAGAGCTCCTTACACCCAACTGAATCTTCCGTCTTTATCCTGTAAACCCAAACCTTTACTTTGTGGCTTAAGTTGCCATTAATTAGATAACACTATGCTTACAGTAGGCAGCTGGCACAGTGCAGGTTTGAGGCGGTCGAGAACTTGTTGGAGGTTCTGTGAGTTGTTCTTCTTGGGAATCAACTTGAACTCCTTCTTTTCTCTGGGTTTGACACGCAGCTTCAGGCCTTTCATCTGATGCTCAATACAGGACAAGGTTGCCTGGATGCTGTCTATCTCACTGAACTGCACGATGGCATAAACACCCTGTAGGTGCAGAGTGACATGTCACAGTCAGGGGACAAGTTCCTGAGACACATTCCGATAATCAGTGCTTTTGGTATGGTGACAAACTGTTAAGACAAACACAGCAAGGCTACATACATCACATGAGCTGTATCTCATGGTGTACAGTGAACTGACCTTGTCTTTATCCATGATAACATCTGAGACTGGCCCAAACTGCTGGAAGTACTCAGTTAGGTCAGTCTGAGAGACTTCAGGCTTGATGCCGCTAACAAACACACTGTGCTCCTCCTGGGTCTTCCTTGTGCTTCGCACAGTGGACAACGTCTGGTGTTTCCGCCCTTTCACATGCTGATCCAAGCTTGGCTCTACAGATTTAAATATGAGGATTAATGACTTGCGGAAAAAATATTAGATAGATAGGCAGATAATAAAAGTTAGACAAGGAGTATTCTTCATATATATGGGCTGAAACAACATGAATTGTCAGTAACACAGCATTTAGCAATGCTGTATACAGCTTTTCAATGTTCAATGTGTTGTTCACAATCTTATTGGCGAGTACTATATGCAAAACATGATAGACATGATAGACAATATATTCAAAGCTGTGGCTATTACGGCATAGAATTAGCAAACTGTACCAACCACACATGACACTGACGTTAAGCTGCAGTTTTAGTACAAACATGGAAGCCATAATATCAAAATCGTGTCCGTTTTAGAAGTAACGCTGTTTTCCAACAACTAGCGTTACATAATTCAAATTCAGCTGGACTATTGCTCCCAATATGTGCTTTGGACAAGTCACCTGGTGATAAGAACAAAGTGAGTAACTGTAAAACAACGGGAAGTTTCACTAACTCGCATGTGGCGGAGTTAGCTAACGTAACTTACTGTTTGGTAAATTGACGTTGCACAGGGTGCAGTGAAAACCTCTCGGCGTCGATTTTATATCACTGTCTGATTCCATGACGCCAAAAACTAAATTATAACGATAAAACAGGAAATAAGTCAACCGGTGAAGTCGTCGACCAAGTTCGAGACCGACTGTCCCAGCAATGTGTTGCTCAAATCTCCCTCCAGCGTCTGCTCTGCGTTTGTTTCCAGTCCGCCTGGAAAATCTGTCCGGGTTATTTTCTTGTTTTATCTTTGAGTTCCGGTGAATCTCAAGTTTAATTATTTATGCTGCAAATTGTGCAATAACCAATAATATGACTCAGACCTCCTGTCAAACATTCATAACTTTTCTGCCGCCTGTAAAAAAAAAAAAAAACGGCAAGGCCAAGTTTAATCTTTACTCTGTTTATATTGGTGATATTTAGTCTTTTCACTTTTTCTTTTTCCTCATTGATAATAGATCACTTTTATTCTTCAATTTTCTGCTATTAGATTTTCATATTTCTGAATTCTGGTGTTCTACAGAGATCTAAAAAGATGATTTATACTTTCCATGCAATGAGATCTGTCCAGTGGTCGATACTTTATTGTAATAACCTGTAACACTGGATGATTAAGAATAAATGTTGTGTGCATGTTTTATTACCTCTAATAAGATGTATTGTTCCACATTATATGTGAAAGGCATCAATTTCCCTTTTGGCACAGTAATGGTTGAAATTAGGCCAAGACTTTCACTTTAACCTCACATTTACCATTTTATAAATACTTGTTTCACTCTTCTGCTTACCCCACCTACAAAGATGATGCCTTTTATGTGCAAGGAATAAAACAATTTATTTTTTCCCTTACTAAAAAAAATCAAGTGTTATATCATTTCACTTTCGAGTTTCTCATCTTCCAACACTTTCTGTAACTGACAGAAATATGAAATTGATGGAACCCCATCACATAAAAACTATATGAAGGCTACATAAGTGTTTTTTTTTTTTGTTTACATCTTTTAAGCCATTTGGCTAATTATCACCCCAGACGTTTTAGCACCACATGTGGACACGGACACACACACAATAACATATTGAAAGAAAATGAAGACACATTTTTCCATTATACAAAACCAATTTAATAACCACTTTTTTCAGCATAAAATATCAGCAAAATCTGTAATGAAAATCATACAACTTTTCAAAAAGTAAATGGTTAAGACAAAATTCCCTGCTGTATTGAAAAGCAAAAAAAAAAAAAAAAAAAAAAAAAAAAAAAAAAAAAAGAGTGCTTAATTCTCAGTCTAATAAAACTACTTGCTAAAAACACATTACAGTCTAAAAACAACAAATACAAAAAGGCTTTCAAAGGGAAAAAGTCATTATGGATTAAGAATATGTACAGATGCTCATTTCTTTGCTGATCTTCCTCTTCTGGTTTTTGGCTGTGTCTCGGCTTCAGCTGCCTGCATGGTATCAGCTTTCTTAGGCTTTACCTTGCTTGTGGACTCAGTGGTTATATCAGCGACCTTTGCCCCTCGCCTGGCTCTCTTGGCGGGCTGAGATTCAACAACTTTATCTGAGAGATCCTCCTCTTCAGTTTTGTCGGTGTTCTGCGACACCTTTTTGCTTTCAGCGTCATCTTGGCCACCAAGTTTTGACTTCCTGCTGCGAACTGCCTTTACAGGTGTTATATCATAGACCTCCAAATCTCCTTGCCACTTGACGGATTTTTTGGACGTTTTTGTGTCTTCCACAACAGCCTTGCTAGAATCTTCATTGAGATTCGCCTGGTCACTGCTCTCTGTGGCATCATCTGCTGTGGGTTTTGCTGCTGCCCGTCTTCCCCTTTTGGCCGGTTCCACTGAAATCGGAGCAGACTCTTCCGTTTTGGTCTCCTCAGGAGTAGGAGCTGTACCTCGACGTGCTCGCTTGGCTGGAATGGCTTGTGAAATTTCATTTTTCACAGAAGTTTTCGCCCCCCTTGCCCTACTAGTTTTAACGACAGCAGTGCTTGACTCACTTTGCTGCTTCTCCTCTAGCTCACGGTCAGATTTTTCTTCTGGTACTTCTGCGGTGATATTAACCTCTTCAGCAACTTGTTTTACCCTCCTACCCCGTTTGGGTTTATCTGTGGTGATGACAACAGGTACCTCTTGGGTCTCAGTGGATTCAACAGGGGTTACGCTCTCAGTGTCTTGTTTTGCTTTTCGCCCTCCTCGCCCTGGTTTCGCTGCCACGGTCGTTGGAGCTTCAGCCTCTTCTGGGACAAGAGTTTCAACCGTTTGGACGTCTTCATGGCCTTGTTCAGCCTTTCTGGTTCTCCTTGACTTTTTAACCAGCTCCTGAGATTCAACTGAGGTAGTCTTGTCATCATCCTCTACCTTTTCTTCTTCATGTTTGGCATTTCTTCCCCGCTTAGCCCTGACAGGAGGTTGGGACAGCTGCTTGGTCTCCACAGTGACAACTGTGTCTTCAACCACCTCATTCTGTTCAACAGTATCAGGGTTTCTCTTTCTCCCTCTTCTTTGTTTTCCAACAGTGGGGACGGGCTGTTCGGGCTGATCAATAAGATGCTGGTCACACATAGTTTCACTCTTTTCTGGCTCTGATTGAGGTGGTTCAACAGGTGTTTGTTTAGTTCTTCTCCCCCTGCTGGGCTTCGACACAGCTTCCTTTTCAAGGGGTGCAGGCTCATTTTCTTCTTGACTGGCATTTGTTGCAGTTTGGTCAGGTGTAGCTTCAGGTGAAACCTCAGTCACTGATTTTGTTTCCACAGCTTCCTCTGGCACCGATTCAGGTTGATCATCAGTAGTACCTTCTTGAGACTTAGCATTTCTACCCCTGGTAGTTTTTCTAACAGCAGGTGGTGCAGCAGCTGCAGTTCTCTTCCCTCTTCTTCCTCTGACTGGAGCAGGCTCAACAGCATCTTCACAATGTTCTGCTGCCTCTTGGTTATCTTCAACTGCTTTAGATTCCACCAGTTTGCCCCTTCTGCCTCGAACAGGTTTCTTCTGGACGGTTTCTGTGACTGTGCAAGTTGCCATCTCCATTTCATCGCTTTCAATGGGCACCACCTCCAGCTGGTCACTACTGACTTCCTTTGCTTCTGCTTCTAAAATAATAGAAGAAAAACAAATGAGAAATGTGGCTCAGCATTCAACTAACAACTAGTTTAGTTACAGTATACCTCTTAATTCTCTTACATTTACACAAATTGCATGGGGCCAGAAATAGTTTTAAACTGAAATTCATGCGCACTCCCAGCATCTACAGTAATACAAACGTGAATCACATACCTTTTGGCATGTCAGCTTGGAGAACATCTTCACTGTGAGTAGAGGGCACATCTTGCTGTTCTGGCACCGATTGAGCTTGTTCAGATTCTTGTTTAGCTTTTCTTCCTCGCTTGGGTTTCACAACAGCTTTTTCCAGTGGTGTTTCACTGTCATCTGCAGCATGGCTGACATCAACTGGGGGACTCGGTTCACTCTCAGGTTCTGGCACCATTTCGGTTTCAGTGGCAACCTCCTGGACCATTTCAGCTTGATCATCTGAAGCTTTTTTGGTGTTTCTTCCTCTTTTAGGCTTAAGAGCAACTTTGGAAGGTAGAGAGGCACTTTCTTCCTGTGTGGTCTCAGCATCCTTGCTTTCAGTGGGCCTTGCGTTTCTGTTTCTTGTAGTTTGTCTAACAGCAGGTGGTGCAGTTGCCTCAGTTTTCTTCCCTCTTCTTCCTCTGACTGGAGCAAGGACAACAGGATCTTCAGAATGTTCTGTGGCATCCTGTTTATTCTCCGCTGCTTTAGATTCAACCGTTGTTGCCCTTCTGCCTCGAGTAGGTTTCTTCTGATCATCAGGATCAGTGGCGGTTGTGTCCATTTCCACAACTTCGGAAGTAGCTGTCTCAGCTTTAAGTTGTTCTTCTGGTAACTTCTCCTCTACAGCTGCCAGTGAGATGGCTTCACACACAACTTCATTCACATCTCCTTAAATAAGATGGAAAACAAAGACAACAAGTCAGCTTTTCTTCATTTTTTGGCTGTTTTTAGCTGTTAAATACTTGCATCAGGTTTCAGACATGTTTCGCAAATATATTTCCGCAACATAGATCCTTGACATTTCCACAAAGATCATATACATTCAGACTGGAGCCACTGCAAACCTTCATTAACTCATGGAGTGAGTTCTGTAGTCAGTATGTGTTTGTGCGTTCAGATGTTGTATGCTGTTTGTTTTTTTTAATAGCATAAATCAATGCCAACGATAAACATTAGAAAACTTACCATTTATGACGTCAACTTGGGGAACATCATGGATCACATCAACCTGTTAAAAATAGACAAATACAATGAATGAGAATGAGCACTCCCTTTAAAATTAAAAAAAAAAACCCATGTAGAAAACCCATGATTAACAGGGATGTCTCTTAAAACGGTGAAGTTTTGTGTCATTTTACAATGTCAGTCTGTGGCTACAGACAATAATAGGGCAATTGTAAATCAATTTTTGTCTCTCAAAAATGTGTTAAAGTCTAAATGTTATTTCAATGAAATGATAAAAGTTGAGCAAGAACCGCTTGCTTAACTGTGCCAAACACTCTTGATAAGCTCTATTTGTTAATACTGAATCAAATGATTTCCTGTTATGCAAGTTGCTAATATTTACAATGCAGTAATAATTTTGCAATCTTTAGTTAATTGGTTTGGTTTGCTCTGTCATGTAGCAGAATCTCAACAGTTCCTGTATCTCAAGCAGATCACGCCATTTGCCAATTGTGCTTCTCTTTTCTCTCAAGTGGTCAATTACTGTAATTAAAAACTGAATCCACATCACAGCCATCAACTGCATGATTACAATTATCCTTACAATAAAATATTGAAAGAGTTGATGCTTCTTTATTACCTCAGTTGTTTCCATTGGTTTTGTGAGAGTAGTCAGTGGTTCCTCCATGAGCTCTTGAAGTCCTTCAAAGTCTTCCACTGGAGCATTACCCTTCAGTCTGGGTGACTTCATGAGTCTCTTGATACCAAAGTTCTCCTCAACGGGTCCAGCTTTTTCTTTGGGAGTTTTCATGAGCCTCTTAACACCAAGCATATCTTCAACTGGAGCACTTTCCTCCCTGGGCGTTTTCATCATCCTCTTGATACCAGAGAGGCAAACCACTGGGAAGCTCTTAAGGGTTGGAGTTTTCATGTCTGCCATTTCAGAAAGGTTTTTGGATTCTTCCACGTGTGCCGTTGTCTCCAGTTCCTTAACATCGTCAAAAGTCACATTAGCAACTTCTGCAGCTGTGGGAGTTTTCAGAAATTCTCCTCGTATGTCTTCAAGAGGTTCAGCCTCCTGTTCTGGGGTCTTCATGATCCTCTTCACTCCAGTGAGACACTCCTGTTGCTCAGGCTTCTGTTTAGGTGTTTTCAGAAGTTTCCCTCTGATGTCTTCCACTGGTTCAGCTTTCTGTCTTGGGGTCTTCATGATCCTCTTCACTCCAGTGAGACACTCCTGTTGTTCAGGCTTCTGTTTAGGTGTTTTCAGAAG
Organism: Euthynnus affinis; assembly: GCA_029490765.1. Taxonomy (NCBI): domain Eukaryota; kingdom Metazoa; phylum Chordata; class Actinopteri; order Scombriformes; family Scombridae; genus Euthynnus; species Euthynnus affinis. The sequence continues at coordinate 18,803,018 of CM055857.1, read as the reverse complement.
TTTCCCTCTGATGTCTTCCACTGGTTCAGCTTTCTGTCTTGGGGTCTTCATGATCCTCTTCACTCCAGTGAGACACTCCTGTTGTTCAGGCTTCTGTTTAGGCGTTTTCAGAAGTTTCCCTCTGATGTCTTCCACTGGTTCAGCTTTCTGTCTTGGGGTCTTCATGATCCTCTTCACTCCAGTGAGTGACTCTGGTAGTTCTGGCTTCTGTTTGGGAGTTGTTACGGAGGATGTCTTCATATCTGCGCACTGATCATCAGTGTGAGTCTCAAAGGCAGAGGTGTCACTGACAAAGCTAGATTCTTCGTCTCCATTAAGGAGGCGTTGGACAGCCTCACTGTTGTATCTTCTTCCTCTCACTGGAGATGCGACACTCAGTGGAGACACAATCATTTCACCTGTAAAGAAGCCGTTTTCATTAATTTGTCAATTTAATTGCAAAAAGGCTTAATTTCACAGACCCGTTAATATCAGCTTTTATGTTGACTTCAAATTTCCTACTTTGGTTCTCTAACAATAACACCATACACTTTACCTAGCTCCTCTGGTGTGTTCAACACTGATGGTTCTACTACAGATGTAGACAGACCGCCCACTGGTGTCTTGTTGGCACTGTTCTCATTTATTACAGATCTCCTCTTCCTTCCATTTGCAGGTGTTTTAAACATTTCAGAAATTCCTGAAACCACAACACATCACATTAGAATGTACAATACTGAACAAAGTCCAAAATACAACACCAAAGAGAAATGTTTCCTTTTGTTGGAATGGAAAAAACACACTTACCAGTCAGGTCTTCATCCATTTTCATGTTCCTTTTAAAGAGAGCAGTATTGGTGACCACTCTTGGTGCATTACCAGTTGGATGTACAACCATTTGTTTGTGAGCTCTGCCCACCAGAATGGTAACAGGTGAATCTGCATGCCCAGTGCTGACATGGCTGATTAGTTTTCTTGCAGGGGTCTAAGAGATTAAGAAAAACAAACATGGCAGTTTAAGTAATGTTTACACCACAACAAGATATAAAACCACTAGTTAAACAGTTGCATTACTGTATGAGTAGAAAGTTATTAAAATTTCATAGTTCTGACCACAGAAGAAAAGAAAATGATATTCCTATTCATGAATACAAGACCCTGTTTACTGAAAGTTTACCCTATAGTTGTTAGAGTATCTTACCTGTGGTTTGGAGGCAGTCTTCTTTTTAGTCTTTTTGTTGACCATTTGCTTAGCAGGAGCAGCCGCTTGGACCTTGGTTTGCCCAAATTTGACAATATCTGCCCAGGAATTTAAGGCTGGAAAGACAAAAAAGAAAATTAACTCAACTGAATGGTAAACTTTATTATCAAATGGCTTTTGTCATATATAATACTTGTTTCAGGTACTGAACTACTTGCTTGTTATGCACAATTCTACTTCATACTGGCTAGATTTGAAATGGACCAAGTATACTTTTAGTGACAGGGCTGGGAAGAAAACCTAGATTTTTGACTTAAACTTCTTTGCCTGTCTGGACAAGAGATAAAATATCAATTTCAGGGTCCAACATACCTTTCATAGATGCCCGTGAAATGCCACTTCTTCTGTGCATTACTTTTACAGCACTCTTCGCCAAACTTGGAGTCTTCCGTGAGGTGCTCTTCATGCTCTTCCTCTTCAGGGGTATTTTTGGGGTTACAGTGACTGAAGGCACCTGGTCCATAACAGCATCTTCTGTAACTGGTGATGGCGTATTGATGCGTGACACAGAGAATCGCCCTTGCATAGTGGGGGTGTTGACTTGCGAGTTTAAAGGGGTTTTCGCTGGTGTTACAACAGTGGCAGTATTTTCCTGAGGGGTAAGGCTTGACCTTCTCTTACCAGTGGGAGTTTCTTTACAAGCGACCTGACCTGGGGTTGATGATCTGCGTGGGGTTTTGGGCTGTTCCTTGGCTGTAGGAGTCTCCGATTTGGTTTTGGAAGGAGACCTTCCCCTAGCAGGAGATGCACTCTTGGAATTTGGCGATTTCTTACCAGGTGACTGAGCCTTGGGAGAGGAGGTCTTTGATTTTGGGGTATTCTTTCCTGGTGTTGGAGCCTTGGGAGAAGGGGTCTTGGGTTTTGGTGATTTCTTTCCAGGTGACTGAGCCTTGGGAGAGGAGGCATTTGATTTTGGTGATTTCTTTCCAGATGTTGGAGTCTTAGGAGAGGCAGTCTTCTTCTTAGGTGATGGAGTCATGTTTGCAGGACTATCTGGACACTCTTGGTCAAACTCCTATGAAAAACAAGATCCATTTTAAATATTATATAATGCATAACAATTATAATGTTAGGTCTAACTACTTTAGTCACCATTATTCACTTAACTCTTACCTTGAGCAAGCCAATGACTGATGCCCGTCTAAGGAGCGATTGTTTGGGTTTGGGAAGAGACAAGCTTCTCCGTGGAGTGGCCCCCTTGCGTAATGGAGAGTCAGGTGGCAGTTTTTTGTCAAATAACTCAGGAGCCAGGTAGCCTCCAAAGGAAACGCGTTTCTTCTTCATTTGTGGTTTGGGCAAGTCAGTTGCAAGCTCTCCACTTTTCCGTTTTTTGGATGGCTCTTCCACTAAGAAGTGAATCAAAAACAAAATTGTACCCAAGTCACAATCTATCAAAAATATCTTAAACAATATACTTGAATTACAGTCAACACTCTTAAATTTAAAACAAACAGTACTGTCTGGTGTTCATTACCTTTTTCAAGCTTTGCTTGTTCCTTAGCTGGTGTGGCCTCTTTGCTCCTCCTTCTCATAGGTGACTTGGGTGTTTGAGCAGAAATTTGCTCAATAACCTCACTGATAGTAGACCTCTGGGGAGTTGCACTGCGTCTCTTCTGTGGTGAAATTGCCTCAGACTTGGCATGTTCTGCTTCTTCAACTACAGGTCTAGCCATCTCAGACAGAACCTGAGAGGACCTCCTCTGTTTCTTAACAGACTTTGGGGTGCCATTTCTTACAGACTGAGCATCCCCATTAGTTTCATCAGCTCCAAGAGAGACTTTAGCTTCATCCTTCTTGGGAGTGTCTTCTGTGGAAATGGCAAGTTTTTCACCATTTTCCCCGACTGCCCCACGTTTTGGAGTGCAAATCTTCGAGGCAGGCGTCTGAAACTTGCTGCTGGAGGATTTACGAGGGGTCTTGACATCCAAAGATTTCTTGATCATTTGATACAGATCATTGAAGGGGGAAGTGGTCTTGCTTTGCAGCAGGTTATCATCCTCCTTGGACTCCACCTCCACAGTTTTAGCCATGGCTCGCTGGATGTTGTCATGGTTGGTTCCATCTTTCAGATGAGGGTCTAAAAGTGAGCACAGAAAATTAGAAGTTTAGATAGAAGGTGACTACAATTATCCATCATTTTTTAATATGCAAATCCCATTTAACACACCTGATCTGGTTAGAGTGTTAGTAGGTCTGCCAAAATTGTTTTGTCAGTTGTTTAAGACCAGGCTAAATACAAATGTAACTACAAAAACTTGTATATGGCAAAGGTCTGTTTGATACTGTGTGCTTTCATAAAATGGTTCCTCAAAATCCATATTTTTACCTCTAAAATTTAAAGCAATAATTTCCATCTACTTTTTGAAACACATTTGATCAAATGGGTGATGAACTGAAGTACCATACTTTTCACTGTTGACCATGTTATTTGTGTAGCACTGTCTTCGGTTTTACTGAAATGGATCTCCATTATACATTTTCAATGTTTAAGCGATTCGACCAAACAACAACTGTGATGTTTGCATATGAAGCACTCAAACTGCAATTTCAGAATAACCTCAATCATCTAATCTCACCTATGGACACTCCCGAGATCCTCTTTTCTCCTGTTCCAATGACGACTGTGTCCCCTACATGCTGATCTTGCAGAACCTAGACAGAAGATACTTTCATTAAACACAACAATCTGATTCATCAGGAGTGTAGCCAATTCTAGAGTGTTGGGCTGACTGCAATGCTGCAGTTATCAAAGACGAATAATGAGTAAATTACTTTGAGGGTTTCAGTTTTGCCACCAATGGAAGACCTCTTCTTTGGTGTGGGTGCTGGAGGATATTCGAACCTGAAATGACAACAAGTGACAAAAAATAAGATATAATTTACTTCTGTAAAAAAAATAAATTAACAAAAACATTGGGGAGCATGTTAATGGTTTGGTATTCAGAGTTCTTTAAAGCTGCAGTATGTAGAATTTAGTGGCATCTAGCATAACAGACTTGGCAGAAATGGAATTAAATATTCATAAGTACAATTTAATTAGACTATAAATCACCCGAAAATAAAATGTTTGTGTTACCTTAGAATGAGCCCTTTATATCTACATAGGGAGCGGACCCTCTTCCACAGAGCCTGCCATGTTTCCACAGTAGTCCAGAATGGACAAATCAAACACTGGCTCTAGAGAGGGCCTTTTGCATTTTTCACGGCCACTATAGGTTCTCCTACACACATGATAGGGGAGGAAGTGTTCAAATCCCAAATCCTACACACTGCAGCTTTAAATAAATTGTCTGTACTTAGATCAAAGGTCCCTTTTCATATGCACTTGGCAGCTTATGAGTGTATGTGGAGAGATGAAACAGTCAAAAAACAAACATGGTACATATGAGGCCATTAGGAAACAAACAGCATTTTCAGCTGTTGAGCATAACATTTCAGTGGAACTTTGTTTATAGATGTGGAAGTGATGTGGGGTCTGGTGGTAGCAGGTTATGCTAGACTTTCAGTGAAGTGAGTGGATGATCAAAGTAAGAAGTAATGTCCAACAATCCATGCACTTGACAGTCATAGTCCCCTGCAGATAATACTATTCTCCTAATTTTGTGATTTTATTTTAGAAAAAGAAAAAAGTCAAGAAGGGTTTAAAAAAAAAAAAGTCCTTTTATAAGCAGAGAACACCCAGTCCAAAATATGTGCAAGACCTACCTGAAAGAACGGTCAATAATGGTTATCACATCTCCATGCTTCAAACGCTCCGACTGCTGCAAAGCCTCTCCATTGACACGGGTTGGATTCACTGAGCTCAGATTTGTCAATATAACCTAGGAGAGACAAAACAAAAATAATCTCAAACAGTCTTTCAAATAAGCTAATAGCAGAATTCCATTGTAAGCTATGCCTAAATTTCCATCCAGGTCAGGATTTGCCAGTGAAGTGATTTAGCAGTGATATTTTTAAATATTTACAAAATTAACACTGTGATGATCGAAATATGAAGATATTAATGTGACTATTCAATAGCAGTTCCTGATTATTCTGGCAAAGTTAAAAGACTGACGAGTTAATGTGTACATGTTTAGTATATGTTGTGTTACCTCTTTATTTTCATTTAAGTCAATTCTGCAATGCTCCTTGGAGACTTGAGGAAGCTGAATACGAATATCGCAGTCTTGCTTCCTGTAACATCACAAGATACAAATGTGTTAAAGGAATAATTTACCAACATGCTAAGTTCAGTTTACTAGGTTTATGAGTAACTGCTTCTTGTTCATGATTAGTAAATAAAAAGCTACATTGTCCAAAACTACAGTGAACTTGTGAACAGAGGCTTAATGTACAGTATGGAGTCAGTTGAACTTCATGCAATAAACAGCTGCAGACATGCGTTTAAAATTCTGACGTCAGCAACACATGGCCCGCCTCCAAACCAAGTGGTCTATATAGCGCCTGTCAACCCCAACATGAGGCCACACATTACTACAAGAGGTGACCAAGTTCACACAAAATCTGCTGGTGTTGTTCGTCATATTTACAAAATCAAAACCGGTGCAAGCATGATTACATTACCCTGTTATCAAGAGAGAAGAGATTTAATCTAAAATGACATGGCAAAGCAAATCCACCACATGCATTTTCATTTTTGATCTCACCTTCCAAATAAGCATGACGAAGTTAAAGGAAATTCAGTCCCATCCACTCCACTCCTCATAACCACGACTATTTTTCCATGTAAAGGCATTCTCGTAACGTTACCTGGAAAGTTAGAAAACAAAAGTATCAGAAGTTAAACAAGTTATGTTTTTATTACACTTAATGAGATTGCATTTAAACGTTAAAAGAAGCCACCCAGAAATATGTAACACACTCGAAGGAAAGATGTGAAAACATAACTACTTTGCTTAACTGGTGACACTAACACGTTTCAACATTATTTAAGTTAATTGAATTCGACGTCATCATTGCTACGAACATTATCCAGCCGTTGTTGGTGAAGCCGGTTAAAACACTTAAAACACAGCGTCATCCCACGTGCAGTTTCGCTTCGATAGTTAACGTTTATCTTGCCAGAGATAACGTTGTACTTAAAGTAACATTAGCAACGAACGTTACTCCACAAAACATGATACAATGAAACGTGCCAGAATTATGTCGCTAAGATTTTCTAAAAAACATAATTGTACGTTAAGCGTCGTAGCCTTACCTGTAATTCCGTTCAAATACACGTCAACTTCTGGCAATCCATATACTTCAACCGGACATAGCAAAGATTAATTTTACTAATACGTTAATATCATATCAAACTACAAGTAATGTAGAAGAACTACATACGTCTAACGGCTAACGTAAGCTACCTTAATGAACAGCCGTCCCTTATCGTCTCTCTTCTCGTCTAGAGTGATGCTGTAGTATCACTCCGCGGAATTACACAAACACAGTAATCAAAGTATATATGTAACACATAAACTCGCGTTTTGCTAGCACGATATGTGTAGACTGTTAAACTACTACATTCCAAAAGTTGTATTTGGTTGTCTAAATCAAAATTAGCTTCTACTTACTTAAAGGGGACTATTTTGTTTATGAATTTGGCGGAACAATCCTAACTCAGTAACGGGATAGTGATTTGAAAATGTTTGAAATTCCGCGCGAAGGACTGCGATTGGTTGAAACGTCACGACTCGGTAAGAGGGCGGGGCATAGTTCTTTTTCAAAGCCAGACGGTCATGTCGCATGTTGTTGTGTTGAAATTGTTTTTTTGTTTTTGTTTTTTTAAGCTAACTAATATAATAACGATAAGTGTAATATTCATATTTCATTCATATTATTATACCTTAAAAGTACTGTCTATATATACCGATATATGTCATATATTGTATAAATTATTCTACTGTAGCAATTCTTTCTGTTCTATTTTATATATATTTGAGTTAATCTATGTAGTTATTCTATCTATCTATCTATCTATCTATCTATCTATCTATCTATCTATCTATCTATCTATCTATCTATCTATCTATCTATCTATCCATCTATCTAACAAACCACATCAAACTATGTATCATTGTCCCCCACCTGATGAAATCAGACCAAATCAACCAAATATTCTTTTTTATATTTTGATCTCCCTCTTGCCTCTCAAAAATAGAGGAGGATCAATCTCCTCTGCCTCTATGGACCAGCCTCCGAGTCCACTGATATATACTATATAATACATACTTGATATGATATTGCAGCATTGAAGATCCATTATTTATGGTGTTCTGTTTGACTTTTTTTTCACAATAGTCATTTTGGCATATTATATTAAGAGAAAGTGGAGATAAAATGAATAATATTTATAATGACTGCAGTTCATTTAGGTGCCCAAGTTCCACTATTATTATGTTCCATAATGCTGGATGGCTTATTAACTTGGCATGCTGAGACAGCTAAATGTCACAGAGCCCATCATTAAAGTTATTGGTTACACCTGTGTTTTTCCTGTTATAACATGTCGAAATGTCTGCTGGAAAAAGGTTTATAGTCCCATGCTAACGACAAATAAATCTGTTGATAGATGACTCATGGGAAAGAGGAATTATTCAGTTCTAATAGCCTAATCGTTTGTGCAATACATGCTTGTTTCAGTGCCAGTATGACTCTTATGTTACTTCACTATGCCAGGGAGAAAGACGAGACAGTGGTTGTTAGACTAGGTGTGCCAACTGCTTAGTTTGGAAGTGATCCATTATATGCCTAAAGTAAGGATTTGTCAGCTTGAGCCTAACGCAGACCATCAATCAGTCTCTGGTTTATGTAATTTCCCCCCGAACATTGTATTCTTATTGGCTACATAAGCTTATGTAGATTTTGCTGAACAGCAACCACTGTGGCCACAAATGACAGTTATTGGCTAATGGTAATTGGTAAAACATAGTAGGTCAGCAAACACACTCAGTAATGTCAATTGCCCAACAATCTATCCAAAACTTGTTAACTTGTTAACTTGCAACTAGCAAACCAGACCATGTAGGGCTATTGCTCTGAAAATACTGAATAGAGTACTGAACTTTTATTTGTAAGAGGAAGAATGTGTTCTTTCTTCTTTTAAAAGTTACATTTTTCACTTTATTATTAATAATAATGATAATAAACTTTATTTGTATAGCACCTTTCATACAGGAAATGCAGCTCAAAGTACTTTACTACAAAGAAATTGGCTGTATCAGGAAAATCATTGCTAGTTAAGAGCTGAAGTGAAGAGATACGTTTTTAGCTTTCTTTTAAAAATATTTAGCAAACAGGCTTCCCTGATATCTACAGATAGTGTGTTCCGTAGCTTTGGGGTGTAATTGACAAAGGCTGCATCCTTGATTTTCTTTCAGCTGTTGCTAGGACCCGCCAATAAACCGGCAGCAGATGATTGCAGTGTTCTTGAAGGCAATGTAGCTTGGTGCTACCTCATTAAGGGCTTTGTATAGGAGGAGGAAAACAAAGTCAATTCTAAATGTTACAGGAAGCCAGAGCAAAGCAACTAGAGCTGGACTAATGTGTTCCTTCCTCTTGGTTCTGGTTAATAGCTGAGCTGCAGAGTTTTGAATGACCTAAAGTCTCTTAATGGTTTTTTTCTGGAGGTCAGTAAAAAGTGCACTACAGTAAACAAGTCGGCTTGAAATGAAGGCATGAATCTGTTTTTCAGTATCTTTTTGATTTAATAATGGTCGTACTTTAGCTGTTTCTGAGGTGGAAAAATTATGTTTTCATCACCTTGTTAATATGGGATTTGTTTATTTGTTTATTTGTTAGGATCCCCATTAGCTGTTTCCTACAGCACAGCTAGTCTTCCTGAGGGGTGTACTACGAAGCGAGATTAGTGGGTTAGCGAGGTATGATGAGACTAAAGCCAGGGTTTTCGATGTCACGAAGGTGGCTCTCTTTTAACCTGGCTAGATCACCGTGGTAATTGATGCGGCAAACGTAACCTGGTCCGGAACAGTTTATGTTCCGAGTTTCGGCTTAAAACGGCAATAAAAAGCGCTGAACTTTCAACTAACTATCGGATTTGCTGCCAAATCCGTTCAACACTGCTGCTACTGCTGCTATTAGAGCACTGATTAGAACACTGATCATTCTTTTATCAGACTGACCATTGATTTGATGTTACATTGTAAATTTGAAACGGTGAAACACTGATCCTTCATTATGGGACAGAGTCAGACCTAAATGAACCTCTTGAGTTAAATGTTTAAATGCATCAAGTTTAAAGTTTTAGAGCTGGGGATGTGGGAGGCACGGAGAGAGCAGCGAGTGGTAAAATAAGTATGAACTAATTACGTGATTAATGAATTAGTATTTTAATTAACGAATTTACACGATCAGCAATTCTCTGCCAGCATTCATCTCTCACCGTATTTGCAGCAACAGCGTTGCTTTTTTGCTGTGATAATATATTTATATTATTCATATCTCTCTTATAATGACCTGTTCCTCCTGCCTGAAGGAGACGGCACGCGAGCAGTCCGTTTTAAGCTGAAAAAGAGTCTAATGACGCACCAAACGCCCCTTTTTATGGGGACGCGCACAGAGACTGAAGCAGAAAGCCTGAGTTAACAAATAAAGTTGATATCCACCGTCGTGATATCACTTATCTCTGATCTTCAGTTTAGGGTTTGTCGAGCCAGCTCACACAAAGAAAGCCTGGGTATGTTGAACCGGCTTCGTAGTACACCCCTCTGGGGTCCACTTAAATCTGAATCTAAAAAAAACACCAAGACTCGTAACCTCAGATTTACAGATTACAGTTGTGTGTCATCTGTGTAACTATGGAAACATTCATTGTGTTCTCTGATGATATCACCAAGTGGCAGCATGTATAGTGAGGATAATAATGGACCAAGGCAACTGATTTCTGCAAGCCCAAAGTTGTTGTCATGTTTCTCAGACAAGTGATCTCCAAGACTGACGTAAAACTGAACCAGTTTAAGATACAGTCAGAAAGACAAACCAACTTTTCCAGATGATTGATTATGATAGCATGGTCAATTGTATCAAACACCGCTCTTACGTCTCACAGGATAAGAATTGAGACCTTATTGTGATCATAGTTTAGTCTGAGGTCACTAATTATTTTAGTAAGAGCAGTTTCAGTGCTGTGGTATGTTCTAAAGCCCAACTGAAATTCCTACAGGATATTATTTTCTCTAAGAAAAGAGTCTTTTCAGTTTTCTTACTAATGAATGGAAGGTTAAATATCGGCCTATAGCTGGTCAACACATTATCATCTAGGTTGGGTTTCTTTAGTAAGGGTTTAACCACAGCTGTTTTGAAGGCATCTGGGAGGATGCCTGTTTGAAGAGATGTATTTATAATCTTCAAGAAATGACTTGAAACATTGCTGAACACCTGCTTAAAAATGCTGTAGGTACAGGATCAATACATGAGGTGGATTTAGTGACAGTCTTGCAAAGCTCAATTAATGTAATAGAAATGAATTTTCCCATGGTTACATCATGATTTGCTGAGATTATCTGCGTTTACATCAGCAACAATACTGGCTCTGATTGATTGACTTGAATTAACCTTAATACTGATTTTAATTATGGTCATTTTCATGAAGATTCTTGGTCTGGTATTTATCTAGTGGGTGACTGCAATATGCAACTGAGTTTAATCAATGCTATGTTAATGCTACACACAAGAAAACCAAGACATATATGAAATATAATAGAGAAAGTTAGTGGGTGCCTTTGAATTTTTCCCAAACTTCTGCTTTGTATGTATGAACCTACTGAGAACATCCATGTAGCAGAGAATGAACAGAACGACACAAGTGAACAACACAAACACATTTAATAATTATTAAATGTTGGTTTTATTTTTATCTTTTTTTGTTGTTTTTTTTTTTTTTTTCAAAGTCGCTTGATAATCTTGACAAAATTGCAACATATTCCATACTTCTCAAACTGACGGTGTGTCTGTTGCTATTCCAGATTAGCTGTGGAGGGAAAAGTTGTGCGCTGTTCTGGACAGGTTAAGTCCTAAATGATGAAAGCAGCTTTGACCGTACAAATAAAAAGAACACATGAACGACTCAAGAGAGACTCCACACTGGCATCCTATGTCGTAACGTTGCAGGGTCAGTGTCTCTCTGCACAAGTCCTGGTCTGCCAGGCCTAACAAAAGTGAGTGATTGAAGAAAAAAAAAAAAACTCAGGGGCTCAGTAGCAGAGGTGTGTGTATGTGTGCATCTGTGATAGGAGGGTTGGGGAGTGCAGCACAGAACATATACAAAGAACAGGCCAAGCACACAAAATGATTCCTTCCTGAGACATTGGCGTGTGTACAGTAATGATGGTCTAGATGAGATGTGTGTGTGTGAAGGCGTTTTGGCGTAAAGTGAGTCACAGGGTGCAAGGTTGCTCTGGATCCGGCAAAAAAAAAAAAAAAAAAGTCACATATTCGTTTCTACCACAGGTTGCCAGGGGGGAGATTTATAAGGGCTTGACAAATATCACATCTGGGACCTTCACTTGCCTGACCACTGACAGTAGAGGGATAACTACAATCTAGTCTTTTCCCATCCACTATATATTACTGATCCATTCAGAGACTGCTGAGAATCATTTGTGTTTAATACAGTGTGTATGTACACCAATCTTCACATTTTAACTCTCTTTGAAGCTGAGCTGCTGTAGCTCGCTGTTTTTTCTGAAACACATCTCTCGCTGCTACATGGCCAAAAAAAAAAAGCTATGCCCCGATTGGAGTGCTACTTTGTTATCTAGGGTATGTAAAAAAACATGTTTTAAAAGTGAAGGGGAGGGTGGGAGGGGAGGTTGAAATTGTGAAAGCCACATTCTGAACAGCCAGTGATTGGTTAAGGGGTCTGTCCAGTATTTAGTAGGACACAAAACATGAAAGAACTTCCTTCAGCAAAATGTGCTCAAAATGTCTTTTCTTGAATCACAAACCTATGAACAAAACACATAAAAGGTATTCTTAAAAAAAAAAAAATCAGGTGAAGCCTAAAACTCTTCATAGTTTTAAAGAAATGAATACAGCTTATATACACAAACTCAAAGGCTACTTAAAATACACCTTAATAATGAATCTTCATTAATTTGATTTCTTGAAAGGACCTGTGACCATATCATACAACCATGTTCATACAATCATTTTTTCCCATTCTCTTGGAAGAAAAAAAAAAGAAAAAAGGAAAACAAATCCAACCTGGAATAGTAGGTGATATTCATTGCGACTTGTTTTCTGTGCACATTTGTGTGTGTGTGTGTGTGTGTGTGTGTGTGTGTGTGTATGCATGTGTATATGCATGTGTGGACTAGAGAGAAATTTCAACATCTTTTGCTTTTTGTTAATTAGAATAATGTACAAATGTGATAAAACTGAAACGTCTCTCTCAATACTCTTGATGGGTATGAAAAGATTCGAACAGTGAAGGAGTACAACAATTTCTAATCTCAGAAAACATGTCCTCATTTCAACTTGCCATTCTTGTCTGGACATGTCAATCACAATAGTTCCTTAACTTTTCTATATATATTTATATATCTTTTTGTACGAAATCTGTTTTTTGAAGCTGGAAAAAGAGAATAGACCCAGAGTCTTTGAGGAGGGGGGGTCTTCTGACAAGTCCCAAGCTTGCAGTCTGCCTCAGAGTACAAGAAAAAAAGTGTCTGGTGTTTGTCAAGTCATTCAATACATTGTCCTTGTCCATATTTGTTTTGTCCCACGGTGCCCCACCCACTCTCACTTCCAGTCAAAACTGGTCTCCGTTGCTGATTTGTGTTTGGATTTTGTTTCCGTCAGTCTTTTGGAGAAAGATGGAGAGGGGAGGAGAGTGGAGGGAGAAGGAGGAGGAGGAGTCATCAGCAGTGTTAACGGTGTGGTCTCTCAGAGGCATCCTGTTGCCCCGGCGTGCCCCGGCCTTACCTCCCCTCACGTCAGGACAGTGTTCCTGAGTGAGGGGACAGCAGATCTCGAGGTGGGGGGTTTTGTGTCGTAGCAGAGGAGGTGGCTGGCTCAGTCAAGAGTCAAGGCCCCCCTCCTTCACCCCTCCTCTTTAGAACATTGAGGGAGGAGACGGAGCGCAACGTGAGGAAAAATAAAAGGTGGGCCGTTACTACGGCGATTGTGTGGCTGGACTGCTTTGGGCAGAGCTGGGGGACAAACTGGGGCTGCAGCTGCCTGGGGGTGCACCACTGGTCCGGCCACCTGCGGCGCCGCTTTCCAGACCTTCTGAGTTCTCCAGCATCTCCTGGATGAGAGGGGGCATGGAGCCGGGGATTTCCATCTTCAGGGTGATGACGCGCTCAGCTCCTGTAGGGCGTGTAGGAGAGGGACGGGAAAATGTAAGCTACCGAAAATCTCACAAAATAAATATTATTCATTCATCTTATCTTTTCTGCTCTATTTTAATATGATACGAAATAGAGGGAAGTGTATGAAACAGCAAATATAGATAGATAGATATCAGTGACTAGTGTGGGTTTCAGACCTTTAGCACTGATGCTTCTCAGATCAGTGATCTTCATCAGCATCTTGGGGAACATGTGTGGTTTGTGGGGCCTCCTCTTCCTTACATAAATCTTCAGTGCCTCCAGAAGGGGCTCTTGCAGGACGTCCACCTTATCTGCCTCTTCCAAGTCTTGACGGTCTGTTGGACAAACACAAGTACAGAGCAGATTGGTCAATACTCTCATACTGTCATAATCACATTTAACCACTGGGTGGTGCTCAATGAACAAGCGCTGCATTGCACTCTACTGCTATTTCATCCATAGCCAGGATGACACTCAAGTCCTAGTTTCCAGGACAGAAAAGAGTAAAAGGTTTTAATAAACTGTAAAACTGAGTTAAAAAAGGTTTTTAGGGGAGCCGTTATACCTCCACACAACAAACAGATGGCGCTGAGAAGCCCTGTCTCTGCATCGTCCATCTCCAGGGGGAGGAGCTGGTTGGCGAAGGCAAAAACCAGGTCGGTAAGGGGACCAAAGCCAGCGTTGTGCATCTGGGTTCGGTTTAGCGTGAGTCCATCTGAGAAGGTCATGGTGTCTTGCTCTGGTGTGTAGCGTGTACAGATCCGCAGTATCTGGACAGCAGAGAGAGTTGTTGAGAGTTTCACAGGGCAACTGCTTAGAAACTTGATAACAGTGTACTCTTTAAAAAAAAACTATGTGTAATGTTTGGTTTAAGGCTGAAATGGTGAGTCGTTGTTCTTACCAGGATGTCCAGACAGGCGGCTTTGAGCAAGGTGATCTGGTCAGCGATGGTGAGCGTTGTGAAGCCGGGCAGCTGCTTAGCAAACTCCACTGTCTTTATGATGCACTTGGTGGAGAGTTCACTGAACTTATCCCACAGGTCTACGTCCAGGGATACACGTCGTTCTGAGCTGTTAGTCTGTTAAAATGGGAGACATTCACAGTTCAATTTATTTAAAAGTGCAGGTGACAATAATGATCCACAGCTGACAAAAGGTGAATAAATATAGCCACACACAGCTTGTCAGTGTCACGCTACTGACCGTAGTGTATTTGCCCAGCTGGCAGAGAGAGGGGAAAGTCTCCTGATGTGCCTTGCGAACCCTGTCGATCATCTGCTCTGTGTCGGGACTCAGCACGTAGCTCTCTGTACACTCCTGCTTTTTCTCTTCCTTCTTCTTCTTGTTCCGGTCGTTCCTCACCGCTACAGGGAGCAAAGGAGAAGAACAGAGACGATTAGTGTGCGTGACAGACATTTTTTGGTCAAGTGACAAACTTAACATAAAAGCTCTCGTTAATTTACTTTTAAACAGAGGGGAACATACAGTGAACACTTGTTCTTGAATGGGCCATGAAGCGCTATTCATATGGGATACTTAAAAATTGTTTAAGTATACATACATCACACAGTGCATTTTATGAACTTGCTGTCTTCATCTGCCATTTAAATCTGTACAGATAGCTTGAGAATCTATTGCAACATGCACACAACCTGCATACTATATACATATATATATATCCCATATTAGCAACACCTGACACCACCTCAGGGCGAATTGAAACCAAGATCAAAGGCAAAGTCATCAGCAGGAGAGGATGCTCTGTCTGCAGCCAACAGCAGCAGCAACCACAGCATCACTTCTCTTATCCGATGCTTTAAGATAAATGTTGGTAGACGGCTCCATCGGAGAGAGGCTATGGTAATGGAGAGAGGAAGAAAAAAAAAACCCTTGAAATAATCCAATGTCATTTCCCTCTGGGCGATCCGGCTGAGAATAGCGTGCTCACCCCAAATGACAAAAAACACTAGGCAGGGGTGTTTAGCATTGGAATCCCATTACAGGCTCTATCCATTTCTCCCAGCCCATCCACACAGGGGTGCAGTTTAGCTATGACTGGGGTGTGTATGTGTGTGCGTGTTGAAGGTGGGGGGTGGGTTGGGTGAGATGGGGTTCTACTTGATAAATAGTGGTGGGGGATGGAGCTATCCATAAGGCTGACAAATTGCCACAGCTTTCATTAGGGGTCCCGGCTAATCTAATAACATAATATGACAAATATCCTGCCTCTAATGGTTTTAAAAGAGCTCTGCTGCTGAGCCCATACCGGAAAAAACCTTCCAGCTTTCTCTCTCTCTCCCTCACACGTTTCTCTCCCTCTCTTGGTTATACAACACATTCTCTCTTTCCTTGTCGCCCTCTCAGTTTTGTTTCATTCTCGCTCGATTCGCACTATCTCTCCAAAACTGTATTGCTTGTGCTTTAAATCATCCACCCTTTGGCTAAACTCATCTCTATCAGCTCTCCCATCTTCCAACTCCCCTCCAGGTACGTGAATTTCCCCCCTTGCCGCTGACCTGAGATCAGATTTTCCTTGTCTTAATCCTAACCTTGACCATTAAGGCTGAGAAGACTCAGGCTGATGGGAGATCAGTGTCTGTGACAGAGGGGTCTGGCCTGGGGCCATGGAGGGATGCACTACTCGGTGCTGATGCTCATTCATCAGCTCACAGACAGGCCTCCCTGCCTGGGAGAACATGAAGGGAAGGAGGAAGGAGGGGGGCTGGAAGTCTGATGCTGCACTATGTTATTGCTAAGCACTGCTCGCCACAACAAGGGAAGAAGACCCCGCCGTGCAAAAAAGAGCATGGTTATGCATTATTTGAGTTTTACTGGTACTCATATGGTAGGCTAGAGTAACCTTGACTTATGACGTATAAAAAAAAACAAACGCATATTATACAGTCTGTTATAATGGGACAGTTTTATAAATGAAATCAGGTGCTTCTCTAAAGTGAAAAACAACAAAAACAGGAACGCTTTCTACCTCCATTTTTACCTTAATGAGGCAATTTACGACTTTGTTTTGAGGAACGCCCTCTTCAGCAACCCTCAGCTTTTGAGGCCAGTTACATAAAACTGTAGGAAGCTGCAGAACATATTTGGGCCAGCCCTGCTTGTGGCATTGATTGGGGATCTGTGTTCTGTTTGCCACGAGAGGAGGGATGGAAGGTTGCAACACAGTCGATGTCCAATTAATTCACAAATAAAAGTGGGGCATCCCTAGCGCCTAGACATTACCCGCACTGACAAATTGGCAGCACAATCATAAGCCGCACAACACAATTTAATGAAGTCATTAAAGAACTATTAGGCACGACTGGCGATCTGTCATGGCGAATTGCCACATGCAATAACTTGGGGTGGAGGGGGGCAGGGGGGTGGTGACTGTAGTGGGGGAAGCGCAAATGAAAGAAATACTGCCTTGCTTTTTTTATTGTGTGTGTGTGTGTGTGTGTGTGGACACAAATGTGCATTTGTTGTTGTTTGCATGCGTGTTAACTTCAAGCAATGTATCTTTCAAATTGTATAATGAAAATATGAATGCTAATGGGGGAACTTGCATCCTGGATTGTTTGTGGTTTACGTGTTCATTGCATAAAAATGATTTACAAGAGATGGTGTGTACAGAATACTGTGACAGCACACACACACATCACTCAATCATTTGTTCTCATAGTGGATTTCAGCTGTAGCGTGCAGTTAATAGACAATTTCTGTTAGTGCCTGGGTGTGTACTTATTTGTGTGTGTGTGTGTGTGTGTGTGTGTGTGTGTGTACAAGACAGAGAGAGGTGGGCAGACAGGGATAATTCGTGTGAGGAAAATTAAAGCGCTGGCAGCTCGTCCATCACACAGATTAAATTCAATGGAAAGATAAAAATGTCAATGTTCCCCCTGCTCCTGCTGCTCGCAGTGCAGAGCCACCGTCGACAGTGATGAAACTTTCTCCCTCTCTCTGTCCTCCAGCCTCGCTCACCCCCTCTCCCCCCAAACCCAACCCTCCCTGCGCTATCTCAACTCAAAATTTTCATTCTCACTCACACTGGGTTCAATACTCTTTCCTCTCGCAGCCTTCATCTTTCTCTACTATCCCGCTTTTCAGGCTGATGTTATCCTCCCCTTGTGCCGTTCTCAATCATTCTTTCCTTCATCTTATTTTACTTTTATTACTTTTTCTATTGCTGAATAGCACCTTCCCCGAAGGAACATGTGGGCGATAGGTTTGTGAGCCAGATGAAAAATAAAAGGGGGGGGGGGGGGTCAATAAAGAGGGGAGGGGTACTGAGGGATAGTCACTGGTCTAAACTCAACAACATAAACAGAATATAAAAGACTCAAATTGGAGAAGGGCTGGCAGTGGGAATACAGTTACTTTAGCTGAAATGGCCTGTAAATGCTAATATTCATAGTATATTGTCCTTCATTTGGAGCACTGTCTAGTCTTCTTTAACCACACACTGTCAGATTGATATTAATCTGGCACTAGGTTTACAGGCGTTTCCCTTGTAACCCTCCGCTTGCTCTCAACACACCCCCTCCTCCTTCTGATGCCGTCTTGCTTGGCATTGCCACCTGGCAGCAGGCCTGGCACTGTTGTCTGGAGCTGTCTGCCGACAGACGCAAGGTCACCCAGACGTCCCCCAGCGTTAGCGGGGGGTACACCTTCTGTGTGTGTGTATGACAGTGAGTGTATGGTGTTTAAGTGGAGCTGTCTGAGTGCATTTCTGTTAAAGTGTTTTTATTCATACCCGTTTGTGTTTGTCACCTTGCGTGTGCATAATTTGTGTGTGTGTGTGTATGTCTGTGTGTGGAATTATGCACAAGCATGCATTTTTATGTGTGAGTGTTCCTGTGTCTGTGTGTGAGAGGCAAAGAGAAAGAGACTCCCTGCTGTCCCCAGATGGTCAGCTTCTCCTTCCTCACCAGTCCAGACCAGTTTCACAAGCCAAAGTCACTGCTGAGGACACAAGCTGAGCAATCTGCACACTACATAAAACGACCACAATCAGAAACTTCTTATTAAAACAAAACTAACCAAGAAATGCTATGTCGAAATCTATCCGATAATAAAATTCCCAGCCTCCAATCCATTCAGAAACCTGTTTTTTTTTTCCGGCTATTGTGCAGTGCTACTTATTCACCACTAGATGGCTCTCCAACTCCAGTCTATTGTCTATGTTGTGTGCTGTGTGCCTCTCTGTGTGTGTGTGTGTGTGTGTGTGTGTGTGTAAGAGAGCTGGCTGCTGTGATCCCTGTAACCATGATTAATGGCCCCATTCAAAGGTAAGGAGCTTAGAGGATAACTTCTTTTACTGTAAGCCACAGTGCTGTGGCATGGGGAGCGCTCCCTGCACTCGCTGCAGCAGAAAGATGAGGTAAATAGCGCTGGGAAGACAGGAAGCAGAGAGGGATAAAGCAATGGAGACTGTACGCATGTGTGTTTAAACAGGTGTGTGCCTGTTAGAGGAGGGGAGGTGCCAGACTTTCTGTCCACACACGCTTATAATTAATGTACTGTATGTCCTATAATTATTTAAGTATTTATGAGTACAAATGTGTCCCTTACACACACTCTCGTAATGTGTAAAATGATAGCGAGTGTGTATAATGTGTATCACAGTGTGTCATGTGATCGGGCTGAGTTAAAAACCCTGCTGGCCTTTGAGTTCTCTGCGGTCACACCTCTACCAATTACTTTATCAAGTCTGACTGCCTGCACGTATGTATGTGTGTGTGTGTGTGTGTGTGTGAGTGTGTATGTTCACACAGCCCCCGGGGTGCAATGATGGGAGCAGACGCCTGCTCTTTCACTCTCGGCAGGTGAGAACATATTCATCACGGAGGCCTGCCAAGCCTGGCGACACCCTGACTGTTAGTGCCAGTCTGCATCACGGCTGCCCTTTGTCTCACTTTTAGAGTGGATATTCTCTTCAAATAAAAAAGTTAATAAAAAAAATCACTTCAAAGCATGAACATATGAGCAACAAATAGTAACAGCTTTGATTTCACTGTGACTTTGTTTTGATAAGTACCAGATTTTTGGATTTTCTCGTAAAAATGTCAAAAAACTGATGGGATCTAGCAACCAACACACTGTTTGTTATGTGACTGGACCTGATATGAAGTAGATTCATAATTAATAATAAATGAAGCCCAAACACTAACACTTAGTATGAGTCACTACCAAAGCTGATGTATGTGTGCATCAACAGTGAACACTTATGCAATGTTGGTAGTGGAACTAAATGTCAGCAAATGCTGCGGCTTAAGACTTCCTGCAGTGGTAACAATCATGCTAACCCATCTGGGATTAAATCACTATGATGAGATCTGTGCTTGGCCCTAAGAACCTCCTCCGCAGCGGGCTGTGGGAGGTAAGGCTTTCTGGGTAACATTGGTTTTTATACTCACACTCCTTGGACATCCCCACTTCCAGGCACTTCTGCAGCCGACAGTACTGGCAGCGATTGCGGGTGACTTTGTTGATGATGCAGTTCTTCTCCCGGTGACAAGTGTACACCATGTTCTTCTGGATGCTTCTCCGAAAGAAGCCCTGTGTGAGAGAAAATATGGAGAGACGAGGAGATGAAGAGTGATCGCCAGTGTGGGCGGAGGGATGTGGTGGATTAAGGATTATGGAGGAAATTAGTCTGTCTTAGCAAATAGTACAGTGAATAGCACAAAGCAAATACAGTTGTGCTGCTGTTTGCCGTTGTGTGTCTGCCCAGCATGGTTATATATTAACATTACTGCTTTGATTATGTGCTCTGTCTTCAAATCTTGCCAATATTTACAGTGTCTCTTTTCATCAAGTGCCAAACAAAAACTCCTAAAACGACTCACAAGGTTAAAAAAAATATGCCATTAAAAAGATACCACATAGAATAGCCATATATAGCTGCAATTAAAAGGCAATCAACTACCGAACAGTTAAGTCCTTAAAGGGCTTAACCCGCCACATAATCTGCATGGCGACTAATAGTCAGTGAACTGTCACCATCCCATGAGGTCACCCACCTGCTTGGTGAGGGTCACTCGAGACACTGCACAAACATGATTCTGTAGATGTTTCAAGTCAAAAAGCCTTTTGGGCCAAAGGGTTACTGAGTGTCACATAACCGTGGCCTAGTTTACAAAGCCAGAAATAAGCAATTCTAGATCGAGGCCAAGCGCATATTATTAGAGAGAAAGAGAAAGAGAGAGACCATACGCTGCAAGTGTAAGAACAAAAGAGGAATTCCTCTTTTCTTGCATTTTCTTTTTCAATCTAACTGGATCAAAGAAAATGAGAGGATACGTTTTAAAATGTAGTCCATGCATATGAGGCAGAGGAGAAATCATAATGAGATCATTTTTGGTCACTGGACTGAAATGGGAGATCTTTGGGGAGATGTTTTGATTGCACAAAAGTAAGACATAGAAACACAGAGTAATATCTCTCCCAGATAGATGCAAAACGCATCCCAAGCGCTAGCATGGTAATAATTTAGATTTTCCCCCTATGATCCTAAAGTCTAACTCTGACTGCCAAAAATAAGCTCTCAGAATATTGGGTCATAAACTAACTGAAGGGAGAAAGAGGTCTAAAACAAGATAGCATGTTTTAAATAAAAAAATACACCCAGGATTTCTGATATCAAAGGAGAAACTGACCATGTAATAAAACTGTAAGTCAGTTTGATAACTTTGTCTGAGAACATCTCTGGTACTAAAGTCTGAATGATCTATATATTTTCTTATTTCAAGTAATATCAATATTAAAATAGTGTTTTGTAACCATGGAGGCCTTTAAATGCCTATGTGTTGCCAACAATGACAAACCGGTTGAAAAGCCATACATCAGAACTTACATTCTCCTTAAGATCATGCAAACCTCAATAAAATCAATGTTAACCTCGGTGGCATTATTGCTTAAACATCCCTTGTGTGTCAAAAGATATAAAGAGGTTAATGCAAATCAACCACAACTGAGTGAGTGTTCAGTACTCGGCAAGTATGGCTCAGGACAAATGTAATACAGGTCAATGTCAGTATTGACGCAGTGGGACAAGGGTTATGTTTTGGAGAGTGGATGGGTGGGTGGGTGGGGCCAGATAGGGAGGGAGGGAGGTGGGGTAGTTGCCAGGGAGCCCCATCCCATGCGAGGGATTAGCTTTGCTAGCCGACAGATGGCCGGTGGACCTAAGCCCACAATTTGTCCTTCCCGGATCACCAGCCTCTTGTCACATCTCTCGTCCACCATCACAGAGTGGGAAGTGATTCAGGCTTTTGATGAACTACAAAGAGGAAGTATGCACACTTGGTCACATATCTGTTTGGCGATAATACTATTTAAACATGACTTTGTATCTGGCTGGTAGAGGGGGTATATCAATCCTTGGAGGGTCACCTCATCCAACCTTTGTCCTGACCTCACTAAGGACTCACATCTGCTTTGCAACCTGTCACATAAAACACATTTTTAAAGTTGGAAAAGGGTGAACAATTCCACCCATTTCAACCAAACTCTTGGTTTTCTTGCACAATTTCTAGCCTAGAAATAAATGATTTGGTACCTCTAACAGATACATACGAACACCTTAGAAAAGACCCTCTACGTCCATACAGAACAGCAACGCTATCAACAACAACAAAGTAAAGAGAACAAGGTTTGTAGGTTGCCGTTAATTCAAGCTGCTCGTGTTGAGGGATAAGTTAGTGGTCTTTGTGTGTGCGTGTATCATGTCCTCTTTGATCCGACGGTGGCCTGACCCTGACCCTAGTGTCACCAGGGGATTGACCCACTCCCTTGGTACTCCACAGTGTGAGCGTTTAATTCACATTTGCAACTAAAACTAGATGTGTGCAAACTATGAATTGTATTTAGGAGCATGTGTATGAATAAAAAGTATTTAAAATTCAGCCCAAGCAGCCTCTATTTTTTTTTTTTTGATAACACTACAATGATGACAATAGCGGTCGCTGCGCTGAATCAATGTCGTCAGTTGAAAAAAAAATCACAATACACTCATCAGCACAAAAGGCCCTCTAGGCACTTATTCCACCAAAAAACAAACAAACAAACAAAAAAAGCGTGAACAAACAGTGAGCTAAATAGATAGCTAAAGTTAGCCAGCTATGAAGCTTTCAAAATTATTTCAAAAGACCGAAAATGACAGAAACTGAAGTTTAGACTGAAACAGTTGATGACGAGGAGATGGACAAGAAAGGCAATAAGGTAACATTAACTGAAGCCCTCGGCAGCCATACAAGCTTATCTTCCACTGCCACTAGGAAATATGATTTTAGCTTGCAGTGGCAGAGAACATTCCCATGGCTCATTGTTGAGGATAACTTTGTGTACTGCAAGTACTGCAAAAGCACAGAAGCAAGCAGCCAACTCAGCCTTTGTTTCTGTACAGTATCTCATTTAAGGTGAGGGTTACCCATAACACAATAAATCGCGGAGGCACACGCTGTACAAAGATGTGTACATCGCAGGAGAAAACAAAGGCTCAGGAACATTCCAGGCAGCTGTGAGAAGGCAGGTGTTGCTCTCCAAAGAGGAAAAGAGGAGACAGCTGAAAATAAAATTTAATATTGAACTTTATATTGCAAAAGAAGAGGCTCCCTTTGTGAAGTTTGGACTATGCAGAAGAAATGTTCAGAAATTATTGGACGAATTGTAGACATGATAAAAGAAAGCCTTGCAACGAAGCCGAGTGGTGCATTATCTGGCCATTTTGATCGACAGATACAGAGATATGAAATATGTAATTGCTTATATCCTGCTCTTGGAAAATGGAAAACCAATAAACCTTCTGGTTTTATGTGACAGACCTTTGAACAGTCATATGCCACTGGTAAGATAGTCGTTTATCTTTTTACCATAATTTATTTTAGTCTAACATTTTAAAAGTTATAAATAGTATTTGTAATTTAGAGAGTGTCAGTGTGGTTTTTGATCATTATGGATTTTATGTTTTCCTCCAAGGGGTCTTGAATGCCACCAAGGCTGCATGTGATGCAGTTTGCCCAGGGGATGATAGAGGGTAGATGAGAAAATGCGTGTCTTTCGGTGCAGATGGGGCCTCTGTCAACATGGGCACCTGTGTGGCTGTGATTGCCCACCTGCAGAGCGAGACAGGGAGCCATATAATCCCAATCCACTGTTTTCCACATAGGTTTGTAATCACGACCAGTTATCATGCATCTCTTATAATTAGCAAAAAATGTTAGGCAACACAGTGTGTGTTTGAACGAATAATTGAGAGAGAGCGTATTCTGTTTCTTGCACAGATTGGAACTTGCGATACTCAACCTACAGAAGATGGAACCTAAGGTTTCGGCAGTCTCCTGCATCTAATTTCAGCATCAGTGTGGATGCTATCAAAGCCAGGTTTGGCGGTTTGGTGAAGTACGAGGGAATCTAGACAACGGTAGATTTTTTTGAGAATGCTCAACCCTGATACATGGCCAGAAGAGCAAGCCAACTTATTTACCTTTGGAGATGACAGACCTGGTGAGGCATTTTGAGAAGCCCCTATCCAGGATGAGTGGCAAGGGCTCAGATTCCTGGTAAACCAGAACTTCAGGGACAAAACTCACACTATAGGAGATGTTGCTGACAAAGAGTCCATACAAGCGAGACTAAATATAGACTTTCTATCTATATCTTTTAAGCTGAGCCTTCAACAATACAAAATCACAATTTAGACATTGTATAGTTGCATATTGGTTTCGATTAGTGAAAGGTAAGAGTTAAAATTAATTTTAAAAAATGTCATCTTCTCCCTTAGAACATACTGGAGTTGGTGCTGATCATTTCCCAATTTCAGCTGCCCAGTGTGAAAGAGGCTTTTCTGCCCAAAACCGCACCAAGAATTCAACGAGAAACTGCCTTAGAGTATCCGCAACTTAAGACTTCATGCGGATCAGCTTGGAGGGGCCTTCAGTATAGCAATTTGATCCCAGTCCTGCTGTGGACCGCTGGCTGAGCTCAAAGCGGGCTAGACGACCTGCTTACAAAAGCTGCTGGACCAGTGATATCCTTTGTGTCTTAACAGACAGAGCAGACTTTTTTGGTGTTTAGAACTAAGAGGAAGTACTTTATTATAGATGTGTTCATACAGTTTAAAGCAGTTTAAAATATAATTACATAATTATTAAATAAATACAGTTTGAAGCAGAAATAATTAAAAGCCTAGTGTACTTTTTGTATTCAAATAAATTAAATCATTTTGCTTGTAAATGTCTCATTGTACTCTTTTATTAAGGAAAAACACATTTGATAAATTTTCATTGCGCCCCTGAGGTTCTGTATGCGCTCCTAAATTTTTCAACTTAGGAGCACATGTGTTCTTGGGAAAAGAAGCATCAAGCCCTGTCCCTCCTGACACCATGAGGCTCAGGTGCCCTCTTTGCAGCACCTCCTGATTGGCTGTTGCTGTTGGCTCGTGGGCCAGTCGATTGTTCCTGCCCCCCCCCCCCCTTTTTTTTTTTTTTTTTAGGAGTCATTGCTTCCTACGGCCCTTAAGCCTCTTTTTGTATCACTGCTTAATCCACCCGGCGACAAGAGCCCTCAGCAGGCCTGTCAGCCACCCTGCAGCGTTCAGAGGAGATGAGAGCCGCGAGAAGAGGGAGAGGGAGGGAGGGAGGGAGGGATGTAAAAGAGGAATGAACAGTAACAGCACATACGTGATTGCATGTGTCATGTGCTCTTGAATTCACGGCTCTCTACCTGGTGTGTGTTATGAGCCTCACGCGTTTATGAGTGTGTTCTACTTTGCATGTGTGTGAGGAAATGCTTTATTAAGAGGGAAGCAGGGGGGAGTCTGGGGTTGGCGAGTTCACAGGGAAGCAAAGGAATCCTCTCTTACGTGACTTTCACACTGTGCCCAAATTAAGAGTGCGTTCCCAGCCACCTACTGCGACCTTGCATGTGTGTGAATATGCATGCGCGCGTTCGTGTTTGTGTGTGTGTGTGTATGACTGTGCCCCTGTCTCTATTACTTAGGAGCTATTGCTACAGCCTGCACATTAGTAAAGATGGATGCTTGGTAAGAGTGCCATCTGAAAAACAATCCAAATAGGGGACATTCATGCAAGAAGCGGTGTTTGGGGATTTTTGAAAATAGGTTCGCTTCCCTTCCAGTGCAGCGGATACCAGGAAGAGAGATCGCCTGCTGTGTGCTGCCATGCCTCCAAGACAAAAACATAAATATGAGGGGGCGGGCATGCATATTTAATGTTTAAGTGTTAATATCTGGAGGGGAAAAGAAGTGCAATGCCGGTGAGTATGCTCAGGCGGTAGAACTTAAACAACAAACGAATGAGCTGTCTCCAAGTAACAGAGCTCAACATCCCCCTCCTGTTTCCTCTGTTCGCTGCAGCCCCCAGGAAATGCCTTTGTAGTTTGGCATGCTGCAGCAAAGCCGACGCTGCTAACCCTCGACTTACCCCGGTCTCAGATGAGACAACCATATACATTCACATGCCTGTAGTGTTGAATTATTGAGTATGCTTTGCCAAGTCATCTCTTCTGAAGTCAGAGATACGGAGAAGGCATTCTGAATTTTTCAAATTAGCACTGCGGCTGTTGAGTGGGCAGGCAGTCGGCTCGTGGACGGGGGACCAGCGGCAATCAAGCTAGGGATATTTTCGTAGTTTTAGCCAACCTTCTTTAATGATTGTGATCACACTTTTCCAAACTAGAAGAGAAACTTGCTGTGATCCGGGAACACTGCGGCATCGCTGGAAATAAAGTCCAGTAGGGCAAAGACGTGTGTGGTCCGACGGGTTTAAAACAAATTCTCAGTTTGAAACCCTTATCTTATATGCTCATGAAAATGACCATGAATGTCACAATTATCTACTTGACCTGACACATTTACCACAGTGTTTCAGTGCAAAGAACAAATATAGTGATTCACCTTTGTTTTCACATCCAAGTAGTTTGATTTAGATACTTTAAATCATCTGACTGCTCATATTTCTTTCCCTGATAATTTGATTCTAGCATGAATATCATATCTATACTGTAATGTCATGAGTTTAAGCTTGAAAAAAAAACAATATATAGTTCAATTCAGATAACATTGAGGTTTTCTTAAAAATTGAGCTGCTAAAATGTTTCATCAATACATCTGATTATTCATTCAGTATATTTAATTTAAAGCTTTTCACCTGACTGCATGTAGTCTCCTTCTCTCTGGTTAAAAATAATCTATATCAATCAACCTCTACCATAACCTATCAGAGAAACTAATCATATTCAGCCAAGAGGGTGGTTTGTGGTTTTATGGCGAAACATTTTATGAAATTAATCCTAGATTCAATACCTGAAGTTTCTATAGTACAATGAATGTATTAAGTTACTGTTTGACCTCATTTCAAAATAATTTTCAATTCAGCAATGTCTGTTGGCGGATGAATTAAAACATCAGCTATATCCCCAGTGTACAAAAGCTTCAAAAAGCTAATTACAGTGTCAATTTTGACACTATTTCTGTGCTGTCAGAGAGAACACTGTAATCACTAAGGAGAAACAACTAATTACTCAAGTTTACAGCTTGTCTATTGTCCGCATACCTATGTTTATCACACTGATAGAGTTCCGGCTACCGTTAGCAGGTGTCAGATTGTTGCGTGTATACGAAGTTCTAAATACAGCTAGAAAACAGAGTGAGCAGCAGTTTGGTTGCTCCTATAAAAGAGCACAGGGGTCAGCCCTTATTTATTTTTTATTTGGGGAGCAGGTCAAGTTTCAGGGAGCATTCAAAGGTTTGTTAGAGAGTGAAGCGTTTGTACTGTATGTGTGTGCCAGACTCTTAGCTTTCCAGTGCTCTCCTCCCTTTCTGCATTCTTTACTCATTTTTCCCCTTCCCCCATTTGTGATCTGGTGTGCCGACCATCTTTCTTTTGGTGTCAATGAGTTCAGCTGTGGCCCCTGTACCCCGTCCACCTAATCTGCTGCCCCTCCAACCATCCCTACTGCTATCTCTCTCTCTCTCCCTCTCTCTCCCTCTCCGGCTGTTCGTTCCTCCCAGAGCACACTCTTCTCTCTCACTCCCTGCAGTCTCTCTCATCTTCGTATAATTTTGTCTACATTTCTACACCCCCCCTGGGTTCCTGCCCTTCCTTACAGTTTCATTTAATCTTTTTTGCCTCCTGCTTCCTTTTTCACTGTACCTTTTTCCTCTCTGCTCTTCTCCCCGCTTCAATATTACTCCTATCCCTGCACATATGGAAACACAGACAGGTATTGGCTACACATTCATTAGGTCAGAGGGTCTAGTAGGCACCTGTCACCATCAGCACCCCCCTACTCATCCAACTGCTTCCTACCTACTCTCGCTGTTGTCAAGAGAATGATGTTATAAACATCACTGACAGATTTGCATACTCCCGTTTCGGTTGAGATTCTACAGTTTTGGAAATCCTACTCAATAAATTCAAAAACACATTATCTGCCAGCGAAAAAAAAAATGAGGAGGTTCCCAAAAATGTTGACATTACTGCACCTGGCAGTAACATTATATTAGATTCCACAGATCCCTCCTCCTCTTCTCTATCCTCTCCTGAGCTTATACAACTCTGGCTCTGTGCCTTAGGTGAAGCGAGATAAAGAGCTCTGTGTGCTCGCACTAACAGAGCAACATGTATGCATGCACACGGCAAGTATCAACTGATAACAGAGCAGATGGGCGTTATGTGGCCTCTTCAGCACCTGCATAATACGTCTGTATTGATAACAGGCGGCAGATGCGGACACGTCAGCAAAACCGATAGGAGAAGCGGCAACACTGCATGGATGACAGAGTTTCACATGTACTGTACACGATAAGAGACAGGACTGTCATATATGTTATCTAATTTTGCAGTGTCTACAGGTATAAGGTTGCAGGTTTGAAGTGATTAAAGAGGCCTTCGTACTGGTGCTTTGCAAGAGCAGATCATATTGAAGATTACGCAGCTCAATAAAGCAACCAATAAAGCCTGTGAATGATTCCCTGTGAAGAAGTAGTCGATTTTGACTCATTTCCAACATGAAATTCCAGAATTACACACCGAAAACCGCACAGTGATGCAAAATACTCAAAATGACATGTCTTTATCATTTTCATCATCTGAGCAGAGGCTGTGAAGACCTGCGTGTATTTTTTGTTTCCTTGTGCAAATCACATGAAGGTTACAAGATTGTCGAACAACTTGCTTGCTTGGCAGATTAAGAGGAAGGCCGGGAGTCTCACCTTGCAGCCTTCACAGGCGCTGACACCATAGTGGTACCCTGAGGACTTGTCCTGGCACACAAAGCAGGGCTTGTAGACGCGGGGCGGCGGGGGAGGTGAGGGCGGGCTTGGCACTATCTCCTCTGAGCTGGTACTCTGGGTCTCTATTGCTGCGGAGAGGAAAAAAGAGACACAGGAGGGGTTAGTGAACGCTATCAGATAGAGCGCCGACAGACATGCAGCATTAATCGATATCAGTAGGATAAACACGAAGTCTCGTGTGTACACTCACACACACACACGCTCACACATCTTAAACAAACTAGTCCAGACAGATGCACTGCTGACAACATACAATACAAATCACCAGAAGGGGAACTTGCTCACTTTCTAACAATGTGTTTGAGGAAAAAAAAAAAAAAAAAAGACGGCAACTTCTTGATCAGGCGTTTTCAGATCTGCCACAGGAAAGACTCCTCAAAGTGGGTTCAAAGAACACGCACTTTCTAACACACATCACACTCACAGATCATCAAGGCACCAGCCTCAGCAGAGTATTCTTATTTACAGCTGAAATTACAGCTTGTGTGTGTGTATGTGTGTGTCTGTGTGTGTGTGTGTTACAGCAGGGAGCTGCATTGCTCGCAGGACTCAAAGACAGTTCTCTCCTCTGATACATGGCCTTGAGTTGTGCTTTTATTTATTTGTTTAAATTATGGAGTCTTTATAAGTGTGAAGGCCTGAATACATTAAAAGAATAAAGCATACAACGATAACTGCAGACACCTGACCGAGCAAGACAGATCTTTGCAACTTGTTTACGCCTAGGATGACCAGACATCCTGAAAAATTCAGGACACTCACGGATTAAGAGCAGTTGTCCTGAATCCTGTCGTGTTTGTCCCCAAAATTAACCATTAAGATAACAGTAATAGATAATATGAACAAGCTAAAGCGAGAGTTGTATGTATACTCTCTGCTTACGCTAACTGAGACTTGAAAACCTAAAAACTTGACTTGACTTGAGACTTCAAGGCAAACATGTTGAAGAGACCTGACTTGGTGACACAGTAATATTGAAAAATGCCGCACTGAATGTATTGTGTCTTTTGGAGCGCTGCCAAATTGTCATGAATAATGAATAACATAACAAAGATACACACAACAAGCTGCTGCTGTCACCAGAAAAAAATGTAGAAGACTCTACATGAGAGAAGCCTTTCATTAAATTATCAATTAGTCTACATGAATTAGCAGCTCAATAGTTCTCTCTGAATCAAAGAAAATATTCTGATCAAATCACTTATATAGGCTATTTAAGAGCATTACTGATGTGTTTATGACTGTTGATGTCATTTGACCTTTTTTAAAGCTGATGATGGAGAATGCAGCAACCACTGTGGGAGGAATTTGTGATAAAAAATATTTTTAAAAAAATTTGTTTGTAAGCTTAATGACAATTTCAGCTGCTGAAAATGCATTTAAAATGACTGTAACATACTTGTCACCTGTGTGTAATGTAAACACAGCCAGGACACAGCGCATCCTCAGAGCCAATCCATCTATCTCTATTATTCATTATCTATTATTCTAAACATTTTAATTCTGAAATTTAAAAACTAAGTCATTGGTTAAGTTGTTTACACATAAAAATGTGTGACTGCCCTAAAATTGAACTGAACACTACAAACATTGATAGTCAATTGAACTCAGGAATACTAGCTTTGTTTCCAGTGAGGTATTATTGAGTTTATATAGTGTCTGTCTGAAGTAAACATTACTATTGCTGCTCAAAAAACAATATGTAGTTATTTTTGAAATGATTGGATTTGTAATCTTGTTCTGAATCTCTTCTTCTTTTTCAAATGAAACAGAAGTTGTGGTTGTGAGAACAGGGGAAGTGAAGCTGCAGGCGGCCATGGAGAAGGAGTGATCTGAGATGTGTGTCACGCAGACAAATGTGATAGACACCACACTGACCAAATGAATAAAATAAAATGAATTCTATATAACAGATCATGATTTACACACTGTTACATACAACATAGTCATTGTGTTTCTGACAGACAGTTGACTTCATGAACAAAAATAATACATTTTAGCTCTGAGTTTTGACTTTCACACTTTTCACTGTTTGTTGACATTGTGTGTAACGTACTGGAGGCTACGCCCACTGTGACCACACCCACCCCAACTCCCCTGTCCTGAATTTCACCCATTCTTATCCGGTCACCCTGTTTACCCCCCTAACTGAACACACACACACCTACCTCACTCCCTCCTCTCTAATATCAGACCAGCAAACAGAAAAAGAGGCTGAACGCAGACAAACCAAACAACACATGAACACTTTGTAGACTCACAGATTTTGTGTACTTGAACGTAGTAAACAAAGTGTCCCAGGATTGTGTGGAAGTAACCTGCTGTTGCCTTCATGTAACACATATTGAACTTTGACCTCAATATCCTGTTGTGTGTTGCAAAACGTGGCTCTTTAATCAAATACAAAAACACACATTCACAATCAGACGTGTACCCTGTGGACTAAATAACCCCTGTATAATCCCCGTTTGCATATGGTGCCATTTTAAGCTGCGTGTGTGTGTGTGTGTGTTTATACACTTGAGTTTTTATTCAGATGCAAATATGATTCCTGAGTTTTGATATGCAAATGCATCGTTGGCGGTGGTCTTTAAACAAGCAGCCATACAAGAACTATGACTGTTTACAGCACAAAATTAAAACTTCATTCTCAAGAACACGTTAAAACGACTAAGAATCTTTGCCAACTTCTGGTACTTGACTTGATACTTTGTTGTAATGTCAGTACTCAATAAATATATGCTTCTGTGATCTACATCTGTCTGGTTAACTCAGTGTCCATACAGGTATACTATTTACCCGTGTGTATCTTTGCAAGCCCGTTGCTCCGCCCAGCATCATCAGCTCAACAGAGGAGGGATTTGGGAGGTTGACAAGCAGCTCAGAAGCTGCCTGCAGCTCGGTGCTCGTGTGTAAATAAGCCATTTATATTTAACAGAGTGGGCTGGTTCAGCAGGCCTGTAGTACAGCTGGGAACACACTCCACGTGACAGCACCGCAGACCAACGCTACGCTTTCAACTCTAATCGTACTGCATACTAGACAATAAAAGCAAGGATGCAGTCTCTTTCTCTCTCTCTCTCCACACACACGCATGCAAACACACACACACACACACGCAAACGCACTTTCCTATCCTTTTATAGTATCCGTGTACCCGTTTCAGCTTGCCAATCTCCATGCACATGCAGCAGATGGTGCAGGGGAAGATTACATTCAGAACAACCAAAATAAACCAACCTGATGCCCAGATATGTTCAAGGCTTCCTGGAAAAAATAATAGACACAAGCTCGGCACACCAAAACCTAGCCTCTCCAAAGCCTGTCTGTTATCTCTGCCGTCAGGAAAACATACAGCAAGTCCAAGTGGGTTTCAGGTGACGGGGACAGTTAAGCTAAACAGCAATAAAGATCATATTGCAACACCTAACGGTGACACCCAATCAGGCCTTGGTTATTAAGACATCTCATTTATGAGGCTCAGATATCATATGCCACTTTCACACCAGCAACAACCTCTTCAGCTCTTGGTGCAAATGTGTCAATACAGGTTAAATAAGAAGGGAAGAATTGGGTTTGAAATGTTTTGAAAAAGGCGTATAAGAGTGACAGGCAACTTCTAACAATATGCATACCTGCCAGGAGTAAGACACATTTGTTATTTACATCAGAAAGCTTTTTTGGTTTAACAAACAGATTTCTTTGGTAAAAAAAAAAAAGAAAGATTTTTGTTAATAGAGATGTACGCGCAATAGCAGGGGAGATAAGGAAAAATTGGAAGAAGCAAGAAAAGAAACTCTTCAGACGATGTAGGATGGAGATGAAGGGAAGAAAACAGGGAGGCAAAAAAACAAAGGACTATGACGCAATAAACAGCAATAAACAGACAAAAACACAAA
The DNA here is from genome assembly GCA_029490765.1 of Euthynnus affinis. Lineage (NCBI taxonomy): Eukaryota > Metazoa > Chordata > Actinopteri > Scombriformes > Scombridae > Euthynnus > Euthynnus affinis. The sequence continues at coordinate 18,770,250 of CM055857.1, read as the reverse complement.
ACAGATGAAGTGATAAAAACGGCACACGCACAGGGAGTGAAAGCGAGGGTGCATTTACTTTGCTCGTGTTCTTCTCTCGTACTTTTACACACCTGTCAGAATTTTATTTAAAACCGTAAAAGGCTACAAATGGGAGCATTTAGAAGAATGCGTAACTTACTTCTACAATAAACTATGAGGACAGAAGCATATAATAGTGTGAAATTAGTAAAGCTATTAATTTCAGAGGACAGAACGGTGGGGAGGGATAAAGTTGAGCAGATGAGTGGACAGCATATGCTCATAAACAAGAATTATACCATTTCCCCAGCAAGAAGAGTTATACAATGCAGTTTTTTTTTTTACTGTGGTGGGAGGATGAAAAAAGGGGGTAGGGGGGAGGGGGGTGATTTTGTGCAACGGAGGTGAGAAATTCAGTCACACATCGAGCCGGGAGGGTGAGTGTGAGACGCAGTGGGAGAGTCCCTCCTTTGCCCCTCATTGCTATTTTATTGGTGTCATTAAGGGCCATCTCTGCCCATGCCACTGGGTCACACAGTCACCACACTCATGTCAAACAAATTAAACTTAAATAGAGCACCCCTTACGTAACATGGCATATTTTCTCATTAGCAAAAAAAAAAAAACCCCATTCACAGTTTTCAGCGCTCCTCTGCCTCTCTTGATGTTGACTGATTACGGCCATGCGTTATTAGTGTGACCACGGAGCCGTTCAACCACGGTAAGGCTGCCTTCGTTAGAAACGCATAGATAAACAGATGTGCCAACCCCCTCGCTCCACACACACACACACACACACACACACACACACACACACACATAAAAATTGCATCCATGTCTACATAACACAGGAAAGGAGCTTTTCCTAAAGCCATTAAAAAAAAAAAAAAAAGGCGGACACACACACACACACACATACAGAATGTACAGTCTTAATGAGAGCACCCATGGAAATCTGGGACACAAGGACAAGAGTCTGTGAGGGGGCTGGCGACTGTAATTAAATACAATGGCTGGCTTCTGGAGCCTTGTCAAGCTGAGGCATGGAGCAAAACAATGGCGGGCCTGTGGACGGAGAGGCAGAGAGGCTCAGTAGAGAGGACGGAGCTACTTAGCCCTTCAGCAGCCCTCACCCGGGCATTATTCAACACCAGCCTGCATCCAAGCTCTGATCAACACCAGCCATCACACAAGCCTGCCTATTGTGCGATCCACGAAAATCATACGCACAAACATTGGAAGAACTGACTCACACTAGCCTGGAGATCTTCCCTCGATATCCTTGCAACATGTTAACGCTGGGAATGTGTGCGTTTGGCAAGGTTTCCTCATCCAGAGCCTGCGAAGTCACCACAGCAACTAATACTTGAGCTACAGCTAGATTATCATTTCTTAAGCCAAGAGAGGGCAAAGCACAAGTAGATATCGATACCCCCCAACTTTGCTTTTGGGGATACAGGCACAAACATGGAAATAATGTTTTCATGAAAAACAGAAAGGACTTACTGATAAGGAAGCTATTGTGTTTTGGTGAGAAGGTGAAACACAAACCACACCAAACCGCATGGCAGCCGCAAATGTTGTTAGCCAGACACAAGGCTGGATTCAAGTCTGCAGCGCGGCATGTTGTCAGACCAGTCCCAGAAGCGGGAATAAACAGCACAGTCCGTCAGGTGTAACCAGCGAAAACAAAACCAGACACTGCTCTGTACAAAAACAGCAGAAACCCTTTTAAAAAGGTGTTTGTGTGTTTAACATCTGACCACAGCTGAAAACTAACATTTCAGTGAACTCATACTTGCATTGATCCTGTGAAATAAACCAATACTGAATTTAATCCATTTTTTAAAAACTAATTTTTCTTGATTATAAACAATGTGTGAGTTGGTCATTTATTAACAACTACTCATCTCATAACACCATTTCTGAATATGTCAAAGCCCCTCAATTTAATTTGATTAGATCTCTCCTTTGATATTCACATTCACAGACAAGTATTATGAAACACTCGACGTGTGTCTGTGTACACCCCCCAGATATCTTAATAGCTTAATGTAGCGTGCCGTTCTCGAAGTCGGAGCCAAAGCACCGGTGATTTAATTAAGTTCAAGTGTGAGTGGTTTGTAATGCCGTTCTTTGGATTCACTTTGCATACATCATGAGCCGCGAGTGCACTTAGAGAGAAGCCGCGCCCCGTGCAGCCACATTCTCCGTAGCCAATTACCGCATGACTAGACTTAAATGGACAAATATGCACGAGACACAAATGAAATCTATTCTGATGATGAACTAGTTTGAGCTGTAATACTGACATTAGATAGCCTGGCTAACATCAGCACTTCAAAGGCATCAAGGCTGAAAGACCACAGACCAACACACACACACACACACACACACACACACACAATCACACACATACACAAGCCCACCGGCTATTATCAAGCCTCCAGACTTTGGGCTGTCTCGGCCCAGTGCTGCTGAGCAGTTCTTGAGGTTCAGTTCTAGGTTAGTCCTCTGAGATTTGATTACCTTCATCCCCACTGGTTACTGGGCCCAGCTGTGAAGCATATTAATGAGATTTCACCATCATTAGGGGGGAGCTAACTACATTAGCAGGCTGGCTGGTTGGCTGACTGGCTGGCTGGACTGCGGTGAAGAGAATTGTAGAAAATGAAGGCAGAGGGGATGGAGGAGGAGAGGGAGGACTTTGACAGGGTCTTCCACTTTGTCGACTCCTACTCAATCATGGGCCATTGTGTTTCTATTAGGTTATTTGGACACACACATACACACACACACACATGCTCGCCATGTGTGACATACATGGAAGAACATATAGAGGTCCATTTGTCTTTCCATGCAGCAAGAGAAGAGACACCAGACAGGCCACTTGTGCCACAGGCTGCTACATTAAGACTTGCTTTGAAGTCTGCTTAAAATAATGAAGTGGGATGGGCGATGGAACAGCCTCAGGGATAGAAACCATCTTGCAAAATCCTGGAAGTTGTAGGCCAATGTATCATGCAAGTTCATAAAAATGACTGGCAGCAACTTAAGAGCTTTTATGTGCAGTGAAACAGTCCAACAAGTGAACAGAGAAGAGCATTAGTCAGGCACAGCGCTCGACTTTTTTCTAAATATTCAGACTTTAATTCTGGTTTCCATGTCAGGAATGTGGGGAAGCAGCAGGGAAAACGATACACACACACACACACACACACACACACACACACACACACACACACACACACACACACACACACACACAGGGATGCTTTGTCAGCACTCTTCAATTACTGAAGGGGGAAATGGGACTATTTCCTTGCTTACAGGGAAATCCTGCCATTCTCTAACAAAGCGTCATAACAGCTCTCCGCTGAAAATGGATGGGTCTCCGTTCGCTGCCTTCACACTGATTACAGACAGCAAAGCCACCAACGCCATCTGAAAACGAGACCGGAGGGGGGGGAAGGAGACGGGCGCGTGCGTGATCACACACTGGCATGCGTGCACGGACTGACAGCTGTAAGGAGAGTGACAGTGGGGTGTGTTTGTGTTCAAACACAGAGTGCGAACAGTTATTGGATGGGAGAAGGGGAGGAATCTGGCAGCAGTGCAGACAGGCATAAGTGAAAACACACACACACACACACACACACACACACACACACACACACACACACACACACACACACAAAGAGGAAGGAGATCTTGTGGAGGTTAACATGGGGCAAGAGAGCAGACAGCTAGCCTCCCGCCTCCCACATTCACTGTAACTAAATCCAGCCTCCAGCCCCCCCCCGACTCCCGCCACTTCCACCTTCTTTCCTCTTATTCCTACCTGTCCCCATCACTGAGTTTGACATTCTTCCCCTCCTACTGCTCTCTACAACTTGTGCTATGCAAGGCAGGAAGTAAGAGGAAGTCCCCTTTCACTTCTTAAATCCTTCGTCCATCCTTGCCAAAGATGATTCTTTTTTTAAGGGGCCATGGATTTTGGCTAAGCACACAACTGACTTTTGATTACTGTCACAGAAGAAGAATACAACTGCACAAACAAAGATACTCATCTCAACTAAACAATTTGGATTCCCAAATACATCTCAGGCAAGGTGTAAACCATGTAAAGCTTATCAGTTATCACCACAAATACATTGTGGATGTCTTGCTTCTTGTAGGCTGTATGTAAAATGGTCTAATATATACTTTTATTATGTGAGCTATAACCAGCAAAAGGTCCAAGCATTGTATGCAACATGCCTGCAAAGAAAATCACAATGGATCACAGGTTATATTTTAGAACATATGTAATTGAAGCAGCTAAAGACAAGTATACTAAAAGTGTTTGTTAGGCTATTTGAGAGTAACCATTTGTTATTGCTCTTACATCGTGCATGTTATGGCAGTGTACATGTGCGTGTGTGCATTTCAGTAAGGAGGATTACTGAGGATCCCCCCTTCCTTGGTTGTGCTCCACCTAAGCTGCTGCATGTTTATCTTGCAGTCTACCTTCTCAGTGGAGGGAGAATGAGAGAGAGAGAGAGAGAAAGAGAGAGAGAGAATGCCTTACGATACAAGGTGTTGTCACTAATAAGTCCTGAAGCTTTCCAAGCAAAAATAATGCAAGCATACAGACATGTGCATGTTGCACAACACAACCGTTCTAGGAGGAAAAAAATCCAATTCTGACAATATATAGCGTTTTTAACAGAGTCATCATATATTTTTAATAAAAACAGCTAACACCATGGGTGGGTCTAGCGCAATGGAAGGAGGGGTATAGATCAAGCTGGGAGCTTAATCTGATTCTAATATCATTTTCTGCACGGAATGACACATCACTTCCACTTAAGGGAGTATGTTGTGGTCTACATTTCAGAGAAATGACAGTCTGCTGTTTTTGCAACCATTGCAGATATTCAAATTTTGCAGAGAGGGCAGAAATTGATGTGACAGTTTGAGCTCTTACGTAGTACGTTTGAAGGCTACACTGGCTCCGAGACCAAATTTTGATGGATAGCGCTCCAAATTGGGACCAAATAACTCTCCCATCTAGAGTGTTACAGCAAGAAAAACACACACATACGTGAGTGATAGATGAGGGTCCGAGCAGAGGCCGGAGGACAAGGCGGTGCAGAGTAAGGGAGTCTTTCTTGCCTGTTATGACGATCCCTGCTCAACACCAGGAAATGGTGGTGTTTGTCTTACGCCAAGAGTGGGGAAAACACCAGGTTGTGTTTAGCGGGGTTAATTTATAGCATCTTTACATCTGGGTGAGGTAGGGTGTGGGAGGTTGTATGGGTATATGTGATTATATGACAATGTATCATGCATCTTTTTATTATTCTGTTTGATCGGGAAGACACCCAACCTGCCTGTTTACACATTTGAATGCATGTCGTGTATGCACTGTAATGTGTGTGCATGATAGCCTGTGCGTGTAAACGTCAGCATGTTCTTGTTTAGCACAGGCCTGGTTTTTATCAGTCCACCAGCCCCCACCATGTTCCAAAGCCCTCCTCCAGGGCCCCAAGATAACTTCCCTCTCCACGCTGCCAGGCCTCTGAAATAACAACACACCAGGTTTTCCTATCACTGCTGCCCCAGCAAATGGAGACGGAACTGAGAACATGTGTGGACAAACTAGTGCGCGGGGGAGGGCGACAGGGGGAGGGGCAGCAAGAGATTGAGCAGATGGCAAAGGTGAGGTCTATGGGGGCCAGACTTAGAGCAGCGACTTCATGTTAACCATAGTAGCTCTTCTGTGCTGCTGCTGCCGCTGCCGCCACCGCTGCTGCTGCTGCCACATGCCGGCCTTTGATACAGTTATTTTGTAACATGATATAGAACAGAATGCACCGAACTTCTACACCATAAATAAAATTCATAATCCTATAATCACTCAAATGTTTGTGGATCTACTTGTGCAAAAAAAAAAAAAAGAAGCATCCAAAGACAACCATCTTGCCGGAGAGAGACCACAAGTTCCCTGGCAACAACGCTCCCCTGCAACCCTGAGTAACACGGTGTAACTCTACCCAGCAGCTGTCTAGGCCTGCTGACTGACAGTGGGACTATGTGAGTTGGCAGTTGCCCCGGGGTGACTGGAGATATTTGGCATGAGCTGATGGTGTGGGACATGGTGGTGGGCACAAGGGGGCAAAAGGCAGCCTGTTTCGGCCAGCGGATGCCAGGATGTGGACAGGCACAGCAGTGTGTTTCAGCCGCCTGTAACACATGTCAGGCTAGGGTGTGGACTCAAAACACTTCAAATATCCAATGTGTGTGCATTCTGAACATACAGTTGCAACATGTCTGCTCTATTAGGACGCTTTGACATCCTGTGGTGTCGGCGCATATGTGCTTTTTTTTTTCCCTCCTCCTGAATGTTTGCATTACGGACAGACTCAAAAGCTTCGTCACAGCGAAGAGCTAAAGACAGGGAGTTTAACTTAACGGGAGGAGCAGGCCTATGATTAAGCGAGCCTTTTCTGTGGCTAATCCACATGATGAATACAAGCAGTGTTTGCCTACACTGGATCCTCAATTGAACATTGAATCTATGTTTGCAAGCTGATCACATGCATATAGCAGCTGTATACAACCAGCTGAGCGACACGACTGACCCACATTAAGAGATGAAGGGAAGGGTAAGAGAGCTGGGAGCAGGAAGAGTCAGGCTGCGAGAGAAACAGGGGCTGATAAAGACAAGCGAGGAAGAGAGAGAGAGAGAGAGAGAGAGAGAGAGAGAGAGAGAGAGAGAGAGAGAGAGAGAGAGAGAGAGAGAGAGAGAGAGAGAGAGAGAGAGAGAGAGAGAGAGCATCTGAGGAGAAAGAGGAGCAAACATTTCGAACACAGGCCCCAAATAAAGCTGTGCATGCTGGCATGTTTGCTTGGGAGACACGGTGTTCAGAGTGGGTAAAGGGGGAGGGGGGGGGGGTGTAACCGCCGTGTAACCTCCCTTTGTCAACTCTCACGAAGCGAATGAATACATCCTCTTGGAGTGACTTACAGCTGCGATACCTTGTGACACGTAATTCAAACTCAAGGTCATCATTGGATCATAACACAAACGCACACACGCACGAACACGAGTGCAACCGCAGCCTTTTACAAACTGGTCTTTAATGTTACCACTCTGACTGTGAGAATGGCTTCATGAAACATTAAGCCTCTCTTTTTACAGAGTGCCTGCGCTGGTTAATTATAGAATTGTGCGTGAGTGGATGCCAGTGTGTGTGTGTGCTCTTTTTTTCCTCCTGCGATAACAAACTGCACTCATGCATACTAAGAGACAGGAGGGTGCCAAAACATGACCTGGGTCTACTGAATCCAGAAGACTCTCTGTGTGGTCTAAATAACACCAAGTATGGATTACTTGCCTTTAAGGTTAAAATATTAGTCATCTGGGCTGATGCTTGTCTCCAGAACCACTTAGAATAAGTGCAGCAGCCAAATAAGCTTCAATTCCCTCTACTCCTGTAAAAATCCAAGGTCAACGACATTACAAGCAACCAGTAATAAAGAGCGCAAGGGTCCGGGGACCTTAAAGTAATCGAAAAAAGAAGAGAAGAGCTGGGAAAGACATGTTGAGAGCACAAAATATGTCTTTTAAGAACAATAATTAATCATAGTTGAACAATTTGAAACAGATGATTTTAAATAATAGGGGGATCATGAACGCATTTCTGCCTTTATCATTAAAAAAAAAAAACAATCAAAAGTGAAGGAATACTGGAAAAGAGCATTTCATAGACCATTATTCTGTCCACCAGCACTGAAATTACATCCTTACACATTAACCAGGCCCTATTCATCTTTATTGAGCTGAGTGTCACACACAGTGCCTCTCTGTGTTTGAAGGCCAGAGGACCTTCATGAATGCTTATGCTCGAGTGTTTGCTCTTCACTCACTCTAACAGAGAGGTTATCTGCCCATTGATACTCGCTAATCCAATGTGACTGGCAGCATTCAAGGCCCTCCGTTCTTAAGCGCATATTCAGTGGAGGAAACGGGTCATACATATGGAGGGAGCAAAGGGCTATTTGCATTAGAGGGCTGAAGGACTTGGAGAGGCCAGGAGGAGGTGGAAAGAAAACGGGGTGGTGGAGGGGGGGAGAGAGATCAAGAGAGAAGGGAGAAAAAGAAGAGGCTCATGAGGATCTGGGGAGGAGAAGAGAGGATCACCAGGGACAGGCTTTGTCATGTTAAACTGCCTCTCTCGACCCATGTTCTCCCTTTCCCCTCCTTCTCTGCCTTTCCCTCGCTCTGTGGATAACACAATAGTCAATCACAGGGGAATAGATTACGAGGGTTTGATCTTTTCGACTTCAGAGCAGGAGCATGACAGTGGAAGTGAGGGAGAGGTCGCGAGTGCAGCGTGTGCGTGACTCGGTCGGATGAGAGCGTGTGTTCAACGATGCTAAATAATGTGCCTTCTCACCAGGCCCTTTCTCTTAAAAATCCAGAAACCCCATTTAGGGTTTGTCACTTCGTGTACTCGTCAACATGAGTTAGAGCTAATAGTTAAACTCACTTGTAATTTACCTCTGCCTTCATGTCCCAGCAGGCTATCGTGCATTCCTCTACTGTACATGACACCCATAATGACAACAGTTCCCTTCATAAATTAGCTCAAAGTACAAATGTCAGGGTTTGGAGTTGAAAGCGTATTATTGTGAATGTAAATGGAGGTATTCGCAAGGGTGTGGACAAGAAGATGAAGCAAGTATGCCATTAGCCTGTCACTGGTCTGTTAAAGAGCTCAATGATGCCGGAATCCGAGGGGGTTACTAGGTCAGCAAAAGGGTTAAAATGGCCTTAAGACCTCTGAGGAGACAGCTGACATATTTAGAATAGTCAGACGCAGAGGGGGACAAGCTAGCTGGTAAGACAGAAACTAACAAAACAACCACTCTGGCTGTTTGTAGGCCAACGTTGACACGCATGCAGAACATATTTGACAGATATGAAACTGCAGTCCCTGATCAACTTGGCCACACAACTGACCAAAGACCAGAGGTAAGGTGAGTATTAAAGATCACAGCAGTACCTTTAAATACTTGAGCTGCACGGCAAGCCACTGCTCTCCTGCTCATGCCCCCCTAATGATGACTGATGATGACACACATTTGATTCAGTTGTCTGATGTATAGTGTCAGGGGGCTCCTTAGTAGAAGATTTGGGCAGAGCGAGGGGAGAACGGGTGGGCGGGGAGAGGCAGACTCATTTGTCTTTAGTGTCGGCGCTAATGCCAGAAAAATAAAAAAAATAAAAAGTGAGGTGCTTGTCGATAGCACTGGGAGGTTCAGTTAGCTCTGTGCTTAGGAAAAATGGCTGATGAGAGCAGGCAGAGTCATCAAGGGAGCGCAGTGGGATGTTACTAGAATTTAATGAAGGACATGTTTAGCTTCCTCGGGTATGGGTTGTGCTTCTCTCTTTCTCTCTGTGTCTGTATGTGTGTGTGTGTGTGTGTGTGCGTGTGTGTTGTCTGTGCCTCTGCAGACACTAATTTCCTGCATGGATCCCTGACCTTTCAATGTAGCCTGGAGGGAGCCATTTGATCATGGCACACACACACACATACACACACACACAAACACACACCATTTCCTGTGATATGGCTGGCCACAAGTCAGTGGACTGGTTTAGAAAGACAACGTTGTTCTCTCCCTACGGTCAGTCTTCATAAAAAAGGAGGTTTTTAAACATAGAATACAGCATAAATACATTTTTTGACAGAGGTATTGGTGTGGTGCATTCTCAGACACAGCAGCCTGTACAGAAATACTGGCAGAGCTAAAAACATGGCAGGCTTAATGACTTTGTTATGGTTGCCATTTATCACTATGTATTTATTATGTCTAATTTTTTCCATTTTCGTGAGCTCAAGAATTTACTACATGCACAGGAGTAATGCAACACTTCAAAAATGCCACATGATGTAAAGGTTCAATATAAATGTTTTGTTTCTGCCAGAAGATGATCATTTATATGCATAAGAATGTCTCTCCTTGCACGAGTCTCCACAAATGTGTCAAACATACTGGTAAAAAAAATAAGTAATAAAGGGTATGTATGTTTGCACACATGGACCATGGTTTGCAGCCTGTGTGCGCACTAGTAAGCACGCCTGCCAAAAACAATGAGTGGAAGTAACCTGAGCTGAGCCCCTCAGGTGAGCCTGGTGTTAATGCTTCCACTTCTCCCTCCTGTCCTCTTTCCCTCTGGGGTCCAGTTAACCCCGGCTGGCCTCTGTCGACTGCTCCGTCTCTCGGCCTTGTGACCCGGGCCTCATTATGACCTTTGGGGTGACTGGGTGTCGTTTATTGTGACCCAGTTCCACTACAAGTAGGAATGCACGCTTCTCCCAGTTAACTCCGTCCATTAAGCTAAGTGGGGCCCATCAATTATTCAATAGTTTCCGATGTATAATTCAAGGGATATGGGGGACTGTCATGAATAGCGACACACACAGGTGAGGACAGAGTACAGTGCTTTTCAGTTCTCGATTGCCTTATTACATAGCTGTAAGCCAGCGCTTTTTAATGTGATGAGAGGGAAGTTGGGATGCCGCAACAATGCTAATGTCAACATGCAATGAATAAGTAAGCAGCGGGGTGTAAGAAAGTGGATGAACAATTAGTTGAGATTAGATGACCAGGAAAACGATGAGACGGAGAGTTACAGGAAGTGGATGGTGAGAAAACAAAGTGATACACAGTAAGAGACAGTCACAGAGGAGATTCCAAAAAGCTGTTGTCAAGTGAAGCAAGTGTTAAGAGTGCAAATGGAGGTAGTATAGTGAGAAAATGAGATGTGTGAAAAGAAAAGAGGAAGAGAAATAGGATATTATGTTTATTTTTGTGCTCTATCTTGATTCATAAATCACACTGAATTGAAAACTGAAGACAGAGGAAAAAGAGAGAAAATTAGGGCAGCGCATTAAAAGTGAGAGAAGGCAGCTTTACAGTGCTACCCCCTCCCGCCCCCCACTCTCTCCGCTGCCTCTCCCCGCTGTGTAGGCGTGGGTCCTGGGGGAGCCACCGATGTTAATACAGTTATTAAGCCTCTCCACTGAAGCCTGCTCCACCTCCTCAACCCTCAGCATCAAGGAGCTCTCTGCCTGCCAGGCAGCGGGCAAGCTCGCTCGCTTCCACAATGAGATCAAACAGTCCCAAGTAGGCCAGCTCAGGGGAAGCCGGTGATGGAGCTACCCGCTGAGCAGTGAGGGCAGGTGGGGTTGGGTATGTCAAGCCCAAGGAGCATCCCAGCAGGCTTTAGAGAAAGAAGGAGGGGGGGTATGCTTCAACCTTGCAGCAGTTCCTCCTTCCCTTCCTCCTCCTTTTAAGTCAGCTGACCAAGATTCCCATGCATCTCTTCCTGGTGTTGGGGATTACAGCCATGAAAGGCTTTAGCACGTATATGTGCAAGAGTGGATTTCTTTTTTCCTTCTAGCTTCGAAATGTATGTAGCTATGGAGGTTGATTGGAGGTGAGAAGTGTGGGGAAGATGGAGCTGGGTGGCCAAGTTAGCGAGTAGCGCTGTAGGCTAGACTTTCATGTGCAGCGAGGAAAGCCCTCTCTCAGGAACATGGCTGGTCACCACTGCAGCAGAGGGACATGTGTGTAGGTGCGTGTGTCTAATCGCTGCATTACATCCAATCCATAATTCATACCTGGGAGGGAAGATTAGTGTTGCCATTCTTGCCTGTAGCCAGAAGGAGCAAATTTGGGCAGCCATGCAGATTGCACGCAAGGTACTTGGTAAAAAGCATCCGAGTTGCCATCCATCTGCCCCGCACTGTTTAACACCTCTATAGCCCAAATGGCTTCATTTCAAGGAAGCTGAAAATGCAATGAGGCTGGACAGTGGAAATAGGTTTTTCCAAGACAACTGGGCCACACACATTAAGATTATTTAAAAAAAAAAAAAAAAAAAGATTGCAGAAAAAACTGAGAGTATACATGGGGCTTTTGTCTCATGACGCCTGATACGAATGGATAAAGAGATGGACAAGATAAAGACAAATGCTGTAATGTGCTAAATAGGACGGAGATATAGGTCATTCTGTACCAGACTCAATTTGCAAACGCTGGCCTGTTGGCAGCCATTGGATGCAGGCCAAGTCTCCATCAGTCGCACTAGAAAACTAATAATATCAAGTCACCCAGCCAAGTCTCTCTCTCTCTCTGTCAGTTGTCTCCCTACACTTATTTCCTTGTTCTCTTCCTTTTTGTTCAGAGGAGAAAAGGGCAAAAATCCAGAGGCCAAAAATGACATTAAACCCCCTGAAAGGCTCTACAGAGATTATTGTTTGAAAATGCCAGCTCTCTCGGAGCCCTCCCCCACCCCCCCTTCCTCTCCTGATGCCTGAGATCTCTCCCTCTCTCTCTCTGTCTCCCCTTCCCTCCCTCTCGTTTTCTTTCAGCCAAGAGGTGCTGACAGCCCAGACACAATAATCCAGCTCAATTGTGGAACCGCCACGGTGGCAGCAGTGCTGTGCAAAGGTTTCCCACGTATGGTGCGAGGGCAAAGCAGGGTGTCACGTCGTGGCTGTGGCACAAAAACAGCAGTGCTACAAGCATCAGGGGCCGGTCAGCAGTTACTATAGGGCGCCGTGCTGTGCGACTTGACAACTCTGGTTCAAACTGTTGTCACCTTTTACATTAGTCAGCTCTCCGGCTGGAGCAGAGATGGAGAGGAGGAGAAAGCGCGCTGGCTATCAAAAGGGCTCCCCTCCTTCTGATTTTAATTTCCACAAAGCACAGTGGCGGCTTCCACTCTGATCACATTGCTTTAATTTAGAGCATCAAACAAAAAGGTGCGCATGTGTGAGCGGAGCAAACGGCACTAAATTCTTGAGAGTAAAAAGTGGGTGATCTGTGATTTGAGAGCAAAAGCAAAGCAAAACAGAACAACCGTGAAAGAACAACCAAATAAATAATTTAGACTCCTACATCATATCCATGAGCAGAATTGGTGAACAAATGCCCCTCTTCATCCCTCTCTTTCCTACCCTGCCTTCATTTTTTTAGCGACTATAAAAAGCTTTCCTCAGGTTACTGTTAAAAATCCCGTGGAATAACAGAATGTACCCTCTCCGTTCTAAGTGCCGCATTGCTGCATATTTCCCTATCAGCCCACCCATTTTCCTCAATCTGAAGGAACATCCGGGCCGGAAGGACAGTTGAAAAGACAGACTAGAAATGAGGAATAGAGAAAAACATTTATGCGACTAGTTTCATCCAGAATGGAGAGCTCATGTCATCCTCAGGGCTTTTTCTCATTTTCTTTCCTATTGCATTGTCTCTGGGTATGTTGAGAAAAAAACACCAGCAGGACTTCAACTTAACCCTACAAGGGCTCCTGGCAAACGAACTAACAGCAAAGAGGGTTGTGACATCGTTATTTTTCACAGAACAATGATTGCTCCTCAACATTTGACAAGACCACTTAATTATTGTGATATCTACCAAGCAACTATCTTGCTCTCTCAGCCAAGGTACTTCACTAACAATGGCCCAGATAAGACACTACAGGTCGTCCCAAAGGTTAGACAATACGTCTCTATGAAATGAAGGGCCTGCTTGATATCCGAATACCTCCGTTTTAACACACAGTGGCTCTATTCATAAACAGGATCCAGTTGTTTCTCTTTCACCTCTCTTAACCTACACGTGTTCAGAGCTGCTCAGCTACAGGGCATCTCTTGGCTCACACAATGCTAATATCACAAACAGGGTTACAGGGAACAAGCGGCCTGTAACCTGAGCATGCTTGCCTCCTTCAGTTGAACATGCTGTCCTATCCATCACCATCCAACACTACACTCTTCCCTTCCCACCTCCGCCGCACTGTTGGCAGTCTATTTCATCCCAGTCCCAGGTGGGCCTTTAAGAGTCAAATGTCAGAGGCCGGGCTCCATCCAGACACGTAATGAATATGAAATGATTCAGAAGGGCTGTGGGAAAGAGAAGAGAGTGGCGTCCAGACAGACCGAGCTCCTCTGTCACCAAATGGGGCCGGGTTAAGCCAGGCTGAACTGGTCTGGGCCAGGATGATATGAGAGAGGAGCAGAGAGATGATACACAATATGGATATCTAAAGTTACTTAAGAAAGAAGCCACCATAAATCAAAACATACAGAAAGGACTTGTCTTCCTCCAGACTTGCCCTGTACGAGTCCTGAGGGCCTTTTAAAGACACCAACACCGGTAACAAAGCGAGGCAAATAAGGACTCCAGTTATTAACCGCAATGAGATCATCTGAAACACTGAGGCATCTCTTCTATCTTAGGAGCAGGACTGCTTGCTTATTAAAAGCACAACAGTAGCCAAGGGGACTTTGTTTTTGTGCACGCAAATAAATAAGGATAGGTTTGAGTGATTCAGCGCTCTCGCTTCTTTCTTGCATAAAACACAAACATGAGCTGGGGCAGAGTGTTCTCTCTTGCGCCTTAGTTAACAACGCTGACTGAGACAGCAGCAACACGGTGCTATTTTTTTAGCCAGACAGCAGGAGAACTGCCAGGCTCTTGTATTTTTAGCACACTAACCTCTACCCTATTTTTCTTGACTGCCCCACTCTCTAAATAGGAGGGCATTCCATTGTGGTGTGTGTATGTATATGTGTGTGTGTGTGAACTACTTGAGGTGTACACAGTTGTCATCCATGTGATGTTAACACAGATCCCCAGAGGGAGACTGAGGATGAGTGTGTTGGTGGAAGCAGCAGCCCTATGCTTTGGCCTGGAGCTAGTGGCCGGAGAGGGAGCGTGGCTGACTGCACAGGAGAGTCTGAGGCAGGCAGTGGCCCTCCGCAACTGATGAAACAAGGCAACATTCCATGTAATCACTCTATATATAGCGGATGCTGGAAAAGGAGGGGGGGGTGTTGGAGGGCAGGAAATCTTGTAAAATATGAGGAAAAATTAGGGCAGGCGAGCATTAAAGATTAATCGTGACACTGACTGCCCGGCTCAGGCTTGCCATGCGGAGAATGCCACCATGGAGATGGGAAACAGAGAGGGAGAGAGAGAGATAAAGTGGGAGAGAGAAAGGAGACACTTTGGGAATGAAAATGCCTCGCAGATGAATTCTGGGGTGATGAATGTCCCTGGTTCAATACCCAGATGAATTTATGTGTGTTCCATTATGAGAGGGTGGGGATGAAACATGGAGATAGGGGTAGAGAGATGGGAAGGAGAGAGAGAGAGAAAGAGAGAGAGAGAGAGAGAGAGAGAGAGACCTCTCTCAATGTGCTAGTGAGCTAGCCATGCAGAGCCCATTGCGAACAAGCCATCTGTAGAGATAAGTAAAGAAGTGATTACAACAGGCCCAGCTCAATTTCTGACAGTTGACGCTTGACTGCACCCGTAGAGCCGAATTGATTTAAATGAAGAACCTATGAATATTTTAGAGGGTAGAACCCCCCTTTAACCTGAACTGTTTCGATCTCCCTCCCACCTCTGTATATATACACGTGTGTGTGTGTGTGTGTGTATGTGAAATATGTGTGTGTGTGTGTGTATAACAGAACAGACACAGGGGAGAATGTAATTATTGATAGTGAGATTACGGTCCTATTGTCACAATGTCTGCAATCAGCTGCCTTCTTTAAGCCCTGATGAATCAATGACACTGCCTGGATCTTTTCTGTCTGCTCTGCTTTGTTCATCAAAGTGGGCTTTGCAGTGTACACCAACCCTTGTTTGGGGATTTAGCGTCAAACCAAACTGGTGTACACTACTCTCTGACTGATGCCTCCGGCTAATTCTCTCTACAAACAAGCTAGGGCCCATCGGTGGGTCTGAGCGTGTGTTTGTGTGCACAAAGGGAAAAAAAAAAAATGCCCGCACAAAAATATGCTGAATTTCTGACATACTCAATATGGAATGACGCTGCAAAATGCCAACGCCAGGAGAAATTAAAAAGGTTGCCAGTCAGCTATAGTATTGTTTGTGTGTGTCCAAAAGCCAGTTTCTCTGCCAGTGTTCAAGGTGAGGGACCACACCCACTCGTTACATCTTTAAAAAAATGACAGAAACTATCGGCACTGTCATAAAAAAAAAAATTAAAAAAAATAAACATGTGTCCCTGTTGCTCCTGGTAACCTTGTAGCATGGTGAACATCCCATTCTGAGGGCATCTCTATAAAAAGGGCAGCAACAGCTTTGAAGGTTGGTGGCAAGGTGCCGTTTTGGGAGCGAGTGATGGCAGGTTGTGAAATGCTGCCCTGCGGCCTTTCCCAGGAGAGCAGAAGCGGCGGTGTTGAACTCCCTTCACCCCTTTGCCATTACAAACATACCTTGATGACAAAATGTGTTATTGATGTTCACCTGAAGGTGAAAGCAGCAGGCGTGTTTCTGTGGACATACTGATCTCGCTCCCTATCTCTCTCTCTCTCTCTCACACACACACACTCTGTGACGATCAGGCTACTAAATCACTGTCGCCATTGGCTGAAAGGGGGTTAGGCAGACGTGGCGCAATATGGAGCCTGCTTGACGCTTCCCTTTCCTGGAAGAACAGGGGACCTTGTCTCAACGCTGTCCATCTATCCTGCCAGTTCCATCATCGTCAGGATCATCAAAGCCCCAGGAGGAAAGGTCCATTCTCTCATCAGTGCGTCCGTGTGTGTGGACATAAAAGAGCATGCAGAAGATATTATAAGGCTCAGGGACTTGGCACTGATATAAAGGTCAAACACTGCAGTTCAGGAATATTATCGTCTGGGATTTGCATTACTGCTTTATGTCAATAAAGCTGTAATTTTTACTTAAGTTGTAAGCAGCTTTGCCAAGAAACCCTGAGTGGATTGATCAAGAAAATAAATTTGGTACTCTATGTTCTGCAATTACAGATGACCCCTTTCTCCAGCTGTTTATGACAGCAAAAGCTCTTCAATGTCAGAAACTGACAGTACTTCGGCCAATTCTGTTTAGGGACAGGAGGAGCAGCTCTCTGTTTATGCTCTTTTGTTCATGTTTATTCCCAATTCTCTGCATACACTTGCCAAATAAAATGTGCATTTATAAATAAAGGGGGGGGGGTGATCTTCACAGTTCTTTCGCAAGGCCAGCACCAATCTGCTGGCCAGTACAAAGTCCAAACACATTACCCACAGTTGCTGCTGCTTAACAGCACAAAAAATTAAGAACGCTCTCGCTGCGTCGTCTGATGCTGCAGTCTCTCAGAAAACCAAACATGAAACCACATGGGTTTGCGCTTCACCAGCAAAGCTCAAAACTTCCTCGCTTTCTTCTCTTCAAAAAAAAAAAAAAAAAAAAAAATCCAGTCCAACTAACCTCCCCCTTCATCATCGCCCAAAATTGCTCCTGCTCTTACAGTCTGTTGCACCGAAAAACAATAAAATACCATCTGTTTTTTCTTGGGCCTCGTCTCCTGCTAGGCAAAAGGACTTCCGCACTTAAATACCACATGAGTCAGATTAAGCTGCCAGTCACTTGCCCCTCAGACACACAGCGTTCATGTCCAATAGCCCACTTGGCAGCCCCAGCCTTCAGAAGACAAACTAGCTAAAGCTCGCCCCCTTCTCTCTGCCTCGTCTACTCTCTCTGGAAATCCCTGGTGACCGCTTTCTTTCGTACTGTGGACAGCCTGGGAAAAAAAACAAAGAGCAAGAAGCCTATGGGCTGGTGAGCTTTTGAGCCCACCATGCAATCCCCCCTTTCCTTCATACCCCCCATTTTTTTTTTTTTTTTTTTTTAGTGTGTGACAGTCATGTGAACAAGGCCATGCACATTCTTTCATGCATGAGCCCATAATTGCTGTAAGCATTCTGACAGGCACTCAGTGAAAAATCAAGTGTGTTTAATCTGCAAGACCAGAGCTTTTTTTTTTCACCATAAAGACTCAGCATTGTTGCTCTGCATATAACCAGATTACAAGTGACTAGCTGACACCGCCTGTGACTCAGCAAACCCACGCTGACAGCAGCTGGATGGAAACAGTCGAATAACTTAAGTGGCAGTCTGCATCTTTAAAAAAAAAAAAAAAAAACTAATAACATCAGGGATGAAGCGTCCATATGATCTGGATTTGTGCCCAGCCACTTAATGGGTCCAGGAGGCCGTTTTAGGCCAGATTCACTTCAGCGAAGATGTCACTGAGTGCACTCTTAGAGCCAGAGAGCTCGTCTGTGAAGCCTATAATGAATAGTTAGAGCCAGTGTGGAGAGGTTGAAAAAACAGAAGACCAAAAAGGGGGGAAAAAAAAAAAACTGAGGGGGGTAAAAAAAACTCCACCCGCAATCTGTTTCCAAACCCACGTGCAGAGGATAACATACCGAGAGACTACAGTCTGTGAAGTTTGTATTTGAGAAAAAAAAAGAAGAAAAAAAAAGTGCAGAAACAGATAAAGCCAGCAGATGTTTTTGGGATTGTCTCGTGCTTTTGAGCCTGGCTGGTTTGGATTCCTGCTCGAGAGCGGGAGGCGAAGAGAGAAATCTTGCTCTGTTTTGTCTGTTGTGTTTTCTACCCCTATGATCCAATAAACCTCCGAGCCACGTGATGACACTAACGGATGTTGCGCCTCTCTACTCTACACCCCCACCCCCACCGCTCCTCGGTTGTGCACTAAATTTTTTATTACATTCAAGCAGTAAGGCAAAGAGCAGCTATGCTACCCCCCACTCAACCACCCACCCACCTACCCACACACACACACACACACACACACACTCCCCCTGCAACTCCTCCGTTGAGCAAAACAATGTGGAGTCGAGTAAGGGATCAGAGGTCTTTTCCTGGGCCAAACCCCCACAGTCTGCCTCAGATAAGCTCACATGGTTTGAATCAATGCTGCCACTAGAGCTTTAGTGGGCCAATTCGATAAATACTATCAAGCTCGCTTGGATATCTGCTTTGAAAAATGTATGTGATTTGTCCTTGTAGTCGGGAGGCATTTCTAATCTCATCTGACTTGGTGCAAAACAAGCTGCGAAAACAGGGAAAGAGAAGGAGAAACATCACGAACAAAACTGTTTTTCAAATGTGTTTGTTGTTACTGCCAAACATTAGAAATTCCTGTTTAAAATTTCCCTTTGTCGTGTTGTTTCTATAGTCTTGAGACGAGGAGGAAATTGGCCCTTAAGAGCCTGTGGAGATTCCTGCCTTTTTACGCTCCTTCAGCTGTGAAAGACAACAGAGCTATCTCTTCTATAAAGGCCTGCTCCAGCTTTGTGCAGAGCAGCTCCTTTGAGGTAAAGAATGGAATGGGCCTCTGTGATACTTTGTTGTTGCAATTTAACTGTCTCTTATTAAGGCGGATACAGTATCAATAAACTAAAGAAAAACCTTCCATGCCACCTCCGCCGGGGAAAGCTGCTACATCGAACACACACATTCACTAAAGTCTCGCTGAGATTTTTTTTAAAAGCTCTATGAGACACTGCCATGCTATTTATAGACATGGCAGAAAGCCTGTCATCCTAACTCAATGGCACAGAGGACAACAAGCATTCATTTCTGGGTGCATTTATTACTATTTAAATATTTATTCTAACGCCTACGCTCTAACAGAAAACTATAGGATATTGAGATAAATACATAAAAACTCAAAATGTTAGAAAAAAAGCACACTTTGTTCTAATGTTTCTCCAGCTTCACTAAATATAAAGCACAGGTCAAAACACTTTGAAATGAGTTCGGGGGACTTATTGGAACATTAATCAGACAGGACTGTCCAGTCAGTGTGGCCTGTGGGTTGCAGCTATCCAAGATTACTTGAGGAACGTTGGAGAGGGATAACACTGGCAGGAAAAGTTTGATCTGATTAATGTTGGCATGACTTCCCAAAAAAAAAAAAAAAAAAACACACAAAAAAAACCTTGTTTACATGAAGTGCATATTTCAGGAACGCGAAAGCTTTGGATAACGTGGCCTGGATCAGAGAGCCGCAGTCTCGCCGAGGCTTTTGCTCAGAGAAAAATAACCCAACCTGGCCGCATACTGAGGCAGAGAAGAGAGAGAGAGAGAGAAGCTGAAAGTGGGTCAAGTATATATAATGCAGTTATGAAGCTGTCAACATGCAACGCTGTTTGCCGCATATTATGGGGTTTCAATTATTTAAATAATAAAGTCTTGAGACATATATATATATATATATATGCCTTATCATAACGATTTTTGTCGCGAGTGATAAAATCGTACAAAATAGAAGACACGACATTTATATGGGCTATAAATACACACACACACACACACAGCCACACACAGACACGCATATAAACATGGTGGCTTCAACTTCCTCCTAATAAGTGAAATGAAGTTGAGGAGGCAGGAAAAGGCACCTACAGTGATTGGAGCCGTTCCAGTGCTGGTTCCTGATGGACGTGCTGTAGGGATGGGGCGCTCCGGGCACCAGTCCTTTCTCTGGGATCAAGCATCCTCTGCTCTGGTTGTAGTAATCCATCATTAAAAACGGGTTCGGGCTGGGATTCAGTCCCACAACGTCCACACTCTCATACATCATACGAAGCAGGACGATAGCGGGGGATTATTATCAAAAAACGAACTATTGTCGCGCACTCGGAGGGGGGATGGAGGGGTGGGGGGCAGGATCACACGAGCCTTGTGGTGCTCAGCTCGCCACCGGCGGAGGTAGAAATTGAAGGGGGGCCAAACGGGGAGGAAAAAAACTGCATTAAAATCGAAGGAAAAGTGATACATCCATACACAGCGGGGACATTTGAGCATTTGGCATCTTCTGGGTTTTTTTGTGTGTTTTTGCGCTGTATTGATCGAAAACCACACCGAGGAGTGAATCAGTGCCTCAAATAGCCTAGTCGGCTGCGCTCAATTTGAAAACATAATTTAAAAGAGCAGTCTGCATGGTGTCCGGCGCTGGAACACGGCTTGTAATATGCACAAAATAAAAATAAAAATAAAAAAATGAATCGACCCGAATAACTTCAGTAGAATATATGGGTCCTGTCGGCCTTGCTTAAACAGAGAGCAACATTTGAGGCTGTATCCACACCACAGAGAGAGAGGGAGAGAGAGAAATAAGCCGGATAAAATCCCAAGAAAGGAGAACACAAATCTCCTAAATCCGTGTCGGTAACACAAGAAAATTATCGATGTGTGAGAAGACGCAAATATGAGAGAGGAAATCCCTTCTAGTTGCAGTTTGTCCTTTTGGTTTCGGTCGGTTGTCCCGTTTGCGCCCGCCGTGGGAGGACTCCTGTCAGCCCCGTGAATGAACCGGTGTCCCCTCCGTGCGCTACAGCAACCGGCGGCTTCCTCTCTGATCAGACGCTGCTTTCTAATATCCAGGTTCGCATGAAACATGCAGCAGCGCCTTGTTTGTATTTGGAGAGAGAAGCTTGAGTCATTCCCACACCGAATCCTGCTACTATCATGTTCTGCACAAATGTGACACGGCACAGCAGCTGAGGGCTTTGGCTCCTCCTCCACTAGGGCTCTTTTTCTTTTTTTCCTCTCTCTCTCTCTCTCTCTCTCTCTCTCTCTCTCTCTCTCCCTTCGGTCTCTTTTCATGCGTTGCTCCTCCTACGTTTAACCCCTTCAGGGACGTCACCATGGATCTCCCTCTTTCTCTCTCGCTCTCCCTCTCTCCCCCCCCCCCCCCTCTCTCTCTCTCTCTAAACACCGACCCTGCATGGGACTGTGTGAAGGGGGGAGCCCGCCGCCCTCCCTCAAATTTAGGTGCGGGGGGCTTTAAATAGAAATGTATTTGAGGACGTGATTAAGTTATATAAGCTCAGTAATGAGTCTTTCATATCTTTACAGGGAGTTCATGGACATAATGAGTGCTGCACCACACTGTATCTCTCCTCTTTTTTTCCCCTGGAAGTTCCCGTCTATGTTCTCACTCTTCATTTGGGCTCCTCCTTCCAACTAATTTGACCCTTTCCCCCATGCTCTCATCAGTCCCTACCCTCCGATTTTTTTCTCCCCCAGCCGCTGTCTCCCTAATTTGCCTAATGCTATGCGCCTGAACTTTTCCTGAACCCAGGGAAGTAGGCAGCCTCACCTCCTGGTGACCCACTGGCTGACTCGGATTCGCCTCTCTGGCTCGCTCTCATCCCACATTATTCAAGGTTTCCCACCTTGTACACTCAGTGTAACACCATTGCACTTTTCCTCAAGTGCTGCCCGGAGAGTCGCCTCACTCCCTCTCCCCCCCCAGCACACATAAAAGTAACAAAAGTGGCAAAGTCACTGAGTCAAGGTAAGTGACACTTCAGTTTTGTCACAGTGTAGTTTAAGTCCAGGAAGTTGTTTTGCTCCAGAGTTGCATCATCGCCCCAATAAAAATGCTACTCCACCTTTATGCTGCAACATTCCATGCAACATTGTTGCAACTTGTTATGCAAACATGTGTCATGTGTCATCTGCAGGCCTCCGGTCTGTGCCAAAGCTATCACGGCACAGCTACAAACAAAGGTGTGAATATTTCCTCTTTCAAAGTCAGGTGATGCAAATATCAATTGCTGAAAAAGCAGAACGAAGTCCAACAAACACAAACATCACCGGTCTATGTTGACAGGGATAACTGAGCTTTTCAAAAACACGGATTGTCATGTGATCTGGAGTACAGCTGCTGGCTCAAATTGCCTGTGTATGCTCACTGGTAAAGATTAAGGCCAAGCACCCGTTAGTTGTCGTGTTGTTGGGGGGCATTTGACATTATACATGTTTCCTTTTATATATTTGACTGGCCAGAGTGAAAATTTGGCTCATTTAACTTCATACAGTAAAAGACAACGTATGAAAATATTAAGTCTGTTTAATTATAATTGGGTTGTTCAATGAAAGGTCAAAGGAGAGAAGACTGAGCTGCTGTCAGACAAATCACCTGTCCTGTCCTATTATCCAGTGCACACATGAGCTTAAGCATTTTTCTACTGTTCAGGTGTTTCAGTGCAGATGTGAAACTTATCAAAAAATGACCTTTGTCAACAGAACATAACCATACATAAACAGCCTTTTCAAACATATCCACATTAATATGGACAGCCAAAAAAAAAAACCTGTGTGAAATGTGTTGTAAACTACACCACCTCCTGAACAATACCTCTCCTCCCCCCACACTTTCCCTGCACCTGAGCCACAGGCCACAGCTGGGTCTGACCAACACAGTTTTTTGAGAGGGATTATCTGCATGGAGCCTGGCAGGGGGGCTTGGCCTGCTCCGCCCCCACTGACTGTGACACTTATTTAATGCAGGCCCCAGTGTGTTTACCCTCCCTGATAAGAGCCCAATGTGCAGGCCTGGGCCACGGCGACCCCTTGCCTGCACTGATAGCGCAGCCACACATTCCTTGACAGGATTAGCTCTATGAGTAATGGCTGTCAGAAAATGCTAATTTTCCAGGCTCTGTTTTCTTCTGCAAGTGGAGAGCATTCATCCTCGGGTAATACCCTGTGATTGCATAGAACAAGCTAAGAGATAACAGATTGTTGATCATTGCTTATAACAGAGAGGGAGGGAAAAATACAAGATTAGACCTGAAAAAAGTCGTTTTCCCCACAGCCTCTAACATTTATTTTTAAACTGAAAAAAAATCACTTTGTCATGCTTAAAAAGAAGTGAATATATCATATAATGAGGAGAGAGAAAGGGAAATAGGGGTTTCTATCTGTAAGCATTTGGGGAAATGGGAGAAATGAGCACTGGTATAGTGTTGACACGAGAAGATGTGAAACTGACACATGCATACACGTAATATGTGCGCAAGTGCTTGGATACAAACTCAACAACTTGTGCCATGCATGGCAGAGAAATAAAGGTGGTCAGTGGTCTTTATTGCATCTTAATGACTGTGTATCGACAAAGTAGAAAGAAAATAAGAGCCACAAGAGGTTCAGCTCACATTAAAACACCAGTCCAGGTGGCTGTTCTTGTTCTCTCAATAAGCGCCACACTCCTGAGAACATGGAAAAGTACTCTGGCGCAGAGCAAAGCCAGAGAGAATGAGATTGTGTCTCAATCTCCTCAATCGTCACTGAGAGGCGAGTCTCACTTGTGTGGCTTGGACTTGCATAAAGTCCAAGCAAACTGACGGAGGGGCCTGATTAAAGCACCAATCAGACATGGAGGCCTCACAGAAATAGATGGTTATGTAACTGCAAATAATAGAGGGACACCACGAGCGGTAAACATAGCATCCTTGATTTGGAGCAAAGCTGGAACTGAGAGTCCAGTGGAGAGATGGGGGAGGGAGAAGTGGAGGGGGAGAGAGAAAGAGAGAAAGAGAGAGAGAGAGAGAGAGAGAGAGAGAGAGAGAGGGAAGAAGGGTTTTTAGGAGGGAATTCAAAGAGTTTTATGAGCAAAGGCGGAGAGGAGATTGCTGGCTGGACCTTGAGGGTGTCAAGCTATTTTTACTGCCCCCACTCTCCTCCTTTCTTCAACCCAATCAGGGGTGTTAGGAAGCTGTAAAGAGTGTTCCCCTTTGCCATTCCTCCCCCAAGGAGATGAGCCGACAGGTTAGAACAAACAATAGGTCGTTATGTCATTTGGATTATTGTGTGTGGTAAAAAAAAAAATAAAAAAAAAAGAGGAGGAAGAGCGCTTTCTCTGCGAACACACAAACCCGAGCTTCACAGTGGTCGAGCAGATTTCGGTTGAGCTAATGAGCCAGAGTTTGTGTTAAATGTTCAGCAGATTCTGGAAAGGATCCATCAACATCTGCAATCAGCTGTCCCTTGACTCTTGTGTTCCTGCACACTGGAGATCCTTTTTTTTTTCCCTCCATGGCTATGAACACTTCCTGCACAATGTGTACTTTACTGGAGTGGACGAATCTAAACAGAACCAAATCAAATTGTCAAAAAGTCATGAAAAAGCAGTCTGAGCTCTGGTTGGCCTGGAGACACTAAACAGAGTAAAAGGCTTAGGAAAAAACAGATCAGACCTGCCGTATCGCTTCGGACAACACTTGGCTTGGGTAAAAGCCATCTCCTGACAAGATAAGGCCAGACATGTTTGAGTTAGAATGGCCCGGGACTAATTTTAGAGTTCCTGTCTGCCTTAGCGGCTACTACACAAACACAGGCACTCATGCTACACCTCCCCCCCGAGCTCTCTTGCACATGTGCCAGCAGATGGCTAATGCCCAGACGATAAAGAAGTTTGGGGCAAGCCTCGGCAAAGCTTTCTATCTTTCTTAAATCTTTCCAGCAACCTAATAAAGCATCGCAGCGGGGAGAGAGAGAGACGACGAGAGAAATACAGAGGGGAAGCACTTTAAGAAGTTGAAATGTGTCCTAATTTGGGAGGCAACAAGAGACAGTAAGATAGCGATTGCGTCTGTCCAGGTCTCTATCACGCTGTGGGGCAAAAACATGCCGTCTTGCCTGTCAGAGGTATTATCCCACGACTGATGATCAGCATCATAATCCAACCCCTACCCCCACTCCTACCACTGGCATGGCCCCAGCAACCAACTTCCTCATGCCACTCGCTTACCAGGATCACATCACCCATCGGTACATGTCTGTTTATCTGTGTGTGCGTGCGTGCATGCGCTGCATGTTTAAATCTACCCGAAACTCCACGAACCTGTCTGTTACCACTCCGCTCCCTTTACTGCCATTACGGTTTCTGTGTGTATGTGTGTGTATTTGTTTGCACAGCTGGTTTTGTGCAGCCCATACAGGCAGCACCAGCCAAACCCAACAGCTGTGCTCCCCGACAGCGAGCCAATGTGTAATGAGGGCCCGACCCTTCGATGTGAGAACAAGCTGCAGTTATCGATGTACACTGCACCGCTTCCACCTCTTTCTGTCAATCTACTGGATACACACACACACACATGCATATGCACATATACACTAACAGCTTGACCCAAAGTTAAACTGTTGTATAGATCTCTGCATTGATGCTTTGCTGTCCTCTGTGTGTGTGTGTGTGTCTTTTCTAAAAAAGACCCTCTTAGAGGCTGTAGGGATCTTTTTGAAAGCTGCCCCCCCCCCCACCTCCCGTCATTATCCCTTTAATGTCCCTCCGACAGCAGATTCCAGCATTTATGGTACAGGCCTATATCTCTGCCCATAAAGCCTTTTATTGTTTAGCCCCGCTCTATGGTGGCCGTAACCTGGTTTTCCCATTTTTTATGGGGACCTTCACTATATCACAGGGGGGAGGACAAAGCTGCCCACCATCGGTGTTTACCAAAGTATGGCCCACTCATAAATCCATCATGGCCGGCGGCATTCTGGAAATACCTCAGCAGAGGGAGAGGAAGAGAGAGAGAGGAGGGGGAGGAGACATAGCTTATTGTATAGCTTGTAATCGTCCACACTCTATGGCCTTGAGTTAGAGAGCCCATCTCCGCAATGATCATTAGGTCTATGTTCCTTTGCACCGAGTCCATCACTCAGCAAATCAAGAGAAAATTGCTATGGATGTTACCCTGGAGGGAGGATATCTCAATATCAGTCATCCAGGACTTGGAATGGCCCCCATTAGCTGTCAGGAGCAGGGAGATGTTTAGTACATAGGAATGGACACACCGCTAATTCTATTAGGAAAGACAAGAGGGACAGAGAATGAAACAGAGAGCAAAACAGCGAGCAAGAGAGCAGGCAGAGGAGACAAAAACTGACAGAATCGTTTATGAAGTCAAAAGAGTAAAACATGATATTCAGTTGGGATAAACAAATCAATGGATCATGGTCAGAGGAAGAAGATGTCAGTTTGGATGAAGAAATGGAGATTTCTTCAATCTGCCATATCGATGATATACTAGACAATGAATCCAATTTTGAATTGTATTGTGCTTTTTACAATGAATCCCAGAAATACTTGATTTCATAAATAAAAACTGAAACAGATTTTTAAAATATGAACAATGCACAAAGACAGCTATGGTTATTCACATAGAGCACATTTAAAGGGGTGCTCCAGAAGTTTAGTATTGCGGGACTTGCATGAGACAGATTTAAACGAGAATGGTAAAAAATTGAGTCAGCAGACATTTATTTTTAGTCCCTAGTATGGGTCAAACTCCAAAAACACTGAACTGGATGAATACTGCAATTCAAAAGCATCTTTCATTAAACCTTCCCTGACTTGTAAACACTCATGTTTTTCAAATTTGATGTCCACAGTTTGCAATGCAGGGTTTCTGAACTCTTTTGTAATCTCTATGTTTTTTTGACTTGACAAATAGCCCCTTAGCCAGTTAGTTGGAAGAGCATGGAAGATAAAGAAAAAAGTCTTCTATCAGAATAAAAAAATTAAGATTGCAGCAAAAGCTTGTATATATAGCTTGAATATCTGTGTAATGTAACTGACACTTTCCTTTTGGATTTGTAATGTTAAATGTCTTACTTTTTGATATCTGACATATATTGGCTGCCAATTTCTGGAGGGAGCTGAGGTGAAGAGGCTGGCAGGACTAGGAACTCTGTCCACACCTCTGCTCTGCCAGCATGAATTGACTCAGAAATGAGCATCACTGATGTAATTACAGCTCAACCTACACTCTCTTTTATTTATGTATGATACCATTCATTTCTCCGTTTCCTGTAATCCAGGTTCTTGACCGCAGCCTTGCTCTTGTGGCCTTAACTCAGAGTTCATGAAAAAAAGTGTTAAAAAAAAACAGGGCAGCGAGGAAAATCATAAAAAGCTGTCTTCTCATCAAAACACTTTTAGGCTTTGATTTTGCCTATGTTGCCTGATTTGAGCCGTTTCATCTCCCTCTAACAGAGATCTTAGGCACTGCTGTCGGGGTGTCGAGGCACCATGTTTTAACCCCCCCCCCAACTCCCATCCACGGTATTTTCCTCTCTCCCACCCTCCCTTCTCACTGCTTTCACTCTCTCCAGTTTTTGAAGTGCTGCAGAGGGCCGATTTCCCGTTTTCCATTCAGAAGTGTGATGCTCGGGGTGGCCTGGAGGGGATATGAGAAGAGGTGGCGGGGGGGTGTGGAAGGGGGTGGTAGGAGGTTGAGGGGGGGTTTAGTGGTTCGCTTTAAGTGGATTGCCCTCAGTCTTGTTGTGCCCAGCCCAAAGCATTATAACGCCTCGCCGAGTGACCTCCACTTGAGCGGTGCCCCTAACACCGGCAGCCGGGCAGGGCACGCTGATTGTTGTGCTTAGTACAAAGACCGAATGTGTGCCACGAACCACACAGAGGTTGGATAACTGCAGGCTGAATGCGCAGTCAACACTCATTGAAACACTCATAGTGTGTCTGCGTGTGTGCACGTGTGTGTGTGTGTGTTTCTGTGATACAGCTCTAATCCTTGCGCTTTCATAAAACTGACTGCTCTCTCCTGGATGCACGCGCGGGCTTCTGGCATCCCGCTTTTTATGTTTTGTTTTTTTTCAAGTGCGTGCGTGTCTGTGTCCGTGTACGTTCCCGCCAAGCGATGTGAAATGTACAAAAGTGCCGAGCTGGTTCAGATGTTAATGAAACATGTGAAATCCTCTGCTTAGCCAGCAAGTTGGGATCTGGGGACAACAAAGGCCCTCGGGAGAGCAACAGACTGCTGTGGCTCAGAGCATGACAAATGCCCCTGCCATCGTCACCGCTGTGGCCCCTGTTGCCCTGCCTTTTATAGGGGGGGGGGGGGGGGGGCTGGTGATGGGGAATCTGCCTCATTCTAACCTGGGGAGGGGAGCAGGAGGAGGGTTAATGGAATGGATGACTCTGCCACATTAAAAGAGAAGAGAGCAGAGCGATGACAGTGAGGGAGGAGGAGTCATCAGCATTTCAAAAGAATGGGGCGCAGGGAATGTAGATGGAGCAGCTACTCCCCTTTCTCTGCCATCTCTCACCCCCCACTCGCCGTTACTGTCCACCACACAGACCCCACTCCAGCCCTAGTGTGTGTGTATATATGTCTATGCATATGTGTGATATATGTGTGTGTGTGTGTGTGTGTGTGTCTGTGTATGAAAGAGAGGAGTTAATTGGATGAGAGGCAGCTGTCCTTACTCACAAGTCCCAAAGGTGCATGTGGGTCAACTTCATCTGGGAGCTGAGGACACTGAAAAGTGACCTATCAGAGTTACACATTTTCATTGCACGGTGTCTGTTTCTGCAGTCAAAAGGTTTGCTCAGCTTCGCTACAGGCAACATTTGAAAAGAGGTTCATCCTTTGTCAGGCAAGGAAACAAACCCAGAGAACTGCTGTGAAAATTGATATCAATGTCAAACTTTTTTTTTCCCCCTCAGGGCATGGCTTGCCCCACCCTTGATATTTAGGCAGTATTGCAAAAACAAACACAGAGGGAAAATACGGAACTACTGAAAACCTCACCAACATCACATGGCTTATCATATGCCAAAATATGCATGCGCATCTGTCAACACAGAGCCACTGCTGTGCTGTTGCTCAACAATGTTACATATATCCTCAAGGACATCTCAGTGACTTCAAATAAGCATCTACGTTTGTAAGTATAGCTGGCACAAGACATGCATTTTAATAAACTTACAGATGGAGAAAGTTATAAAAGAGATACCCCGTCATTGCTTCCAACTCATAGGGAATAAGTTAAAGAAAATACTTTTTTTTCCACCTTTGCAGTGGGGCCTATCACTTCAGCACTCCATCTGTGACAAAACTTCCAAGAGTTAAAAGAAAAAAAAAAAAGACACACAGAAGGGCTTTGGGCTGATATAAATAAGGCTCGGCAGTCACTATGGCTACCCAAACCATCTGTGTTGTGAACCCGGAGAGAGGGGAGTGTCTCCAATAGTAAGTAAATAGGGTAATACAAAAAGTGAATGGCTCAGAAGGGCAGATCATTAGCTGGCCACATCTTACCATTCTCTGTGTGATACCAGGACAGGAGGGGGGTTTGATACATGAAAAAAGAAGCCTGATAATATTTAACCAGTGGAGATCTATCATCAATCTGGACTCGCTCCCCCCACACACCATCAGTCCTCACCCCCAGCTCTGGCCTATTGTCATTCAGACCCTGGCTCCCTTTCACTCCTTATTCAATATTTTTGAGCCATTGTTCCATCTTACATGCCCCCTCTGAACTACATTACTTTTCCCACTCAGTGGTGAAAGGAGAGGGGCAACAGCCAGAAAAAACACAATATGTTATAGTGTCAGGAGTAACAAAAACGTCAGCCGGCCATGGCAAAAGTCTGGCTTTTGCATGCATTCTCAAGTGCAAAACTCTAGGCAGAAGCATCCACGCCGTCACACTTTCTATCCTCGTACTTGCACACACACACACGCATTCTTTCCTCTCTCTCCTTCCTTCTTGTCTCCACACAAACACACACACACGGTGACCCTGTGGGCTTTACTGGGCTCTTTGAATGAAAAAGAGAATTCATTTATCCGACTCATCTTCGCCGCACCTCACAGCACCTTTTAAAAACACTCTTTATTCCTTGCTAATGCTAAAGCTGTACCTTACTGACAGCATGATGGAGAGCCCCATTCAGTCTCCCTCTCTACCCTCCCTTTATTATTCTTTCTTTCTCTGCCATCTCTGGAGCTTCTCCCGTCTTTCCATCCTCGCTGCCAACAGTCCTTGAAGAAAAGTGAAGGATAAGCTTCAGTGACGATGTAAGAAACTGTAGGTCTGTGTGCATCTGTGTGTGTGTGTCAGTGTGTGTCTTGGGGTGTTTTGGCATAGATCCCTGTGTATCAGTGTTTGCATGTTTAATCAGAAAAAAAGGTGCCACAGTAAAACGTGTAAAAAGGTGCGGGGGGAGTTCACAGATGAGCTTGCTCATGTGTGGAGGTGAGAACAGGAGTGCCAGGGGCTGCTGGGAGGCCTGGCATGTCAGAGCTCATCAGGACTTAACAAAATCATCCTTCAGAACCCATCAATATTCAGTTCGCTATTCTCTCGTGTCTTTCACTCTTCCCTGTACGCAACTATTTCCACTTTTTCTTCTCTGTCCTGTAGTTCTGATGATATAAACCACAAATATTGCACATTTGCTCAACCGGCAACTACAGTGTAAATGTGTTGTGTTTTCTGTGCACATAACATATACACCTGTCAATTGTATTGTTAGTGCAGCTTTATGTCCTTGTCTTTGCTCTTGCATTGCTTTAGATTGTGCTGATACAATAATCGGAGCTGTTTTATCTCCCGCTGAGTTTATAAAGTTTAACACGGCAGATCGTTCCATGTAAGACATTTAGATTCATGCATTTACAATTAGCGCATTTCATCCTCCCTCTCTCTGCCTACTGTTAAATAAAACACAAAATGAGGTTTAAATAATCTCAAAAGTCACTTTACAAGGTTTTGAAAATGTATCTTGAAACGCGCTTGTGTTTGCACTGAGTAAACAAGGGATGATGCATATTTCAGTAAACACACAGCTAAACGTCAGACTGATTCTAGACTACATCTGACCAGAGGTGTGCATGCTCTCAGGTCTGTGTGTTTATCTGCTGTAGTTTCTATGCAACCAAGCAGACATCAACACTAAAGCCTCTAACCTAGTTGGCCTACAGCCCATTTCTCCCTCTCCCTCTCTCTCTCTCTCTTTCTCTTTCTCTGGGTGGATCATTCATCACTCTTTCCCCTCATGCAGCATCCTGGTCTACAATATTAGCCTCAACAATACAGCTGTTTCTTCTGATAAGGATCACACTCATAACAAGTTTGATTCAAAACTCTGGAGAGAAAAAAATGAAACAATGAATAATACAGAATAAAATATCTATAGAGGAGGAGTTGACTTCAGCCATGGTACACGAAACCAAATAAAGGGTTGCTGTGCCAAGCTGTTTCAAAGTCATAAAGAAAAAGAAAAAAAAACTGCTCGTGTAACAGTTTCACCACTGTCGCCAATTCTTGACATCACTTAAGCAGGTACATATTTATTCAGAGATCAAGTGTATCAATATGGAATGGATGGGATGGCTCCAAAACCAGATATTGATGCAGTAGCCATCTGGCTATCAGAAGAGCAGATCTGGTAGTACAGGAGGATGCAGCAATTAGTAGTCTGTTGATTAGAAAAGGTAAGAAAGGTAAAAGGCTTTAATGGTTCTGAGATAAAATCATCTATTGCTAAGCTTTCTGGAGGTGCATGTCGTGGGTCTAATTTATCGAAACATCTGTGATGCCCCCCCCCCCCCAAACCCCTCAACACAATAACTCCTCTCTCTTTAACAACTACACCAGACTTACCAGCTTAAGGATGAGGAATCTCCTGTATTGGTAATTAAAGGTGTTTGGAAATTGATTTCGCAACAACTTTGACACAAGAGTAGTGACGGTCCAGAGGCCATATACAGTAAGTGATGTTCAAAATTGTACCAACATGAACTGTAATGACTAACGGTTTCTACTTCCCTCCTTTAACTGTAACTTCCCTATATTTCACAATGAGTGATATCTATATGTCGTATATTTGCACGCAACTTTGGATGTGTGGTCAAATGTACTTGTGTGGTAAGAGTTGCCAACTACACATCGTCAGTCATGTGTCATCTGTGTCTTCTCAGTTTCTCACCTAAGTTCTTTCACTACTCTATCAGTCTGAAATGCCAGAAACAGTGTGAAATGCTGATTGCTCCTATTATAGAGCTCTAAACTCTCTTCACAGCTTCACACTCTCAACTGAAGCTACATGCGTAATACACACATCTCACATATAACACGGTAAATCAAATCCCCTATGACCCTATTAGAGTGTCATAATTATTTATAAACTAAATTATTAAGAGATTTCAGTTTAACTAAATTTTTATAGAGTAAAGGATGGCTACACTTTGCCAGAGGTGTTATATTTTAGTGTGTTAAGTGTTTTTTAATCAGGCTTAATAATATAGCATATAAACAAAAGTCACTTTTCTGTCTGTTTTTATTCATATGTGCCTGCTACACATCGACCCTCCCTCCCTGTTTATACTACTTGGTTCCTTCCAGCTAGAAAGCTCTACGTAGTAACTTGTTGGCATTTGCTGTTATTAGTCCTGTAGCTAAATTATTGTTTTTGTCCAAACAGTGCCGAAATGTGCGCTAAAAAACAGGGAGTTGAGAGCTAAATAGTGTAAAAAAAAAAAAACAGTGGCCGCAAATTTGAGCTTTCTGTAGTTAATGTTAAATAATCAATGGTGCTAGCAGGACTTTAAAGCCTTTTCGCTAACACTTCCTTGTTCAATATTGCTATTAAATTAAATGTAATGTTAATAAGTGTAATTCAACTATATTTCTAGATACTGATAGGGGACAGTGTGATCATAAACACAGAAGCCAAAGCAGATCATTACTAGTAACAGCTTAGTATGGTGTGAACATTGACACATGCATTGTGAGACTGTGCCCCCTAAAAACAAAACTAGGTCAAAACCTAGTATACCATGTGTGTGGGAAATTGCGGTCAATTCCTGGATATTAAATGTTCATCTACAATTTCCCATAGTATATTATTATACTAATTTTAGGATATGAAAGTGTTCTTCAATAAACAATTTTACAAAATAGGATTCCCACACCAGGTCTTGAACCCCAATCGCCCAGACCGCTCAACCAAATCTCAGCTCTGACTGATACACAGACCTGCAGCTATTTCTACACCCGTGACACAGAGACAGACAGTCACTGGGTGACGTCACGCTAGCACAAGTGAATTGAAGAGCGAGTCTGTTGAGTTAGTTCCGTATACCCTCTGTAGTAGAGCACTGTTTGTGATTTGAATGCATGGCGGGAAAGTTGCCAGTTCATAATAATCATAATACTGCAAATGCAAGAGCTTTCATCAACGGGCCATAGGCCATGGTTTACTAATGAAGCATTTCACTTACCTTGGAGAGATAGACAAAATGGTCTGGTCAGTCAATTCAGAAATCTTTAGTCTTATGTATTATCAAAGAGCAGAAAATTATTCTGTTAGCATGCGATAAATTTGGAGTGAGCTGCTACGTCCCATAGAAAACTGAGGACGTAGAAAACTGTTTGCGCTAATTCATTTTGAAAGAGCAACGGCCAATGGGGAAACTCCAACGCTCGTCTGCCAACCAATGGCATAACTTCATCACTCAATCACTCAGTTATCTGGTCAGTCAGAGACAGAAGTGTTTATAGGGCGGGCCCCGCGGTTGCGGTTCAGTGAAAAACTGACTGAAAAAAGGAAATGTAATTGTAAGATGTGTGTGTGTGTGAGAGAGAGGGAGTGTTTTCAAATGAAAGAGAAAGCAACTATGAAACAAGTGTGAATAATTCATTAAGGAGAGGAAGTGACAGTTAACAGGAGTGTGTTATAGGACACTGACGTTCATCTGTCCATCCATCCATCTACTGAACTACCCTCATCGACTCTATCTCTCTCTCTTTCTGCTCTGGGGAGCTCAGATAAAGGATAATGGATCTGCTGACATTCAGCCGTCCCCAAAAAAAAAAAAAAAAAAAGAAAAAAGAAAAATCCAATTTAATAACCCTGTTAGTATGAAGCTGCACGCCAATGAGCACACATGGCAGCCAAACGAGGGCACACACAAGAATTTGCACACAAACAGGTGTGACACAGGCACTCACAAGTTCACACGCAAATGCCCAGGACGTGTGCATCACTACATCTAAACACACATACACAAATACACAAACCTGTATACAGTATGTACAATATACCAACATCTATGCAGTGAACTCACATATATAATAATTGGTGCATGCGCGAATACTTTGTACCCATTTCCTGTGATCAGGCCAGCCAGCTTGTACACAAAATTATCCTTTTCTCCTTCTTTTCTGTTTCTCTCTCATGCACACACACACACACACACACACACACACACACGCCCTGCAGGCCTGGTGCTGAGGGAGTTGCTAGACTACACCTCGGGGTTCAACGGTCAAAGGCAGTTAGCCCGAGTGCTTTGGGCTGAACTTGGAGTGATGATCATAATTTGTGTCAGAGAGGCTTCTGCTGAATAACAATGGCTAGTAACGCAATGACGCCAATAATGTCCATGTGCATGACACACCCATAGTTTAGAACATGCAGATGCTTCCTAATAACAGTTGAAAGAGCTCTGTTTGTCTACTGTTTGGACTCAAACACACACAGTTAGACGTGCACGCTCACAAACAAAGAGAGTCAGTTTCTTGTATCTAGACAAACACAAGCTAATTAAACAGGTTGAGACAATAGATGTGAGCAAACAATCAATGATTTGAAATAGAAGACAACTGTACTGAGTCATCACTCACACAGCGACACACACATACACTCATAAGTGTTAATATTCTTTATTAAAGTAAAATGAGCTATAAATATGTCATTACTGTTAACCTTTTTCCAAATACCTGGTAACTTTTTTATTTTTTTGGTCTCGCATTTGGTATCATGATGAGGTTATGCAGCTGCAAGTAGGGCTGATTTTTAAAACTCTCCTTGTTGGTATGTTCAAGGAAGCTCTGACGTTCAAGATTAAAATAGCTGCCATAAAACCACATAAGGTGCTTTGTTACAGTCCACCGCTGACACACACACACACACACACACACACACCAACACACATACACACACACACACACACAACACACACACACACACACACACACATGCGTACAGCAAATCCCATCATCAGCAACATGCAGGTGCACGATCATTCCAGCAAGGAGACAACAATGGACACCATCCTCTCTCTCTCTGTATCTCTCTCTGTGCCAAAAACCCAGTCGTCTGGCAAAACAGCTGAGTGGGACACATCATCCCGGGTATTTCTGTTGTCCCAAAGCACAGCCACACAATATGGGTGACGCACACGCACGCACACACACACACGCACATACACACAACAGCGATGGAATGTGGGCTCAGACTCTGTTTCGCTCAGTGAAAATTTTGTTTTTGTCATAAGATTGTTGTACTGTTAATGTGTCTTTTTCTTGTTTTTCTGTATTTGAACATCAATTTTTGGAGCTTTTTTGCAGAACTCTATGAAACATTTTTTAAAAAAAATGTGCTTTAAATATGCTTCTCTCAATGTCAAATCAGCTTTGGTGGCCTCAACAGGACTTGATGTATGTCTGCTTTCAAATTCAACAGGAAATAAATGTTTGTTCACACATTCACCAAACAATTAGGTCATTTCTCATTTTTCATAAGTGTGAGCGATAAGCGATAAGCATGAAGCTAAATAAAGACAAAACAAGGACATGAGCATGAAAATCATCCTGCAAAGAAAGAAAGAAAGCAAATCAATGAAATATGGATGTAAACTGTTTAATTTCCTTCTGATTGATTGAAATAGTAGAGAATATACATCTCTGTTTTGTTATTTACTGAATTATTCCACAGAGATTACTAGATGCTAATATAGTCTCCACAGCTGAGGTCTAAAGCACACACACCATCTAATGTCCGATTATCAACCAGAATAAAATGGTTTGCAACTTATTTAGATGTTGGAGAAAAACACTTAACTGCAGACTAAATAAATGTTTCCCTTCCTGTATGTAAGTATACTAACAAATGCAATTAGAGATATGCCTAAGAAAAATACAATTTGACAGCAACATCCATGTTCAAGGAAGTAAGCACTTCATTGTATGAATTGAGATTTCCGGCATAACAGTGAATAATAACAGACCATTGTTTGATGTATTAATAGACCAAAAATATCAATCTTAATCTGAATTAAGATTAATGGATGGACAGCAGGTCGTCATCAGAGAATGCTGTTTGTAAAAACATTGGTTGCTTCACCTTATCAAAAGCTT
Source organism: Euthynnus affinis (assembly GCA_029490765.1). Lineage (NCBI taxonomy): Eukaryota > Metazoa > Chordata > Actinopteri > Scombriformes > Scombridae > Euthynnus > Euthynnus affinis. The sequence continues at coordinate 18,733,587 of CM055857.1, read as the reverse complement.
TTACCCCCTCCTGACATCATGTGTGTTGAGTTGCTGTTTTGAGCACAGAGTTGGTTGATCTGTGAAGAATCTAACATCCTACATCTAGAGTTCACTTTGCACTACTGTACTGAGATCTTTGATCTTCTTCTACCAGTCCTTACTACCTCACCCCCCACCCTTTCTCTGTATCTGTCTCGGGACAATTCTGCCCGTCTCCCTCATATGGTTTCCTCCTCCTTCTCTCTTCCTTCTCTCTTCCCTCTCTCTCACACGCTCTGCATATCTTACACTCCATCGATTTTTTTCCCCCCTCCGATTGATCTCTTCCTCCCTCATGCCGTCATCCCTTAGTTCCTCCTTTGCTCCCTGAGGAAATGTACAACTCTATATAATCAACTTAACCGCTTTGCCGTCTGCCACTATGCCGAGCTGCCATGAGGTTTACTGGTCACACGGCTGCACTCCCTTGGCTTATCGCGCACGGCGCAGCAGTCAGAGGCAGTGAGAGGGGAGCCAGCTGCCCCTCATATGCCCCTCTTGGTGGTTACACTGACTGAGTAGCTAACAAAAGAATCTCTAAGACAGTATGTGTGTGTCTGTGCATATCAACCAAACAGTGCTCTACAATTTAAAGGCACAAAACTGTCTTAGCTTACACAAAGTTACAGCAGCAGCTAAGTCTTTTTTTCTCCCACACTTGAGCCATTACTGCACACACAAGGACTTTTAGGGAAACATGCTTCAATACTAGCAAATGACAATTCTTTTAATTGCAGAAAAATAAATCTGCACGATACAATTATCAAATAAACAAGCTTCTAATAGCACCAGCGGTGCTGCTGTTAACTGAAGTCCATGTCCTGCAAAATAAGAACATGCCCATTGTATAAATGTGTGTGTGTGTGTGTGTGTGTGTGTGTGTGTGTGAGAGAGAGAGAGAGCGAGAGAGAGAGAGAGAGAGAATGTGTGTGTGTGTGTGACGGGCAAAACAAATACAGCAACATGCATTCTCTGCTCTCCTATTTAAGACAGAGGAAACCCTGGTTATAGTCGGGTTTCCTCTCACTGTTAATGTTGCCAAGCTACAAAATAATGCCTGCATTACAAAGCACACCCAGTTTCCTACTGAACGTCACATTCCCGCAACTGCCGCTGCAGTGAAGCGGACCGAATCTGCTGGGTGGAGGTACAAATGTGGCACGTTGAGTCTAAATGCATGTTTCTGTCAACAACAATGAACATTCATTTGAAATGCCCTCTGAATGGCGTAAAAAGGTGCACTGACAAGCAGATGAGAAAAAAAAACCCTTAAGAAGGAAGGGAGGGATGCTGAGGGAAGGATGGGAGGAGGGGATACAGAGCAAGAGAGGAAGACGGGTGCCATAGATATGGAGGATTGTGTCAGGGAAGCACATGCACGGTAATTTTCAAGCGCTGAATGACGGTTCTCCAAAAAAACTTTTTTTCCATTGCTCCTCCTCCTATATTCACACAGACCAAATCTTTGTCTGATATCTTTTTTTTCTTCCCTCCATACCTTTTAGTCTTCATTCCCTCCTTCTGTCTGTCCTCATTCCCTTCCTCTCTGAAGTTAAGAGTAAAATATCTCTCCCTCTCCCACCCACTCTGTCTCTCTCTTGGGGGAAGCTCAGTGCCAGTGTGGAGTTTTTATTTGTGTAATTTACATCCTCTCCGACAGCCTTCTGTGCCCCCCTACAACACTTGGTTTTTACTGCAGCCAGACCCTCGTAAAGCGGCCGCTCTTTGTGATGAGAGAAGAGAGAGAAGAGAGAGAAGAGAGATGGAGGGAGGAGGGCTGTCTGAGCTGCAATCCAGAGAAAGCTTACTGTAAAAACAACACGCGGACACTTGGTGTTGTTTAGCTTCCTGGCTGGCTGTTTGTGTGTGTGCGTGTGTGTGTGTTTGTGTGTTTGCTCACGTCTCTACATTTGTGTGTGTTGCTTGCACTCTTTATGACCAGGCCAATAGAAGGGTTGGTTTCTTGACCGAGCTTAAGTATATCCAGGGATCAGGCATTAATCCATTTGCCATCATGTGCTTGCTCTGTACTTAGCTCGCTAGTCGTAGGGGGGGTCAAAGGTCAAATGGTAATCCAATTAACAGGTGGTATGGGCTTCCAGCTCACCTGAAGAATTCTGCTTGGGGTGAGCTAACTGCTGACACTTAGCAACAATGGAGCAGTGTTATAGATACTGAAAATTTGTGCTAATTTAGAATGCTAAACACCAGTGGAGTACATATCTGCTGCCCCAAACTCAAAATAAGCTTAAAATTAGATAACTTGAATCTATGGAGAAAAAGAAAAACATCAAAGGGAGTCAACACCAATAAAATTCCCGTTTTTGAAAGAGAATACTAACGAGGGAGAAAAGATAGAAGTAGGAGAACAAAAGAGAGATGCATGAAAGAGCGAGGCAAAATAGGTAATGAGGGGAAGAGATCAGTAAGCTGCATCTCAATGAGAGAAAACACACAGATGAAGGAGAGCGATCTGAAGCGAAGAGAGAGAGAGTGAGAGAGAGAGAGAGAGAGAGAGAGAGAGAGAGAAGGGGTGCCACCGTTAATAAAAAAGTAAAGATGCTTACTTGCAAGAATCAAAATATGCTTTTTCAGAAAACAAGGGCACAAATGAATAAATTATAGGAACAGAGCAGTGACCCAATCTCTATGCTTTATCTAAACATTTCACAGTCTGTTGTGATGTATCGAGTGAAGTTTGGGTGCTCAGTGTGAGTCTGGTGAGCAGGGCGCCATGGCTACTAACACTGGACTCACACAGACACACATTTCACACACATACACCAGAACACACACACACACTCAGACACGCACACACCAGAACAACAGCAGAACTATTAGAGTTCGAGCTGGAGCTATGGGGAACAATGACCCCCAGTGGCTGCACCGATGTTTCAGAGTAGAGTGGAGCAGAGACACAAGTGTGTGAGTGTGTGTGTGTGTGTGTGAGTGTGTGTGTGTGTGTGTGTGTGTGTGTGTTAAAAAGGACTGAGGAAGAACTCATTAGGAGTGTTTGGCCAGTCATCCTCTCACAGCTCACAGCAGCAAAGGATGGTAAACAAACCCACTTGAGCACCCACTCAGCAATATCACACACACACACACACACAACCTGCCTCCTCTTGTGTGAGACGGCATTTCAAAAGGGAACATGCCTTATTAAAACTCTACAGACACTAACATGTGCATAATTGCAATTCCTCCCTCATTTTAAGTCTACATTACCCATAATTCCACACTATTTGTTACAGACTGTTCTTTAAAGAAGAAAAAAAAAAGTGCAGCAGAGTTGGAAGGAGTGGGAGTGGGGGAGGGGAGGGGAGGGGAAGGGAGGGGGGGTTGACACTAGCAAATGTACAGCTTTTGGAGCGAGGGAATCAAAGCAGACAAGCCAACGGCACGGCAAAGACATAATTAGCGAACATGAACATGCATCATGTGTCACCCATGAATGCCATCTGCTTCAATTTAAAACTTTACGAGCGGAGGAACGACACAAGGACACAGCTAGGGAGGACGAGAAGGAGAAGGAAGAGATGGTGACAGACAAAGAGTTCTGGTCGCAAGATGAAAAACATTTGTGTCCGACATTATCAGCCAATTTCAGCTTATCGCAGATATTTCATATCACTGTCAGTCGATAAGAAACTGTGACATAGAAATGCCGGAGTCAAGTCTCAGTTCTTTAAAAATCAAATTTAAGGGATTTTTTTTTGCCAATTTATGTTATGTTCATGTCAAAAAAACAAATCAGTACTGACTTGAGAAATCTAGTATATGTCACACTTTAATTAGTTATTATGTGTATTCACTCCAAACTACCACAACCTGCAAAAACAGGAAACCACATATGGCTACATATGATCTTGTACCCATAAAATCTTAATCTAGTTTGAAGCATAGCTCTCTTCTCTGCTTTGGCTTTAGCCACACCAGCAGCAACATCACTGTGGAGCCATGCCTCTTCTCAATGAAGGAGACCTGATGTGTTATTTTAATCAACTCGGCCTGCCGGCATTAATTATTCACCAGGTTGGTGAATTGGGACGCCCCGCGGGTAGAGAGAGGGAGGGACGGGGGGTCCCTCTGATTAAGGGCTTTAGGGAGGGAAAAAAAAAACAAAAAGGAAAAAGAAGAATAAGGGAAGAGGAAGAAAGAGGAGATGTAGAAGGAGATTAGGGCTACACCTCCTGCCCTACTTCTTGTTAGCTTATTAGTGTGTGTGTGTGTGTGTGTGTGTGTGTGTGTGTGTGTGTGGGCAGCTGTACAAGCAGGTACCCATGAGGTTGGGAAATAGTGGGGAAACAGGCGAGTGGCAGAGTAACAGTATGTGGATATGCAAACGTGTGGGTGTGCATGTCCAGTGTGAAGCCTCAGGGTGTTTATAGATGCAGCAGGAGGAGTGTATGTGAGTGTGTGTGTTTGAATGTGTGTGTGTGTGTGTGTGTATGTATCAGAGCTCAAATCCAATCATGATGCTGCATGATCTAATTCCTGATGGTCAGGCAGGGAGTCCCGCCTCCCATGGAGAGGGGAACCATGGGGTAGGTGAAACATGATTGGTGGGGATGTGGGCTGACACACACACACACACACACACACACACACACTCACACAAACTGACACACATACACACAAGTTGACCTAGGTCGCTTCTGGGGACATTACACAGACTTACATTAATATGCTGAACACTTACCCTAACCCTAACCATGACATGCTTAACCCTAACCCCTAACCTTAACCTAAACCTAACCTTAACCACTGACCCAAGAGTCAGCTTTTTCCTAATTAGGGACACGGCTTTTCTCACCAATTAGACAAGCTGTCCCCAATTAACTGGTCTGAAATTAGTCCCCAAAAGTAGCTTATGATAGACAGATACACACACACACACACACATACACTCTCCTACAGCGCATGAAGTGATCCTTCCGGCTGGGTTGAGCCGAGGCCTGGCCGGACTCTGCGTGACACTGTCCTCGGGCACAGTGTGTGGACAAACTCTGTTCCGAAAGCGTGTGAGACTGCATGTGTGTGTGTGTGTGTGTGTGTGTGTCTGAGAGTGTGTATTTCTGTACCCAAAAACACAAGCGCCCCATGAGTGAGTGTGTGTGTGCCTAAGCAGCTTTGAGAGCGATTCTCACAGCAGAGACAGAAGGGGGAACAGAGTGCCCCCGCTGACACTCTCAGTGGGCTGACACAGAAAGCTTGTTTGGGGGCATTAAATCTTAATACACATGAGCACTGGGGAGGAGATGGAGAAAGAGAGAAAATGAGAAGGGGAAAGTGAGAGTTGGATCATGAGGTGGAGGGAAACATGATAAAAAAAAAAGGAGGGGTTGTGTTAGATGAAGAAAGATGCGCACACACAAAAAAAAAAGAGGAGAAGGTGAGAGAAGAGAAGCTGCATAAGAGCGCACAGAGGGGAACTCCTCAGGGGAAGGAAGGAAGGATGTTGCGAGGGAAAAGAAAATTCTTTCCCCTCCAATCCACAGGAGGATAGCCTAAGATGCCAGAAAAGCGTAGCGCAGCACTAAATCAAACCAGTTAAATCATCATGTGTTAATGACTCCGTTAACCCGCTGCTCCCCCTCCCCTCCCTCCCTCCCTCCCTCCTTTTCCCCTTCGCTAAAAGCCTGTACAGAGGCTCTGTCATCCCTAATTCATCCTCTCAGCAGACAGAGACAGAGGATGGAGAGAGAAGGTAGAGGGAGATAGAAGATGAAGCACTGTGAACTCTCCCCCTGAGACTCTCATCCCTTTTATAAATAGTTTCTTCCAATAAGCTCTTAGTTTGTCTACAATGTCAGCGTTCCGTGGTGTCATCGTAATTGTCGTCATATCTAAGTCATGAAAACTCAAAGCCGGTGTGATAAAGATGATACACTTTGCTACTAAAGAGCCGGATATACTCAAAGTGGGTGAGAACATGGACAATGGATGCACACACACTGTTGGTGCTTCAGTGAGTACATATGCAAACGTGTTCATGCATGTGTCGATGCTTACACTTGTTATGCAAAATCGTTACCGCAAATGATACTTTTTTTGCTTCCGGATAGCCGTGAGTGTCCACATGATGTAAATTTCGTCAACTGGTCATGTTGCACCAACAGTGGTGGACGAAATCTGTATTAAAAAGAAATTTGTGGCTACATTACATGCACACTGTAAAGTCACCAAAGCCAGTGTCATAATACAGGAGGTTCTCAAGCATAGTATTGAGGCACAGTGTAGCTCTTAGTCAACAAATGAAACATGGGAATGATTCAACTGAAAACCAGCTACTACTAAAATGAGGCTAGCAATAGCCTAGTAATGACTCAGAGCACAGGATTAACAGCGAATGTTATCTTGCTAATGACGGCTTAGGGAACACAACCAAGATTACTATGAAAACAGCTCTGATAGTAAAAATTTAAAAAAAAATAAAATGACTCAGTCAGTATTGCACAGCCTCCATTCATGAGAAACAGTCTGACATAAGAGCGTGGTGATATTATATCAGGTTCGGAGAATTTCTTTCAACAAAAAAATTCAGTGCACCCTATATTGTCACAACATACATCAAAGTCATTTATAACTGGTAATTTATTTTAAAATAATGTAACATTTGGTCTGTACTGGATCATTTTTCTACATTCTTGGCTGGGACTTCTGAGACCAAAAGGAAGATAAACAGAGGGTGAAGATAGAAAATGGAAAGAAAACGCAGTAGACGAAAGCATTTCCGCAAGCATTTCTGCAAGCATTCAAATATGGCAATAAGAACCAACTGGTATATTAATTCTGGACGCCAAAATGGATGCTAATTATATGCAGAAAAAGTGCATGACTCAACCTTTTGTTAGCACCTCATCACTATCTGTTGTTGATCAATCAAAGCAATGGAAATTATGTTTGTTCTACAGGCTTTGCCTTTTGCAAACAAGCAAAAATGTGCAATTAGCCTTTCTATAATCTTGAACAGTTGAAATAATAAATTCAACAAACATCACTGGTTTGTGCTGTGAATGTATTCAAGATGTTAACAACGTAATAATTTAATGATCCCTTTCCAGAGACGGTTCCAGTCAGTTTGAACAGGTCTATATGCAAATGGAGGACAGGATCGCTCTGTTCCTTTACTCTGTTTTTCTTATCCCTCCTCTCCTCTCCTCTCCCCTCCCGCCCATTTTTTTTTTTCTCTCTGCCTCTCTCGGCTGAGTGATAAACGCTGTCTGTTGGCCATAAATCCAGGGGGAGTCCTGACAGGCGTCCCAATAAAGCGCTCTATTTTCTCCCTGTTTGGTGGGTTTGTCGGGGGCCCAGAGGAAGTGAGATAACATTAGGAGGAGGAGGAGGAGGAGGAGGAGGAAGAAGAGGAGGAGGAGGAGACGCAATTTCATCAGCGTTGTACACGCACAGAAACGTAGGAACATACAAGGCACGCTCATAAACAAACAGTGGGATCATCCGCATGGAAGTATGAAATACACTCAGCAACACACAGACAGACTCGAAATGAGTAATTAATGTGCTGAGTGGTCAAACCGCCAGACAGTTGGTGAAAATGTCGTCCTCTAAGCTGTGAAAAACACATTTTTTTTCTGTCTCGCTCTCTCTCTCACACACACACTCAAACACATAGAGATAAACAAAACCAACCCTAAATCCACAGAAACAAAAACTCCCTCTGTGTCGAATAACGCAAGTTTCTTGATTCATTTCAATGAGACCTGGCTGTCTGGCAAAATACATGTTGTACATGCCACAAAGAATTCCTTGTAACATGGTGGATGCTTTTTTTTTTTTTGCAGTTGTGATTCAGTTTCGAGAGCAGTACAACCAGGCCCCCGTGCTGTGTCTTGGCGTCTCATAAGGTTTCAAACTTGTCTTTCCTTGTTTGAATGTTTTCTTCTTTACCCCAAACTTGTAACAACTGGCCCACAGTAACACAGATCCCTGCATTGTTTTGTTGTAGTGATATTGTTGGTGTAAAGCCACAGTACACTGTCTATGTTTGCTTCTAACTGCACAAGACTTAAAGGGGGCAAACTATCTTCAGATGCTCTACAGGTATGTTCAGACAGAATGAGAAGCAAATTTTACATGAATAAGCCAATGGAAAGGTGCATGGTGTCATGGACAGGCACACATTTGCAATGAAAAATGACAGGATTTCATGAATCTACTTTGTAAATAGTCAAAGACAATAGAAAACTGAGAGACTTGTAGAAAATAACAGATCGGTGCTTAGCTATAGCTAACTACAGTGAGCACCTGTACAGTCGCTACAATAGCTGTTTGACATGAATAGATACTGACTGGTCCAGTGGTGGTTTTCGTATTCAAGCATAGAATCTAAGCAGCTACTTTTCCAAAAATCTACCTGAGTCACACCGAGTTAATTGTGTGGGTGAATTCTGCTCTGTTGCTGGAGAAACTGCCATCTGTACCTCCTGACTGATGGATTTCTCCTGATACTACGGTTTGGTTCTACGGGACTGACACAAAAACGTTACTTTTTCCTGGATTTTTACGTTTTAAGTAGCTTCAGAAATGAGATATGAATGAGAAAAGAACACTGCCAAACGACAAAAGTGACCAAAAAATGTATGTGTTGTGTTTTTCTAAGGTAGCTGCAAAACTGCACCTTTACACTCTTATTAGCGTAATTTAAGAAGGTTTATATTTAACATTCTATGTTTTTTATCATCTTCTTCTTTCTGTCTGTATGCTGGCTTCCATCAGTCTGTATCATCTTTCAAGTACCTTTCCCTTCTTAGTCTTCCTCCTCACCGCTCTCTTCTCCTTGCGGACACTCCACACCACCCACTCTCTTAATTCAGTCCCTCAAACTTCTCACCTGTCTCTCTGTCTCACAACACACACTCCCTCAAGTCCATCACTCTCTCGCATGCTTGAATTTCACTACATGGCCCCTCATTTCTCTCAAACACATTTGGCAGACTCCCTCTACACCTCTTTTATCTTTCTTCATTGACTGATGGTTGTGAGGCACTGTGGACTTCACTTCTACCGAACATAAGGACTTCAAAACAGATTTGTTAATATAATAAGTGTGTGCATTTATTCATGTAGCCGTTAATGAAAGAATGACAAGGGAGACGGAGAAGGAGGCCGAGACAAAATTAGATATGGACTCAAAGGAGAGGCTGGAAGACAAGAGCAAGCAAAAAGCTTCAGGTCTTCAGTCGGAGCCTTTTTGCCCTTAAGAGGATTCCCACCTGGTAGCAATTTAGGTTCTGCCTGGTAAAGCAGACCCTGGGAAGGAAAAATAATGTCTGTTGGGTTAGTGGTTTCATTTTTCAATCAAATAAATTACGACCTTACAGAAAATAATTTTTGTCTTTTAATGGCCTCCCAAGCGTTTGAAGTTCCTCGAGGGACAGCTAGCTTTGAAGTCTGCGAGGGGAGGAGCGAACTTCCCTCAGTGCGTGTGTGCGCTTGTGTGTGTGTGTGCGTGTGTGTGTGAGCATTCATTCCATTGCCTTCTCAAAGTCCTGAAACACAACACTCGAGGTACTCCTGACAAAAGTAAAAGCCCTGTGAAGCGCTTTTGCATGTAGTCACTCCAGCACATAAAATGGCTACCAAACATGTTGGAGACCAAATTTATCCAAAAGCAAACCGACACATATGACAAAGTACAATGTGGAGTATGTGTGGAATATGTGTCTCTGCTTGCAAGCTGACATTTCTTCTCATAACCTCAAAAACAAACAAAACATCTCTAAATCGAACTAGCTACTATGTTACATCTTGCTTGTTTAATCTGTGCACCATTGGGTAAAAATGACACACTGTGGCTTAACGGGTGATTAAGTGCTGGATTGTTTCTTGGCTGGTGAAGTCACTTCCTGGTCACCGGTTGCCTTGGCAGCCTCACGGTGACGACAACACTCCAGTAAGTGACTGGCCAGGCGAGGTGTTTTCCCCTTGTTTGTTTTCCGTCGTTATGCTAAGCTAAGCTAACCAGTAGCTGCGGGTAGCTTTATATTTACTTTACAGATATTAGAGTATTGATCTTCTCATCTGGTTCTTGGTAAGAAAGCGAAAAAGTGAATTCACCAAAACTTGGGGAATAAACTACATACACAAGCCTCAAAGTTTCCTTTTGCATTCAATCAATCATGTAATAGTAGTCATTGCAATTCATAAAACTGCGGCCAGTCTGAACCAGTTTCAATGTTGGTCCATTTATATGAAGTTCTCTTAGCAACAACATTTGCAAAGTTCTATTTGTTAGAGAGATGAATAGGTTCATAGTTGATGTGAACCGCGACCTCTCAACAAGCTACTCTTGTTGAGAGGCTAGCTGTGCATCAGAAAATTGATCTTACATTCTGAAGTGCCTGCCAAATATATTTAAGTGCCATTATTCATTTTCTGTCATACAACTTACTCTTCATGCAATATGGGCACAATCCCACTGACAAAATAGGTCCGAGGAATGGTACAGATGGAACAAAATAAGAGGGGGGTTAATTAGGTCTAGAGTGAGTGCACAACATAAGGATGAAATTTAATTATGAACTACTTCCTCCCTCCGCTCCCCCTCCAAAGACCGACCATTACAATGAGTGAAAATAATGGGAGCGAGGGCTAACAGCAGTAAGAGCTCTTGACCTCAGGGGGGAGCACAACAAAATGGTTTATGGAAAGAAAAGGAGGAGGTCTAGGAGCAATTGAGAGACTTATATATAAAAATACAAGTATATATCCAGAAGGCTTGAAGAGGCCCTTTGGATGAGAGACGAAACATCTTCAAGAAGAAAAGAATCTGAGAGCCTTCACAGACCATAAACAAGCTCTTCTTGATCTGAGGTCTGAGCTACAGCAACATGCCAGCTTTGGGTACATTTGGGTGGGATGGTTTTCAATCTACAGCCACACACACACACACACACACGCACACACACACACACAGCGAGTATTGGACAGATGTGTGTGCACGTGCGCGAACACACACGAGCACCACCGGGGAAAACGACGTCAGCTTCTGGGCATAAAGTACAAGCAGCCACACCAAACGTGTCGACAGACAGACGACTACCTTCATGATAAAGACTTAAAATATTCCCCTCAAAACGTTTTCCCCCTGGAGCTCTCCCACTACTTTCCATGTGTACCTTGAGTCCAAGCGATCTGCTTTTGACATAAAGGCTATTTTTCAAAGGTCTGAGAGAAGTCGGCTCTGACAGCACATCTGCCAGGACTGAGCGGTCTTCTTTTTTTCAGTGTTGGGGGGCGGAAGAGCAGAGAGGCCATATAGTTGTCTTCCCAGCAGAAAAAAAAAAAAAAAAACCTACCTAATGCACTCCAGAAACACGCTCTTACGCTCTCGCTGTCTGTGCGCTGTTCACGGTTGTGGCGTATGTGTATACGTTAACAAAAATATGCTACATTTGCCTTAACAGCCAAACCCACAGGGACAAAGAAAGATAAACTCACACACAGAAAATTAAAACATGTGTGGACATTTTCTGGACTTAATCAAATGCTCAGACACTTTTCTCTTGCACATGAGAACCTCGGTTAGTATAATATTTAAAACATAACTCCCCCAAGTCAGTCCAGATCATTCACACTGTGTACACAACTTGATTATCAGCCCTAGTTGAAACTCTTGGCTTGGATAGACAGATGTTTGCTTATTCAATGTCTAATATCTTTTGGATGGTGGACATGAAGTCGGAGAGATGCGGCATGGTGAAAAAGAAATGAAAGGAGGAAAAAAGGATGAAGGAACCAACAGCGGTGTGAGAAAGAGAGAGAAGAAGAAGACGATTCTAGAGAGAGAAGATGCAGTAAATAAAGACAAACGTCAGCGGGGCTGGGGAGGGAAAACAAATGGTTGTTAAAGTTTACGACGATGAAAGGGGAACGGCCAGAAAGATGACCTGAGGGGTGGTGGTGGGGGGGGGCGGTGAGATAAAAAACAAAAGTAGACAGAGAGCCGAAGAGCAAGGTGGTGAGAGCGAGAGTTTTGGCCAAGTGCTTACAGGAAATAGTTCTGTTTGATGAGTAAATATTGAATCAGCGAAATCCCATCTCTGGCACCACCTGACCTCTCTCTCCCTCTGTTTCTCTCCTTCTCTGTGTTAACAGTAAACAGAGACATTTTACCTACATTCTGGGGCATAAACACAAGCTTACAAAACAAAACAACTGACGTGCTGTATATACAGAAATCAGTATTTTGGAGCTGCGTTGAACAAAAAGAACACTGAAAGAGTTTGATATATATACAGAAACACAGAGGTTTCCTTTACTGCCGATCCCGGCCCACCTGCATACTGCCGCAGGTAGTCAGGTTAAGTCAGTGGTCATTTATGGAAAGTGTGAATCTGCTCCTGATTCTTTGGTGAAAGGTATGTCTGGGCCTGTTGTGATTTAAGATGCCTGCAGGGGCCCTTCACTCCCCCCCCCCCCCCCCCTTGATCTTTCTCTCCTTGTTCCTAACCTCCTCTTCAGTCTTGTCTCTTTCTTTGAAAGAATGAGCGATTAGAGGGGTCTCTGGGTCAGAGAGTGAGGTCTTGGGTTTGACCTTCGGTATGTAGCGTCACTCTTTCTTGCTCTCTCTCTCTATTATCAGTTCACCGCTGCCTCTTATCCTGCTTTTTACTCATGGCGCTTCACAAAGAGTCAGAGAGTATGTGGTCAGTCGCAGTCTGAGCTTAAATGGATAATCCCAGTTTATTACAACGTTGGTCGCTTTTAGTTTTAAGCCATCGTTTTGGTAATGATAGTATTGCACTCATCAAAAATAATGGCTGTGAAAGAAGAAAAAAGTGTGTGCAAATACAATAGTTCAAAGCCAAACCAGAGAGTTGTTCTGTAAACTGTGATGGTTGTTTAAAACGGATAATTTGAGTTATATTTTTACTATTCGCCTACTGTCTGATTATTTGTTTTATGGATAGTGGAACACACTGTTGCATGTGAAAGGTGACAAGTAGTTCTGCAAAAAAAAAAAGAAAAAAAGAAAGTTCAAGTCCGGCCTACTTTTTCCACCACTGCACACATATTCAATCCCTTTGCGTGAAGTTGCCATGACTGTTGGATTGACTGTTTCGGAAACCATTCACAACAAAAGAACTGTGGCTGGTTTGGCCTCTCCTGACCCTCACATGAGCAATTCCAATGACAGACCACAATCATCTCCAACTGTCTGGGCTGTGTGAAAGTTTGCTCTGTTTTTGGTTTCTCTTTGGTGCGCAGTGTACACAAAACAAGCGGCTGATCAAAAGATTTTTGTTGCGTAATGTGCGGCGGTGCCATTTTGTCAAAATGCATATGGTGTGGACTTCAGAGCAGAAGAGAGAAGAAGCAAAGACCCGTAAAAACCACTCGCTATTAGCGGGGTATAGTGTATTAATGACTTAAATGGGGGATGTTTGTGTGCAAGGCTGTCTGAGTTAGGAGACAAGAAAAATGTGTTTTGTTACGTTCGGTGCAAGAACGGCCTTTGTGTGTGTGTGTGTGTCTATCTCCAAGATTTTATCTTGGTACTAGCTGATCAGTCAATGTCACTGACTGTGAAATTCCTCAGCAACTCCACCAGATCTGACCAGTTTCACGGCCATCAACAGTTTACGTGTAAAAACAACACGGGAAAGGCTACAGTCTAATCCATCCAACATGACGCAGGATTAAAAACAGAGAATTGCTGTGAGCTTATTTGTCAAGTAGTTCACAAATAAAAAGTTATGATAGTGAGAGTGATAAAAAAAAAAAATTGCAAGTATGAAGATAAATAAAAATGACTTCCTGGCACAAAGTTTTGTGGCTGTGACTGCGAGAGCGTGTGACCATCTGTGTTTGTTGCACAGGGCAGACCAAATTAGGGGACTACTCAAGGCATAATGCACACCAGTTGTTTAAAGGCCATTTCGAATGGAAGGCAAAACTGTGTCACTAATCACATCTTCTGTCTCTGCTGAGCGTGGGCATACATACAGGATGGCTCTGTGAAAAGGGAGCATATGAGTGATTGTGTGTGTGTGTGTGTGTGTTTGCCAGCGACAGAGAGAGTGAGGAAGAATGAGAAAGGTTAAGAGAGGCAGTGTAACATTAAGGTGCCTCTTAACACTGATCACAGGCTAACTGCGGAACAGCTGTTTGTTCCTGATGAAGGGAAAAAAAAAAAAGGAGAGGCCACGGAGAGAAAAAGAGAGATCAGAGAAATGAGGAGGATGAAAAAATGAATGCTGAGTAGTGGAATGTAAATGAGAACCACCAGCACACAATTTTGTCCACACATTGGTTTTTTTTTAAAGAAACTATAAATGAAGTAGAAGAAAAAAAAAAAAACATTAAAAGACAAAGAGTGGAAGGTTTGAGTCATATACTGTATAAACCACCAAGTAAATAAACGATTACTGCTTATAAGCTTTTACATCAAATTCCTTCAGATTATTATATACCACACTTAAAAAAGGAGAAGACGCACTATTTCTTCTTTCCAATACATATTTCTGTATGTATTAAAATGAAAGACATAAACTCTAATTTCACTGGACCACAATTACCTGCGAGCCTGGTATGATTTAGGATTTTACACCACCACATCTGTGTTTTTCGTGCAGCACATTCACACAGGATACACTTGTCAGATGGAATTTATTTATGTAAGGGGGGTTTGTTGGTTTTAATATTGCATGTGCTGATTAGTGATTTTAATCCCGTCTGGAGTGCATATGTGTGTGTGTTTCCTTTCCCCCCTCTACACCCGTAACAATTGCGGTCCCAAATATCTACTGTTTTTTGGCACAAGCCTCAGTGGTTCTTCCGTAGTTGAAGTCTCGTCCGGACAGACGTGCGCGGGGAACTGCTTTTCCCGTTACTGAATTTATCGAATGCCCCCCTTGTGATTTCCCAGCATAAGTACTGTTGTCGATCAAGAACTACCTCCTTCAATTTGGTAATGATTAAAATGCCGTCCACAGATATAACAATAGTCACAGATGAGCAAAGCCAACATTTTACTACCTACTTCCCCCTGAAATATAGTTTAATGACTCAAATTTAACGACTTCCTCTTTCTACATTCACACCCTAACATGCTATCAAATCCCTGATTAATAATTTCCACTGCAGTCTTAATAATTCTCCATCTACAGGAAGAAAAAAATCACACAAATTAGGGAGATGATGACTCATACAAGACTAATATTATCAGAGTGTTCTCTATGTTTGCCCGATACCAAGGTAATTTGAAGTGGAAATTATAAAAAACATAGATAACCTCTTCTGGTAAGCATGGTTGCATGGTTGAAGAAGACCTATAGACACAAATGAGATTGAAGGTTGGATGAAATAGTAGCTACAGAATCACTCTATTCATCAATAAGAAATATCTCTAAACTGGACATTTTGTTTGCTTTTAAAGGTTTTCTTTTATCCAGTATCACAAAGCACTGTTAAAGAAAAAGGTACTGTAACAGTGTTTAAGTATTCAGTCCGCAACTTGATACAATACTTCAGAGCCTTGACTAAAAATGCAGTGAGAACACTAGACTAAGTAAGGTATAAAAACAAAGACTCCTCTTTCACAACTGAAAAGAGCCATGAATACAACAGAGAGACTCAGAAGGCGGCCACGGCGAAAAAACCGTGGGTGTTCACAGATCTCTGGAATGCTAATGATTATCTAAACACAGCACAATTCATTTAGCATTAGTTAGCGCATGGTACACTAGCCCTATAATGTGCTAATGCTGTCTTGTGGGCATTATCTTCCCCCACTCTGAGGAGGCTGTGTGCTAATGCTAGCAGACAGCCTTAAGGTTAAGTGTGGCCAGGGGCCCCTTAGAGAGGTGCCAAGAGAGAGCTGGTGGCCCCATAAGCTCTGGCCGAACAGAGCTCTCTTAGCCCTTTTGCGCAACACAGCCAGCCATTGTGCTGAGCTGAAAAAGCGCATTAGCCGCCGAGAAAAGGGCTTTCCCTCTGAAACCCCCTTGGACAACAAGCAAAGCTCTGCTTGATAATTCAATCACTCTCCGAGCTGTGCAGGGCCGACCCGCACAGCATCTCAGAACCTTCCCTCAGCTCTCTCCTTTCCTTCCCTCCCCTCGTCTCCTCCATTAGGTAACTGCCCTATATTTTGATATATGCCGTCATTCCTACCACTTATCAAAGGACAATAGAGGAATGATGCCTGTGAGAGAGTCATTGACATTTGAATGTATGCGGCAGTGTGAATTATGGCTGTATGCAATGGGTACTGCAAAAAGGGCATAAGAAGATAGAGATATATATGTGTGTGTGTATGTGTGTGTGTGGGGAGGGGAGAAGAGATAAAAGGAAGGAGAAGGGGGTCAGTGCGAGAGTGGGTTGAAGGAAAGGATAGGAAAGCCGAATTGAAGGAGAGGAAGAAAAAAAAAAAAAAAAGAGGGAGTTCTTATCGCTTTACCCTTGTCTTGACTTCCTTGCGGGGCCTTTGAAGAGAGCAGAAAAAAAAAAGATACTTGCGCTGGCACATCAGAGAGAGATTTAGATTATGCCAGTGTTTACCCAACTGAGTGCTGCATGGCTGCTGGCGACAGCCTGCTGGTTTTGAAGTTGTTATGGCCCAACTACAGCTTAAAGCGCTCACTGCTCAAAATATAACACCCATGCTGCAGAGGCGGGCTTTCTCTCTGTGTTTGTGTGTGTGTCTGTGAATGTGTGTGTGTGTGTGTGTATGCATGTGTGCATGTATGTGCCAGTTGGCGTGAATGTTTATGAGAGATAGCATGTGTCCTTGTATTCCTAATAGAGTGTGTGATGCATTCTGCTTTTTCTGTGCGCACAAATGTGCAAGTGTGTGCGTGCGCGTGTAGCACCCTGAAAATGGAGCCATCCGTCGGATTATGGGCAGACAGCTCTTTGAAAAGGAGGGCCTGTATTTGCATAAGCGGCCACAGAAGGGGGGGAAAAACCCTATAGAAAGAAAGACAGAATGAGAGAGCAAGAGATAGAGAAAGAAAGAGAGAGAGAGAGGAAAAGAAAGAGAAAAGGGGTTGGGGGGCGGGGGAGAGAGGGAGGGAAGGGGGGGTTTTGAGGGAGTGGAAAGGAGCTGAGCGGACACGGAAGGATGGATCAGGCAGAGAAAAGAGGACAAACGCCCACAGAGAGAGTCGTGACGAAGGGAGGGAAGAAGAATGGAGCTGGAGAAAATGAGGGGGAGAACAAGAGATGTACGGATGCCAAAAAAAGAAGGGATGAGGGAAGAGGCCAGAGGGCCGGAGGAGAGGGTGATGGGTTTTTCTTGCGGGAGCACCTTTTGGCTAAGCTTACTGGTGTTTTGGCACATGATACTGGCACGGGAAACGGGTGCTGCCAAAGCCTGTGTGTAAGCCTGTATGTGTGTGTGTGTGTGTCTCCCAATTCTGTCACATCTGCACAAGAAGCCTGCGTCTCTGTCTCTATTTCTCTCTGACTCTCTGTCTCTCTTTCCCAACTTTCACTCAGTTTGAACTCATTTTTCCGTGTCTTCACATTTTTACCTTTTGCTCAACACCTCTTTTCTCTCTTTTTTTTCCCCTCTCCTCTTTTCTCTGCCAGGTTCTGCCAGGTTGTGCTCAGGATGTTCCCATTGTCCCGATGACATACAAACTTTAATCCACAATAAATTCACCAAGGAGGCACGCCCGATCTGCAAACCAAACACTAGTCACACTCAGAAATGCACACACACACACACAATAGAGTGACATCCACATGTCAGTGTGGACCCAAGCTGCCAGTTAGAAGCAGAAGCATAACATTTTGTCATTACTGTGGCATTTTATTAACTATGGCTAGTTGAGTTTAGTCTACTATAGCAGCGGGTTGTTATTTTTTCCAATATCTACACAAGGCAGAGTTTGTTTTCAATCATTCCTCAGCCCAGTATCCCTTGAATTACGCCAATATCTGTGATTCCACACTCCCACTTCCACACTTTACAACCAGTGCCAACATTCAGTGCTACTGCAGGAAGCAGTGTGCCCTAACATGTCATGAGGCGAGACGGTAAGGGCGTCATTTGCCTAAATCTTATTACCCGCCGTTAAGTGATACAATGCAAAGTATGTATAGCTATGTGTTCAGAGCCAATGTACAAAGAATACATTATCCACAATAACAATTATCACAATAATCATTCATTAGAGTCTTCCTGTGTATAAATATCTCATAAAAGCACAAATAGGCTCATCCTCAAAATAACATCATATTTAATGATGGAGGTTTTCAGTCAGACAAAAAGCTCATTGTAAAAAAAGGAATATTTGCTCTATTCAATACTGAAAAACTTTTCCACAATGCATTTAACTTTCTGAAATCCACTTCTGTGTAATTCGATTCAGTGCAAAAGGATAAAACTCTTCAACTCCCCCGGATCTCAAAGTAGCAGAGACAATTACTTCTTTGAAAATTTAAGAATAGGACAGTCCTTGTGCTCATTTTTCAGCCTCCCAGCGCTCTGCAGTTAATTAACAAGGTCATTAAGCTGGAGTGAATGAGTGCTGTGCTGCCATGCTAGATGTGTTTTACACGCCATGTTTAATAAGCCTGCATCCTCGCCATCAGAGTATCGGCATCCCTCAAATGACTTTCCAATAATGACAAGCACCTCCCAAGAGGTACTGCTTCTCTCTCTCTCTCTCTCTCTCTCTCTCTCTCTCTCTCTCTCTCTCTCTCTCTCTCTCTCTCTCAGTGTGTGTGTGTGTGTGTGTGTGTGTCCCTCTGAAATGGCTAAATGGCTAGTACCTGGTAGCCTGATAAAAAAAAGTGCTTCAGTCAATAGTGTACGTGTTTGTATCCACATACACACTCTGGATAGAAAAGGGAGCACGTAGCAAGTGTTTCTCACAATCATTATCCATATCCCTACCACCAGAAGCCTTGTGTGTGCATGTGGAAATGTGTGTGTGTGTGTTTTTGCCACCCATGAAGTGTACTGACATGCCCCCTTGATTCCTGCAGACCACCGGGGCAGAGGGGAACCACCTGTCTGTCCAGAACCCAGCACACACACACATGCACAACCCTCACAAACACACCTCTGCCCAACATTACCATATCCATATTTACCCATGGTCAGTGCATTCCACCGTGGGCTGCTTAATGGGATAGGTGAGACGCACACACACAAGCTTCCTTGAGGTCTGAAAATATCCTGTCATATTTCTTCTCTTGGCCCAAAATTACATTCTTAAATGCCATTTTGCCCCCTAATAAGTCAAGAGATGGTGCTCGTGTACGATAGCAGTCCAAGGAAACGCTTGTGTACCAAGCAATTACTGTGGCTGCTGAAACAAGAGCGCTCTGTGGGGAAAAGCCAATTAGTCCGTCGTGGCAGCAGGTAGCAAGCTGGCTCCATTCATTATGATCCCTCATAACACCGTGCTAATGTAATAGCATGGTGTTAGAGCTGGTGACAGACAGCGGAAGGCTTTAATGATAATAATGGGATCAATAGTTGGGGCGTTATTGCCAGCTAGTTCCATATTCACACAGGCATGTGTGGCGGGAAAGGTTTTAATCGAAAACACTAATGAAAGTTGTGCACGTTTATGTGAGCGTGCGTTTGATGAGCACGTTCTACCGGGTGTGTGATATTTGGCGGGGTTCAATACAGCGGCATGTACACTTATGGGTGTGTGCGTGTGATCAATCCATGGTGATAATATTCAGTTAAATAATAAAGCTGCAGGCAATAAATGTAATATCAATATCTGCAACTGATCTGCTCCAGTGCGTAACTTAACTTGATGATTTTCAGATAATCTGATGTGAAGACATAACCCTGGAGGCTAGCGGAGAGACACAGAGAGAGAGAGAGAGAGAGAGAGAGAGGGAGGAAGGGAGAGTGAGTGTGTGTTGTAAGCCTAGTTTAACCCTTCTGCTCTGCTTGGTCCAAATAATTGGTCTATTGTGGTTTGCTAAAGGAGGCCAAGGCAGAAGAGCTGGACAACTGAATGTGAACAGAGGAAAGACAGGAAATAGAGAAAAATTAGAGCCTACTGAAGAAGATTTTGGAGGGAAAACAAGTGCATGCATTAAAACCAAATGACTTGTCTGCTTTGTAATTGTTTAGTCAACATCAGCCACTTGGGGAACTGCCCATAAAACTCTTTTGCACCTGCAGTTTATACTTGCATCAAACGTGATTCCACTGCACTCACATAGAACAAAAATAAATACTGCACAGGTGTTCGTGAACCAAAGACACACGGAAGAATCCAATCAGGTGGTCATCAGGATATAAATAAACACCACAACATCTCCGATCCACGAGCATCAATCTGTAATATTAGGTTTGGATTTTAATTTGAGGTAGCAGTGAGCACTTAGAAATCCAGAAATGCTGGAAACCATAATCCAAATCATATCTACAGATTTTAAATACAAGATGAAGGCTGCCTATGATATGATGTGATAAAAAAGTGTTCTTCAGTTGCAGCTACATAAAGAAGATCATAACTGACTTAAAATAAGTTTAAAATCATTACTTTCTTATGAAGACATGATCCTAAAATGTATAAAGAAGGACGGAACTATCTTTCTGGACAGTAAGGGGAAATCCAATGATCTTCCACAAGGACGATTCACATAATTCTTTCTGGGACGAGCACGCTCACACACACGCAGTGATATGCATTTAGCCTTCATCGGAGGCTCTGCCATGTTGAAATCCACAAAGGCCAATGCTCGGCTAGCTTGCTTCCAATCTAACATTCTGCAAATCCTTCTCGCTCAAGCTCCAAATAAACTGACTCTCTCTCTCCCCCTCACTCGCTTTCTTTCTCTCTTTCGTCACTGCTCTGCGCTGAATGGGGTTGGTGAGGGCTTAGCTGGAGTGTGTGTGAGAGAATTTGGGAGAAAAGAAAAGGGGGAAAAAAAGAGGTGTTTAAGCAAGAGGGAGGGAGAGAGAAATGATCTGCCAGAAAGGGGGATAGAAGGAGAAGGAGAAAGGGGTGAAGGTGGTGTGTTTCTGTGTGTGCAGACGGGAGGATACATGTGTGTGTTTTCTGTTGCAGCGTGTGTGAGCATGTGTGAATTATGCCTGCAGTTATCTGCATGTGAGGAGGAGTGTGAGTTAGAGAAAGTGAGCCGGCATGAAGGGCAAAGATTGTGTTTATGTTTAAGTGTGTGTGTGTGTGTACTAGTGCTCGTCAGGAAGCTGTGGTGTCCCTGGCTCTCCAGTGTTTACAGACAGGAAATGTTTGTCCAGGCAAAAGGGAAGGAACCTTGCCGCCCTGCATGGCAAACACTGGGAGAGTGGCCCGACACACACACACACACACACACACACACACACACACACACAAACACATGCTTGCAACTGTGAAAAAGAAAAAAAGAAAAAAAAAGAGGAATCTGACGAGAGCTGCAGTCTTTGTTAGTGAGGTGGGGTATCTGGTATTGGGGAAGTGGGAGTGACTGGGTTGGGCACTAACTGTTCTTCACTTCCCTCCACGCTGACTGCCAACGCAAACTCCAGCAGATAGAAAGTCAATACACTGACCCCTCTTGAACCTGTGAGAGCGAGGCCACGGTCTGCCAGGCCCGTCCACACCAATACACACAAACTGACTCTCGGCGTTGCACCTTCTTTCTTTAGTTCATATTTCTGCCGCCGTCAAAGCCGTTTAATTGATTATCTCGCTGTTTGTCAGTGTTCTGCACCCTGCTGGGATTGCACATCAGCTTTATGTTTTACTGCATTTAAAGGGTTCTGAATTGTTGTCAGTGATGGTGGTGCATTCACTTATACTTTATGCTTTTTATTCTGCTATATTTTAAAAGGGCAATAATGTAGTTTTCCACAAGAGAGTTACTATTTACTTAGTGGAATAACATTTTACAGACTTTACCTGTTTTCAATACAAATCAACTTGTTTCAAGGATTTTTTGAGCACAATGTTTCTTTTCTTTTTTTCCCCCCTCATTCTAGTGCTGCAATCTACTGTATTGCCTTAAGAAAAAGTACTTTTTTCCACTTACTTTGACTCAAATAAGCAACTTTTCAAGTCAGTTCTAAATCTTTTGTTTGTCTGTATGAAGGTTGGCTACAGTGACAGCATTTGTGAGATTTATTTTGGGGATACTTGCCAAATTTTGAGTTCTCCAACTGAACAATGTTCCTCTCTGGCTGTCCTGCCTCATTTCTCTGTGATCGACGCTGATGCTTCCATGTTTCAGTGTGAGGTGTGTGGGCTTGTAAATTAAGGACAACGCTGGAGGCACTCTGGGTGTGTGGGCATGTAAGTGTGTGTGTGTGTGTGTGTGTGTGTGTTTGGGTGTGTGTGGCTGGCGCTCTCTGTTTACCAACACACTCATCTTTCAAATAGGAATGATCTACACAGGAAGAGATGAAAGTGTCCTTTTACCGGCAGACTCAAAGGCAAACGTATGTGTACACACACACACACAGTAGGGGAGCTACAGGAAATATTGTGCCACAGCCGCACAGGTAAACCAGGACACACACACACACAAAGGAAAGTAAATATTCCTCTCTCCACCTCCTGTCGCTTAAAAAAAAAACCCAACATGCACAATAGCCAGAGCGTACACAGTCACACGTATCTGAAACATGAACCAGCAAAAAAAAAAAAAAGGGGTAAAGTCACAGAGTTTACTTACTGGCTGGTGAGGGCGTGCTGTACCCACTGATGGGCAGTCCTGACAGGGCTGGAGGTGACATGCTCCCCAACATGTGTGGGAAGAAGGAGTAGTAGGTGGGCATGGGGAAGCCGTTGAGGTGGGGGCCCGGCATCGGGTTGCCCTTCCCAGCCATGACTGGCTCAAGTCCACCTCCAGTCACAAAAAGACTTCACTGAAAAACCACCTTAACGAGATGTAACAGTGCCAAACTGGAGTCAGTGTGGGTTCCTGTTCTGATTTAATCCCCCATAGGGACGCTGGATGAGTAAATATTCCAAAAGTCTGTCCAATGAAATTTGTGGAAAAAAAAAAAAAAGAAAAGAAAAAAAAAGAAAAAAAAATCTTCTTAAGGTTTGAAAACTTGAGTGCCAGTGTCCTTAAAATGGCTGCTGTAGATGTCACCGGGCAAAAAAAAAAAAAAAGAAAAAAAAAAGAATCCTGTTGGTTTAGTGAATGCGTGTGTTGAGGGCTGAGTTACTAAGGAAACAAAGATAAAAAGAGACACAGTAGAAGTATAAAAGGGGACTTTGGAGTGTTTTATCCCTCCTTTCTCTGGTATTGTGAAACAGGCTGAAAGGCCTTATTTGCGAGAGGCGTTGGGGAAGTTGGAAGGGAGTACGGCCATTCCTTATCTCCGAGATGAAGGAGGGGAGAGCGGGGAAGGGTGGGAGAGGGGGGGGAGAGAGAGAGAGAGAGAAAGAGACAGAAGGCAAGTTGAGTCAAGAAGAGGTGACTTTGATGACTGCAGTCAAGAGTGGCGATAGTGGTGATAGGGGTGCTAGTGGTTGTGATGCTTCCAAAGAGAGCGTCGGTCGATTCACCCTGCCGCTACGGAGCGCTCCGAGGAAATGCGCAGATCACATGATGCTGAGACGGAGCTCTTCTCCTTCTCCTTGGACGGGCCTCCTCTTTGCCGTCACACAGCCTCTGCCTACAAATAAAACAAAGAGAGAGAGAGAGAGAGAGAAAGAGAGGGAGAGAGAGAGAGAGAGATCATTTAGTGCTTCAGTGACAAGGTAGGAAGATCGTTTCCCTTTGTACTTAAGTGCCTGAGCAAAACAGTTCTTTTCTTTTGACGCTAATTAATGGTAATGTCTCATCTGAAATGTTACAAAAACACCCCATCCGCCTTAATTATCTAATGGAGTGTTAAAACTGCGAAGAGAGCAGTGGGTGTGTGATGTCTCCTCGCAGCTTTTGTGCGCTCACACACACGCTCATTAACAGCGACAGACTACAAATACTGTGGGAGACGAGCCAAAACATAAACGAAGAGAGCAACACAAAAGAAAAACTTTGCTAATTACACCAGTTGCAGAAGCCAGAGATGAGACCCAAGGCGCCGTTCTGGACCCACTAGAGATTTCTGCTGCCGAGTTTACTTCCAAATTAAGACCAAGACATGTACAAACAGACCTGTTACAACCACAGATAGCATGAATGTACCAGAGAACACAGTTACCATAAAATGGTACACTAGCACCACAATATAAAAAAAAACAGAAAGAAAGAGGAAAGCTCTTTCTTCAAAAACAGCTTGTCATAACACGTGCGTGACTTTTTTTTTTCCTTTTTCTTTTTTTTTTTTTTTTTTTTTACCATAATGACCCCTTTTATGAGTCAGTGGATGTAATGCAGAGCAGTAAAAAAAAAAAAAAAAAGTAGAGTTAAAAAATCATGAACGCATAGAGTGAAAAAGCAGGAGGAATGTGTCTTTGCATGAACAGTGTTGCTCAGGAATGTGGCACTCCGGCATGAATCACACCGGGACATCATGGATGAACTCCAGTAAAGTGAGAGGGGTCAAGTCAGACATGTTTGTGTGCCTGTTCCCACTTGTATGGTGTACATAAAGCATTAGGATATGACAGGTGAAAGGGGCACACTTGGTGAGCAGCTCTGTACAGTAAAGATGGTCAACAAACTATTCTACACTGTTCTTCCAAAAGATATTTCCTCATTTGGTGTTTTGATGATGATGATGATGATGATGATGGTGGTGGTGGTGGAGAATAATGTGTGACAGACTGTTCCATAAAATCTAGGAGATTGAGATCTGGTGATTTCATTTAAATAAACACTGAATTTTTTTTTGTTTTGTTTTGCTCTGTTTATTTGCTGCGGAGAGCTAATTTTGATGAGTTAAGCTCCTGCTGATATTCATCACTACCTGCATGTGCTTCACACTAAGTGCATTTTAATGTGAAAACAATGTGAGGTAGTAGTAAGACAGTGTGTGTGTGTTACTAAGGTGGATACATCATAACAATGGAATCTTATTCACTTTAAAATAAAACACAATTTATGATTTTCCTTTCATTTGTCACCCATCTGTGCACTAGATGATGCTTGTCTGCATGTGTGTAGAATCCCCCCCCCCCATCCCTCCCACCAACACCTCACTGGAGATAAGACCACAAACTGTATTTCAAAAGCAACACAGGACCTCCTGTTGTCTAGCCACACACACTAGTGATGCAGTGCTTCTTTGAAATCTGTTGCATCACACTTGTCGTGTCCATCTTTCCCGTCAATGTCCTCTGTTTTAATGTTGTAACACTGAAATCTGCGTAACATCTTTTAGACAGGGTTTTTTGTTTTGTTTTTTTCCCCCCTCCACACGCACACTTGGTGGTATGAGTCTTCGCATGAACGTTGCTCCATCGTAACCCATAAGCTCAACATTCTTTTGTGTAACTGTCAGAGAGCTGTTATCGGTCGCTCCATAGGGGCTCAGTGAAAGACCTTCTATGATATACTTACATGTAAGTAAAATGAGTCATAACTTATGGGAATGAGTTACGAAACTACAGTGAGAATCTGTGTGCGTACGTGGAGCACTGTCGTGTCTCTTAATCAGATTGAGAGCTGATTTTACGGGCTTGGCCTTCTGTTAACCACCTTATTTTTATTGATCGTTGTCAAAGTGCTCTCTTGTCACCTTGTCGTGAGCTGGTGAGCTGGTGAGCTGGTGTGTGTGGTGGTCAGGGCTTGTGGGCTTAAGGCTACTCTTGTATTAGGCCGAAAGCTTTAATAGCATTTTTTTTAAAGCCCATGGGAGTTGGATATGATTTTATTTGCTTTTAAAGCCTCTCTCTCCTGACTCGCCACCTATTAAAGCAAAAGAGAGTTAGGAGGAAAGCTAACATACAAACTGGCTGTAAGATATTTCATGTAGTTCTATAATACAGAGGAGTACACAACCATTACCATTATGAAATGCTGCCTGGATACACTCATTTCACATTGGTGCCATCATGTAAAATGCATCAGCATTGTCAAAAATACACACTGAAGTGATGTAAAGCCATATATATTTTAATGTTACACCCAGAGGCCAGAGACGCTGAACTGGGTCTTTCGATGAGGAGCTACAACTCACCGGGACATCGGGAGAAGCCACAGGCTGCAAATGGGCCGCTTTTTTCACCATTATCGTTACAACATCTAGTGTGGCCACCATAAGAGACCACTCTGAATGATAAGTCACATCACACATTGCTGTGCACTCAACACCAGCAGTGACTTTGTTGCGGCGCACCCACACCTAATCTTTTTACCGATGCTGCAGTAAATAGACGGGGAAATCGTTGATAACTACAAAACAAGCGGCTATTGCTGGAACCAGTTTGTTTTATATTCTGTTACCGATACGGGTACTAAAGCCAATCAAAGTTTTTATTCACGTCTTTTGATTTTAAATTAGGACGTGAGAAACATCCGTCAGCATGCGGGTTCGGAAATGGGGCGTTCACAAACAGCTGTAGATGAACGAGCGCATTGGATTCAAAACAATGAGACATTTGGCTTTCATGTAGCCTGAAGTTCATTGGACAGTGAGCTGCCAGCGCTAGAAAACCTCCCTAACGTTAGGTATTCAAATAACGTCTGTGCTACAAGGGAAAGCTGATAACATGGCCTATCTAATATGAAGCTGAATTATTTTTTCTAATATGCTGGACATTTGTAACGTTGAAAATTACAATCCCAGTTAACTATGCTGTATGTTCTCTACTACAATTTTGTTTTATCATGGCCTATTAATTGCAATCGTGTTTAAATTCTTTTCTTACCTTTGAATATTTAAAAATTCAGAAAACATTGATAACAAAATCTGAATTTAAATGTATATATGAGTAAAAATGATATGTTTGCATAGGAGCATTTCATAAACAAGGTTCACTGTCTGCAGCTCGAGAGCAGACCAACATTCTGTGGAAATGTGAGTTTGGTGAAAACACTGATGCATGTAAACAAAGTCTGACTAGTGCAGCTGAAGCATTTCAAACACATTATACAATCAGTACTCCTATTTTGCACTCGTCCATGCATACACACACACACACATACATACATACAGACACTCCACTCACTAACCACAACAGTGTGCGGACAGAAACCGAGCACCTGTATAATCCCTCAACACACACAGAGTCACAGAGAATAAACACACACCATTATGTGAGAAAGCAGGGCAATGAGGGCCCATATAATCTGCTGTGAAAACTGCACACGCAACCCTCAAAGCTGGGTGAAGCTGCTGACACGCACTCCACATCCTCATTCCTGTCAATGTACACAAAAAAAACGATCACGATTCTCACTAACAGCTGTCTGCTCTGATCCTACATTGGATAGAGGAGGCTGAGATGCGTGCGCACAATCGTAAACATGCGACATTCCACCAACAACAGAAAGACACACGCTTTGAGAACGCACGCATGCAGCATATGCACATATAAACACAGGAACACACGTCCATAATTCTCTATGACTCCATCTCTTCACACACTCTCCTTCACGCAGACACACACACACACACACACACACTAATCTCCTCTCTCTATTCCTCTGTTAGGGTGCTTTGAATGTCTCGTCATATGATGTATGTGTTCTATATGATACGGCTGACACGCAAGGTCATTGATATGGAGAAGAAGAAAAGGGGGAGTGGTTATGTGCATAATGTTGTACGGTTGTCGGTCTTCATTGTAGTCGAGACGTGCTCCAGTAACATCGAGGCTGGAATCAAGACGTGTCTCGCATAAACACGTGCGAGTACAAATGCTGAAGGTGATAAAACAAGGAAGGAAAAAAAAACAACAAAAAAAAACGAGCAAAACAAAAAGGAATGTGAACTTTCTGTATGGCTGGTGTTAACGCATAAAAAATTTACTCATACACACTTGCTTACTGCACTTACAACTGAAACATAGTGTGCTTTAGTCTAGAAACAGGCGTAGATAGCGGTCTGAGATTAAGAGGTGATGCAATAGTGCAGCGTATAGAAGTGGGTAGAGACCCTGGGGCCTGGAATCAAGCCATTAATGTACTTCTTTTGAAAGATTTTCTGACAATTCCTCTTCAGCCTCCATTTGTCTCTTTTACCATTATATAGCGAGCCCATATCTGCCAAACTCATTTTAACATATGTATAAGTGCACATAGGGAAGGTAGTGTATGAAGTGCAGCTCCTGAGGGAATGTTATGTGATCACTTACAGTAGGGAGGAAATATAAACAATCTGGGTCACTTGGTCTTAACTCTGTGTTTGGCATATAGCAGGCAGAGAGGAGGAAGGGTCAGAGGTCATGGGGCACGAGAGACTGTAATTGGTTGTGACAGCGAATGTTGAATTAATAATCGGAAAAAGCAGCAAATGGTAGCATGAGGTCGGGGTGGACATGCAGAGAACGTAGCGAACGGAGCCACAGGGGATAGCAAATGCAACGCATGACATACAGAGACATTCTGGTGTGTGTGTGTGTGTAAATAGACAAGACGTGTATGTTTGAACGTACACACACACACGCGCGCACAGGTCAACACATGCACAGATGAGTACAAAGCTCAAAGAGGTCAGTGACAGAAAGGAAAACACGCACCGGTTGCTGTCAAGGCTTAGAAAAACAGCACAATAATACACACACATACACACACACACCAACATATATAATCTATAACTCTCCTGATAACCAATTATCCATGATGTGGGTGCTGCTAGTGCTACATATCTCCAGAGCAGCTGGTGGTCAGTGGCAGCACTTATTAGCCACATAGTTATGTTAATATCAGGGTGGCTCTATCTAACACCAGTCTGCTAGCTGCCAATAAGAATAAGTCCCTCTTCACTCTAACATGTGTTCTGCTTGTTATTTCTTCAGTTGGATGTTTGACCTTCAAATTGTAGAGTCTGACACTAGAAGGCTGTTTTCTCATTCATCTGTTGAAGAAGGAAAAGCTTCTCACGCTCATTTTAAGTCTGAGTTTAAAGTCGCATATAGTTATGAGTATTAATCTGTGACATCACGACTAGTTTGAAAGCAATCGCAGTTCAGTATGAAGCTTACACAAGTGTTATGTGGAAACCTGAAGCTTGCGGCTCTCATACACTGAGAATAGACTTTGAAGTGAAGTAAGAGACATCTCACTCCACCACAAATTATGATTCCAAGAGTATTTTATGTCTTAAAAACATGTCTGGTGGAATCTTTAACTACTATAGCCAGCACTCTTTTTAAGAGAATATTGTTGCTTTGTGACTGTAATCTTTAGTGTAAACCTAAAAGTAGTGCAATGAACTGATCATTGCTGCATTGCTCAGCATAGCATAGTTCAGCTCTCAACAGCCTGAGGTAACAAATATTGAGGAACAATCATCACAGTATCAAGTCAATTGCTATCATGTTGTCATATGACACCTGCTACTTCATGAATGTTGCTCCTTTTCCTCTGGGCATGTCTTTTGGATATGACCAAAGTGTTGCACCTGCTGTTTTGAAATGACAGACTTGCTCCTTTATATATACTTACATGTGTTAACTGTCCTTTTTATTTCTACCTTGAAGACATAGTATTTCACCATTTAAGGTTGACAGAGACAACTTAGAATTTCCCTATAATGGCCTAAACATAAAACCTGCACGGATTTGTTCAAAAACCTCTCTACAGGGAAAGCTACAGGCTGTCGGCTCAGAGTGGATGTCGGTCTTAAACGGCACAGAATGTGCCCTGACTCTTGCCTGTTTGGCTTTGCAGAGGGAGGTACCCATAATGGAAGTTTCTCAAGCATGATGCACTGAAATTTTTATGAGGACAGCAGCGTGGGTGGATATATACGTCAGAAGTGAGAGACGCGACAATGCGAGAGTGAATGTGTGCACATGAGCGTGATCATGCTGCACACTTAAAGAGCATGTGTGTATAGTTGGGTGTGCAGTGATCATGTGTCAGATAAACACATATCAGATAAACACATGTGTGCATCAACAGGTGTCGGGTGGTGCGTGCAGTCACGCATGCTGCCTGTATGTATGTATGTATATATGTATGTATGTGCCTATGTGTCTGTTCATTAAGGTGTGCTGAAGTAATGCCCTGAATGACATTTGCATGTCATCTTATAGCCCTGAGGGAATTTCATACAGTAGACCGCATTTACTGTAAATAACTCAGATGGGATGAGTTTTGCATTAACAGTAGACTGCATGTGTGGAGGCACATTACCTCAGCTAAAAAGGTGTGAATTATTTAAAGTAGAAGTCATGCAAGGCTTGTAAGAAGCCTGGCGTGCTTTGATCATTTAAAATATATAAAAAGTTTTGTTTTATCAGATTAAGATCTGGGTCCTTGTCCTGGTGTCCTGTGCAGAGCAAAGTACACGCCACATAACCGCAACATTAACTCATAATCATACTCTCTCTCCCTGTCCTTTCTCTATTCAAAAACAGTTTAAAATATATATTACAAAGGCTAAAAATGATACATGATCTGATACATGAACTGACCACAGAGATGTACACACTAACAGCAAATGCAAATAGAGAGGCTTTTCCGAACAAAAACTGTGATACAGTAACTGAAGTACAGTCACTGAGTCTGGTGAGTGGAGAATTAAATTAGTTCTGCACACACCACCAAACTAAACTCCTACAGCCTTACTGTAAATCACCTATTCTAGCGTTTTGCAAAAGCTTAAAGCAACAAGTTAATAACAAAAACTGGTATCTTAAGAAACTAAAATAGCCGCTGCATTGCACTTTATCCGTAGAGGATTATTATGAAGCAGAGATTATACTGTATGTTTAATAACTTTTTATTCCCTTACTCTGCTGCTTTTTTATATAAGTAGAATGTCAAACAAGTGCTTCTCTAAACTATCTGACCCCGACAGCTCTTCCACCTCAGCGCTCTTTCCGCGTGTGGCTTTGAGATGTCCAGAATCATAGCAGGGCTGCGGCATTGTGGGTGAGAGAGCACGAGGTGGGAGCTACTTCTCGATGACAGCCAGAAAGTGTGGCGCAAGAAGGCTAAAGGGTGCTAAGTGCACATCCAGGGCGGTGAGAATCCTCAGCCGTTTTGCCAAGGCCCCCTGTGGGGTGAATCCACTTGTCAGCGAAGCAGGCTGGGTGACATTTCTGCCTCACCTCAGAAAGGTCAGCCTTTAATTATCTCAAATGCCAGCAAGCACTGCACCTGCAAAAAATAAACCCAGGGATGAGCTGTGCGTGTGTGCGTGTATGTACGTGTGTGTGTCGAGGCAAGATGTTAGCTCGCTTCCTTCACACACACAAAATGAGCGCTACTGTGGCTGTCCGTGCAGAACTGGACCATCTGCCCGACTGCATGCATGCACGCATATAGACCCATAAACTCACACATGCACAAGCCAAACCCTGACAGATGCACACCCACCCACACACACAGACACACACACTCACATACTAAACTGTGCCAACCGAAGTCTTTAAAATCTATGCCTGACGAGCTCAACTTTTTCTTTGCTCACTTTGACCGGGGGAAATAAGGAGGATCTACCATCCGATGAGCAGCCCTCTCACACTCTCCACATCAGATGTTTGCTCCACCCTGCGCAATGTGAATGCACAAAAGGCAGCTGGCCCTGATGGAGTACCTGGCTGCGTGCTTAAAGCCTGTGCAGAGCAGCTGGCCGGGGTTTTTATGGACATTTTCAATCTGTCCCTGGCCCAGGCAGTTGTACCCACAAGTTTCAAAACTGCCTCCATCATACCAGTGCCAAAGCACCTCACTGCCATGGCCCTGAATGACTTCTGTCCTGTCGCACTCATCTCCATTATTGAAAAGTGTTACAATGTTATAATGGACCCACACCAGTTTGCCTTCAGCCACAACTGGTCAACAGAGGATGCCATCTTCACAATACTCCCCTCTCCCCTGAGCCACCTGGACAGTCACAACTCATGCGTTATAATGCTGTTCATTGACTTCAGTTCAGCATTTAACACTGTGATCCCCTCCAAGCTGATCTCCAAGCTTAGCCAGCTTCAGCACATCCCTCTGTAAGTGGACTATGGACTTTCTGACTAACAGACCCCAGTCTGTTTAGTTAGACAACCTTTCCTCTTTCGCTATCACCTTGAATACTGGCGTGCCATAAGGTTGCTCTTCTGTACTTCCTGTTCACCCATGACTGCATTCCCGTCTACAGCTCAAACACCGCAGTCAAGTTCGCAGGTGACACCACGGTGGTAAATCTGATCAGAGGGGATGACGGGACAGCCTACACAGATGGAGTTCAGCACCTGGCTGCATGGTGACAACAACCTGGCACACCCAGAAGACCAAAGAGATCATCATAGACTTCAGGCTGACTGGGAGCCATGCACACATTCCCCGACTACATTGGAGCTCTGACAAGCTTCAAGTTCCTTGGCATCCACATCTCTGACAATCTCACCTGGTCCCTAAACTCCTCCATCCTGGTCAAAAAAGCGAAATAGTGCCTTTACTTCCTACTGAGCCTTAATAAAACTCACCTGTGTCCCAGGATACTCCCACCATTATCACAAGCTCCGCCTGGGCAGAGCGAGAAAAATCATCAAGGATGTCTCTAATCCTAACAAATGAACTTTTCACC
This sequence comes from Euthynnus affinis, assembly GCA_029490765.1. Classification (NCBI taxonomy): domain Eukaryota; kingdom Metazoa; phylum Chordata; class Actinopteri; order Scombriformes; family Scombridae; genus Euthynnus; species Euthynnus affinis. Next base: position 18,701,021 of record CM055857.1, on the reverse strand, counting down.
CTCCAGCAGGTGTTACAGGGTCACACACTGTAGGCTCAGAAAGAACTGTGACGCTGCTGAACTCCACACCACCGCTCTGTTAGTATCACTGCACTCATTACTTCACTGTTTACAGTATTTTAATGAACATGTCATTGGTACTACTCATATTTTGCACAGTCTGAACCCCTACACTGTTCAAATTATGTTACTGTATGTATAACCAATCATATATATGCTGTTTATACTGTACATACAACCTATTCTATAAATCTGTCCATGACTTCTGTGTTTAAAATATTTACATATGTAATATTTGTATATTTTAACTCTCCACTGTCCCTTACTGTAAATATTAGAAGATATAGCATCACATCAAATATGTTGTAGCACTTGTTTTCCTGCACACATCTGTAAATAATACTGTATTCTTGCACTTCTTGTTGGATGCTAACTGCATTTCATTGGCTTTATACCCGTATTCTGTACAATAACAATAAATCTGAATCTAAACTAAAGTCACCTGCCAACCTACCTCTTAAATGAAGAGTATCAGATGAAGACAGTTAAATCCTAAGAAAACCAGAAGCTTCTAGGAACTTCTGTGTAAAAATAGGCTGCGACAGTGTAGGTAAACAGATTACAGACCTATAGATAGAAAAGCAGCATGGGACAGTGCTTCTGCTTAATATGGGTCAGCTGTATGACACATGGATGAGATTACTTTCTCTTTATCAATATAAAATGAATCAGGGGAAGTGTGGGAGTGTGTTTGTGAAGATTAGGTATTAAGCAAGCCGAATGATTTCCGGTAAGAATGCATCTGGTGACAAAACTGCAGGCATATCTGGCAGAGCATGACATGCTGCGTTTGCTTTCGAGCTACTCACTGTAGCTATGCAGCTCGGTCAATATTTGCAGGAGGCTATGGTAACAGAGAGCTCCCGCATCCACATAAACACAGTGTCCGGTACGCTTAACACTCAGCCTCACACAAACACAAAAAACCAACACTCTGCCCAGAAAGTCCCACTCGTGCTCAAAGGAGGTTGGAGAGACAAAGGGCCATAGATCATCGGCGTGGACGACGTGCGGCGAGCTCCTTGTGTCCAGGTTTTTCCTGCATTTTTCTCTGGTTCTGAGAAAACATGGAGGGCCGGTCCATATTGTTTACACAGCTGGCTCCATGGAAAGGATTGCTTAATATGAAATATGAAGAGAGTGGAGAGGTGAGAGGGAGAGAGCTGGGAAGAAAAGAGGGAAGGGAGCCAAGATAGAGGGGTGGGGCGGGGAGGGAAGGAGGGAGGGGGGGGGGGAAACAAGCCATCTCAGAGAAGGAGTCAAAGGCTAAATGTGCTCTGGACTGGTGGGGAGGTTGGGGGGGTGGGGGGTGCAGCATAGGAAGCAAGCAGATACAGATGGGGAAATGTGTTGGAAGGGGGGGGGGGGGGGGGGGATCCAAAGGAAATAAGTACAGTGAGGAATAAGAAAGCAATATGGCAACGCTAAATCTGAAGGGAGGAGAAGAAGAGCACACAGAAGGTGCAGGGGGAGTAAATGAGGAGAAGAGTGAGAGTAAAGCAAACAGAACATGGAGCAGAAAGCCCTGAGGTTTCCTCGTGGTGAGGGAGTCATGCCTCCTGCGGTCTGGGGTCTGTAGTGCATGTTATTCTTTCCCAACAGTCGCGCACTACTTCCACTCGTTCAGTCCTGCCTCATTCAGCCCCTCTGGTACTGTCCTCACAATCCCTCGTTGCCTCACCTCCTTTCTTCAGCTCTTTCACTTACGCCCCTTTAAAACCTGACAAAAGTGTAAGGCCCAGAAAGTACTATTCACAGTATCAAAGTAAAATGATTTGTATTCTATTTGAAGGGAAGGAGCAGATGTAAAGATTTTCTATGAAGAAATAAAGCTGATATCAAATGCAAGTGCACAAATTTTGCAATATTTTTCTCAAAACTTCCTCAATGTGACAACAGCCTGCGTAAGACTTGATCCTGATATCATCATAGTCCAGCTAAGACAGTGCATGGCCTCCTGTTATTAAGGGCTGCAACAAACAAATATTTTCATTTCATTAATTCATTCATTTGTCATTTATTTTCTTGATTCATTTGGTCTATGAATTGCTTGTGTTGTTTAACCAAAGACCTCAAACATAATCATAGAAAACTGAGAAAAACAGAAAATATTCACATTTAAGTTAAGATTTCTGTGGCATGCAGAGCTTGGAACCTTGGAAGATTTTGTGTATGAAAGATGTAAGAGCAGCACTCAATACAGAACAGCCATGACGTATGTAAATGAAGGGCCATCTTTGTGAATAGTGTTTGTGTATCTTAGATAAAGTTAAATATATCCCATGCAGAGTAAAAGGAAGCAAAAGCCACTTATAAATGAAAGACCCAAGTTAGTAATAATAGCAGAGGTAGAGAGTCCACTTCACTACTGACTGGTAACAATACAATACACTGTTTTGTACAAGGGAGGGGAGCCGAGTGTGTCCAAACTCTACGCACATTCATTAGCTTGTGCATGTCAGTGTGTGTGTGTGTGTGTGTGTGTGTGTGTGTGTGTGGGAGTGGGGTGGCTCCTTCACTCTACTTCCAACCCTGTTCCAGTTAGCAGGAGAGGCCCGGCACAAATTAAGTCCATATTTCTGAGCAGGACTCCAACAGACTCAACACCCCCACCCGCTGACACACATATACACACATACACATACACACACACACACACACACACACACACACACACACACACACAAAATATCTATAGTCAAAACACTTGAGCTGTCATATACCATATGCATAAACACAGGCGTGTGTGCACACAGACACGCGCACCTTTGCCGAGACATTTACATCACACTCTATTCTCATAAGGGAACAGAACACAGCTGGCTCAAGAGGATGTTTCATTTTTCCTCTAGCAAACACACACTAATCAGCTGTACGTGTGTGTGTGTGTGTGTGTGTGCCTGCCTATAAGGTTGTGTCACCTTCGTGTACCTATCCAGGATGTCAGCCTAACAATGTTATGCGAAACACTTCAGCACATTTCAACACAGAAGATCCAATGACACGAGAGCGAATGACGCACTAAAGGGCAGGGCCCCTTCCTGTTTATGCCGCCACTCACCCGCTGGAGGATCAAACAAGATCTGCGGGTGTGCCCTCTTAAAAAGGGACAGTCTGCGTTTCCTACAGGCAGCCCTACTGACAATACCAGTATTTTAAAAAATATATATAATCAAATAGTACTAGCATTAAAAGAGGAAGATGTTATAATTCAAAACCAAGGACAAGTAAAGGTTTATTGTGGTGTAAACAAAACAAATTCTTTGATGTGCATTAGTGTCTATGCACATGTATATACTGTACTGTTTTATATGAGTGTGTTTACACGTGATTTTGTGTTCACTGCAGCCACAATGGTGAGAGTGCGAGTGTGCTAGCATTAAGCATTGTGTGTGTGTTTGTGTGTGAGAAGCGAAAAGCCGGTTTGACTCACCAGCCTAAATGTCACTGTATTTCCAGAGGGCTTGTTAACGTATTGCTTACAGAAGGCTAAATTCAATTACTTGAATGATCTATCGTAGTGTGTCTATACCTGTGTGTGTGTGTGTGTGTGTGTGTGTGTGTGTATCTGCATATTCACAAGGCTTATTCTACTCTTCACGCTGGCAGTGACACAATGACAAAAAGGCTCTACTGCATGAAGGAAGACCAGAGATAACCACATTACCAAACCAGAGGCTGTATATAGGCCAAGGACAGATACCTATGTGGCTCATTTGTTCCAGCATGGCCTTCACATTGTTAAGAGCTTAAAGCTGCAATCGACAAGATGTTTGTTAAAAAAAACAAAACAACAAACAACTCAATACATCTTCAAACAAATTACAACATCCCACTCGTAACAACAGACAGAAGGGAGGGACCAGATTCACCACAACTACACCTCGTTGTTCTCACAGTACTTTTAGAGCAAAACAAAAAAAAAAAACCCTGACACTGTTCTGTGCAGCTGATTGCCAACATGTTACACAATTTCAGAATACTGAAGTTCAAATTTGTCACTTGCACAATGTCATTTGGCTGTAAACTCTTGTTTCCTTTCACTAAAAGAATCACTATAAAAAAAACATCAGGTCCTGATCAATCATGATGCCATTATGTGGTTGCAAGAGATCTGACTCGTTGCTTCAGTGTCCTTGGGAGAAGAATAACATACAACAATTCTATTGAGTATCCACAAAGTGGTAATATGTAGTAATAGAAACCTTTGCATATGCCTCATAAATCATAATCATAAATCATAAATAAGACAATGCACTCACTGACACTGAATGTTATCATAGAATAAGCTGTAATTCTGCATCACCAATATTGTAAATTAGTGAGAAGTATATCTATAAAACACACAGCGATTCAGTCAGTTATGTTATCTTCCCACATATCAATATGGGATGAAACTTCCATGTCAGTGTGTGACCATCAGCTTTCCACCAGTGTCGGCCACATGTCAGCTGACAGCATCACCCGGAGCTGTTGGCCTTTGTGGTACCGTCTGCATTTAGCGCCCCTGAGTGAACTTACGCTTCACGCTGCATGTCATTCTTCCCCCCTGGAGGGAGAATGCATATTTCCATTGGCTCACCACTGGTGCCATCAGCTAGACAAGCAGGCCAAGAGGAGCAGTATGTAGGGCACAGTGACATCACTTAGAGCGCTGCCTGCCGCAGTGTTTGTGTGCGTCTGTGTTTATATAATAATAACTTTAGTTATATAGCACTCTTCGAAAAAACAAAGTTACAAAGTGATTTACGATAAAAACAGATAATCAAAGTAAATAAGACCCAAAAGATAAGATAAAACAATTTAAATATTTACAACAAATGACATCAGTTAAGAGAAAGCCATCAGATAAAAGTGAGTCTTAGGAAGAGATTTAAGAAGAGGACAGTGAGTTTGCCTTCATGAGATCACCCAGCACGGAGTTCTAAGGCTGAGCGGCCTGAACAGCAAAGACGCTGTCACCTTTAATGACAAGTGGAGATTTTGGAAGCAGTAGTAGGGGTCGTGCTGGAGGATCTCAAGCAGCGATCAGGCTCATAGGGAGTTAGCAGATCACAGATAAAGGCAGAAGCCTGACCGCTCAAGGCTTTAAAAACAAGCAGGAAAGTCTTAAAATCAATTTTCTAAAACTCACAGTGAAAGGCAGCGAGGGTTGGGGTAATGTGGTTGCTTCTCTTAGTACATGTTAAAAAGCCTGGCAGCAGTGTTTTGTATCAGTCTTTGGATGTGTATATGAAACAGAGGAGTGGCGTCAAAGGTTTTGTGGGTCAGGGCAGACACGGATGAGTACTACAGGGGGAGAGGGGGGGGAGGGGAGGGGAGGGTGGTCAACATGCTATGACCTCTCTAGGACATACACGCATAAGCTAACATACACTGTGTGCGTGCATGAGACTGATTTGCCTGACAATGCCCAAAGGTCATCGTACAAATACCAAAGCTGTGAGATTAATAACATACATTAGACACACACACACACTCTCTCTATTATATATATTATACATATATATGGACCCTACTGTATATATCCATCTGACAGCTGGAAGCATGCAAAACAATGTTCAAATGATCAAACAGCTGGATTAAGCTTACACATATGTACATTCTGCCTATTAACAGGGTTCATGACCAGAATGACCTTTTACTGTGTCTTTTCGTGCGAACACATTTCTAATTAAGCGAGTGACTGAAAGCGAGAGTGAGAGATGGTGGTAAAGATTAAAAAAAAAAAAAATGGAGATCAAGGGGGAAAAAAAACATCGAAACAAAAATAACCTCCCCAGAGAAAGATAGAGAGAAAGCAAACAAGAGCAACATTGTGATACTCATCCACTCCACTCCACTGCCCTCCATATTCTCTCCCTCTCCTGTACAGACACACTTAAGGAATAAATATCAAGCGTATCCCTCCTTCTCTTCCCCTTGCCTGCTCTCCAGGAGTCATAAAACTCACATTTAAAAATGCATGGGCTCTATAAGCTGCCAGGCCTATCTATTAACTCTACTATAGTGTAGCCGGCTATAGCTGCTGACGGCAGCCAGGGAATGCTGCTTTCCATTAGGAGAGACAGAGAGGAGGAGGAGGAGGGGGAGGAAAGGGGATGAGGGATGAGGGAAAAGACAGAATTTACTCATTTTTCTTCTTCTCATGGCGCTGCAATCTGATGCCTTAGAGTTTGGGCATGTGGAAGAGGAGGAGGCAGTGACTTCAACATGTAAGCCTGCATACAGTACGTATAAATCAATGATCAAGTGTGTATGTGCGTATATACAAGGTTCGCGCACCTGCGTGTGAGTCTGTGGGCCGAGGCGAAAAGTAATTGATTCAAGTGTTTCTGGGAGATTTTCCCCAGTGTCCTTAGGCGCTCACTAGATGACTATTGATTGGTTAATTGATTGATTGGCATTTCGCCGACAGTGAGTCAACAACATCATCACTCTTTATATGGACCCGAGCGCTAGTCGTGCTTATCATGATAGTTAGCAATGGTAATTTGGGAAAGAGCTACATTTCTAAGACAAAGTTTTACACAGAATTTGTTTTCTTCAGTATCTCTAAATGACCAATAAAAATCCACTTTGAAGACATTAAATAATGCTTTAAGACTAGAGAAAAGGTTTTTTTTCCTTTCTAGTGTTAGGAGTCTTTTTAACTTGACACTACTACATTGCATTTGTTCTGTAGTTTTCTCTCTTTCCCACCAAAGCTGTCTGCCAATTCTGATCACTGGAGTATAAGTCTGTGTTGTCAGATTAGATACAATAGACTCACTTAAAACGCTACAGTTGGACGTTCACATGAACTAAAAATAAAACATGACTCTTAACCATAAAAACAGAAAATGACGTATCTGATTGTTTTCATTTAATCGTGCAACCCTGCTCACCTAAGCGTCCTTGAGCAAGACACTAAACATCAACCTGCACTTGATAAGAGCATCTGCTTAATGTCTTTGAATTAAAATGTAAATGAGGTTTTCGATGGTTTGGGTGAGACATGCCGGTGTGCGTTTTTTCTTGATGGTATTTTTCTCCTCTTCTCAGCCCCACCTCCTCGTGCATGCTTAAGTCAAACATAGACTATGAAAATTAATGAGCTAGCAGCTAAAGCAGTGATGACACGTTGGAACAAGGCTGCTGTCCCTTTAATGGACCATACAGACAATGTCTGTGGTATTTCAATTAACAGACAATGGGATTACATGAAATAATGACATATAGGAAGAGTTGTGTGACACGTGAGAATGAGACGGTAACGGCCGCACCTATCCCTTTAATAGACCATCGTGGTTGAGCGTAGACAATAGGAGTTAATAGGAAATGTAAAATTATGATGAAGGCCCCCTGTCTAAAGGGGTGAGTGACACCTGGGAGTGAAGCTGTTATATCTTAATGCACTGCTGCCACTGGGATGAATCAGCTCCGCATACGGGGAGTGGAAACCATCTGAAGGCCCCTAATAGCAGCCGCTGTCAGTCTCACATTAACCTTGAGAACAGCCAGGGGACTGTGTTAGCCCTGCTGACCTCTCTTTTTCACACACACATGCTCGCACGCACACACACACACACATAATCCCTGTTATGTCCACATGTATGACTGAGGGGTGACTGTGTGTGTGTGTGTGTGTGTGTGTGTGTGTGTGCGTGCGTGTGTGTGTGTGTGTGTGTGTGCGCACACGTGTCTATCCCTCTTCCTGTGTCTTATGAGCACCATCAGTAGGATTAAATCAGTCCATCACAGGCTGCTGTAACACCATATAGGCTGTCTGGGCTGAAGTGAAATCACCTAAACCTTTCTTGTTGCCCCCGGGGTTAGGGCCCATGTAGACCAATAATACTCCCTAAGCTAATTTTGTGTACACAGGTGCAGATGCGGGTGTGCTCATCAGCTCAGAGTGGAACATCAAACCGTATTTAATGTGAGTTTGACAAAAATAGATTCAGCAGACTTGATAAATCTACAAAAATATAAATCACTCAAATGTGAGTCAAATATACACTTATGTATTATATTTACATCCTGCCACTCATATCTATAAGAAATACTACTTGCAACAACTCAATTTCTTGTAGGACAAACTGCTAAAATGCCAAACAAATGGTATCAATGTTGACCTTGGCATTTTGGAAGCACATAGCAGGAAGGGTAATTTTACTGAAAGCTGGTTGTGTTTTGCCGTTTGGCCTGACTGACAACACAGATCGTGTGTTGAGGCGCGACTAGGCAGCCCAGTGTCCATGTGTTTTCAGTCAACATAAACTGGCAGGAGGAGAGACAGAACAGGGAAGACAGAGTGTGAGAGGATTAAAGAAAAGAGACAGAGAATTAGCTAGAAAACAAAAGACGCATATTTAAAATCAAATTGTTGGGATGGCTCCCTGGGAACGAGCAGATCAAACACAGCACTGACCTAATTTTCTGCCACCACCCCTAGATTAGATGCAAGGAGAGGAGAGATCCAAGAAGATCAACACTGGAGAGTGCAAATAAATTAGGGGAGGCCACCATTCTCTTCTTTCTCCATGAAGGAGTTTGGACACGCTTTGAACTTTATGATCCTGATTTAAAAAATGTGTTTGTTTGTGCGTGGTGAACACTTGTCTGTGCCCGCATATGAGCTCACAAAGGATCCTGTGTTACTGTTTACTAAAGGCTGACAAACAACTGTCCTTCGTCAAAATTATATGGCAACTCCTCATGACATCTGAAATTTCCCCCTTGTCAGGCTACGTGCAAAACTTCTGGATTGGTTTCACAAATTTACTGTAAGTGATTCATACATAACGTGAAATCAATTTAAAAGCAAATGAAAATAACTAAGTTACCATCTATAATCAGTACCCTCATATGGAGGGCAAACCAATACTGTGACTGCTTCAGCTCCATGCCCCGGGCTGTTACACAGGTCATAACATGGACAGCTCCTGGTGCTGAAACGAGGTAAACATTTTTAATTACATACTGTATTTCTTTACAATTGCTACCCAAATGAGATGTTCTTCTCATAAAGACAATGATCATGAGATTGTATTATTTTCTAACAGCAATACTTATATTGCTAAAAAGACAAGAAACAGTCTGGCACTGGCAGAATTAAGGGAAACAAGACACATATTTGCTATTTATTGTTCTGTAAAAGTCCTGTTTTTTTATTATCGACTGTTTTTAGAGATGTATGGTGCTTTTAGTAATCTCTTTCATAAAAGGCGAACAAGAACACCAGGCAGTGAGACCTGTATGTCCACTGCACCTGTTTACCTTGACTAAACTGCATAAAAATTGGTCCTAATTGCCAACCCCTATCGTATACCTTCCAGTCCAGCTGTCCTCGCATACACAGGGCCTATGACGGTGCAAAAAGCTTTTAAAAGGACTAACATTTGTGCTTGAGTGGCCAGAACATTGTGTGCAGCACTGCCTCTGCCCGTTTGCTGCTTCCAGTCCAGTCGTAGTGCCACTGTGCTACTGCCACTGGACTGCTGGGATATTTTTAGAAAACCGTTGACAATATCGCATCCCCCCAAACGGGTGTAATCGTATTATGCTGGAGGTGCTAAAAGCTTTGAGTTGGGAAAGTACGTCACTGGAGGAAACAGGCTGGGACACACGAGTGCCGTTTCCAGAGAGTCTTGAAGAAAAGGAGCTTAGAAGCAGAGTGGGGGGTGGGTAGATGAAGAGGGACGTACATATTAAGTCAGCATATAACAGAAAACACAGCGAGAAGTAAGAGGTGCTTTCCTGACAACTTAAGAGGTGACGAGAAAGGAAAAGATGCAAACGAAGCTGTTGGTTGACAGTATAAGGTTGGCTGTTGGAGGGTGTGGTGGTGTGGTGGTGGCGTAGGTAGGAGGCTCGATCGTTTTTGGTATCGGCAGCTCTGAAGGTTCAAGACAGCCAGGGCCATGGCGATGATAGATGAAAGACTGAACTTTAATCAGAATGGTGCCTGAAGCATTTTCAGGGAGGTAAACAGGTTAATCAGTCAAGCCCTCCTTCCATCCTCCCTCTCATTCTCCCCTACTCCTTCCTCAGCACATGACCACTTCTGACACTGGCACGCCATTCGTCTCTTTCCCATCAGCACCTCGCCTTGCTCCTTTCCCTCATCCACCATACGCCCCCCCTCCTCCCCACCACCACCACCTTGCTTCACACATCTCTTGCACCAGTCAAGGAAACCGACAACCCCCCTCCCCTGCAGCCCACACTATCAGGCATATCCCACTATCATATGAAGGGGAACTCGAACATCAAAGCAGCCCGTTTAATATCTCGTCACATCATCCACCATAAAATTATGAGGTGGGAGGAGAGCATTCAGCAAACAGAGGCTATTCATAGCTTTCTTGCATCATTGCCCTTCCACTTGCCTGTATCATCAGAGGCAGATTATCTAAAAATCACTCTACATCTTTAAAAAAAAAACAAAAAAAACACACAACTTTCAAACAAACTGTGCTGAAATCAAAATCCAGTGAGGCAAAGGCAAGAAAGAGCAGCCAAGCATTATCCATTGTTCCCGTCGTCCCGAGGGTTTATTTATTAAAATGACCCTGTGTTACAACCTCTCCAAGAAACAGCTAGGCGTACTAGCCTGCATAAAGACTTGTGCAACATGCTGAACAGTGCCAAATTACTGCAATGCTGACCACCGGATATTTTACACAAGCTACAACTGTAAAAAAAAAAAAAAAAAAAAAAAAGGAAACAAGGAACTAAGAATTCCCACGAGTTTACGTCCCAAGCCACATTCTGTGTTTCCGTCATCCGTCTCATACATACAAACCTCCCTTTTTCTCCCCTCAAGAAAAATAAACAATCATCTCTAACAAACCGCTTTGGCCAGCCGAGTGTGAACCTTACAAAGCCCTAACAGCTCCTGTGGAGAGAGGCCACATCCAATCTGAAATTACCCACACCAGCTCCTCAACCGCACTGCATTTAGGCAGTTGTTGGGACTCTGGAAGTAAGATTATATTGTGTTGTCTGGGATCCCAACCACAGACTTTGGTGAGCAATCAACAAGGGCCGCCTCTTGCCAAGATAAACTTCACAGGCGGTTGCCACTCATTTACGGGCTCGGCTGCCCGACTCTGCCGCATCGTCACTGTTGAGAATCAAACTGGTCGCCTCAGTAGTTTTCTCTCTAGCCTTGTTTAGAGTGCAGATTGAGTTTGGAATAAATACTTTTCTTGTTCATATTTGTCCAGGATATTGCAAAAGGACGTTAGTTGTGCAATATGAGTTAGGAAAGACTTTACTGGAGGCCTTGAAGGGGAACAGAGAGGGGAAATTCTTATTTGGGGATTGTGTACACGCTTTATGTTGCGAGCTCTCCGAGTGTATTGGTGTTATTACCTCCTCCTACACACATTCGCTTTTGTCATGGAGAGAATTCAGGATGTTCTCTTGTTTAATGATGTGAGCATCCGTGCTGCAGTTTGAACTATATACACGAGCACCTCAGAGGGAGAAAAATGCTAATGAAGCTATTAATGATAGATCAGTGAATAACTCAAGGTGGCAGCTAGGGAGGAGGAGGACAAGATCGGCAGCATCGTCTTAAAAAAAAAAAAAAAAGAAATACAGCGAGTAGAAAGAGATGTGTGGGAGTTTAGAGAAAGAGGGACTGAAAAGTGCCGGAAGACATTCGCTGTGTTGTTAGCTGGCTAACACACATACACACCCCCGCAGACACATGTATGCACACACTCAGGGAAATGTGGGACTGTATAGATGAGCCAAAATGTGCATCTCGACACACACACACACACACACACAAACACACACACACACACACAGGCGCACAAACGTATACAGTACATGCATACACACCATCATAAACTTAACTTCTAGAGGGCCACAAATCTCAAGTGAGTTTACGTTATCACATCTGTTCTCTGGGGATTTTATAACAGCAGGAATATCAAACGCTGCATACTGTAGTCTTCTATTACCACTGGATTAGTGCTGCCCATGCCCCGCACCACTACGCTAGCTGCCTCTCCACCCCTCCTCCTCCCTCTTCCCCCCTCCTCAAGGCCACTCTCTACTTCCCCTGCATTCACTACTCATAAGTTGCTTTTGTGTTTTTCATGTTTTTGCTGTTTTTGTCTTTCGTTTTCCATCTCTCTCTCTTTCTCTCTCTCTCTCTCTCTCTTTAGGGAGTAGTGGTCGGAGGAAGTTGGAGATTTAGTAAGGACACCGATTTGCTCATGCATGGCTTATGAAACCTCAGTTTCCTGTGCCTCATGCAAACTCGCATACACCCACTCGGGCAAAAATCTGTTGATTTTATTTTGACATCTCTGGACTGCACTGAATACACAGTGCACAGATCAATAACAGAGTGTCTTGTGATACAATGTCTTCTTACTTCAAATTCATCTTTATAAAGTTTGTGTGTCTGTAGGTAGCTCTCTTTCTTTTATTTATTCAAAGAGAACTGTAGCTCGGAAACAGAGAGCTGCAATGCATTTATTTATTGGAAACTTAAATTCAAGTCTCAGCCAACTGCAAAATAAATAAAACAAAACTAGGATTTACTTGGTATAACTTTCTAGAATTTGCAATATTGTAAAACATACTGACGAATACAAGGAATAATACTGACTCTGTAAGTGGGACAAGGTGTTGGACACCTATTCGCATTCACCGTATCCTGAAAAGTGACTTGGAAATCTTTGCGGCCTAATAATGCATGGCAGACAGAGGCTGTCAGAGTGGCAGCCCAGCTGAAAGTGATTTGGTGGGCTGGAGAGAGTGAGCAGGGGAGACAGAGAGAGAGAGAGAGAGAGAGAGAGAGGGAGAGAGAGAAACAGACAGAGGAAAAGAGGAGTACAAGGAAAGAGAGATGTAGATAGAGATACAGAGGGGAGGGGGGGGCAGTCATCAGCCCTGTCCCATTTCTCTGTAGATCTGGATGAATTTGTCCTGACAACACAGGAGTGAAAGAGACAACACCTCCCGACCCATCTGCACACACACACACACACACACACACACACACAAACCTCCTCTAGGCATGGCCAAGCAAGAGGAGGGAGGGAGCGGGTGAGAGTGTGAGTAAAAGTAAATAACCTACTAGATGGAGTTAAGTGGGGACAGAAAGTGACTCAGGAGAAAAACTATAAAAGAATGAAAAAGAGAAGAGGAGCGAGAGACAGCAGATGAGGGACAAATTGATTTCTCGTAAAGAGGCAGAGCGGTGGTGGGCATGAAAAGGGAAGTGAGAATGAAGAGGCAAGGGAGCATGAACAATGACGGAGAAAATGAGGGATAGCTCGAAACAGAAAGTGAAACCGGACGAAAGACGGAAAAGAGGAGAGGACGTAACTCGGGGAGACAGGGAGAAAGATACACCTTGTCAAAAAAGATTGAGAGAGCAGAGGAGAAAATGAACAGAAAGACAGAAACGGGGAGAGGAATAAAGAGAATGAATGAAGATGGAGAGAGTGAGGGGGAGATGAGAGGATGCCTTATTTTCCTCCATCTCAATTTGCACAAAACTTTCATTACCACCAATTTGGGCTTGGAGCCGTAGGCTGGACCATTAGGCGAGCCCAGCATCAATCAGCCTAATCTCCCTCCCAGGTCGCTAAATTACAGCACCCAGTTGCTTATTAAAATTTGTCGCCCGTCTCCTAACACCCGGCACTGCTGGAGATTAGACAGGGGCCCCCAGACAAATCTGTTCCAGAGAAGAAGAAGAAGAAGAGGAGGAGGAGGAGGAGGAGGAGGAGGAGGAGGAGAAGGGGGTAGAAAGAGGGGAAAAGGAGGGAAGGAAGGAAGTACAGGGACAGTAGGAGGGTAAAAAAGAGAAATCTGGTTTGATTTATACACTCCTGTAGATCTGCCGCGGGTCTCGCTCATGAACGTGCACACACACACACACTCCCTCTGTACACACATCCCAATACATCCCATATACACTTGCCACCACATCCTCCCAAATGCAGTTTTCCATTCCTGTCCCCCCCACTCCAACAGACACACACACGCGCTAACGTAGAGATTGCAGGGTGTGCGACGCCTCCCATAGCACACTCAATCAAACCGGCGGCCAGATAAGACGCATGATGAATGGTGTAATTGAAGGCGGCGGCAGGGTAATGCTGCATCGCTCTGAGTTTGGAGGGGGGGGTTGGGGGTGGAGGGAGGGGGGGGAGAAGAGTGGCGAGTAAGTGATTAGCCTGTAGGATTTATTGTTATTGCCCATCTTATTAAAAAATACTAAGACTGTCTGCCTCACCTACTGTAACACACCTCCAGCTACAGAGCATATATGAGCTCCTACACTTCTGGATGGATGAACACACAGCAGGGTTGCGTCGGTATGGATTCGAGTTGAGTTGTGATTTAAAGTCTTTTACTGTATCACAGGAAAGTAGAAATGCAGCTCTGCTATAAACATGTAGGTTATAGAGAGAGGTAATTTGGATGCAGAAATGCATAGCCATGAAAGAAAAAAAAAAAACAGCATTAATTCACCTAGAAGATTCCTCTCCCTCTCCATTTTCGTCTCCTCTCTGGAAGGAGGGGGGTGGCACTTCTCTTTGCTCACTTTGAGCATCAATAGCAATTCAGACACAGAGAAAAAGAGTATCTGGAGTGACGGGGGGGGGGTGATTGTTCGCCTGTAGGTCAGTGGGTAAAAGAGAGAAATGAGGGAATTCTACTTCAGGCTGCATGTGCACTCAACAGATCAAACACTCCTTTCACATATCAAAAGCTAGCAAAAGCCCTCGACAGGAGTGAGCTAGAATGTGTACTTAACAGCCACACGGAGGCTACTTGTTCCCTGACAAAACGCCTTTCCTGTCCTTTTGCTGAGAGAGCATGTGCAAGAGGGACTTCTCTGACTCTTCGTGCCATCTGATGACCCTGATTTACTGTTCGCTGGGGCTTAATCTGTCTTAATGGATCCTGACTTGTGGCACAAGAGGAGATGATTTCAATTAGTGAAGCTTGAGATGTTGTTGCTGGGGTTTGTTTTAAAACAGACACTCCAGCACATTCTAAAACAAGCAGGTCTTGGGGAACCAATTACTAGCAGATTGGGGTGGAAAATCAATGTTAATTTTGTTTGGGCTCCCCTTTTTTTGACAAACATGCTGAACATTACAACGGCAGAGATGAGCCTTTAAGGTATTACACCAGATAAAACTAACCAGTGCACAGGATCATTAGATTCTGTAGTATGATGATTGGTATAATTGGGCGCAATGTGTAGTCAGAGTACTAGGCAGCTGATGTTTTCTTACCATATTGCAGAAAGTAGAGTACTAGTGCTGAAACGACTGCTCCATTAATTTACACCGATCAATAGTCATTTTGATGATTGATTTAATTTTCCAGTTAATCATTTAAAGGAGAGAAATCATGCTTTTTATGATTTTATGTCATTTATATACTGTTAAGATGTTGGATGTCAATGTTAAATAGTCAAATTTACAAATCTTGAGGTGAAGGTATGTAAAAAGCCAGAGCTTCAGTCTGCTCTGAACAAACTCACCTCTACTGCCCCATCAAACTGACCAAATCCTTTGTTGCTAAGGTTGTTTAACGGGTTGTTCGCTTTGTCCACTCAAATATTTCATGTTGGATTTCAGCTCGAACATGTACAAATGTATTTTAGGAGTTTAATATTTTGCTCAAAGAACAAGAAAAAGAAGCAAAATCTGACTACTATTGTTGGTTTATGTAGCCTCTAAAGTCTGCTGAGAGGCAAACCAATCAGAAAGACGTGGGCTGATCAAGAGAGCCTGTTTCAGACTGGCTGTAGCTTTAAGATTAGTTTAGATTTGCAAATTTTCTCTATTATATATAATTGTAGATGGAATACCTTTGGGTTTGGGGCTGATGCCTGAACAAAACAACTCATTTGAAGTCACTATTTTCAAACATTGACCATGTAATTGTTAATTGTAGCCCTTAGAATTACTATTCACTCTCGAGACAAACAAGGCAGAGCCTTGAGCAAATAATACCAATTTTAAATGTTATGTTACAATACTGTTGTGGCTAATTTGTATTGTGGGCAATCAATCAGAGCGAAAGGTAAACTTGGAGAAAAGCCTGCCTTTCTTTGCTTAGCTGCTATTAAGACAAAGAGCAGAAAGCCATTTTCCGCCACACACCCATTAGATAAGATTAGATTAACTGAGAACATACACAGCACATGCGAGCATGCACACAAGCGTCACTAATATTATGACTAGCACTGAGACATAGCAATATAAACCCACACATATCCTAGAATTGAGTCACATGGATTTATGAGCACTGCGACATATACATACACGACATGTGCTGCACACACCTTTCAACCAAACCCTTGAAAGTGCAGCGACTGTGAGCAGTGTGGTTGCACAGAGCGTATCCATTGTCAACAAATACTGACAAGGTAACCGGCACGGGGGAAAACCACACATGTACATACTGAGCCAACTGTGGTCTCAGACAAAGCCCATTCAGCTGCTATAAATAGAAAAGCGACATAACAGTTGCTTTGTCTGAAAGTTTAATTAGCATAGCACCTAGAGTATTCAAAGATAGAAGGCCTGGCACCCGGCGGGGAGACGTGAGCCAAAAAACGCTCCGGCCAATCTGTGCTATTTTAAAAAGTTGTTGTTGATTCAGTCGGCTTTGTTTTGACATAGAAAAACTCAGTGTATCACATTTACTTGTCTTGCAGGATGTGTGTGTGTGTTATTTATAAAAACGAGTTCAGCTGAGGATCTATTGCTGCATATAGAGTGTGTGTGTGTGTGTCTCTACCTCTGTTGGTCGCCAGCAGCCCTGTGTGTTGCTGTTCAGACTGATTGAGTGGTGTGCTGTACGGCCAACTGGGCTTCCGGCTGGTGGACTGCCCGCATCGATTGCTCGGACGAGCCCTTCTTCTGGTGCACAGACAGAAATAGAGAGAGAGAGAAAGAGAGATGAAGGAGAGGAGGAGAGTGGAAATGAGTGGTGCAAAAATAGAGAGGAGGAAAGTGAGGAAGGTAAGGCAGGACAGAGAGAAGAATGGAGGGGAGAGAAAACAGGAAAAGGGGGGAACATTAGCTTAAATGAAAGTTTATTAGCTGTATCAGTCAGTCAGTCGGGTAGGGTGGGGTAGGGGATTTTGCCCCAGGCCCGCCATCCTTCCTCTCTATCTATTCCCCCCCCCCCCCCCCTTCTGCTTGTGTGTGCATATGTGTGTGTGTGTGTGTGTGTGTTTGTAAGGGGAGGGGCAGGCATGACGGGAAAACATTAGGTTGTTGGCGAGTCGCCTGTACACCAGCCAGTAATTGGCTTGGGTAATGGTCATGTCCAGACAAATGGTGTAGGCCCTAACTGCGTTACGAGCAACCAAATGCTCCGCCTGTAGTCACAGCATAAGAGCCGGCGCTGCTCGGATACCGAACAGCTGCAGCGTGTGTATTTGTTTGTGTACAAGACTCACGAAAACATGTGATTTACCGGGACACAACTTACCCCCCCCCTTCCCCGCTCCTCCTCACCACACCACCCCATCTCACAACTGATGTGTTCTGCATGGCCTGTATGTGTGATTCATGGTTTGCTTGCATCCTATGTAGCGGGGAGTTGGGAGGGGTGGGAGACTGCGCTGTGATAAGGAGGAAAAAGATGGCAGCACAAGCCCCGCTCACCTCGAGGGACAAACCGACATCTGCCGGTGTCCTCCAAACAAGTGACAGATAGGAGATGGGGAGGAAGAGAGAGAGAGAAAGAAATAGAGGGAGGAAGAGGAGGAGGAGCCGGGTTGGGGAGGGAGTGTGTGTGTGTGTGTGTGTGTGTGTGTGTGGGGGGGGGGGGGGGGGGGGGGGGGGGGGGGTCATGACAAGAGAGAGGGAGTAAGAGGATAACTTCCATTTTTCATCTGTCCCTCCCTCTGCTCTGCATCACTTCGCCGTCTGTCTGACAGCAAGCTGAGCCACTAATGTCCATTGTGTCTGGATGGGCTTTAAGCATGTGTGTGTGTGTTTGTGTGTGTGTGTGTGTGTGTGTGTGTGTGTATGAATGAGTGCGTAGTTAGTTGTCTGTCCTTCTGCTGACGTTATGTGTGTGGCAGAGAAATATACACTTCCCTACAGAAACTATGCAAGCTAAATAACATGCATACATGGATAACGCTGAGTGTGCACGTGTGTGTGTGAGTGTGTGTGTGTCATGGCAGCCCCACAGCCATCCAGCTATCATCTCCCGCCAGACAGGCCCCACCAAGCCGACCCAGCTGGATAATGAGATCCATTATGATTTACGTGCCAAGAGGACAGCTAGACAGAACAAAGACATGCACACACACACACACACACACAGAGTTCGGTGTACATGTCAGTGTGTGTATGAGTGTGGGCTCTCTCTTTCTATCTTTCACTGTACGTACACTGCTGATGTGTGCTGCCACTGTTTCATATTTCAGTTTTTTTCCATCGTTATGTGTGTGTGTGTGTGTGTGTGTGTGTCTGCCTGTAGGGCATCCTGCAGTGGGTCCTCTTTCTGTTTGCAACTCGAGAACTCAGACCATCTCTCTCTCACCATCTTTTTCTCTCCATCACACACACACACACACACACACACACACACACACACACTCTCTTTCTTTCCTCCTCTGCCCCTCTCTCCAGAAAAAGCTAATTCACTGAAAGTACAACAACCTTATTCTATATCTCGCTCACACACACCCACACACACACACTCTGCCTCAGGGCCTTGAAGGCAGAAAGCGAAAGGTGAAGATTACAGCTATGTACTGCATCAAAAAAAGGAGACCACACAACATCACCCTGATTGATCAGTACCTCTGCAGCACGCTGGAGCTAGCCAGGGATTTGTTCCAAGGTATTCGCATGAGTGTGTGTGTGTGTGTGTTTCTCTAAGTGTGTGCTGGGATTTGTAAGTGGAGAACTGAAGTAGCTGTCAAATATATTTTGGAAAAGGAGTAGGCTATTGCTTCATTTCATTTTCACTATTTGGGGGGTTGAGTGGAGATGGTGTCTAAGCTGAGAGGACGAGGAGACGAGGCAGGGAGGTTCTTCAGGGAAGCCAGGTCCGTTTTTATAATCCCAACTGATTTTATACTCAAGAACAGTGCTACTGTATACAAATAAATAAAGAATTATCTAAAGCAAAGTATCACAATGCAGAGGTAAAAAGTTGTGACATTTGCCTACAAAGAACTGCTGGTATTGAATCAACAGAAGATGGTAATCAAACTTAAAAGTCTGTTTTTGAATGTAAATCATTGTGCAATTACTCACACTTCACACTAACAAACCCAGTTCCTCCCCTGTTTATTCAGAAAGCCAATCTGCTTATTCTGCTGAAAATATGAAACACATCACCAGAGTTTAAATGAGCTGGCTATAAGATGACTCATGATTATTTGTATCATCATTGTTTAGTCATAAAACATCAGAAACTAGTGAAATATGTGTAACATATAGGGTGATGAATTCAAATGTCATGTTTCGTTCACCCAACAGTCAAAAAAACCCAACAGTTTACAGTTTACAGTAAAATAAAAGAGAAATCCTCACATCATAGAAGCTGAACCCAAATGAGTGTTTGTATTTTTTGTTTTGATAAATGACTTAAACCATAAATTACAAAAACAGCTGCTGTATCATCTTCTGATGACCGAGTGATGAATGATATTTTTCAGCTCTACGGACAGAATATTGCTTTAAAATGAAAGTTATCTGTTTATAATGATTATGGATATCTTGGCAAAAATGTCGACATTATTCATGCACTCAGCACACAAACCTACAGCCAAGGTACACAGCTGAGATTGTGAAATAGACACAAATATAAGCACAAGACAAATAAATCTGGCATGTACATTACTAAAATTGCAAAATCTTTCATACTTTTTATATCCCTCGCTCTAAAACTCACTTTCTCTCTCTCACACACACACATACACACACACACACACACACACACACACACACACACACACACACACACACACACACACACACACACACATATACACACTCTCTGAGAGCAGGGCGCAGAAAACAATGATGGGATTCTCTGCTGTTCCTGCTTTATGAAGTATTCAAGTGACGCCAGCTCAATTAGAGGCCTAAATGCCAAGATCCAGACTGGAGAGAGATGAAGAGATGAACAGAGATTAAAAAGAGAGACAGAGACAGAGAAAGGGACACTAGAGAGAGAGAGAGAGAGAGAGAGAGAGAGAGAGAGGAAGGGAGGAGATAGGAGAGTAGAAGACACATAAGCCTGGGAGCAGTCCAGTACAGTGAGTGTGGGACATAATGAAGAAATGGAGAATGATGGAGAATGCATTGATCTCCTAAAGGGAATAGCAAATGAGCAGAAGGAGCAGGTGGAATGGGTAAAAATGGGAAATGAGATGCAAAAAAACAAGATTCAGCAGAAAAAACAAACAAACAAACAAGCAGAGACAGAGAGATTTGTGCCAGCCAGAGGCATGACCTCCTTGATCTCCCTGCCATTGCTCACATACACACACACACACACACACAATCCTCTGTGGTATGTATTTCCATCATCAAATGTGATCAGTGCTACTGTCCCCGAGCCAACATTCACTCAACCATGATAACCCCTGTGTGAAGGCGGGCGCACACACACACACACACGGATACAGAGCAACACTTTTCAACACTGAACCTTTTGACCACAACACACACACACGCAGAGTGAGTGCTAGGTAGCAGAGGAGGATCTGACATGCCCGGTTAAATTAAAAGGTCAAATAAATTAAAGAAACATCAAAGTGAATGAGCTTTCAGATTAATGTTGCAGCGGCTCAGAGGTTGAGCTCTAGGGGGTTGTCTCTAGGAAAATGAGAGGCACTGTGATGAGGTTTTATTTAATATAGAAGAAGAATTCGGGGTTGTTGCAACCTGGGTCTACTTGGTTTTGGTCATTATTCCTCTGGGGAAGAATAACAACATATACACCAAGTTAATTACTGAGATCTGGGAATGTGGTCACATCACCATAAAGAATTAAGACCAACAAAAAACACCAGCAGTCAGATGATTATACAGGTTTAAAACAAACGCCTAGGTTGGCCAAATGTATTTGGAAAAAAAGGGAGAACAGTGAAATTATTACTAAACCTTCTGTTATAAAACACACGGTCAGAATACAGTTTCATAAGAGATTATTACAAACATGCCGGGTAGAGCTGCAACGATTAGTTGATTAATCGATTAGTTGATCGAAAGAAAATTCATCATCAACTACTTTGATAATCAAGTAATCGTTTCAGTCATTTTTCAAGCAAAAATGCCACAAATACTCTGCTTCCAGCCTCTCAAATGTGATGTTTTGCTATTGTTCTTTATTATACGGCACTAAATTAAATATCATTTGGTTTTTGTTTAACATTTTTCTGACTAAACTGATTAATCAAGAAAATAATCATTAGTTGCAGCCCTGATGCTGGTGTGCTCACAGTTTTACCTCCAAATGGAGTGGTTTAGCTAATCCAGTTATACTGTTGGCTTCCTTACAACCTGTCTGGTTATCTGATTGCTCATTTCTTGCCATGACTAGCGTTGTTGTAGCATGTTAATGTATCTTGGCATTACCTTACCTTGAGGAGTACAATGTTATTATGTTAAAAATATGAAAATAAGCTCTAAATAACAGGAATCGTCCTTTAATTTAAGATAAGTCAACCGAATCAGTTGTTTTTTAATAGATCTTTTCTACAGTAGTAATAGTTTGCACATGACATTTTTTAATCAGATGGAGCTTCTGGCCTTCTCTGAAGTCCTTGACATGAAAAAGGTTTGGGATCACCTTGCCAGGCCAAGCTTATATACACTAATACATTCAAGATGACTATTGTAATGGCTGTTTTCATTCAATGTCACAGAGACACACTGTAACAAAGCACAGTTAATAGCATTTTATGGGGCTTTTACTCAGAGTTTGTTTGTAGTATGGGTGGCCCTGGTGCAAATGAACCTCTATACCCTGGAGATATTATCACCATTCTCTCTGCATTTACAGACAAATTTCTGTGGTTGTAACAAAATTCAATGAAGACAAAGTGTTCATCCTCTCCATGGTTAGCCACTCTCTGAACTATTTCGACTTCTAAGCTGGAATGTGTGTAGTCTGTGTGGGAGCTGAACCCACAACCCCACTGTTGTGGCATGTCCCACGCTCCGACTGAGTAGGCAATCAGCAGCAGCGTCAAAACGCAAAACACATGCTGTAACCAAAATAATTCCTGCTAATTGAGCACCAACTAAACAACATTATGCCTTAGATCTTGCTCTGACAAAAACCTAACGTCAATATTTCTCCAACAAGCCAAACTCGGGTGAGACCCCCTCTCCACCCCCATCCCACCCCCTCCTTCCCGCATCTCAATCCTCCTTAACAAAACAGCTCTTTGCTCACTGTGGTGCCAACCCTAATCACTTCCCTCAGCACCAGGTGGTTCTCATTGACTGAGGCCCAACTCCTGCACTCCGCGGGACGCTTCGCCAGAGGAAATTGGCTCGTCTACACGCATTTATTGCTCGTGAGCTCTATCGAACTGAGTCGTGCGGGCCCTCCAACGCCGGCGCTGGCCTTTGTTCAGGCCATTTGAGCGGCCTGGTTCGCTGTACGGAAACAGCTGCAGCGGCGCACACTGCACCATCCAAAGAAACAATTAGAAACACCCTTTTCCTATTACTCCCTGCCATTAACCACCATTGTGTGGAATTAGTGGCAGTCTATGGAATAAGTGGATTCTAATTCATGCCCTCTTTTCATGGGCCGCGGCTGCTGCAGTGGCTTTCCTCTGCTAATGAAGAGGATGAAAGAGAAGTGTTAATCAAACTGAGCATCTCATCTGTGGTAATAAGGAGCAGAGAAGAGGCCTTGGAGTGGCTCCCTGGTGATGTTTGTGTGTATGGAAGGGGAAAGGGGGAGGAAGGGATTGAGAAGGGATATATCTGTTGTGCTATTATCTTACTGAATTTACAATAGCCCCGTAAACTGACTGTCAGTTAAACAAAATCTAAATAAAAAATAAGAATGCGTTCGCCTGGGCCTTGCTTCTAATTGCTTGGCCTCAGCCCATAGGGATGAATAACCCACTATGGGGCAATCCCTCTCCACTAGCTGCCTTTCATCCCTCCCAGGCTCCCCCGTCTTGGACCACAGTGCTAACCAGCAGGGTCTGATTAGATTTAAATGTCAAGAGAGATAGGACAATACAGTTATCTTCCAAATTATGGCCCATTAAAGGGCCTAAGCAGTGCGCCTCCCTCCTCAACTAACTAATCACCAAGCAGATTCATCATCTAACAGACTGGGGCATAATTTGGGGGGCTGTGGTTTCCTTCCCCCCCCCCCCCCCCTGCGCGCCTTTCTGTGGGTGTGTGCATATCACACCATGTGCAAGGGCATCCAGGAGTGTCTGTATTGTACGATCAGAGTGTGTTCATGCTGTGTGTGTGTGTGTGTGTGTATGAGAGAGAGAGCAAGAGAGAGAGAGAGAGAGTGTTGCTCCAAAGGGAGCTGGTTCAGCACTCCAGGCCAGTGCCCCATTCTATATTATATGTATGTATGTATTATGGAGAAAGAGAGAGAAAGTGTGTGTGTGTGTGTGTGTGCAACAGTGAGAGAGAGAGAGAGAGAGAGAGAGAGAGAGAGAGAGAGAGAGAGGGAGAGAGAGGCTCCTCATTTTGACAGCAGGAGTGGCAGGCTGTGTTCCACCTGCAGCCAACAAACACAGACAGACAGACAGTGGGACGTGGACTTGGAAGCCTCCCATCTGCCTCCACCTAATTCACCTGCAGTCCTCGGGGTGTCATTGAGAACCACATGCCAAAATAATGGAGTCTCCGTCTTCTGGTTCTGGTTATTTTACATCTTTTTTTTTTTTACTCTTCTCCCATATTTCATTGTTCCCTCTTTCTTCCTTCCCATCATTCTTTGGCCACAAGCTTTTTTCTTATATTCATTCTTCCTCCCTCACCTCCCGTCCTTCCTCTATAAAAGGAACCCTATCGCTGATCTAGCATGTATTACAGTTTTCATCCTATCACTGTAAAGGTGGTGATTGGGTGATTGGGTGGGGGGGAGTTAGAGGGGAGTGGGGGTGTCTTCCAGAGGAATGAGGAAGCTGGAAAATAAAGGACTCATATCTCAAGGTGGTTTCCCTCATATGCTCGCCTCTCTTGGCCTCGTCTCTTTCCGTATCTCCATTTCCTGCCCTCGACAACCTTTCAGTATTCATCTTCTATTCTTTTGGATCCTCTCTCTCCTCCTTGCTGTTTTTCATATTTCTCCTCTCTCTCTCGCTCTCTCTCTCTCTCTCTTTTCCTTCCTCTTTCACCTGATACTTTGTCTGTTCTTTAATCTTTTCCTCTATTCCATCTCTCTTTTCTGCTCTCTTATCCGTCTTTTCGACCCCCTGCTCTTCCATCATGGAGCTACTTACAACGGGCTCTGACTTCATACCTCTGCTGGCGATTTATGCACAGGAGCCTGGGCGATGTGCATTAGGGCCCCCGTCGTACGGCAACGCATTATGGATCGCACTATAAATAGCTGCTGTGCGACCTGTAAAAGCTTTTCATTACATAGAGACATTGTTCGATCAATATAAGCCCCGTGCAAAATCTAATTACCAAAACGACCAGTGCTGAAAAAAAAAAAAATAGATATGTATTTTCAAAAAGATCAGGCAAGAAGTAGCAGTCACTGTTTGGACCTAAAAGGTTTCAAGAAAAAAGCCCATTTTTAGTACAAGGCACAAGAGATAATTGGGATGTGGGGAATAGGAGACAAAAATAATAGAGGATTGAATGAGGAGGTGGAGTGGTTGATGGATAACAGAGGAAGGACAATATGCAAGGTTTAAACATGCTGGCTATTGATAATGTGCACACAGAGGCAGAGAAAGACTGTGAAAACTACTCTGAGCAACTCTATACACACACATGTACAGGGGAGACACAACATTTGTTGCCACTGGGCCCTAGTTGAAGCTCCATGAGCCACTGGTCTGAGTCAGGCACTCTGCAACCTACATATGAGGTGCAGCTGTAGGAAGACTGGAGAGAAACCCTAGAGAAAGGGGGAGTGAAAATCACCGACAGAGAGAGAGAGAGAGAGAGAGAGAGAGAGAGAGAGAGAGAGAGAGAGAGAGAGAATAGGAGGAACCCAGGGTGTCATTTCTCTCTCTGTCAGCTCCTTGCCTCCCCCTTCCTCCCACCCACCCACCCCCCCATCACCCCCTGAGATGTGGATGCTTCGCGGGGACAATTACCGACTGACACTTCATCATGGGCCGCACGACAGGCGCTGACGGCCCTCGTCCAAACAAATGATGCTGGGGTCGAGGTTGCGGGCCTGCCTCCGAGTCTGCCTGCCTGAAGCCCTGCTGCATGGCCCTGCACTGCATTAGCAAGACGCGCACGCACACATACACACACACACACACACACACACACACAAGGAAAAAAAGCTACATTAAAAGAGACTCTTCTCAACCAACCACCTCCTTCCTTTAAGAAAAACACATTTATCAGCAGTGGGGGGGATGGTGGGTGAGGCGAGTGGGGGGCTTTGATGGAAGGATGGAGGGTGGGTGGGGGGGTGCTACAGTACTGTCAAACCCCATCCCCCTTAGGTAAAGAGAGAGCTCTTCATCTTTGTGAGGCAACTGCGACTCACACACACACACACACACACACACACACACACACACACAAAAATAGTCCCTAACCCTATGCATATACAAGTAATCAGATAATGGGGTTAAACAGCAGCTTAAAAAAGCTAACAAGGCAAAAAAGCGAGCAATCAGCACAGTGACACAAGCATGCATCAATTAACCCTTTGTCTTTGTGGAGCACAGATAACGCTATGACCCTCCCACCCCCCACCCCCCACCCCCCAGTAAAACGATCAACTCACTCCTTTGCCTCGGGTAGAGTGTAGCTAAGTTTAGACTCATAAAGTAGGTCAATTGCTAATAGTCAAAAAAGGGGAGGGGAGGGGGGGCAGCATATAGTGTTAAACCACTGAAAAAAAAAGCATGCGGGGGACCTGCTGGTAGCCGTCCCTCAGCTGTGAGCCTGAACCTGCAGATTAATAAATGCTGCTTGTGATGTCAGCCCAGAGAGGCCAGTGAACAACAATTGAGACAGACATCAAATGCTTGACTAACACTGAAACAACACAAAAAAGCTTTGCCAGTGTCTGAGCGCACTCACCACTATGCATATAGGATGGAGAGACGGAGAAGAAAAGAGAGATGGAGACGGTATAAACAATGAAACATTTACCAAAGTGAGGAGTACGGAACCTTCTGCGCAACACGAGCAGACTGCTAATGCAGGTGGCGTTGTTGTTGTTGTTGTTGTTGTTGTGTTATCCTGAGCTGCCACCGGTAGCAGGTGATGAGCTACTACACTTCAGGTTTGTGAAAACTCAAAAAAACAACCTGTTCCCTATTGGACGCCCCCTGCTATCCCCAAGGTACTCGGTTCACATTCTTCTCTTTTCTCATTATTATGCGCTACCCTCTGTTTTTATTATCACATTCTTTTCATTCATGTTACTGATGTTTTCCCTATTGGCAGCACCCCCCCCCCACCCTGATAAATGTGTTTATGGCATGTCTCACGTCTACAAACCCCTGCACAAGCCGCTGTCTTAGATAAATAAAAGGAGAGCCGAGAGGGGCGGGAGATGGACGTGGGGGGGTGGTGCGGGGCTAAAAATGAAGGGCAGGAGAGAAAAAATACAGAGTGAGAGTCATGCGTCATGTTGGAGAGGCCCTTGAGAACGCTTTCAATCTTTGCATCAATATTCGGCGCGCAGGCCCGCATATGCCATCATTAAAAAGGAGATGCTTCCCTGTTTATTTATCATAAGGACACATGGCTGACAGCTTCCTGTAAACAAGTTGTGTGTTTATATATCTGCATGTGTGTGTGTGGGTGTGTGTAGCTTTCATAACACACACACTCCCAGATGCAGGGTCTCTCTGTCCTTTATCTATTAAAATGGATGGCTGTTGCTCAGTAATGTGGGGAACAAGTGATGGAGTTGGCCGGTACGCTTTCTGATAATAGCTGCTGGGGCTCATCACTGTACAGTGGTTCAGGTTGTTTAACACAGGAGGAAAAATGCTTTTTCCACCTCAGCTGGTAGAGAGGGGAGTGAACGGGACTTATTGCATGAGGTGAGTGGGAGCAAATGAGGGTGCATTAAGTTTCTCGAAATGTTGTCCATGCTTTATCAGTTTAGTTTTTAGTGCCCTTGAGCAAGGCTCTTAAACCTAACTGCTCCAGTGGAGCTTGCTCAGTGGACGGCAGATCACACTGTGGTTGTACTTGGGCAGATTCCAGGTATGAACGTGTGTAACTGTGTGAATGTGATCAGGATGTTCCTGCAAAAGAGAGGCTTCCTCTCAGTGAATCTTCCCTGAATAAATAATGGTTTTAAAAAAAATAATCTTCAAACAGGGTAGATGTTTGAATAGGTGATACTTCAGGGAACGTTCTCATGGTGTGACGTTGTATCATCAAGATCAAGAGACAAAGGAGATTGCTAAAAAACTAGTAAAGAATGTAAAGGTTGTCTTTTTTCTCTTCGATGCTTCACAAGGACAAATCTTATTTAACTGTCAGTGAACAGAAAAAAAAACAACTCTAAAAGTTTGGGTTTTTTTTCAAAGTGCATTTTTCAAAGTGAAAAGTGCATCTACAGCATAACACATTCTGTGTCTGTTCACTGAATTTCTGGCCATCATCGACACCGAGGGTTAGTCAGTCCCCTCACAGATAAGCTAAAGCTAAACAACTGTTGGCTAACAGCTGGATCCAATCAGTCAACAGAACTGATAATGTCAAACTTGTAGGACGAAATGGATATCGACAGATGGATCCCCTGTTGCTGTTCATTCATGCTTTAATGCAATATGCAAAGTACATATATACTCAAATACATCTATACGTCCTGTAACCACTAAGATAATATACATTTCCTTGTTGTGGAGGGTGTCTGTACATGGGCTTCAGGCTGTGCAAGTGTGTGCGTGCGTGTGTGTGTCCAGGCCGACTGACCCACAGAGAAAGACAAATGGCTATAGCAGGGGGGCCGTGCTTGACATTTAGGTTTCATGTGGTAATGGACGTTGACCTGACGGGGTCAGGACTGACAGCGAGGCAGCAGAGGGGGCCCATTCCTGCACAAGGCCCCATCCCTGTAACTGGACACTAGCAAAACAGTGGTGGACAGACACACACACAATCACTCACTCACTCAGTAGAGAGGAAGACAGAGGGGCATCAGACATCCCACAGGTTGGACCACATAGGTGGGGTGTCATTATAGAGAAGAGACAGATGTGTTTGGTATGTGGTTTTGAGTGTCAGGAGCAGCATGTGCTGGCAAAATTATATCCATGTCATGCTTGTGCATATATATCTAACGTTTCTGTTTATGTTGTCTATATATCTGTGTAGGTGCACATTGGTTTATACAAACATGGCCACCACTGCTTCACTGTAGTGCAGGGAAGGCTGAACAGTGGTAGCTGCCGTTGTGAAGAGACTGTTCACCCGCAACTCGGCAACAGGAGGCTACTTTATATACTGTTTGTGACAGCTTTGCAGTAATAATGGAGCCCAGGCCCCCGCTAGTGCAAGTGGCATGCTCAGTCAAGTGAGACTTTGCCTAAGAAAACACACACACACACACACACACACACACACACACACACACATACACACACACACATACACACCAGACAGCCTCCTTCATGTCTAATGAGACCACTGGGAGAGTGGAGAGCAGGAGGCAGGGAGAGGCAGATGAGTAGAGAGAGGAGAAAAAGGATAGGAAAATAAAGTGGAACGACGATAGCAAGAATGGAGAAGACAAATATGGAGGCAGAAACTAAAAGCGGCAAGGAAACCAACTGCTCCAACTTTCAAGGTTTGGGCTTGGAGGGAAGGAGTGATGACCTGGATTGCTGCCAAAGGAGGAAGAGGAAGATGAGGGGGAAGAGGGGAGGGGTGTCAGAAAAAGAAGAATGAGAGAGAGAAAGAGAGAGAGAGAGATGAGGTATATCTCTAGGCTTAGCAGCAGGTGGTTATGCAATGTACACAACACAGGAGTGCAGGGGGGGATCAAAGACATGGGGTGCATACATAACTAAATCTGACACCGTAGTGCAACAAGAGATGATGAGCAGGGAGGGGAAAAAAAACTAAAATAAAGAGAACAGGCACTCCCTGGAGATAGATGGAGAGAGAAACAGTACATTGGGTACTAGGTACACATTATCTTTGAGTAACAGTAAAGGAGGAGGGTAATGATGGAAAGAACAAGCTAACAACAACAAATACATATATTTTTTTTTCTTTTGCACCAAAACTGCTCTACCTCTGCCTCTGCCACTATAGCATCATCTGCTCATCCAGGCAGGTGCACATTGCAGGTTGGGGGGTAGTGGGTGGGCAAGGGAGTAAGTGAGTAAATAACTCGTAGTCCAAAAATGGAAAAAAAAGGCTTAAAATGTCCAGTGACAATGAATACGGACAGACAGGTGCAGCTGAGCCTTTGGTTTTACTTCTAGAGAAAGCAGGGCATGAATTATTAACAGGCACTGAGTCTAATAAAGTGAAGATGAGCCACTTGACTCCATGTTCATCAGAGCAGACAACCATGCATGTTTGGACTACAGTGCTTAGGCCCAACAGCAGGTTAGAGTGTCAACAAGTGACATGTCACATATACTAGTACCATGAACTTCGCTGTAGTTATCGAGGAAAAGACTGGGTGGGTGGGGGGCAGGGGGGTGCTGAATTTTTGGATTCACCACACACTCCTCTGTCCACTGAAACGCCCACTGATAATGTCAGTGTTGCATTTAATGGAGACATAAAGCACATCAAAAACTTCAGTGGTGAGATGACCACATGAAGCTGAATGAGAAATAAAGGGGGAAAACATGTTTTACACACTTGAACGCATTCTGATTCAGTTGGTTTCTACACACAGCTGATTTTTGACCACAAGTTTATTGCATATGGAGCTGGGGCATGGGACACATTTTTTTTCCTTTTGTCAGTATGGAACTGAAAAGGAAATATAAGTGATCACTGCGGTTCAGTCCACTCTTCATGTGCAGAATTGGAAAAATGCTCTACTGCTCCTGGACTGCTTGAGGCCTGCCAGCAATGCAGCCCCCTTTATTTTAAGAGGAACACACCCACCTCAGTCCCAGTTTGCAGCGAATCCCAATCACCCTGCCTATTGTGAACAGTCCCCTGTGCATTTTCTCATCAGCCTCTGAAATCATGCCAATCTGTGTCAAACCAACGGGGATTTGAACGACAGGAGACAGAACAACTATGCCTAATCAGGAGAGAGGTTTTGCACAGAGAACTATTTGACCATTCCTCCATGAATGGATAGCTGTACTGGAAGTGCATGGGTCACCAATCTCACCAGCACATCTCTCCAATGATTCCAGACCAACAATGAGACCAACTGATATGGAGAATGGTTTTCTACTAGCTACACCGCAGTGTAGCTTGAGGGCTACAGTCACTGCTTGGCTGCTCTCTGCCTGCCTCCTGTTTCGGCTGTCCACATGCCACTGCTAATCCCTCATAGACCCAGAGGAAGGCATCGGGGATCATCAAGTGGGTGAGCAGGGAAAGACAGGAAGCTGGCAGGCACATATTGTCTGGGTGAGAGGCAGTAGATGACTGCAACAGACTCGTCAGGGGAGCTGCGTCCTTCCTCTGGGTGTGCAAGATTTCGCAAAGTGCTGGTGGTGTTGCTGTTGGATGTGACCTTGCTGACCAGCTAGACTCCTACTGGATCTCTCTGCCTCCCAACCAACACTCAATCCCTGCTTACTTTGGCCCATATACTGCAGGTTGGATGGTGGCACTGTTAGTTTAACACTATGAATATGCAGGTTGAGAGGAAGAAGGGACATTCCTGTTCAGGTCAAAGAGCAGATAATGATACTGATGCTGATATGGATTTGACTGACAAAAGAAATTATGTCAATCATTTCACAATCATCAAAACAAGCTATTTGAAGATATGAGACATTAGAACTTATGGTGGGCATTTTTAACATTTTGCCATGTTATAAATAAAAAAACTTAAATGGTAATCAGCAGATTAATTGATAATGAAAATAGTAATTAGTTGCAATTTTTGGTGGATGTCAAGCAGGTACCTCTGGGTCTGAAAAGTAAAGCCAACGCGGAAGTGCCTTAAACCTGCACTCTCTCTAATGGCCAGTGGGGGGCGACTCCACTGTCTCTTAAAAGAAATTTTGATTTATTATCTTTATTTTGCTTTTATTTTGAGTATAGAGTTTATCGTCTCAATCGCTAGTTTTAAGTCTAGAGTGAAATAGACAATAAAGCAGAGTATGCTTTAGGGCGTGGCTTTTGTTGTGATTGACAAGTCGCTACCACAGCGGCAACATTTCCTACTGTAACCATGGTGTAACCCCAGATTCACAGAGTATAGGTGTAGGTGTAGCCATCACTATTTCAGTGTGTTTTCAGCTCCTGAAAGTTAACTGTAATATTTTGGTTGCCTAAAAAAGTTCAGCGTTTGGTTCTGATTAAAGACCCTCTAAGGAGTTGGATGTTCAGTTTTTCCAGTGAGGACATTTTGTTTTAATGGTTTGAAGCCTTTTAAGCCTGCACCATTAGCATTACCACAGTTAACCAGACAGACTGTAAATGTACCGTGCTAACCAAGCGAGCAGTTAGCATTAGGGTTAGCGCCACTGTCATTCAAATATGGTCACTTCTGGCTACAAAAATCCAAGACGGTGACGGTCAAAATGCCAAACTCAAGGTTTCAAAATGGAAGTCCCGAAAAAAAAAGCATGACATCATCAGGGCTGCATCCATTTTTTTTTTTTACAGTCTATGTTATACATTACCATCATGTCTACAGACTGTGTCCCTGTTAAGAGCAAAGAGACATTAAAAGGGACAGGTCACCAATACATTCAACATTCTGTCTATATGTGCTTATTGTTACATGAAGGGGGTTGACTCTGAATTGAAGTAGAGTTGAATGGTTTAGTAGGTTAGTGCCATATAGCATAACTGAACACATAATTGTTATTAGCTAATATACCTTCTAGGTAATAATTCCTGAGAAGACATGTTTAGCTTAGGCAGCAAGCACAGCCAATTAGACCATGTCAAGGCTACATAAAAACATAAATATACACACACACCCACACAGACAAGTGTGTAGCGGTTAAGTATGACATGAGTGTCAAACCCTACCATTATGAAGACACTTGACAATAAAGCTCTCAGTGCAGTAAGAGATAATATGCTCCTTTATCATTCAATAAGGCAATTCTCTCCGACAAGAATCTCAATGGCACAAGACTCATTCCTGTGGAGCCTGCAGGCAAGCAACAATACTCAGGTGTTGAAATGTCTCCAATACTCTACTTTAAAATCAGTAAATATGTGCAATTTTACACTGTGAGGGGCAAAATGAGCCTGAGCAGAGTGATAAGGTTATATTAAACACATATGGGACTAAATTTTAGGTAACCACAGGCAATATAAACTCCCACACCCTGAGCATGTCCACCCAGCTCTGTACATATTATATACAACTCCTTCATCCTTCCTCCTTTTCCTTTTTCTGCACATTTTCCAGTGCAGGAAGGACCCTATATCAACGTATATAATACATCAGCGACTACCGTCGTTAATTTCTTCTCTCTTTCTCATTCTGTCTCTCTCTCTCCTGAGGGGTTCCCAGTGGCTGTCCAGAGCACATGTGTTTTGGTTTACCTAGAGCAGAGCCCTATCTGAGGCCGGGCTGAGAGCAGACTGCGGGCTTTGTCTGTGGCACCATTAATCAACTGTCCTTTAACAAAAACAGAAAACCAGATGAGAGACAAAGGGAAGAGACGTGGGGGGTGGGCCCTTATTTAGGTGGAGAAAAAAAGGCAGAGAGGGTAAAAAAGAAGGAAGAGAGGAGAGACAGAGAGGAGGGAGGGGGGGAGGATGCTTGACCCAGATCCAGGCCTTTAATAAATCAAGCAGCAACAATAACAAGCAAAGTTTTCATGTGGCTTGACTGATTAATCAGGCTTTTTTTTTCTGACATGGGAAGCGAGGGAGTCTTTTCTCTTTTTTTTTCTGTCTTGTCTGTCTTGTGGGAGACTGCGGAGTGGTTGAGCGAGTCTTTTTATGTTGGGTGTTTATGTCTTTATGCTGCAAGGTTTTTAGACGTGGAGGCCTGCCTGGTTCATGGTTTAATGAGAGGAAGGCCTTCACTTCATGGTGCAACAGGGCTATTTCACTGAAGGTCTCGGCCTATATTAACGTACAGGAAGGTTGTCTGAACGATACGGAGACTCACATTCCAACACACACAGACACACACAGAAATGTATATACGCACACACAGACATGCAGACACAGGTTTCTGTTTTTAAATATAAGCAAGCGCTGTTTTACACACTTGCACACACCACTGTCCACACGGCGAGCCACAGGATGTGAAGCAGCCCTTTGAGACTCTTTGCGAGGTGCCGATCGATGGGCATTGAGTGTGGACAAGGAGGCCTCAGGATCAATAGGGGACCATTACAGAGATGTGCCTACTGGGACCTAGGAGAGGAGATGTGGGGGGGTTAAGGGGGGGTGGTGGTGTTGGAGATACATCTGGGGCCCTCAACGCTGTCTTTTTTTACCTCATCGGTGGGAGGTTTTACTCCACATGAGTGCTGGACACACATACACACACACAACAGAAACATGGACATGTGCATGTAGGAAGAAAAGCCTTAGTTATATGGAGAACGTCATGTATGTGTGCGTGCACTTGCTCGCTAACGTGCCCACACAAACACACACACACACAAGCTAATGGCATCCCAAGAGACCCCCTGCCACACGTGGAGCGCGCATCCTTGTCTCCTTCTCTCATTCTTCCATTTTCAGTGTCCTCACCTACAATCTTCCTGTGGGGGAAGATTCTTTCTGTCTCTCTAACTCATTTTTGTTGCTATCTTCTGCTTGATTCCCCCCCTCCCTCCCTTTTTCTTCCACAATTTCTCACTCTCTCTCTCCTTGCCTCCCTCCTGTGCACTGCAGTGTCACCAGAGCTGCCTGTGCTGTGCTCTGTCAGTGGAACAGCTTGATCCTAAGACTTTCTGTCACCTCTTTCTCTTCTTCCACTCCTCCCTCCACCCTTCTGCTACCTCCACCTATAAGGAAATGAATACAGCCAACCACAACCTGTATCTAGATTAGCTGGGTAGTACTGATGTGTTATTTTGTCAAAAGGATCTGTGTACTCTCAAAATGCTATATATCTAAAAAGCATTCATTATCACAAATAAACACTCAAGATATGTAAATAGAGAGAACCCTGTCTGTTGAAAGTGTGCTATAAATAGTAAACTATGACACATACAGGTGCTAAACACATGAAAGTACACACAGATGAGCCAGTCAGACAGGTGACTGAAACCAGTGAGGCAGATTGTGAGCTAGTTCTTGCATCTATCACCACTCCAGGAAAAAGAGATTCACTATGCAGTATATTTAATCCTCCTAGTGAGAAGGGCTCTCCTCCGACTGCTTGCCATCGCCATCTTTTCTGCGACCCATCTCCACCAGCCATTAAAGGCTGGTAGAAAATAGTGCTTTTGGATGATGTTGTGGAGATGAAGAACTATTAAAAGCCGGGCAAATGCCTTTACCAGTGCCCATGAAATTGCGCTGAGGTGCCATGTCGGCTTCTGCAAGTGCTGTCCAAAAAGCCTTTCTGTAGCTGATCAAAAAGAATGTACATATGCGCAAGAGCACAAACACACACACACACACACACACACATACACACAGTTTCTGGGCTCAGCCAGCAGTCCCTATTGGTTTGGAAGGCCATAGCAGGCTATAACAACTACAGCCTGGCCGGCCTGTTAGTAGCGGGCCCTCTGTTTCAGCAATCTGGGTTCTCTTTGCCTTTGGACAGAGACCAGGTCAGGCTGCACAATACACCACTGTGTTTGGAGAGCGAGACAGAAAGAGGGAGAAAGAAAAAAAACTGCAGTGCACAGTCTCTGTGTGCATACATATGTATAAATAAGCATGTGTGCAGGCATGCATGCGTATTTTGGTTGTGGCAATATTGCACGTCTGTGTGTGTGAGCATGTGCATACAGAACGTGTGTGTATTATGACTAGTTGGCCAACCACACCCTCTCTTACTTCCATACTGGATTGCAAAGCGTCCCCTCCCATGTCCCAGACCTCCATCGTTACATCATCAACGCTACAGCTTTTTGCTACCTCAGCACAAACAACCATTTTGGGACCCCTGGCGGCAGTTTCCCTCCCCTAGGCAGCATTTGAATGGTGTTGTTGGAAACCTCAGAGAGGTCAGTGCACCACGAGTAACACAAATCACTGTCAGTCAGAAACAATACAGTGGAAAGCAATCGTGTCGGCCTATGCAACTGTGACGGCTACAAGGAAAACAGACTGCAGCCCCTTTAAGGCGTACAGGCGGCACCTGTCCCTTTAAGATCTATTTCTCACAGCTTGCGGGTGCTGAGCTGAACGGGCTAGCCTGAGTTGAGCTGAGCTGAGCTGAGCTGAGCTGAGCTGCGCTGTGCATGTATGGTAACAGGGGGGAACCGCGCCGCCCAGCCTGCCAGCCCACCACAGGGAATTTGTTTATGTTTCCTTGCTGCCAAGTTCCTGTCAGGAGGCGCCCCAAAGAGGAACTGCAGACTACTCAGTACTGTTAGCTACGCCCTCTTGCCTAGAGTGGCTGGGGTTTACTGCATACAGTATCGAGTGATGCTTTGTAGCAGCACTCAAATCCAGGGAGGTCTTGTCATCAATTTCAGCACTCACACACACACACTCCATAGCTCAAGCACTCACTCTAGCTGATCCAAACCCAGCTTTGAGGGCACCAAACTTTACAAAACAAGTTATAACAAAAAGCTTAATTTATGACCCTAAACAGATTAACACCAATTTACTCAAAACACAATACATAAAAAGCACAAAGGCATAGTTTCATTAAAACAACACTTTACGAGTGGCACTTTGTTATGTTGTGGATTATGGGTATTGTAAAAACAAGCACCACCACATAAAAACACAGTTAACAGGATTGGTAAACTCATGGGCATTAAGTCAAGCACTTGTGGGAAAAGAGCTAAATCTAAATTACTCTCCCACTAATGCAAAAAAGCATTCTGACTTCCAATAACTCACACAAACATTTCCTTGAATCATGACAAAATATGATCCATTACTGCCAGCAAAACAATGCCTGCATCACTTTTGCACACTGATACAATACCTCAGCCTGGCATATAGATGTAATGTCTTGAGTCATCTACAATATATGCAGCCCTGCTGTCAAGCAAGGTCAGCAAGTGCGTTAGTCTCTTGATTGCTGTGGCCACCCACAAGGTTGTTTCACTTGCAGTTATCTCAAGGACGTGAGCAGTTTGTCTTCATACCACGGCGTGTATATGTGTGATGTCCAGTCAGCGTGCTTGGTAGGAGATAGAGAAATGTGCGAATGTGTGAGTGAGTGGAGGAAGCAGAGGTCAGACGAGGCCACACAAAGGGGCGTGGGACCCAGGATGGCGAGACAGAGGAAGAGATAGACAGAAAAAAAAAAGGGGAAGAACAAAAGATGGAAGCGTGGATGGAAAGACATAGGCTGGGGTTGTGGAGGGGGGGCGGGAGGGGGAAGCAAAAACAGGAAGCAATTTATGTCAGCTTGGATGGTGGGACAGCGCCCACTCCCTGTCACGTGCTGGCACATTTCACCGCTCTTTCACTGTACAGCAAGAAAAGTCCCCATTATTCACACAATGAAAGGTGGCTGAGTGAATGAATGCACAGGAGTGAAAGGAACTAGCTGGGTTTGTTTGAATGAGGTTCCTGCTGTCTCGTCAAACTTTTCCATTTTTGCACTGCGGGTGGAGTGCAGACTCATGACCAAAAAACTCAAATTAATTGAGCAGCAGTGCTTGCCGCCCACTTCTGTTATTCTGCTGATGGTGAGGAAGTAAGATGCCACAGAATATCTTGTTATTCAAATGCATTACAATAAATGAGCTCAGCGGCACGAAAAGTCAACTGAGCTGTAAGTAGTTCGCTCAACTGAAACTCTCTAAATTTGGGAGGTTTGGCAAATGTGACAAATCGAATCAGTTGATGAGAACGTGGAAGTATTGTTGTTTTAAGCATAAATACACCAAACACTAAATTGAAATTCATCACAATGAAAGAACATGAAAAACAAATGTCTATGCAGCATTAATGTCTCAAAGAAATTGGCACAGCCACACAAGTAAGGCTGTAAAGGCTGCTACAGCGAAAAACACGGTAGGAAACCTGCAATAACAAGGTGGCAAGACAAAAAACACCCAACTAAGTCTCACTAAACAACAAAAGGTGTCGAGTGTTGATTATTCAACTTTGGGGTGAGAATAAGAAGTGTCATTGCACAGGAACAACTATGCATAAACAACACATTTTAACTTCCCTGAAGTTTCCATGTGTGGAGACGAGTTAAGAAAAAAAACACAACACTGAAAAAAAAAAACACAGGAGTCCCATTCTAGACAGAGGGAGAGGCAGCGGGTTCGGCAGCCACCACGACCTACCGCACACAGAGTGTGAATCATTAAAGGCATGTGTTCCACATCAACTGCTGGGGCTGCTTCCCAACCCACTTATGAGACTGGATCTAAATTATGATGGGGAAAGGGGGGTTAAATACCGCTTTACGTGGAGATGAAAATCCCAAACCTGCTAACTCAGTGACAGAGTGAGTGAAAGAGAGAGAGAGAGGGAAAGGAGAGAAAATGGAAAACGATTGCATGCAAGTACTGAATGTACCTTCTGCCAGATCACAAAATAAAACAGCCATGAGTAAATGAAGCAGCTAATGGAATAATTACATGATTTCCAAAAAGTGTGACGTTTCATTATGAACAGATGAAGTGAATAAGGTTTTATGCCCTCTAAACAACTAAAAGGAAAGCCAAACTGAAACGAAAACTGACCTACTTTAATTCCTACATGGTTTTCTGGCTGCCTTCACCAGTTTCTAACCTCACAAAAGCTAAGACAACACAGTGGGATAACTTTCCCTCAAGAAAACAAATCAAAGGATGAGGGAAAAGACAAAAGAGGAGCAAGAAACTCAGAGTTGTTCGCATATAAGACCGAAGTGCCAGTTTTAGTCTTGTCCATCAGGCCACCAATGTGCCAAACTGGTTGCCAGGCTGAGAGTGCCTGCCAGACCACTTGTCATCCCCAGTTACGACACATGGACATCTTCTGTGGGTGTGAATATATGTTTGTGTTCGAAAACACACACTCCTCTCTGGTGTGGGCATCCGATGATGTAGGCGATTTGTGGAGGGAGTCAGCATTCTCTCTGGGTATTGTACTGTATTTGCTTTTGCTTGGAGGACGGTATGGGAGAGGTATCGTCTGGGGCAGGAGATCACCTTGCCCCAGGTCCAGGGAGGGACAGAAAGGACACGATGGGATGGTACAGGACAAGACGTGAAGGAAAAGGACAGGAAAGGAGAACGCAAGCTGGTACAAAATAAAACAGAACAGGACAGAGGGAGTATGAGTCTGTGGGGCTACGATTCAACTCCTCCCTGTCAGTCATTAGTGCAGCAAAATTCTGGCAAAACAGGATGAAATGAAATGAAGAGAAATGACAGAGCGAAATGAATAGTACATTATTATTATTTCTTGCAGTCGATACAAGGGAGACAAATCAGGCCCGATAAATCACTCCAGTGATGGTTCAAGTTTTTCGAGCCAGTTACTAATGATGAATGGCTGTTTCTGTTTGGTCTTTGTCGCTTTAACATGATGAAGCAAAGCTCCCTGCTGCCAGCTCTAGCTCTGATGCAACAGACCCAGGATTAGACTTGATCCTACCACTGGCGGCATGCAGACCACAAGATACAGCACCTCCACTAAACGGTACAGCGTGTATATATGTATGTGTGAAAATGATTCGACAGGTTTGAAAAGACGCTCCACTGCGCAGAAACAGTGACCTTTACAGTGGCAGTGAAAAGCAGAACATATGACATGGGGGGGGGGGGGGGTTCGGGGAGAGAAAAGAAAACACAGACAAAAGACTCAATCTTGAGCTACACATTCAATGTGACCGCAAAACCAATATGGCAGTCACATGACGAGGAACAATGCTATTGTATAGAGAGCAAGATGGTGTTTGGTACCCACAGACACAAGTGTGTAGAAGTCCAATTATCCAGAGTTGACAGGAGCGACAAATTCGGGCTTACCCCAAAAACGTCAATCTCCCTGTCCTTGGCCAAGGAAATCTCCCCTTGAATCGATTGCAGCTCCTAAGCTCTGAGGAGAGAGGAAGAAAGAGAGAAAAAGATATTTGAAACCAAGAGCTTTGTGGTCCTTATCCACGTGCTGCAGACTCAGTGACTCCCTAGCCTCTCTGGCGCAGAACTGCTTCACTACACGAAAAACTCTTACACTCTTTTTCCTTCCTTCGCTCTCATACTCCCTGTAATCTCCCCGCCCTTTTCCAATAGATTGGACTTTCTCACTCGCTACATTCGTGCCCCAGACATCATGTGAAAAGTGGAGTAAAACAGTGCTTTTGTGGTGTGTGAATTACCTAGGGCCTAGGCAGGCACAGTAGTGCTTATGGCCACAACTCAATTACTGCAATGTGAATCAGGTGGCGGCCTAGAAATCCCCTTAGCCTGATGCACAAATAGGGACACAGAGGCGCCTTCATTGCCAAGACAGAGACAAATCTAAAGTGGCGTGTCATCACTTCATAGAAGGACAGCTAGGCCGATGCTGTACAGATGAATGGCCGCCGCAGACATGGATCTAGCAACACTGGTTTGGAGCGAATATGCGAACAATGCCCTTTTGTTTCGGCATGTTGCTAAAATACCCAGCGCTTACCAATACGTCTGGTTGCAGATCTAAATTGAAAGAGTCACATGTCACTTAGGAAGCCTGATAAACGCCACCTTTGTGAGGCACAGAGCATGGAAAATGTTCCGCAGGATTGTTTTTAACCAAAAACAACGGGACGAAAATTACAGGATGGTGGTTTGCACATGTTAAAAGGCACTTAGTTGGATTTCACAGATCCAACATAAATGCCAAAGCTGCACAATCATGGTCAATAATATTTGAATAGAAAATTGGTGTGTGTCAAAAGCACTGAAAGGCAGTGAGGTTACCCTGTCTCTCTCTTTGAGGAGAAAACAGAGCATCTCTTTTTTAGTATATCCTGGCTACAGGATCCCTCAGCTCCTATAAAACGTAAAACTGCAGACCAGGCCAGCGTTTTCCAAAAGCATGTTCAAGAGAAACCAATGACATTTGAAACTGTGGTCTGTTTGGGTTTATTTCACTTCACTTGTCGCAGTGAGTAAGGAACTTTCTATACTTCGGTTAACAAAAAAAAAAAAAAAAGCAGCAGGGCAGAGCTCTCCAGACAGCCATGGTAATGATGGCTCTTTAGAAGGGTCATGATACCACTACAAAAAAAAAAAAAAAAAATCCCCTCCCTCCAGGCCAGAGTAGTGCCATTTTACAAGCAGCAAATGAATTTCACACTAATTTGTTATCACAAGCTCCTGCGGACAGTCGGACAGCAGAGATATAAATATAGCATTTCGACAAAAATAAAGCATTCATCTTTACTACAAAGACTGTTTTATTTGTGCACCACACGCTTCCAACTGGCCACTGTACAATCCTCAATTCAGTGCTAATGAGGAATCACATATCAAAGTTCACATGAAGTGTTTAGAGGATGAATGCAACAAGCTTTGCTGCAGTTTCTGTGCTAGCAAATGTCGCTCACATGCATCGCCTATAAGCTCACCTTCCTGCTAAATGTGTATAACAAAGAAGCAGAGAAAATTCAAAGACACATGACTGCCAAGTGGTGATAATGACTCATTTGGATCCTAAAATTAACTCTAGATTTATGCATTACAGACATATGTAAGATTTGTGTTGTCTAATACCACAAAACTCATTCACAACCAGGCATGAAAATACATTATGAACACTTGTAGGCCTGTAACAAATACTATCTGGTATTTTAATAAAATATACTGTAGAATGCAACATAATGCAATACAACACAAGTTTGAATCAACACCCTTGATTGGGATAACAGACATTCAACATTATAAGATCTGTGTTGCTGGGCTCCTGTTTGTGTTGGCCTGTATGACTTTCATTACATATCCCCCAATGTGACTGAACATTTCCTCAAAAATCTCATCTTCCATCAAAACCTTGCTGCGGTTTATCCATCACTGACAAAAGTTACAAAAAAAGCCAACAAAGTGATGTCTCTGTATTAGGTTACACTTACTATGCCTTTAAGTGGGATTTGAAATATGTATAATAGTACTCACTTCAGAGGCAACTTATGGCTTTACGTCAAATCCTGCCTTTAATTCAGTGAAAGTGTGTCTCTGTTGTGTTTGCTTCGCATGTGACAGTTCTACTTGGTAATAAGTTGCTGGTTGTTACACCAGCTGAGAACACTTTAATGTGTCCCTCTGGTATCCATTACAACCTGACAATCAGCCAATCAGCTGGACTGTGCCCAGGCCCTGTATGACTCCTCATCTCATTTCCTGTCTCACTGTACACCCTCGCTTCCTGTTTGTAGATCTGAAGGGTGTTTAAATGGAGTGTTTTTACTGGTCCACTTGACTAAGAACAACCTAATTTAGAGAAAGAGCAGGTAGGATGAAACCAGGACATTTATGCACATGTACACATCATCGTGTGTGTGTGTGTGTGTGTGTGTGTGTGTGTGTGTGTGTGCATGTACAAAAAGTGTGTGGGTTGGGCTCGCGTGTGTTGGCCTGGGAGCATGTACGCTGATTAGAGTGGACAGGAGTAGCCTGGGGTAATCACATCTTTATCCTTGCTAAGGGGTGAAAGCTACTCACCTATAATGCGCACACACACACACACACACACACACAGAAAAAAGGGGCCCTTGCTGCTGGAGCTTTGCCAGACAAGTCCATCTGCTTTCAAAATAGGACCCGATTTACAGAACCGAGAAGGCCTTGATTGCCGCAGGGCACTTGTTCTCACCAAACGAAGAGGGTCACCTGATCCTCAGCCCCGCATCGGCACCCAGGACTGGGATTCTTCCCTCCTCAAGTGAAATCATCCATGGGTCCTGGGACATTCAGTGACAGCAGTAGCCCTCCACTGCTGATCAGTAAAAAATGTGTAAAGAAGTGATTGCGTGCACCAGCGGTCTCCAAGTGCGTGGTTACTTGGGAATGGCAGCCCTGCAGCGAGAGTCATGAGCTCACATTCAAACAGACACAATGTGTTGTTTTAACTCGCTTGGTCCTATAAAATTCCAGTGGCCGTGTGCTCGCGCACAGACACACACATACACATACACACACACACACACACAATATAAACCCCTCTCTCCTTGAAGCACTGACTCTCAGCGGTGGAAACCCCCTTCAGTCACACATAGATCACATAACCTCTCTTGACATCGGAGGACAGCACTCCCAATGGAAAGATGCAGATTCACACACGCTGAGTGCCGGCCAAGGCTCCAGACTGCCATTGTCCTTCAGAGTCATCCAAACAAAACAATGAAGAGGGTCACGCAAGGCCCCCTGTGGAATGGTAAATAACCAGAGAGAGGGAGAGTCAGAGAGGAAGAGA
The DNA here is from genome assembly GCA_029490765.1 of Euthynnus affinis. Classification (NCBI taxonomy): domain Eukaryota; kingdom Metazoa; phylum Chordata; class Actinopteri; order Scombriformes; family Scombridae; genus Euthynnus; species Euthynnus affinis. Next base: position 18,658,167 of record CM055857.1, on the reverse strand, counting down.
CAGAGAGAGAGAGGGGAAGTGAGAGGGAGATTGAGAGAGACTAATCCACTGTGACAATGTTATATGGCACACCAAGTGCAAAATATGATCATCTGGGGGCAGGTGAATTCCACTAATGTTCAATCATTCTGAAAGAATCCAGCATGGCTTGAATGGAAAAATGTGTCAGATCCATGATGAACAGAGCACCGATGCAAAGAAGTATGTCAATTATCTCACCTCCAGGTATAAGAAGTGATAGTTCCTATCACATATGGTAAAAACACATCCACTCAGGTTTAAGATGTGAAGCAATATTTTATGTTTCTGTAGTAGAACAACAGCAATTTACATTTCATCAAGTCAAACGGTAGACATCTAGGCGAGTGTTGCTTTTGTCAGAGTCATGCACAGGCAGAAAAGGGGGTAAAAATCCAAATAATATCAAAGGCTTAGTTTGTGGTGATGTTAATCTTTCATTAGTGCTGAGTGACCCTTATTATAAAACCATCTTTGTTGTCATTATTCATCTGGCATAAAAAGCTAGCCTGTTAATTCAGACTCAGGATGCTGACAATAGGCGGTCTACAAAGGGCTTGGAAGGGACAGTCCCCCTCCCAATTGCTCTTTCATATGCTAATGAGGGAACTGTTTTGGGTTTACTGGCCTGGTTGGAAATGATTTAGGGCGACACCGGTGCTCTGAGCCTTTATGTTTAGGCTGGCCGCGGGGGCTCATATATCACCCTGATCATTAATCAATTAGCGTCTCCTAGCCACCTGTCGGACACATCGGCACACAAAACATTCCTGCCCTTGGGCAGTTGCTAGACGATGATCATCAGTAGCACCACTATTACCTTCCAACCCCTCGACGGCCCATCCCCCCCACCCTTTATGGTAATAACCTGATGGATTACATAATCACACCCAAACACTGCCCGCAATGACGGACGCTCCTCGCCAAGAGAAGTAAATGTGAGTGGAAACTGCCATGGTGGGGTTTTTTTATGGGTCTCCCCCTCCCAACTCAATTGAACAGCAAAGTTTTTTTTTTCTTTAACATACATTTGCCCTCCGCTGTCACAAACAAAAAAGACAGGGCAGAGAGAGGAATTGATGCCGACCTTGAAGGAGAATCAATAAGCTGACAGCTATTCAAAAGTGCTGAATGCACACCGACGCTGTGTCCTCCATTGTTTTAAATGCAATTGCCTCCAGTGGGGTATTGATGGTTGTTTTGTATTGATGACGTGTCACAGTAGCCAAATACATGTGAGATGGAAAGGGCTAAAGTCTCACGTCTTAGTGACATTAGAATGTGTCCAGAAAAGTGATTTTGTTTAGACTAGATGAACTGACTGCTGACTTGCAGTAAGTCCGCTAGAAACGAGACAGCTGAAACACATAGTGGCTTTTCTAAGTGTTCATTCCTCACACATTCAGTTTCGATCACAAACGCCCAGGATTTAAGTTTATGAGTGTTATGGAAAATGGAAGGAGAGAGAGGGAGGGATGGGAGAGGGATGGATGGAGGAAGGAGGCGGAGAGGGAGGGAGGGGAAGACGGTGAGAGGTGAAAAAAAAAAGTTGTGCTAAATCTTTCATGGTCTGGGTTGTTTGAAAACTCCATCAGGCTTCGTGATCTCAGTGGTGGAGCCACTTGAGACATTGTGCGGTGGGAATGATGGCGATTGAAAAATTCCTCCAAGATTTCCGTTTAACAACTGCCTTTTTGCCCAGCCGCCACAAATACCATTTTTTTTTCTAGAGATTTGTATGCAAATTTTAAACTCTCATGCAAAGGCCTGCACAGCCACTTAGACAATCTCTTTTTCACAGCCTTGCTTCCCTGACAATACCCAACTCCCTCCACCCCCCTTCACCCCCCCCATCCAACCCCCAAAAACCCTTCACATTTTTCACACTTTTTTGTTATTTGGAACTAATTCTTAAAAGCAGCTGAAGAGATAAGTGGAACTAAAATTAGAGCCTAATCCGCCAACCCTCAATGTGGGGACATGGAGAAAGTAGATTTGTCAAGCCTTGATTTAGCAGTATTCTTTCATTATAAAAGTAGCACTCTTCACGCAGCTTAGCAATACGAAATGGCTCAATCAGTCTCATGTGGAATACTTAGGTGGGAAGGGGGATGAGGATGGGGTAAAGGGGCCTATCTGTGAACCCAGAAAACTTGGTGTCGCGCTGGTGTCGTTATTGTGTTGCCAGTATTGTTCCTACCTGTGTTGCACTTTTCAACTCTGAGAGTTCTCCCTTGAAAATGACATTCAGCATCCAACTCTTACAGCTCCAAACAGATGTTTCACTGGGGATTGTAGAAAATGTGGGCCAGTGTGTAAAGTGTGTAACACCGGGCCGGGAACTGGAGGGACTGGAGTTTGTTTGTTTTTTGTTTTGTTTTTGCTTCGTCTTTTAAATCCAACCAGCTACTGACATTATCAGGTGGATTTTCAAAAGAACAAACGCTCATCTGTAATTCTTTACACTGCTGGTGGGGGGAAAAAAGCAGAACAGAAACCCCATCCAGCACAGTTACTCTGTGTGAAAGGGTGTGTGTGTGTGTGCGCGTACACATTCACGGCCCCCTGTCCTTGCTATTTCATCCAAATTAATTTCTTCCAGAAGATTATTTCCCTGATAATCTCACACATTCTTCTATTTACTTATCTCTTCAGCAAAGTCCTCAAACTAGCTGTGATATTAAAAGTGCGGAGGTCAAAACTAAAGCTGAGAACACAGAAAGGAGAGCATATCTGCTCTGGCTCTCTGTATCTAATCACATTCACAACATACATTTATTTCAGAGGCTGCATAACAGATATTTTTGGAAGAGATAAATCGGTGAAGGGGAAGAAAAAAAAAAATCTCACACTTGACTTGCAAACAAGGAAACTGCATAGTTGTGTTGCCTGGTATCAGTTGGTGGACAAAATATTGCCTGAACAAGATAAAGGCTATCCACAGGGTACAGAGAGAAGACAGCGGGAAGGAGGAGGGTGATGGGCGAGAGGGCAAAGGCTTGACCTCTTGGGGTCAATAGGTGATTAGTAACATTTATCATACCTACACAAGCTGCTAAATGAGAAGCCAGGCAGCTTCTCTCTGAAGAATTCAGCCACATTTCGATGTCAAAGTCTAAATGAAGGCTGGGCCCACTACTGGCAACCAGATGCCCCGTGTTTATGACAGAGACAAATATTGGAATCCCTAAGTGGAAAAACATGCCATGCTGGCACACAGCGGCAGCAGCGAAACGTTAAATCATTTTGACGATTTAATGAGCACGGCCTGGATCAGATCAGAAGTTTAAATACCTGCCAATGCCAATATAAAAGCTTGTATTTCATGCTTCATGAGAGAGGCTAAAAAATAAGTCTCATTCGATAGAGAAACAATGGTTGGAGGATGAAGGGGCTGCGGTTGTGGTTGAGGGGGAGGCGAGCTGCTCTGTCTTACCCCTGATGAAAGCCATGCAAGGTATCCGAACACAGGCAATCCATGGAGCCACAGCTCAGCCGCACTGACATTCACATGGAGGAAATGACAAAGAAGCAATTGAGTGCCGGGACCAGATCTGGCATGGACTTGTCAGAAAACACCCCACCCCCAGGGGACTGTCCGACAGTGGCTCTCTGAAGAGGCACGGCAGCTCGGCATTGTTTTAGTGCTCTGGACAAGTGGACCAGAGTCTGAGTGGGTATCCTGGGCCGGAGGCCAACCGAGAATGAAAACACGCTGTTGTCCAGGAGGACAATTAGGACACACTCACGCAACAAACATTCATCAAAGTGGGGATGACAGTTACTTTCACAAATAAAACAAACATAGCCTTCTTGTTAGCAATTTCATAACTTGTGCATGGGCAGAAAACCTACAATGATGCCACTTGAAGTGAAATGGACAAACAAAACACAAATTAGAGATGGCATCCCATTTTCATAGCCCACACATCCAACGCACAAAGATTTATAGTTTCAGTTGCAAATACAAGCTCCCGAGAGCCTCAGCATTTTGTCCAATCAAGGCCCACGTACTATATATTTAAAACAAAGTACAGTTTGGACAGTCTCAATGCAGTGAGAATCTCTTTCTCAGGTGTTTAGACTGAAGGCATCTGCATCACCTAATTTATAACTTTCTGAAAGTGACAATCTGACAGTCAAGCCACTTTCTGTATTGGTTTCAATGGAGAAATACAGACAAACACAGTTCTAGGAATGATCAACAAGAACACTTGAAGCTGAACTGAAGGGAGAGAATTAAACCCACAGCCTCACAGCAAAGTGTGAGTACAACAGGAAAACATGCAAAGACTGTACAATAACAAGCGAAAACAATACTCATTGTCACGTATAAATATATATAAATACACGTGTAAATAAAGAGTAAATTTATTTCAACAATAATTTCACCCATCCGTCAACCACTTGACAGTGCTCACTCAGTGCTCGCATGCAGCAACAACACACACACACACACCTGTTTTCACTTTATAACTGAACAAGCAAATGACTTGCAAAAACACTGCAAGCTGATCAAACATTATACATCCTATTATCACCACTGTAACGCTATTGTTTGGTAAAGTTGAGTGATAAATCAACTGCATGGCAAAACAAAGGCCTGGACTCGATGATTTGACATTGTAGACAATCCAGCAGGGTGAAGTCAAAAAAGGGCGACGAGGTAGTCTTTTCACATGTGTACAGGTGTGACAACAGGCAGAGCTCCAAATGCTCCGCAAACTTTTTCTCCTCCGTTTTTTTTTTTTTTTTTTTTTTTCACATTCCAGCTTCAACCCACTGCCATGTTCGCCGCTGATGGAGAGACAGTGTGGTTTTAGAAGAGATAAATAAAGAGCAATGAGAGTAATGTTAATCACAATTAAGGTCTAAACAGATTTTTTTTTTTTTTTTTTTGGTGGTAGACATTTGAAATCATCAAGGCAGGAAAAGCCCAGGTGGAATCAATAACATTAACAATGGTGCGGCTCCATTTAGGTGTCCCAGAAAGCCATAACAGTGAGGAATAATGCATAACCCTGAATCCCTGGAACTGGCTGAACTAAATGGGATGCAGCCATTATAAATGCTATTTATTAGACCTGTGCTTTTAAGGCTATGATGTATCAAACTGTCTGCAGTCAGACGTATCACACATGACAGAAAAGCCGATACACTGACCTACACTTCTACTCCACATTCACAGTGGCACAGCTTCTATTCAACACACAATAGCAGTTATGTTTTTTTCTGTAGCCTGTTTATTGATCTCTTATACCGACAATTGCTATATAATGTGCTGCTGGGGTGTGATGGAAGTGTTTATGTAAATACAGCATGCTTGTGAAGGCCATACAGGAATGTATTTGTATATAACTTCCTATTCAATATCTCTGTTTATGAGGTTGCACAATGCAATCTTTGAGGCGAGTCCATATCACACATAGCCTTTGAATAAGCCACAGACCCTTCTGTTGTGAGGCCAGTGTTTGCTGCAGGGACTTATGTAAGCTACTAGAAAATGTGTCACAAGTTCACAACACAACGTCTTTGGTACTTTCACACACTGTTGATTGTTTACAGATATTATTTTGGTATTAACAACCACATACTGTGATGTTTTGGGTTTTCCCTCCACATAATATCTACTAATATCAATTAATAAACTCATTAGTATTAATAAGCATAGCTATTGATTTAAGAAGCAAATCAGCAATAACACTAATTGAATTCACAGT